>CM062929.1:81922973-83136902 GCA_031878705.1 Tapirus indicus
GGTATCAAGGAAAAAGAATTTTGTCTGAGTCAGATCTGAATTCTAGTCCTGCTTCTCTGTCAATGAATCCTATGATTGTCATTCCGTGAGGTCCCCAATGACCTCAACTATAAAATAAGAGCTTAGGGCTCAATTTTCAGCTAATATAACGCTATAAGTTGACATTGCCATTTGGCATTCTGCATTAGTAAATTGCATAATTTGCCTTTGTCACTCATTGAGCACAAGGGGGCAGTAATTGGCAGATTGCTCCCTTTATTTCCTCTTGACAAATAGTCAAATTCTTTGGCAACTTGGAAATTTTATTCTTGACTTTCCTGCCATCATTTACAGATGAATTTGACAGGATCATTGGTTTCCACTAGCATTCCACTCTTAAAACTAAATCTGTAATACTTACAGGAACAAACGTACAGTATTCAACTTTTACAATAAAAATACATGTAATATACTTCATCTATCAATGTTGAAATGGTCAAAAACTTTTCGACTTATGTTCTTTACTCTGAGAATTTTATTTTTGTAAGGATTTAAAAAAATTATATATAAAAACTCATAAGCACTCTCAATCCAATGGGTCTAAAACTGAACTGATTTTGCCCCCACCGATTGCTGTTCCTTTGCAAATATTTTTTATCTTGGTAAATGATGCCACCTTCTAGCCTCTGGCCCAAGCCATAAACCTGTGAGTCATCACCCTTAGCCTTTCTTTTCCCATTTCCCTTCATCATCCTGCATTCTATCTAATTGATTCTATAAATCTTGTTGATTCTACTTCCTATGTATTTTTATCATCTGTCCTTTCCTCACCAATGGATGTTTTAATGATGCTAGTTTATACTCTCATCTGGACCACTGCAGATGTCCCCAGATTGTGTCCCCAATTTCTCATCACATCAAGCTCTTTCCTTTAACCTCACCCTCAGGCTGCACTTGAACAAATAGCGCTGAGACTGCAGTGTAGGCCTCATGTATCCAAGTTCTATGTTATTTCCAGTTCATCCCTTTGCTTTTATTTTAAAAGCTACCTAGATAAGAGTTTAGAACTTTTTCTGTGCTGCTCATGCTTGTACATTTTTTGCTCAATATGATCTGACACAAGATCTATACAATGAATTGTACTAATTCTCCAGGAAATAATTACCCCATTGTTTTTTTTTTTTCAGCTTTGTTGAAATATAATTTACAAATAAAATTATGATGTATTTAAAGTGTACAACTTGATGATTTGATATACATATACGTTGTGAAAGGATTCCCATAATCAAGTTAATTAACATATCTGTCACCTCACATATTTACCTTTTTTGGTGAGAACACTTAAGATTTACTCTCTTAGCAAATTTTTATTATATGATACAGTATAATCAGCGATAGTCACCATGTTATAAATTAGATCCTAAGAACTTATTTATCTTATAACTGAAACTTTGTACCCTTTTACCAACATCTCCCATTTCCCTAACCCACTAAGCCCTGGCAACCACCGTTCTACTCTCTGTTTTGATGAGTGTGACTTTTTAAAAAAAATTAGGTTCCATGTGTAAGTGATATCATGTGGTTTTGGTCTTCGTCTGTCTGGCTTTTTTCACTTGGCATAATGCCCTCCAGATTCATCCATGTTGCCAGAAATGGCAGGATTTCCTTTTTTTAAGGCTGAATAGTATTCCACACACATGTACACACACACACCACATTTTCTTTATCCATTTGTTCACTAACAGACACTTAGGTTATTTCCATGCCTTGCCTACTGTGAATAATGCTGCAAGAAACATGGAAGTACAGATATCTCTTAGAATGATTTTGTTTCCTTTGGATATACACCCAGAAGTGGGATTGCTAGACCATATATTAGTTCTATTTTTAATTTCTTGAAGAACCTCCATACTTTTTTCCGTAGTGGTTGTACTAGTTTACATTCCCACCAACAGTGCGTAAGGGTTCCCTTTTCTCCACATCCTCACAGGGATTTTTTTATCCCTTGTCTTTTTGATAATAGACATCCTAACGGATAGAAAGTGAGATCTCATCATGGTTTTTATGTACATTTTCCTGATGATTAGTGATGAACACCTTTTCATATATCTGTTGGCCATTTGATTGTCTTCTTTGGAAACATGTCCATTGCCTATTTTTTAATTAGGTTATTTATTTTTTTACTACTGAGTTGTATAAGTTCCTTGTATATTTTGGATATTAACCCCGTATTGCATAAGTGATTTGCAAACATTTTCTTCCATTCCAGAGGTTGCCTTTTCATTTTGTTGATGGTTTCCTTTGCTATGCAAAAGATTTTTAATTTGATGCAGTCCCACTTTATTTTTGCTTTTGTTGCTAAATCCAAAAAGTCATTGCAAAGACCAATGTCAAGGAGTTTTTCTCCGTGTTTTCTTCTAGGAATTTTACAGTTTCAGGTCTTATGTTCAAGTCTTTAATCCATTTTGAATTGATTTTTGTTTGTGGTGTAAGATAAGGGTCTCATTTCATTCTTTTGCACATGAATATCTAGTTTTCCCAACACCATTTATTGAAGAGACTCCTTTACCCATTGAATATTCCTGGTTCCTTTGTAGATTGACCATATATGTATGGGTTTATTTCTGGGCTCCTGAGTCAATTACGTTGGCTTATATGTCTGTTTTTATGCCAGTACCATATTGCTTTAATTACTATAGCTATGTAATATAGTGTGAAATCAGGAAGTGTGATGCCTCCAGCTTTGTTCTTCTTTCTCAAGATTGCTTTGGCTATTCAGGGTCTTTTGTGGTTCCATATGAATTTTAGGATTGTTTTTTCTATTTCTGTGAAAAATGCCATTGGAATTTTGATAGAGACTGCACTGAATCTGTAGATTGTTTTGCATAATATGGCCATTTTAACAATATTAATTCTTCTAATCCATGAGCACAGAATATCTTTCCATTTATTTGTGTCTTCATCAATTTCTTTGAAGAACGACTTACAGTTTTCAGTGTACAGATCTTTCACCTCCTGGGTTTCATTTATTCCTAAGTATTTTATCAGTTTTGATGCTATTGTAAATAGGACTGTTTTCTTAATTTCTTTTTCTGATAGCTCATTGTTATTGTATAGAAAAGGAATTGATTTTTGTACATTGATTTTGTATCTTGCTACTTTACTAAATTTGTATATTAGTTCTAACAGTTTTTTTGTTGGAGGTCTTTTGAGTTTCCTATATATAATACCATGTCATTGCAAAAAGACAATTTTATTTCTTCCTTTCCAGTTTGGATGCCTTTTATTTATTTTTCTAGCCTGGTTGCTCTGGATAGGATTTCCAGTATGATATTGAATAAAAGTGGCAAGACTGGAAATCTTTGTCTTGTTCCTGACCTTAAAGGAAAATATTTTAACTTTTCACAGCTGAGTATGTTGTTAGCTGTGGACTTGTCATCTATGGCCTTTATTATGTTAAGGGACGTTCCATCTATACCTAATTTGTTGAGAGTTTTTACCATGAAAGGATGTTGAATTTTGTCAAATACTTTTTCTGAATTTATTGAGATCATCATATGATTTTATCCTTGTTTTGTTAATGTGATTTATGATTTATTGATTTATGCATGTTGGGTCATCCTTTTATCCCAGAGATAAATCCCACTGGATCATGGTGTATGATCCTTTTACTATACTGTTGAATTCAGTCTGTTAGTATTTTGTTGAGAATTTTTGTATCTATGTTCATCAGAGATATTGGCCTGTAATTTTTTTATAGTGTGTGTGGGGGGTGGGGATAGCCATGGGGAGTGCTCATGTGCCTGTTTAACACCTGCTTCCTTATTTGCTATAGTCCTATGGAACTTGTGAATGCAAGCCCTCTTGGCCTTTAGAGCTAGGTGATTTGGGATCTGTTCCTGAGGTGGCAGCCTTAAGAGTTGGGGCACTAGATGTGTTGTCCAAACCCTTTAGTCTTTAGGGAGAAGACGGAGTTGGGGATTTGCTTCTGATTCTAAGGTGCTGTGCTGGGGTGGGGTTTTTGAAAGTGTATCACCGCCTTCCTGACCCATTTCGGTGTGAGTATTTTCTCAGTCACCTGCTGTGTAGGAGTCGCGCAACTTGTTTCTAGAGTTCTCTCAGAGGGAATTGATCCTTGTGTAGCTATATATTTGGTGCATCCATGGGAGGAGGGAAAGTCAAGAGCTTCCCGTGTTACCATCTTGGTGACATCAACTCTCTATTTTGGTTTGTTTTGGTTGCTCTAAAATAACATCAATCTACTATAAAACTGACATTTCTTTAGACATAGTTTTTAATTCATTTTTTCTTAGAAAGGCGTCAAGCTTTTACTCCTTTAGGGAAGTACAATTTTCAAATATGTTGAGATCTCATAAAATGTATAGCCAAAGATTTAGGTATAATCTAAATAACCTCTTCATGCTCAGTCTTTGATTTTATACAAAATCTTCCCATACTCAAGAACAAGCTTTAGATATCGTATTCTCTCTGAGAGCTGTCTGCAACACCACAATTCAGTAATCTTGCTGTTAACTGCTAATGTTCTTCTTGTTACTACATATATTGGGCAGCTAATCACTGTTTTGTGTGAGCTTTCTGTATGTATGTCTTGATTTACAAAAAACGCTATAAACATTTTGATGGCACAGACCCTGCCTTTACTTTCTAAGCTCTCAGATTCCCTTGTTTCATTGATAGTTTGATATCAAATGCTCGAAATTGAAATATCATTCTCCTCAGCCCCTACTCTCTTGTACCATCACATTAGCTGACATTAATCAGGACATTGAAATCACCAAAAGAAAGACTGGTGCCTTCTGAAGAGGTCGTTTTATCCCTGGAATTTTTGAATAAATCTCACTGTCAAAGTCGTTACCTAACACAGGTAGAAAAGTTGATGTTGGTCTCCAGCCGCAATTAGAGAGTCTATTAGCTGAGTCCCAGGCATGCCAAAGTTGAAGATAATATAGGTAAGACTTCTTACTACCCTCTTGAAAATAAGGATCAGATATTTCCCAGTTGCAGAGACTAACTTCGCTTGCAAAGAGTATTCAAACTGTCCTTAAGGAATTATTTCTGCCCGTATTATAAAAAGGCATTCATAAGGCTTCCTTCCACTGGCAGACAAATTGTTAGTACTTGAGCTTGAGAAAAATGTTGACCTTTCTGTGGTAGTAGCAGATAGGATGGACAGACATGGATACTAACTGCATCCTAACAACCTGACAATAGAAGTCTAAAGGTGTAGGGTTACAATGACATAAGATCTTTCACCCCATTGGTCCTTGTTGGCTGTCAGTAGTTCGGGTGGCTAGGAATGTAGCCCCTTCCTTCTTTTGCCAGGATTCCACATTTACACCTTGCAAATCTGAACATCTGACCAAAGTCAATGACCTTCCTAGGTATAAGAGTACAGGTTCTCAGTAAAGAATATTTACAAAGTAGAAATTGCAAAACCTCATCACAGCTTAGTTCAGAAAGATATCTGTGTTTGTCTGTGGCTTGTCACATTTGGGCATCTCCATAATATTAAACCATGCCTTTTTATTTTAAAATTTGCCTTCTTATTTATGCCTTCATTCTCATTTTTATTTGAGGTGGTAGAGGGTAGGTTTTAAGGCAGCTCTGGGAAGGCAGGTGTTAAATTCTAAACTGGTGCTTGGTAACCTTCATGATGAAATATGCCACTAATTTAACAGATGACTGCTGTAGACAGCCATGCCCCAGGAGAGAGGAGGTGTTTGTTCCAGAATCTAATCAAGCCATGGCCTGTCTGCATCCTAACTTATGTAGTGTAATCACTTGTATCATTCATAGCATGTCTTTCATTAATCAGAGCTCATGCAGGCAACAGGGAACCGGGTCTATTAGCATGACATATGGTGACCTTCTCCAAGTTTTGGATGTTTTGGAAGAGGGTTTCAGGATTTGTCCCAATACTATAAGAGCTACTTAATGACTTAGATAATAGTACATTTTTTTCCCAGGGAGTTAATATCTTCCTAATTTCTTTCTTAGTAATTATATTTAGGTTCTTGATATACCCTGTCATGTTTTCCTATCCATCACATTCAGGTCCAAACTGTTTGATTTGCTGCTTCATCTTGGCCTCCTTATATCTGCCTCTAGAGAGCAAATACGAAAGAGGAAGAAACTATCTTTTCTTAATTGCAAAAGTGATGAATGAGATAGGCCATCAAGACCATTTTTCATATTTTCTAGAGATGCTGAAAGTACATTTAGATTTGTTTTCAGAACAAAATGAGAAAGTTAGTTTGGAGAAAAATGTTATAAGTTTGGTCACTTTGGAAATCCCTTCATACTTATCTTGATAATAGCATTTATCTTTGCTAGTCTCATATAACATTGTTGTTTCCTTTAAAATTGGACAGTTTTAATAACTCTAAGCATCCCAGCTCTATGCATAGCTCCAGACCTTCATAGATCTATTTTAGCATTAATTTTTTGCCTTATTGGATAAGGTGATAGAAAGCTGATATCTGTTTCACACAATTTTAATTTATAAAGTATAAAGAGCTTACATTATTTTAAATTTCTTATCAAGTTATTGTACTTTGCCTTCTCCTCCCCTCCCTGTTCTGAAGTGTACAATTCCTGTATCCAATTTTAAAAAATAATATGGGATTCTGCAATCTTCCACCTATCTATCTTGGAAGAAAATTGTTGGGTTCCAGGACCTAAAATTCTACTCACATTAGGTAGGACAAGGTTAGGGCTCTAAGAAGACAAGCAAGAGAAGACTGTTGCATTATGAAGAAGAGGGAGAACTTCCCTCGCCTCTGCCCCCATCTCCGAGACCAAACATGTGAGAAATAACCACAGGTGACCACAAAATGAAGACCAGAGTCACCCAGGGGCACATGGAGAGGTGAAGACTATTACAGATTGCTGGGTGAAGTAAACTGGTTCAACTATTTTGGAGAACAAGTTGGGAATACAGTGAATCCCCAAAATAATGCAACAACAGTAATATGAATTTGACTATAATGTGGTGGATGATTAGATTCTGTTTTCTACCCAGGCTCTATTCTTTACTTGGGACAGGCTAAAGTTCTTTGAAGTAATATTTTTGTGTTCCTACTATGTGTCAGGGACTGTTCTAGTTGCTTTGGACATCAGGTAACAAAACACAGTTATTACTGCTCTTGTGGAGTTTACAAACAATAAATAGTAAACATAAATGACTAAATTACATCATATATTAAAAGATGATAAGTACAGTGGATCAAAAAAAGATGAAGATAAGATGCATTAGAAGGGCCAAATGGTTGGGGCCAGGGGCCAGGGTGAAAAAGTCAGTTCATAGTAATTAATGGGGTGGTTAGAGTAGGCCTCACTAAAAAGGTAATATTTAGATAAACTCTTGAAAGAAGTGAGGGAACTTGCCAAGTATGTACCTTGGGGAAGAACATTCCAGGAAGTAGGAACAGTAACTATAAAGATGTGTGTGGAATACAGTAGGAGGCCAGTGTGTCTGGACACAGTATGCCAGAGAGAGAGAACAGGGGATGAAGTCAGAGGGGTATTGCAGGATCCGATCATGCAGGGCCATGCGATGACCTTGAGTTTTACTCTGAGTGAAACAAAGTTTCAGGATTTTGAGCAGAGGAGATAAACTCTCTGATTTATGTTTTTGAAAGGATCCGTCTACCAATTTTTTGAGAATAGACGGAAGGAGGCAGGGAGAATGGTTAGGGGTTATTGCAGTGATCTGGGTGCAGAGGATGGGGACACCCTTATCTTCTGGAGAGGGGATGAGGGGATGTAGAGGAGATGGGCAGGTCAGTTGGGGAAACAGCAGCCATAATCTGTAGTATTATCCTAAATTAGATTGAAGAAGCAGCAGATTTTTCACATCATTGCTACTGTTCTGGAATTCCCATTTAGGCACAGGACCTAGAATCATCCCCATAGATATTAAAATCAGAGCAAACAAGCGTAACCTGGTGGTGTCAAACTACAGCCTGGAATGGGATGGAATGCATCCCACAGCTGGACCTGGGATTCCCTGCTGGCTTTCTGGGCTGGCCATTTCCCTAACCTTACATTGACACCCACATTATATGCAGTTAAATTCTTTGGATGCCACTCATCATGTTACGGCACAGTTTTACTATATGTATCAAAACCATGAAGATGTTCTTATTTATTTTTGTGTGTGTGTGTTGGGGGGGAAGACCAATCCTGAGCTAACATCTGTTGCCAATCCTCCCCTTTTTGCTGAGGAAGACTGGCCCTGGGCTAACATCTGTGCCCATCTTCCTCCACTTTATATGGGACGCCACCACGGCATGGCTGACAGGCAGTGCATCAGCGGGCGCCCAGTATCTGAACTCGCGAACCCTGGGCTGCCAAGTGCGAACTAAACTGCTGCGCCACTGGGTGGCCCCCGAGATGTTCTTATTTTTGACATAACCATTACACTTCTAGAAATTTCCTTAAAGGAAATTATCCAAAATGCAGGAAAAAAAAATATGCCCAAAGATATTAACCAAAGTATAATAGTATGTATGTATTATATAATAGTGATAAATCAGAAACAATCTAAATATACATATACAACAGTGGAGAAAGGGTTAAAATACTATGGCAAATTTATGCATTAAAGTATTATACACCATTGAAAACAATTTTAACTATGGGAAAATCCTTATGAAATAATGCAAGTAAAAATAGGATACAAAAAGGGGCTGGTCCCATGGCCTAGTTGTTAAGTTCAGTGTGCTCCACTTTGGCGGCCTGGGTTTGGTTCTCGAGCATAGACCTACACCACTTGTCAGTTGCCATGCTGTGGCAGTGACCCACATACAAAAGAGAGGAAGATTGGCACAGATGTTAGCTGATGGAAAATCTTCCTCATCAAAAAAAGAGGACAGAAGAATATGGAAAAAGTCTGGAAGGAAATGCAACAGATATTAACAGAGTCCATATGATTATGTAAAATATTTTTCTTTGTGCTTTTCTATATTTACCCTACCTGTACCCCCAACTTCTAAATTATTTTATAATGTTCCTCCTAGGAGGTATCATTAATGAAAAAGATTAGAGAAGGTCCCAATGTCAAGTTCAGGCCCCATAGTCTTGTGTAGGATGGAGATGATGTGTCTGTAGGTGATTTCGTGTCCTGTTTGAAGTCTGGAGCCCCCTATCTGCATGTATACACTGCTTATCTGGCAGTTGGGTAGGATACACATTCCCAAATAGTTCAGCCTGAAAGAAACCCTCATATCATTTGAAAAGGTTATCATGGAAATGAATATGTGATATTTTAAAACAAAATCTATCAGTGAACTCACAGGTATCTGAGAAATACACATTTTTCTCCCACTGTCTGAAAGTCTAGCCTCTGTGTAAATGGTTCTCAATGTGGGCCTAGAAGCTTATTAAAGATGCAAATTATTGAACTCTATTTCCAGGAATCTGTGGTTAACAAGCCTTCCAAGTGATTCTTAGGTACGCTGAAGTTAGACGAACATCGTTCTATGTCAAGTATTCAGAAGTGGCTGACTTTGTTACACTCTGGGTTCAGAGGCAGCCCCGGCTGCAGAGGGCTTTTCCATGTGAGCTGATGGAAAATGCAGAACAGCTTCATCTCCTCATAAAGAGAAATGTGCACTAGTCAAGGTATAGATTAGTTGTTGGGCAAGTGGAGGAGAGCCGCACAGATAATAATAAGCAGCCCATTTCTATGGCAATGAAAAGTGTAGAACTATTTTGTATTTCAAGTTATATCTCCAGTGAACTCAAACTGATGTTCAACGATCACAGCAAGGAAAAAAAAAATGCCAAGGAGGTAAGCTAACTCAGGAACCTGCCATCTTGAGTGGAGAAGTCAATATTGCAGAGTGGATTGGAAGACTTTTTTTGCACTTCTGACTAATGGATTAAAGTGATACAATTCAAACCCAGATGTTAAATCATCTTTTGTGATGATATTGTTGAATCATCAGGTTTTATAAGCTCAAAAGACACCCCAAGTTTAGAGCCAAAAAATGAAATTATTGTTCTCAGCAAGCTTCCTCCCACCCTGAAATAATTTCACAGATTGGCCCATGTGTCTTCTGCCTCTGGTTATCTCCTACCTGTGGCTTACATAAGAGCCTGTGCATGCACTTCTGTCGTTTTCCCTTTCTTTGAAAATAGGGGTAAAAATTCAGCTTTGGTACTTTGCAGGAACAGAGAATTGTGATGTCTCCTTAATGTGAAAAACCAGGCAATGTTGTTAATATTTAACTATCTAAACCAGATGCAATAACACATGGGAATGTGCTTATAAGTTTGGTATAAGGCTTTGACTTAACTCTCTCACAACTTTCCAAATGTAATTTAGTTATTTTACAGAAGCATATAAAATAACTGATGAAATCTACTTGTTAAAAAATTAAGTGGTTTTTGTAATATAAAGAATTGTTTTTACAGAAAGTAATGTTTGTCCCTTACAGATTTTATCTTTAATTTTTAAATGTCGGTTCTCTTGATCATGATGAAGCCTACTTGGTTGAATTATTAATGAACATGCTGACTAGAGTCGATGTGATTCTTTCATATATCAGAGTACAGTGCATTTATAATGTGCATTAGTATTTTTCCCTAGAAAATACTATCTGTGTGAAAATTTATGATTTTAAAGGAAATAGTTAATTTCAAAGAGATGCCTTGGGAATTCTGTCTTAGAAAATTAGAAAAGTAAAATAATTTAGCTTCAGATAATTTATGGTCAATCCTCATAACATAAGCTCTAAGCCCTGTAAAACCTCATTTGGTCTATTGCTCAAAATAGTACCAGATGGGATCATATTCCTAAAGATGGTATTTCTTTCAAAACTTCTCTTCTCATGTCATTTTCAGAAACTTTTTTTGTGAATACACCGACACATGCACACATATCTTCACTAGGGTCATTTTCAGACAATAAAACAAAGTAAATTTTCCTGTACTCCTGACTCTCTATGTGATTTTTAAGTATTTTAATCTGGAAATGTTACTACCTAAAACTGGGGTTGCCTTGCCCAATATGCATAAACAGCCAATTAATTATGGCATTAGAGATCAGCTTTTTTGTGAGATCGATCTGCAGGGAGACATGGGGTGTGTACCCTCAGATCTGTCTCCCCGACTCAAGATTTGGGGTGATATTTAAGAGTTTAAGGAGAATAGGCTGGCATGTGGAAACGCTGGTGGGACAGGTTTTGATTGGTGGGCTTCAAACATTTATGGTAATGTTGTAAACATTTATGATGAGGTTCTAAACTTTTATGATTGGGTTCTAAACCTTTATGATGAGGTGGGGAAGGAACTTTAACACCAGATCTTCCTGAATGAGGGACCCCTTGCTTCTCATAAGAGTTCAAAGGTCCAAATTTTAAGTTCTGGTCATGTCCTCATCCTTTGGTTCCACGGGGAGGAGAATCTTTGGTTCCCTGGTCATTTCAGGTCAAGATTTCTTCTTCTGCACATGCTCTGGCTACATAACTTTGTGAATTTTCTGAAAGACAATTCTTAATCACTCTTTTGATAAGAGATGGGGTCAGTTGAACTGGTCCCGGAGGGCCTGTGGTTATAGAACTAGTCATGGAATGCAAACAATATTTCTGGACCTGGCTTCTCTCCAGTTCTCAGAGGAATCTTTTTTCTCTACAATAGAAAAAAGTTTGAGATCATATTTAATAGGTAAAAGCAAGGATCTTAATCGAGATGAGCTCAAAATATGAAGAAATGGTTGATGATTATACAGGAAATTGGAAAAGATTGAACTGATTGGGCTCTCAGTGCTGTTGACATGGGAGTCCCATTTTTGTCTGGGTTAGGACAATATTTAAAATTTTCTTTTGTATGTAAAATAAGCGAAATTACATTTGTGCTAAAGTAATGCATTATTAAACATAGCTGAATAAATCCATTTAAATCATCTTGGAAGTGCACATAATAAAATAATGCTTGTGTTCCTTCAGCTTAATCAATCTAAAGCTTCTATTTACTTTAGATCTATAATTCCATGCACTTGTGTAACCGTGGGCCCTCCAGGACCAGTTCAACTGACCCCATCTCTTATAAAGAGTGATTAAGAATTGTCTTTCAGACAATCTGCCAAGTCACATAGCCAGGGCATGAGCAAAAGAAGAAATCGTGACCTGAAACGACCTTGGGACTAAAGATCGTCTTTCCCACGGAACCCAAGGACTAGGACACAACCGGCACTTGAAAATCTGACTCTTATCAGAAGTGAGGCCCCTCATTCAGGAAAACCCGGTGTTAAAATTCCTTCCCCACCTCATCATAAATGTTTAGAACCCTGTCATAAATGTTTGAAATCTTACCATAAATGCTTGAAGCTCACCAATCAAAACCTGTCCCACTAGCATTTCCACGTGCCAGGCTGTTCTCCCTAACCTCTTAAATTTCGCCCCAAATCCTGAATCGGGGAGACAGATCTGAGAGCACGCGTTGCCTGTTCTCTCTGTAAATCGATCTCATAGAGTGAAGCTGATCTCTTTTGCCAAAGGCTGATGCAGTAATTAATTGGCTTTTTTAATGTGCATCAGGCAGAGAACCTCAATTTTGTGCGGTAACACTTTGGGGAAGGAAAACTTTATGCTCTAAAAATTCAGCACAAGTAAAACTTGTCCTAGGGTACAAAACAGAGATTTGAATTTGGCCTCACAGGCCAGCATTAAAAATAAACTATATGCAGTGAGTTGAAGCAATTAATTTATAACTCATTTAAGTGAAAATGAGCTTTAAATGTGGAATTCTTAATACAAATATATTCATGTTTCACAGAAGGAGTATGTTCCTACATTGATACCCTTCATGAGAGGATATCTGACTTGATGATGATGTTGATGATGATGGTTTGTTGTGGTCTTCTCTGGCTGTCAGCTTGTCAGCTATCCCTTGTAGTTGCTTTGATGTATTTTTCTTTTATCAGTTTGTGTGGAGAAGTCATCCCTCTATGACCCTTATGTGATAGTGAGTATCCTTTTCTGTTGGGCCATAAATTAAGCCCATAGCTGTTTTTGCATAGGAATTGAAGTTACTAGTCCATGAAGTTAGAAGGGAGGGGAAGTTACTGGAAGGAAGAAGCAGGCCTCCAAACAGGTAATGGAAACTCAGAAGGCTGGCTTTAGCAAAGAGGGGAGAAAGCTCAGCTTCTTCCCCTGGGTTCCACTTATCTTTGGCTGGCACCAGCAATGCCTGGTTAGAGGAAATGAAACCCAATGAGGAGATGCTCTTTGGGCTTGGATAATATGGAAGAACTCTTGGATAGTTGAAGAAGTCTTTAAGTAGTGTTTTTCTTTCAAGAAGGAGCAAAAAGCTTTTCACCTAGAGCAATAGTTCACAGCGTGAGGTCCTCAGATCGGCAACAATCTGGAACTTCTTAGAAATGTAAATTTTCAGAGTCCCACCCCAGATAAACTGAATGAGAAACTCTAGGGGTGGGGCCTGGTAATTTGTGTTTTAATAAACCCTCCAGGTGCTTCTAATGCATGTTCAAGTTTGAAAACCATTGCTCTTGAGTCCCTTGCCTCTTTTCTGAAGAGCATTCAGACTTCATCACCCAATTCCCTCCCCTCCCTTCTTTTCCAAAGGGGATTATTTCCTTGACAGATTAGATTTTTAGTTAGTTTAGATTTTTGTGATGCAGGATTGAGAGGAAGAGGGAGATCAGGTCAGAACTAAGAGAGGAATTTTCCCCGGAGTTTGGAGATCAATGCTGGAAGAGGAGTTGCATATCAGGGGAATAGACATGTAGCTGTAGAGTCTGAAGTTGTCTCCAGGTTTGAATCCCAGCTCTGCCACTTATATGATACATGACGTTAGTCCACTTATTTGGCTTCTCTAGGACTCAGGTTCCTCATCTGTAAAATGGAGATAAAACAGCAGTAATAATTCAAAGGGGTATTATAAGGATCCAGTTACTAGCTAATTTATATAAAGAGCATAGAAAAGCATTCAATATTCATTAGCTATCATTGCTTTATGTAGTATATTCTCTCCATGGTGTTCAGAAAAACCAGAAAAGGATCTCAGTGACTTTGAAATTACTTTTTGATTGCTGGATTCATTACTTTGCTTTAAAAAAATGCTGTTTGAGACTGGACCACATAGGTCACAGCTTTAAGAAGGTTTCCTAAGAAGATATTTTTCCAATTATAACAGTATTAAAAGGCACTCACAATCCAGGACAAATGAAATGTCCTGTTGTGGGCTCTCAGTTAAGTTACCATTGTCTCTGCTGCAAATCTCTAAAAAGTTCTTCTCAAAACAAGCTCACAGTTCTTTGTCCCCAGTTCGCTCATTAACTAACTCTGAACTTCTTGCCTTTTACTATGTGGGTCTTTTGTTTTAAAACTGGCTTCTTAAAGATGTCAACTAGCTTTTTTTGTGTACAGGTTTTGAAAACATGATTGCTTCAGCCTTTGATAGAATATCAAGTGGAGATTTCTGTAATAACTCTCCAAGTTTTTTTTCCCACTATCTTGTAAAGTCCCATTGGCCAATAAAGAGACCATTTTGACTCACCCAAACAGACATTTGTTTCTGATCTCTTCTCTGTATTATGGCAAAATAGTAAAAGATTATGTGGGTAGTGGAAACAGTATGATATTTGGAGTCAGAAACAAAATTCTGACTCTCCCTCTAATTAGCTTTTGACTCAGGAAAGTCTTCTATCCTCTTGGATCAATTTTCTCACTTAGATCAGTTTTTCAACTGGGATAATAGTGCCTCCCCTCGGCGACGAAGAGAAAATCAAATGGGGGAAAAGTTAATGCTTTTTAAAACTACAACATGCCTTTCAAATAGTTATTAAAAGCTAATGATAATCAAAATTCGTTGCGTGCTTAGGAGGTGCTGGGCACCAAGAAAAGCCTTATATATGCATATCTGTAGTTACATTTAGGTATACAACAGTATTGCAATGTATTTAATGTTAGATTATTAATTAATTAAACTTATATAACTAATAAATAAAACTTAGAAAAAGCAGTTTTCTTAATCAATGTTTAAACCCTGACTAGAAATATTTTCAACTTTTGCCTGACAATAAGAGAAAAACTCTCATGCAAACTAACTTAAACAATAAGGAAATTTACTACTTCCCGTGATATGAAGTCCCGAGCATCAGTTGACTCCAGTGTGTCTTTGGCCATATTCTTATAGTCTCCACCTTCCATGACCGGTGTCACAGATGCTTCCTGTGTTATAGATTTCTAAATCTGGGAAAGACCTCAGTGGTCATAGAGTCCAGAAGTATTATGGTGAGGAAAATCAGAAATGGAGAGGTTTGTGAAGGTAAGTTGTGATAGCACAGTGATAGTTGTGATAGTCTTGTCATATAAGACTGGGGATTCTGGTCTTTTCTTCAGATCCCTGATTAGAAAACAACTGTGAGCCATGACAGTGACAGTGACTAGACAACCACAGGCCATTATGATATTGTTCAGGAGTTTGTGCACCCACTGGCTCTTCACAATTTTTAGATAGGACTGGATATTGCTCTTTCTTCCCTCTACGAGGAGATTGAGTCCTTCAAGTGCCTTTGTTGTTACTTTTCAGTTCAAAGGGCAACATTCTATAGATATAGTGTTACTGGGTAATTCCAAGTTATTTTTCTTACCAGGTATTGCATAGAAATAGATTTGTACCTCCACCACAGAAATAGTCTTGTTTGTCTTTCTGTCTCTTAAGATACTGGTAGACTCTCTACTCTGCTAATGTGATTTTTCTTTTTACTCCTGTTCCTTAGGGAAGGGACACATTTGGTTGTTTGGTTTAGTTCGGTGTTTTAAAATCTGTATACCAAAAATGTGGTCCTACTAAGATATGTAAATAATAAATATAATAGTAATGCAAAGACAGCATACCAGGCAATTTGCTATAAGGGGATTTCTGGCTATGGTAATGAATTCTGGATGCTCTGCATCGTAATTCTCTTAAGCATGTAAACATAATCCTTTCCCTCAAACTTTCCTTATGTAGCGAAAGAACATAAAAACAAATGTTTAGGAGTTGAAATGAGGCTCTTGAGTCAATCACCAGCTCAAGTGTTTGTTAACATCAAACCGAAACACCCAGGACAGTTGTGGGTATAGCAGGTCAGATCTTGGATGCCATTCCCCTCTGGGCAGCGTTCTTCTAGCCCAACTGGTCTATTTGCATTTTCTAGAACTTTCCTTTCCTAGAACCTTTGCCTTGCACTTTCCAGACTCCAGACATCTGCTCACTGCCTTCCCCTCACAGATGCCTTCTTTTAGTAGCTTCACCTATCTGAACCTCACTGTCTCACTAACTCAGTTGAAATATTGAGTTTTCTTAAAATTTCCTGGACAAGCCCAGGCCAACCAAAGACCCAAGATCCAAGTCCCTTTTGGCTCTTCTTGAAAACTAGTTGAACATTTCTTTTTTATAAAATTAAATGAGATCTTGTTTATTTAAACTTTTAAATCTTATCTCCATACCTAGATTACAAGGAGATTGAGGGCAAGGCCCCTGTCTTGCGAGTCCTTGTAATTTCCCCACACCTAGCTTGTGCCTCTGGATGAAGCTTAATTTGGTGGATACTTAATAAACTTTTTTTTTTTTTTTGGATTGGTTGTGTGGTTAGAATCTGATAGTGCAAACATTTTAGAGCAAGAAGACAATTTTGGTTTACCTAAGAGGAAGTTACAAACTAGGACTAACCATGCATATCTAAACCAACCTCCCCCCCCCAAATGTGCAGTTTATCTTTTGTTTGCTATAAATATGGTCTCCTTTTAAGGATTTTCACAGGGAATAGGTAGTTTTGTGTTATCTCTTTGACTCATCTTCTGCCTTCATCTCTCACTCTTTCCACATCACCCTAAATGGGGCAGGAGGGTTTTTTGTTTTTTAAAGGAGATTTCTCTAGGCTGCCCTCTGCCCCTTCAATATGTTTATATATTTTTCTTCTTAGAAGTCCTGGAAAGAATTCAGTGACATTTCAGAATTCTTGCTTCTTTAAAATGAAACCTTTACGTCTGTGCATTCTGGTTGGATCTGCCCAAGCTCTGGGCCCTGCCTGGCTCTGTGGGGTCAGTTGTCAGAGTGGCACCTCCCTTCCAGCTTGGCACTTTCCCTCTCTTGCACAATCAATTTCTCCTTTTAACCTTAGCACTGCTACTTTTAAAAAGTTGATTTTCAAAAGGTCTTTTGACTTTCATAACTTGGCAACATATTGTGTGTGCATGTTTGTGTGTGTGAGTGTGTAGGCTTGTCCTTTACCACCTTAAGAGAGCTTAAGGAACTAAAGCTATTTCCTTGAGTAAGAGAACTGTGATGAACACAGCTCTATTTTTCTTCATCTTTGTTTCCAATTTAGTTTTTTCATTTGTTTCTTCTTTCTGAAACATCCGTAAAATTTTTAACTTGAAACTTTATTCCCTCAACCATCCCTATCAATATTGTACAGTTTTGAACTTAGGAGGTCATAAAGCCATCAAATAATACTGAAGACTCCTCAGTAGCTTTGAAGTACTTTTTAAAATATACTAAGAACACTCTCTCTATCAGATTAGCTAAGACATTTATCCCAGCAGCACTTAATTCTCCCTGTCTGCCTCTCTCTTCTCTTCTCCTCTCTGCACATAGACACAGAACCCAATGAAGCTGTAATATTGCAGTATAATTTTGATTATACCCATTATTATAAGGCATTGCTTAAAAATATCCTATCTCATATTCACTCATTCAAATTTCCTCATCTAGATTTTCAACCATGCTTTACCTCATATGCCAATGAGTTTATTTCCCAGAGGGTCTAGCCAAATCTTCTCAGGTCTACCACTAGCTCCATTTCCAAAGCCTTCACTTCAAAGTGCTCTGCTGCCATGGCTGAATCGCCAACAGTCCTTTTCAAAAGGTTTGGGATTTTTTTCTTCTTAGATGTGGTTATCAATCAGACCCAGAGGAGCTTATGACAACTGGCAGCCTAAGCTCAAGGTGGTAATGACAACTGACATTTATCAAAGACTTAATGTGTGCCAGGCACTTTTTTTAAAGGAACTTCCTTGTGTTACTTCATTTAATTCTCAGAATAACTCCATAAGATAGTATTATTATCCCTATTTGTAGGTGAGGAAACTGAGGCATAAAGAGGTTAAGTTACTTGCCTGAAGTCTTTTAGTATGCAGTGGAGCCTGCATTATGAACACGAAAGGCCAGCTTCCAAAATTACAGTTCTTAATCACTTTGCCAAATGGTGTATTATGCAAGTATGCTCACCTGCCTTTTGTCAAACTCTGATTGTAAACACAAGCATTATGGTTCATTTTAAAATGTGATTCTAACTTTTCAGTTTATAAGCACAATGCTCACGATATAGATGATACCCTTTGGAATGGTACATTCTGTATATTTGGAAGATTTCATCCTGCAATCACTGAAGCTTGTTAATATCAACAACTGGCTTTACTGGCTCCTTCAAATAAGCTCATTTAATCTATCATAGCTGGCCTCTAGCAAATCTGTCATTAGTAGGAAAGATATTGTAGTGAGGAATATTCACTGTGTTTAGAAACTCAAAAGAAGTATTTCAAGTGTGTGTGTGTGCATATAAGTATACCTATACATGTATAGATAGATAGATACCTTTGAAAACCTTTTTCAGTTACTAAGTCATTTGGTATATAGCGGTAATAGAGTTTCATCTCTCATAGGTGAGGTGTTGGGTTGTGTGTATCCCGATGTTCAGCTTATGTTTTTAAAATAATTTGGCAGAAATTAAAGTATTGGCAGGTGGGTTGCAGGTTTGGCACCTTTCACTCTAAGAAATCAATCGACAAAGCACCAAACAGCAAAATATATTACTCATTGGCTGGTAAGTCATAACCCTCAGAGGCTGTTGATCATCCTGGATGCTGGCTGCTTGCCTACTGTAGGGCAGATGGAAGAATTGGCTGCTAAATTGTTTCTAGCACTTGAAGCCCAGCATGATTGGGAATTCTGAGCATGGCTGGAAAAATATTTCTGTAGTAACTTGTCTTGTACTTATCAGTGAATTTGCACAGCCCAAGAGAAGTCTGTTTTCTTGAGAAGACTTTTGAACAGTCAAACTCATGTTTCCGGGCCAATTTCTAATACTATGATTATTGTTGGATATTATTTGAAACAGTTTCTGTTTCTGGAACACTTAGAAAAATCAATTGGAAATATTTGTTTTCTCATCTGAAGATTATTTATTGTAGTTTTGTTGGCAATGCTGAAGGTAAAAGTACAGTTACATATCGTGCTATTATTTGGCCTAATTTTATGATCCTCCTCCCCACAAAAAGACTATGTCTTCTTATATCTCCTTCCACTACAGTTTTAATAATGTAGTGGTGAATGGATTATTGACCAACATTTTCTAGTCTTGTAGCTACAGAAAAAAATAAGTTATATAGGAAAGCCAGCATGGCCTCACTGGCTCCCAATACCTTGGTGAAATAATCAGTATATAGAGTTAGATTTTTCTTTTTTTTCCAGGCCCCAAAATTTGCTTTTTCGCCTTTCCCCCTTGTTAACCTTTTTTTTTTTTTTTTTTTTAACTCTCCTTTGGATAAACTCAACTCACGTTGCTATTTTGAATTTTGATAAGTATACAACAGTACTCTGCTTGGGTTTCCTGGATTCAGAGCCCTGGAAGAGATAATTAACAAAAGATTACTTGGTGAAGAGGAGATAGTGACAACTGAGTCAAGTGTCCTAGAGCTCTTTCCTCCAGACTAACACATCCTTGTTTCACAACAGAACACACTTTCCTAGACTTTGGCTGTTCACAACCTCCTGATTCAATGTCTTTATCCCCTGACCAGTGCTGAATAAAAGCTACAAATCCTGGCTCTCTGACTACCCAACCTCCACACACATACTTTTTTCACCTCCATACTTACTATTCTCTTTCTGTTCACAAGGTTTTTCTTCAAAATACAGTGTTAATTAAAAAAAAAAACAATTAGGAAAGTATTGGCAAGTATTTGCATATTTTGATTATGTGATTTGCTCTTTGGTAACTTTTAAGTTTTTAATATTACTCACTAAACATTTAAGCAAAGTCCTATTCATGTAGACACCTTCATCAATTCATATTATATTAAATAGTAGTTGTAAAAATCCATTAACTTATACCAAGGTAATGTTATAGTATCTAGTAAATTACCTTAACATGATGTGATTCTGATGAGTCCAAGACTACCTCACAAGAAAATGTACTTAGATGCAACCAAGGGAAGAATATAAGTAATCTCCCGAGTATTTTATACACCTGGGCTTCACTATCAGAAAAGCATTCCCCTGTAACCATCTTTGAAGAATCTTTCTGTTTAATAATGGTTTTGACATCCATTAAGAAAAACATTGGCAACCAATCTAGAAGATGAATTGAGGGCTTGTTCACTTTACAAAAACATTTCTTAATATACAAAAGCATACACCTCTAAAACTGTTTATATTTCAGGCTCCTCTAATATTGATTGGTAGATACTTCCTGAGGAAGAAAAGCAAAGAGAAGGAGAAAAAGTAGATACATTTAAAATTAAGCTGTTAGAGGGGCCGCCCGGTGGCGCAGCAGTTAAGTTCGCGCTTGGCAGCCCGGGGTTCGCGAGTTCGGATCCCGGGCGCCCGCTGACTCACTGCCTGTCAGCCATTCCGTGGCGGCATCCCATATAAAGTGGAGGAAGATGGGCACGGATGTTAGCTCAGGGCCAGTCTTCCTCAGCAAAAAGGGGAGGATTGGCAACAGATGTTAGCTCAGGGCTGGTCTTCCCCACAAAAAAATAAATAAATAAAAAAAAATAAAATTAAGCTGTTAGAAGTGATTGACAGTTCGATATGCTTCTAACCTAAAGGTAAAAAATCTATTACATTATAATGTAAATCAATAGAAACGTGTCACATAATTTATAAAATGATGGTGAACGTACAGCCTTTTAGAAATACATTCTTTGTGCAGATCACAGCCAGTTGCACAGATATAACTAGGCAAATGACCTCCAGGAATCAGAGCAGGGTTTCTTAATTTAGAGTTTGTTAAGTGTCTGTGACTAGGGTTCATTAGATCCTGGAGTAGGGCTTGCGGGGTGTGGCAGTGGGAATGGAACCCCTAGAGAGCAGTCAGCATTCCTGTAGTAGGAACTTGGGTCCCAGGGAATCTATGGATGGACATCAGTGGATCTATGAAAACCTTAAAAACATGGACAAAATTGTATGGGATGAGGATAAGCTAATGATATAGTTTAAGTATTTCTGGTCTTTTCCCCTCAGTTACGGAGGGTCTTTTATTAACTTCTGTTAGACTACAGCCAAGGATATCTGGTTGAGTTGCAAATAGCAGAGGACTAAATCATTTTAACATAGTGAAAATGTGGCATCAGACATTAAAGGGATTAAAGAGATGGCAAGAAAAGAATGGAGACCCAGGAGGGGAGTTTTTGGAGGGGTTAACTTTTTTGGTGGTAAAGGAATAGGTATGACCTCATTTTGGAAATGCTCCCCATCACCCACCCACCTTGACATATCTGCAGAGGGCTCTTACTTAAATATTGCCTTTTCTCTTTGTAATTTCTACCACATCATTTAACATCTTCCTTTTGTTGTTTTTTCATGTGTGCTTCTGGTGTTTTGCTACTGACCTCCCTTGGAGGGATGCTGTAAGGCTTAAATCATTAATGATTATGAAGTGCTTTGGAAATAGAAAGTATTGCTTAAGTGCTAACTCAGATGCACCTAGGAATTGCAGCATGTACAATACAAAGTGAAAGGCAAGTTGTCAGAATTCCTTATGGGGCCTCGGATCAGCCAGGCCTCCCACTCACATCGGGGTGAATTAGGGCCATGGATTCGAAAGCACATCTGATGCTGCTTGGCTTGTGCATGCTTCTGTTACAACATTATTTTGACATTTTGTGTGTTCATTTGTTGGACAATTTTAAACCCTCTTGTAACCAAAGGAAACCAAAGTGCCTATTACAAGCATTTTTCAAAGATGATGTCAACCTGATTAAGGATGAAAAATTAATCTAATGAATAAAAATGTTGGAATGGAATGTTTATTTTACGTGTTTGGCCAGACATAAATAGGGCAATGATTCAGAGAAGTCTTCATTAGAACACACTCTGTATCTAATACTTTGACAATCAATGATATCTTCTCTCTTTCTCTCTCTCTATCAAATCTAACATTGACCCATCGCCAATCTCCAATATCACATATAAGGCAACAGAGACCAATGGAAGTAAATAATCCATCTAGTTAGTGCTAGAATTAAGACTGGAAACCAGATATCTTTTCTCCCAGTTCAGTACTTCTATATATGTGAGTATTTGATCATTTCTAAGAAGAACCCCAAGTAGCTTTTTCATTCTTTCTAAAAGGATCTAGCTTCTCATTCAAAGATCCCAGGATAACAGTTATTCATAAAGCTGGTTGGCCATGCATTTAGAATGTGAGGACAATCAGCTATAACATCTGTCATGTCACTGAACTCCAAGAATGATTTCTGTGGTCTACTTGTTTTGATGAGATATCCTTTCTTCTCTTCCAGTCTACATATCCCCTCCAAATATGACTTTAACAGATAGATCAGGGTGGGTCTATGAGTAACTACACTTCCCTCCTATTCATTTTCTTTTAGTCTATGTATAGACAAATATAGAAAAGGACACAGGAGCAGCAACCCAAATAAGTTCCTGAAGTTTCAATTATCTAGCTATGCACAGTTCATATGAAATTCTTCTAGTCTGAATTATTCAGATAGTAGCAGATATTCTCCATTTTACATTCCAATACAGATCTAGCCGCAACGATGAATACCTAAGTATAATTTCCAATCTTCTTATTTCTCCTTCTTCTCCCCAGATACCAGCCTCTTCCTCCCACTTTGGAGACTCCTAACTCTAATCTTTTTACTAGTTCTTGCCTTCTTCTCCTTGATACTCCCCAATCTATAGGCTGTGTTGGATTGGACCAGCCCAACTGAGAAAGCATGGTGGGGAGGCAGAGATAGGAAGAAGCATTACTCAATTTTGTTTGTACAGTTCTGGATGATTGGGAGCACCAGAACAAGCTCTCCTATGCTACAAGCTTGGGGACAAACAAACACGATTACTGTTAAAAGATGTTAGTAGAGCAATCAGGGTTTTGACTGCTCAGATGTGGCCACAACAGGGACCACTTTGGTCTAAGCTCTGAGTCTCACTTTGTTTTGTGTAGAAACATTTTTTGTGTGTTCTTCCAGAGAACATCAGCCTTGAGAATCTAGTCACGCTAACCAGACTCACAGAGGATTGATTTCTGAATATTTGAGCCAGTTTATTCAACTACAATGTACCTAATCTAGTTTTGCAGCCACAATGGCCCTGTCTGTCTTTTCACTCTTTCTTGGTGTTAATGTGCCCCAGATGTGGAATTAGTGACTAGAAAATTGGTGACCATAGAAAAAGGATTGACACTTTTAGTGAGTTATTTATTCTGACCTGTATGGAGCCTAGAAAATTATTTCTATTCCTCTATGATGATCCCCTTGTAATTAACTGAACCATACATGTCTGTTCATTCATTCAATGTATATTTACTTTGCTTCTACAATGTGTCAGTCACTGTCCTAGGTTCTTGTAGTTATCCGTGAGCAAAATAGACAATGACTGCTGCCTTTAATTATCTTTGTCCTTCAGCCCATGCTTTAGGCCTATTAGAATATTAGTTCCATTGGGAATAGGATCTGCATGGTTCTATACAGATATTTTAGTTGCATGAATGAATCAGGACTGACTCTCTTGGCCAAATCCTTGTCCTTTGGCATTTCATTTCCAGACTCTAGATCAGTATTGTCCAAAAGAACTTTCAGTGCCAATGGAAATAGTCTCTGTGCTGTCCAGCATAGTAGCCACTAGACACACGTGGCATTGAGAACTTGAAATGTGGCTAGTGCAACAGAGGACTTGAATTTTTAATTTTATTTAACTTTAATTTAAATTTCAGTACCTGTACATGGCTAGTGGTCACTGTATCGGACAGTGCAGTTCTAGATGACCCAGAGCTTCCTGTTGTCTCTGTAAGATTAGAGACTGCTGCTCCTTTGTCAGGTTGCTGCTCAGGAAACTGCAATTGGCCATTCTGGATGTCCAGGGATCCTGAAACCAGACTGCTCATGTGTCAAATGTGAGTAATAAGAAGGTGCATAGCCAGGCAAGGAGAGTTTGATTCCTGGAGATGATGCCAACAGGTGCCACCCATACAGTTGTTTGCTACTTAGGAAATCTTCAAGAGCTCTTAATAGGAGAGTTCAGCTGGTGAGGAGTCTGAGCAGATGTCATCTGTGACCAGAGTTCATGAGCCCTAGGCTGAACTGAGATCTTTAAACACTAGGCTACTTTTCAGGAGCAGAATTCCTTTTCCTGTGACGGGTGTTGAGAGGGAGGCAAGACCATAGTTTTTGAGAAACTGTAACACTGGGATGGATTTTGAGCCCAGGAAGCCAGTGTATGTAGCTACTCAGTGAGTAGAATTGGGGTACCAGGCAAGAGGCAGATTTCCAAATAAAATAACTTATTCTCAAAACCATACCTTGAACAGCAGCAAAGTTCACATGCTATTGAATCCAGTGAGTTAAACTAACTCCTTCCATTCTTCTTGCATGAAGCTGGCTTGTCTGGAGGTGGAGAGGAGATTGTTCCATCTGTTGCCAGGGAAGGAATGGGGAAGAACAGCAGCAATATATTCTCTTTGCTTTCTTAGAGATTCAGTGTGTCTCCTTGAGGATATTTAGAAGAAAGAAATCATCTCTTGGAAAGCGCTTGGCCATAAATGCATTATAAATTCTGTCAAGGTAGCTAATACTACCAGTGGTTAATTCTTTCCATTTAGGATGATTGTCTTAAGCTTTAATTCCATGACACCAACCACAGTGAAGCCTGGCAGGGATAGAATACTGTGGCACGCTGAGTCAGGGGAATCCACTGGGCATAAATTTAGTCTGAAATCTCTGGGACTGAGAACCAAACATTCAAAGCAAAAGGAGCAGAGCTGACTTGGGCATGGAAGACATTTTATTTTTTCATTAGTGTATCTTTTTACTTAAAAGGCTTCTGGCACACAGCAGGCATTCAATAGATATATGTTGAATGAATGAGTGGATCTTCTTGGCTGGTAGGGACACAGAGTATATAGACTCTAAGACAACAGCTTCATAGGGGGAACATTCTATGAGGATTTATCAGGATTTTCCTGGGGAGTGTGGCAAAGACTAATAAGTGCTCACCCAGCCCATTTCCTTTTCTCCCTTGGCATCCAACTAGACTACATTTCCTATCTACCCTTGTTAGATGATACTATGTGATAGTGTCCTGGCCAATGAAATGTGAGTGGAAATGGTGTGGGTGACTCCCACATCTGGCCATGACAAGCTGCCTTACTGGTCCTCCGTGCTCTTTTCCTCTTCCTGTTGGTTCGAATGAAGCTGACCCCCGGGCATTCTTAGACTTCTTTGTTCAAGGTGGCCAAGTGCACGAGAAGGAAGGTTCTGAATCCCTTAGCAGAGCCACCCAACTGGGGACACCCCGCCCACCAAACCACACACAATTGGATTTTAACATTAGCATTGTTGTAACAAGTAAACTTGTCTGGATTAAACTACTGCGATTTGGGGTTTGATCTGTTACAACAGCAGTTAGTGTTTCCTTAACCACGAGCATGAGATTTTCACATTTATTAAAAGAAGAACTCAGATTTTAAAAGGGGAAGAAACACTGCCGTAGAGTGTGAGTATGTCACTGATACAATCTCAGTGCCCCTCATTGTAGTCCAATGTGTCAATTTAAGAAAAAAAAAATCAACTTTAAACTACAGAGAGAAAAAAATCTTTCTTCTGCTTTTTTCTAATCAGTTAACTGACATGCTTTCATTTTTCTTTCTTTTTTTTTTAGTGGATTAGTAGCCTCCTTCATGGGAGAGAAGCATTAGGCTCTGGAGAATTTTAGCATAAACTCAGATAATTTTTTTTTTACTTGGCCTTTACATTTCTTCCAGAAACCACCCAGAGTGTTGTGTTTTAGAAACATTTTAAATTAATTGAATGTTTGTGTCAACTCGTTCAATTCAATAGTGCCCCTGAGAGAGAATCAAGAAACATAATCTTCCTTTTCAGTTTATTTTCTTTTTTGACTTATTTGCTGGAGTTTTTCATGTCTCTCTTTCATGTCTGGAGTGTAACTTTGGGCCATATGTTACTACCTAAGTAAGCCAGCACACTGTGTTTTTGAGGAGACACTAATCTTTTCCAGTTTTTCTCTACCATTAATTTTGGAACTTGTAATTCAAGCAATTGCTTTCTTGGAACAAGCATTAAGAAAAAACATAGCTAGGGGGCCACCCGGTGGCGCAGCGGTTTAGTCCGCGCTTGGCAGCCCGGGGTTCGCGAGTTCAGATCCTGGGCGCCCGCTGACGCACTGCCTGTCAGCCATGCCGTGGCGGCGTCCCATATAAAGTAGAGGAAGATGGGCACGGATGTTAGCCCAGGGCCAGTCTTCCTCAGCAAAAAGAGGAGGATTGGCAACGGATGTTAACTCAGGGCTGGTCATCCTCACAAAAAAAAAAAAAGGAAAAGAAAACACATAGCTAAGAAAAAACATAGCTAAATGACAAGTCTTAATTATAGCAGATGAAATGGTCAAAGTGGAAGAGCTTTCTAAGAATTTGTTTCTTTTGCTGGGGGTTTCTTTGAGGGACCTCATCTTGGCTACAGCAGGATGTTACGTGGGAATGTCCATTCCCTTTATAACCCCGCTGCCATCCTCCGCCATCTTGAGGCAGGTTTCAAACTGGGGCATCCTCTTCGATAAACTTGAATTGAGTTTATATCACGCATTACATATACAATTTTCAGCCTGGGTTTTAAAAAGTATATACAAAGAAAGTCTAATGAAACTGACTTTGGTTAACTTGGAGATTTAATTAGCTGACAGAGTAGAGAGAGAAGATGTCTTTTGGCTTTCAGAAGCTTGGTACCCCTTGCTCTTTGGCATTCGTTTCTACATCGTTATAGCTTTGGCTGCTCACTTTCAGTAAGGCTGCAGTGGTCATAATGCTGAGGTTGTTCACAGTCACCCTGTGAGACCTCAGTTACACAGACTAGTAGGGCTGGGGAAGCTCAGGTAAAAATAATAATGATTCAATGTGTTTATATTTAACTTTCAATTGTGAATTTTTTTAAATTGCAAATGTACTTCCCTAAATAGCGTTAACTTTTAGTTCTTACCTGGATGTAGGTAAATGGGAGGAAGTGGTGAGTGGAAGGAAAAAGCCAGCTTGATATTAAATATTCCCATAACCTTTAATCACAGATGCAAATTGGTGTTTATTCAAATGGAGAATTGAAAGTTCTTGATCTCATGTAGGATCGCATATCAGGATTTGAGTACTCTGCAGATTAATCTGAATATGTATTCATCAAAATACTGTCAACTAGGGCCGCCCGGTGGCGCAGCGGTTTAGTCCGCGCTTGGCAGCCCGGGTTCGCCGGTTCGGATCCCCGGCGCCTGCCCGACGCACTGCCTGTCAGCCATGCTGTGGCGGCGTCCCATATAAAGTAGAGGAAGATGGGCACAGATGTTAGCCCAGGGCCAGTCTTCCTCGGCAAAAAGAGGAGGATTAGCAACGGATGTTAGCTCAGGGCTAGTCTTCCTCACCAAAAAAAAAAAAAAAAAAAAATACTGTCAACTAAATTTATCTAATTGTACATTATTCCAGAAACCTTCATTTTAAATCTGCATGTGCATGTGGACAGCATGTTAAAATATTCATGCTATGTGAGTCAAAAAACTGGTATTCTAGGAATTTCTAAATAGTATTCATTGAAACAAGTTAAACTTGTTACAGATTCTTGATATCGTGGAGAAATCAATGTGTACAACAATTGAGGTTGTTTTTCTTTACATTTCTCCTTTTAACAACTTAACTGGTAGCGTAATTTTTCTTTCCCCACCCACTGCATGCATTGACTCCTGTGGATATATAATAATAACAACAGAAATCTTATCTTCTTATAAATGTAACACCTAGAATAATAAAAGTAATTTCACCTGTAAGTTTTACATATTTGCCTTTTTGTAAGTATTATTCTGGAAAGTGTTAACAGGAGCGATTTTTGCTGTTTTGAGTGAGGACAATTTTTTATTTTGTGCCCCTGATTAACTCTAAGCATTCACTTGGCTCTCTGGCTATTCCTTTCCAAAAACATGTGAGGTAGGAGGTACAGGGGGAGATGGCATTACACTGGGGTTTAGTGACTCTTTCATGGCTACATTATGACACAAGAGGACTCATGACACCCTTGAGTCTCTAAGCCTGGTTGTTGCCATAAGCTGGGCAATAGAGAGGGGAAATAAACTAGTTTTGGAGACAGACTAGAGTTTGAATCCCATTTTGGCATTTGCTAGCTACATGACTGTAGGCAAATTATTTAACCTCTATGACTTTTATTTTACACATTTGTGTGATAGAAAAATTATTATTTTACTGGATTGATGTGAGGATTAAATGAAATACTATGAAGAAAACATTTCTACAAATGTTGGCTTAATTTTACCATTAATTTCTATTTTAAAAATATTTCATATTGAATAGTAAAGAATTACCTTTGCCCAAAGGAAAGATCTGGCTTTTGCCTTTGGCTCCTGGGAAGTAATTCTTGTTTACTTGGTAGCCTTGGGCTAGCCAGATAGTAACAATGTGATTTAGGGTGCAGGGTGGCCACACCTGTATAGTTTTGGGGTGGTACTGGCCACACCTCGCAGTTTTAGGATGGGTCCAGCCATGCCAGATGGACCAACTGTGTGATTTGGTTGGTCATCCTGGAGACTGAGATCAACCATGTGGGCAATCAATCAACCAATCATGCCTATGTAATGAAGTCCCAATAAAAACTCTGGACACTGAGGCTCAGGTGAGCTTCTCTGGTTGGTGATACTCTGTGTATTGTCACGCATCGGTACTGGGAGAGTAATGCATTCTGACTCCACGGGGCAAGACAATGGAAGGTTTCCATTTGGAACCCTCCTGTACTCTCTCCTATGCATCTCTTCACTAGGCTTATTTTGATCTGTATCCTTTCTCTCCCTCTAATAAACAATAATTGTGAGTATAATAGCTTTCAGTGAGTTCTGTGAGTCCTTCTAGCAAATTATCAAACCTGAAGTTGATTTTGGGCATACCCCAAACTTGAAGTTGATATCAGAAGTGAGGGCAGTCTTGGGGACTATGCCTTCAAACTTTATCATTTGGCTAACTCTAGGCACACAGGAAACCAAGGTTCTACATTGTGTCCTGTACTAGGCATACCAATCATTTTCTTAGCCAATTCCATACTCTTTTCTTAGAGAAACTTCCCTGCCAAAGGCTTAGATGAGACCAATCCTAAATAATGCATGACTTCAGAACCCTGGGCACAGTTGGTGCAAACAGGGTGGACATTTCAGTGAAAATGGTCTAATCTGATTTGGAATATAGGCACAGAGACTCAGTTAGCTGATGTTGGGTGCTCAACCTGTGAGATCACCTGGGACTTGAGGGCTGTAGCCAAAACTGTGAGGCAGCCAGAATTGTCCATGTGCAGCAGAGTGGACATAGTCAGTTTATAGAGAGCAGGAAGAATGGAGGTGACTTGAAGGGAGAAGCAGAGCCAGCAGCTGAGGCTTAGCAAGATGGAAACAGACTAGATCACTTTGCAGGCCATGCAAGACCCAGTATTTCTCTCTGTGCTTCCTTTTCATGATTTTCCTCTGTATATTTCCAAACACCCTCTACCAAAGCACAAGTGTGAGGATTCCCATTCCTTACAACCAAGAGAGTGCTGTTAAAGACATTCTCTATGATGGTTATGTGATTTGAAAATTGCTACAAAAGAGAGTGGGTTAATCTACATTCAGTGAAGAACTCATCAAATTGATAAAACATATAAAAATACCAATAGATACTCAAAAGATGTCAGAAAGAACTAATTTAGAAGATGAGATTTGTTTTTCTTAACTGGAAACAAATATAAACTTCACTAGTGTTCAAAAGAATGTAAGAAAAATACATTAATACAGCAAGAATACACCATTTTACACATTTACAATTAATATATTAAAATACTTGTAATAACCATGGTTAGAGAGCTTGTGGTGAAAACCTGAACGCTTATACATTGCTGGTGATTGTAAAAACATTATTCTTTTGAAAAGCAACTTGACAGTATGTTTTAAACTGTAAACATAATTATATCCCTTTGCCTAGTAATTTGATCTTAGGGATTTGTCATATATAAATTGTCAAAAAGATGGAAAAGTCTTATGCATAAAATTATATAATTTAAATATAAAAAAATGAAACTTTTATTTTCAGAGGGCACTGGTAAAGTAAGCCACTGTATTTCAACTTGATGGATTATCTTGCGGACTTAAATGAGAACTATGAAGCTTATGTAGGAACAGAGAAAACTACTTGTACTTATGGTGCAAGGTGAAAAATAATGGAGAATATAAAGTTGTATCTATACCATGATAAAATTGCATAAGAAGAAGAATAATAGTGATAATTTATCAATTAACTATAGATTAGGTACTGTTTTTTGTGCTTTATGTGTGTGATTTACTTAAATTTCACAACCACCCTAAAAGATGGCACTATTCTTATTCTCGTTTTACAAATGAGGAATCTAGACAAAAATAGTTTAAGTAATGTACCTAATGTTCTGTAGCCAAATGAAGAGACACATAGGGCAAAGTCCCGGGGGTAGGGGGTTACACAGAGCTTCTATGACTTCTGCTCATGGAATCCCGGCCTGTGACTCTCCCAGCATGTCAATGTGCACATCAACCAGAAAGCTCCACTGAGCCCAGTGCCAGAGTTTTTATTGGGGTATCATTATGTAGGCATGCTTGATCAAATCATTGGCCTTGTGACTGAATTCAATCTCCAGCCCTCCTTTCCTTCCCAGGGGTTGGGCTGCCCAAAGTTTCAACCCTCTAATCGTGGGTGGTCTTTCTGGTGACCAGTCCCCATCCTGAAGCCATCTAGGAGCCTACCAAGAGTTACTTCATTAGCATAACAAAGACATCCCTATCACTCAGGGAATTCCAAGTGTTTTAAAAGCTCCGAACCAGGAACTGGGGACAAAGACCAGATATATTCTTTATTATATCTCAGGTGTCTTTCAGGAGTTAGGAAAATTTGTCTTTTGTTCTTGAGAAATCGTTAGGCCTTCTATATAAAAAGAACATTTCATTCTAACTCTGTTCTAATGCCTTAGAAATTCTGGTTTTGGTAACTTGTAGGCACTGTAATTCTCCCTAAGTCACCTCACCTTCCTGGCCTCAGTTTCCTCTTCTCTAATGGCTCCTTAAATGATATTAGATAGTTCTCCTACTCCTAACTTTCCATCACTCTCTGTTTTTTAAAGCATGGCTTATATCATATTTGGAGACTATTCGTGATTTATCTTAAAGCTCTGGAGTCATACTCTCTGGCCCCATCCCCATCTTCACCATTTTCTATGTGTGTGATCTTGGGCCATTTACTTAACCTCTCGTTCCCTTAAATTCCTCATTTGTAAAGTAGTGAGAACAGTAGTGTCTCCCTCACAGTGTTGCTAAAAGAAGACAATGCGATAATGCAAGTAAAGACTTTAGCACTGTTTTTGGCAGAAATATAGTAAAGACTCAATAAATGTTCTCACAAGTAATTTATATTGTATCAAATTTTTATATGATTTTAAGTCAAATCCTCTCTAGAATAAAAATTGAATGCATCAAGGATCTATAGAACTTCAGTTGATTCTTAATAAAAATATTAGGCATATTACCAGTGACATATAATTTTAAATATATATATATCCAAAATTTGAGGGAGGAAAAGAATATAGTTATTTGTCCTGTAACAAAATGCTGTTACTATAGGTTATCCAAATTGCTGTGAAGGAGAATGTGTTATGGACATTTTCACTGTCATGAAAGCATTACAAACTGAGTTCAGAGTATGACAAACTTATTTTATGTAAGTCAGGAGAGAATAACAGAAATCTTGGAAAATCCTTTATATGAATGGAAGAGCTGAGGTGGCACTTATGCCGTCAATGATGAATACAAGATGAACTTGTATACCTAGTTAATGGAACCATCTCACTGAAGAGTTAGAAAGAGTAGATATGTCTTAGAACAAGTCTGGTGTTACCATATTCCAGTCCTGGGGCTTGGACTTCTGTAACAAGTAAGTTATAAAAACAGCTAATGTGAATGACGAATGAATGAGAAGGATTAAATTATATGACGCCATCCTGAAAATGTCAATTATTTCTGTCTTTTTGTATTTGCTGACCTATATTTTATAAATACAATTAAAAGCTTATCTTAAAATTTAATTTATTGTAATAAACCAGGAAGACAAGAATATGTTAAGCTTAATAGGAATTTCATTTTTAGCAGTCTTTTTGCTTTTTGAAATTTTGGTCTATAATAATCAGTGTTAACATTATGGCATATATACTAATTTTAATTTTCTTCACGTGTGTCCAAGAGATACCAACAGCATGTATAGAAATTATCAATCATGAATAATAGTATTACCAATATCTGGATAATTAATAATAATTCCTACATTCATTACACGTTTATCACGTATATACATTTATAAGATTTATTATCCATGTACTTTTATTTCTTTTTATCTACATTTTTTTAATATGTAATACCTGCAACTCTTGGAAAAATATGTAAATAATTTTAATGTCTAAATAATGTTTTTCTGATGTTGAGATGAGTTGATCTATCAAGGTAAAAACGATATCTACATTCTTAGTGTTCATTCATTCTTTCATGCATTCATTCAGCTAATGTAGGCATGAAGTGCTGATGGTGGGCAAAGCACTGTATTAGCTCTGTGAGAAGTTGACGAACACAGAGTATTTAGCAAGAGAGATGGGTAATGTATCCACATCGCTGTAATCAAAAGCTTCACACATTGAAAAGTCATAAGAAAGTAGGAAGGGTTGCAGGAGTTTGAAGAGGAAAGAGATTTCTGAGGGGCTTAAGTGATCAGAAAAGACATCTAATTCACTGAATGATTAAATAAATGAGTTCTCTGGTGGCATTGTTCTAGAAGAATTTCAGCTGCTCCTGGACAACTGATCAACATTTTTAAAGTATTAACAAATGAATATATTGTAAATATTTTGAAGTTTAATGGCCAAATAAAGAAATTGCTTAACAATATATTGTCATTTTATTCATTCAATTTTATATAGATATAGATATATTCTTCTGCAAGAGACATTAATTACTTAGAGGTCAATGATCATTTATTCCTCTTCCAAACATTATTCCCTTGCTGTAGAGATGGAATAATTTCATATTAGTGGCCTACTGAGGAGAAAGTTTTATTGGCTGTTCCTCAAGGAGACCAGTGACCTGATTTTTCACTTAGAAAGGCTACAAAGTTGCTCTTAGAGTTTAATGGATTCAGTCTTAGAGAACAGATAACCAAGGAACTGTACTCATCTCCTGTATTAGTTCCTTTCTGATTTACTTGCTCATTCATTCATTCCACAGTATATATATATTGATGACTTGATCTTATGAATCAGAACTTTCAACTGAGGAAACCCTTCATTCAGAATGGCAGATACTTTGGGAGATATTTTCCGTTTTCTTGGCCATCTAAGAGAACCAATTATATTAAATAATATTCTGGCAGCCACAAAACTATCTGTACTGTTCAAATTGGTGAGCTTAAAGAATCTCTAAAAGAAATGCAGTGTAAATATTTCTCGGTCATATATAGATGTCTTTATTATTCTTTTCATGCTCTCCAGATTTTGATCCAGTTTAGGAGTTTAGATCCAGTTGTAAAATTATTCAAAGAATATTAAGCATATGTAGGTATTCATCTATCCATATATACATCTGTAGTCTATCTCTATATGTATATATAGCACTTATATCCCTTGTTACTAATTAAAAGAGTATTTTATTTAAAAAATTTATTTTAAGATAGTTATAGATTAGTAGACAGTTGCAAAAATAGTACAGAGAGGTCCTGTGTACTCTTCATGCAGTTTCCCCAAATGGGGAAGATTACGTTTTACATGCCTATAATACAATACCAAACCCAGGAAACTGACATTGGTACAATGTATGTACATAGTTCCATGTTGTTTGATCATATGTATCGATTCCTGTGACTACCACTACACACATACAGAAATATTACCTTACCACAAAGATCTACCTCATGTTACCCATTTTGTAGTCATACTCAGCCCTAACTCCACCATCCTTAACACTTGGCAACCAAGAATCTATTTCCAATGTCTACCATTTTGCAATTTTGAGAGTGTTATATAGTAGGTGACCTTTTGAGATTAACTTTCTTTCACTTAGCATAGTGCCATTGAGATCTATCCACATTATTACATGTATTAATAGTTTATTCCTTTTATTGCTAAGTAGTAGTCTATGGCATGGATAGACCACAGTTTGCTTAACCATTCACCTGTTGAGGGACAGTTTGGTTGTTTCAACTTTTTCCCTATTACAAATAAAGCTGTTACAAATATTCATGTACAGGTTTTTGTGAGGATATAAAATTTCATTTCTCTGGGATAAATGCCCAGCAGTGTGATTGCTGGTTCATATGGTAAGTGCATGTCGAGTTTTTTTAAGAAACTACCAAATAATTTTTTGGAATGCATGTATAATTTTACATTCCCACCAACAATGCATGAGAGATCCTGGTTCTCTATATCCTTGCCAGCTTTTGGCATTGTCACTATTTTTCTTCTAGTGGTTCTGATAGGTGTGTAGTGATAACTCATCATAGTCTTAATTTGTATTTCCCTAATGGCTAGTGATGTTGAGCATCTTTTCTTATGTTTGTGTGCCATCCAAATATCCTCTTCAATGAAATGTCTCTTGATGTCTTTTGCCCATTTGTAACTGGGTTGTTTGTATTTTTACTGTTGAGTTTTGAGAATTCTTTATGAATTCTAGATATGAGTCTTTGGATAGATATATGGTTTGCAAATATTTTCTCCCGGTCTGTCCCTTGTCTCTTCATCCTTTAACAGGGTCTTTCACAGAACACACTTTTAAAATTTTGGTGATCTAATTTATGGATTTTTTTTTTTTTTATGGATTGTGCTTTTGCTGTCATGTCTAAGAACTTTTCGTCAAGCACTAGAACCTGATGATATCCTGCTATGTTTTCTACTAAAAGTTTTGTAGTTGTCTGTTTTACTTTTAAGTACATAATCCATTTGATTTGACTTTTGTATAAGATGTGAGATTCAGGTTGAGGTTATTTATTTATTTATTTTGCTCATGAATATCCAATTGCTATAGCAACATTTGTTGAAAAGGCTATCTTTACTCTGTTGAGCTTCTTTTGCACCTTTGTCAAAAATCAGTTGGTCATACTTGTGTGAGTTGACTTTTGGGTTCGCTGTTCTGTTTCATTGATCTATGTGTCAATCTCTCTGCCAATGTCATACGGTCTTGATTAATGTGTCTATATAACAGATTTAAAATCAGGTAGAGTGATTCTTCACGCTTTATTTTTCTCTTTTGCAAATGTATTAGCTATTCTACCTCGTTTGTCATGTAAATTTTAGAACAAACTTGTCTATATCTACCAAGAATCTTGCAGAGATTTTGATTGGAATCGTGTTTAAATTTATATATAATTTAGGGGAAAATTGACATTCTTCTGTTAAATCTATTAATCCATGAGCACAGTGTGCTTCTCCATTTATTTAGATTTTCATTGGTTTCTTTCATCAGTGTTTTATAGTTTGCAGCATGAAAGTCTTGCACATGTTTTGTCAGATGTTTACCGAATTATGTCATTTTTTGAGTGATTGTAATTTTAATTTCAGTGTTCATGTATTCATTGCTAATGTATAGAAATACAACATATTTGTGTATGTTGGTCTTGTGTCTTGTGACCTTGCTGAACTCACCTATCCCAGGAGTTGTTTTGAGATTCCTTGGGATTTTCTATGTAGACCATTGTGTCGCCTGCAAATAAGATCAGTTTCTTTTCTTCCTTTCTGATCTGTATACTTTTAAACTTATTTTCTTGCCTTATTGCACAGTGCAGGAGTGGTAAGAGAGGACATCCTTGCCTTATTCCCAATCTTAGGGAAAGAACATTCAGTCTTTCACCATTAAGTATGATGTTAGCTGTAGATTTTTTGTAGATGTATTTTATCAGTTGAAGAAGTTCCCCTCTATATTTAGTTTTCTGAGAATTTTTATCATGAATGGATGTTGAATTCTGTCCAATTTAGCATGTTAATATGGTGATTATATTGATTAGTTCAAGAGAACATTTTTAATAGTTATTCAGTTCATAATTAGAAATTAGTTGTTCTTGTACAATAAACATTTAATCTTGTGATCAATTAAACTGTTAAATGCATATGAAAGGAAAATTTTAAAAAAGATAAAGCTATGGAATCTGATATAGTGTTGATATTAGAAATAAAGAGATAACAGACCTGTAGGAATTCATGATAGTACACAGGTTAACTTAGTTTCTATTCAACTATATTACTATCTCCCTGGTATTTCTTCCTTTGTTTATTTTCTGCTACCACATCCTTTTCTTTGTAAATCTGGATGCTCCCTGACTTTAGAACTCCCATGGAGTCCAGATGCAGGAGACAAGTAGCCATCTGCTTATTTAGTGGTGATACATTAAATGGTGTGGTGTTCAGAAAGAACCATCTTGTTAATAGAAGATCTAAGAGTGTGTCTCTGACAGAGACAAGGGTAGAGCAAAGGAAGGGTAAACAATGAAGGTGAAATAATATCACCATGTAAACCTATGCATGGTGGAATAAGAACATTTAAAGCTTATAAGAAAAAGTTTCAAAAGGTACAGTGGTAGTATGTTGGTTTTATAGAACAATGATTGAGTTAGTGGCAGAAATGACCATTTGAGAGGATTTACCCACTCCATCAGCTTTTACCAAGTAGGGGAAATAAGACACCCATTGTGATTGATCAGGAAAGCCAACTGTGTTGTGGATTATTTGACCCATACTATATAAAGTACTGCAGGCAAATATTGCCTCCCTTCCAGCCCTGACCTGTCTGACATACTTAGATTGTATTACTGCAAGAGGAAGAGGAAGAAATATGGACCCACAGATTCATTTGGGAGCAGTAAGAGCTCAAATTTAATGTAATATAAATAAATGCTATAGAGATGGAAGACAAGATGAATTATCATTATTACCCAGTATTTTTATGGCACTTTATATTTTGCCAACGGCTTCACAATCCCTTATAATGTATCTGTGGGAAGCAAGTGAATGGAAATGTTGCAGGCTACAGGGAATTGCAGTTGGCACATTCATTAATAGTTCTCCGCTTACGTTTTTATTGTCTAAATTGTTCACATGAACTCACCTCTTTTATTTTCTTTACAATGGTTTTTGGTAACTTTTGGTAATTACTAATATAATTTTAATGGATATGTTGAAATTTCTTTGGTTTTAAATTTCCTGGTACAAACCTGACTTTATGTGAATATATTGTTGCATAGAATACAAGCATGAGAAGTGGGTTAAACTAAAAACTTTTTATTCGTAATAAAACAATGACTAACATGGCCGTCATGATTTGTGCTTAATAATTCTTCATTAAAGGTCTCCAGGTTTTTTACCTTCTGCCATCTCCTCCAACCCCCCTTCCTACTTAAAGAAGCATGGATGCCATTGCACCGCTGTATTTTGGAGGCCTTATGTGTATTGGCCATCTGTCCAGTATACTCCAAGGTACTTGCACTTTGAAGTTTCCTGCCCTATTGTTCCTGTGAACTCACCCTCACTTGTCAGCACATGCACTGTAGTTTTTCATATGGAAAGAACTGTCACTGTACCCAGGCATGCCTCACTGTCCTTCCCTGTGTAAAGACTGTCTAGTTTACTATGCATCCAGTGTTGGAGGAATGGTTTTGGTGGTTCTGTTACTCTTGTTCTTATTGATTATCCCTCCATCAGCCTGGATCAAAATCTTAATTCTCACAGGAGTGGAATTCAAGGATTTCCAGAGATTTATTTAATAACAAATGAATGACTGAATTATGAGTTCTTTCAATAGTTTCTCAGATCTTTTCATCAGGTTATTGCAAGCGTGCATATCTGCCTGCCTTCCCTCTCTCTCTCTCTGAGACTACAGAGAGCTTAGCACAGGGATCAAGGACAGGGATCAAGGACAGCGCTCTGCAGTAGTGGGCTGTTGGTGTGTGAGTGCTCACCAACGAGCAGAGCCCCTGCAGGGATCCGTGCATGAACTGAAGGTTACAAAAGGGTTACCTTTAAAACCTATCATAGATAATGGGAAATAAAATGGTATAAACTGGGAAATATGTTTGATCCAATTTGTTTCCTCTAACATTCTAGTAGCTGTGGAACAGGAGAAAAGGAAAGTTTCAAGTGAGTCATGAGGCAAAAGTTAAAAAATCACCAAGTTTAATCTGTTCACAGCTGTTTTACTGACAAAGGCAGAAAGAAATTCAACAGTGCATTTGTTAGAAAGATTCACATTTTACTCTGATTAAGAATATGCTGAGACTTGCTTTTTAGGGCAACTTTGTAATTGTACCACACATCAGTTTTTAAATAACTAGAAAAAAATGTTCTGTACTTCTAAATTATTCTTTGAGGGTCAGAAATTTAAGGCAGATGTTTTAAATCAAAGGCGGTGTTTTGTAGAGAATACATTTATATTTCTGAATATTGAAAAATCTATGTAAAGATATTATAATGAGAAAAGAAAAAAGCTGTGTCTTGTTTAGTGAGAAACAAACTCAGAGCCTTTCTATCCAAACTTCAAAATCCCGAGCCTTTTTAGTAAAAATATGGGGAGGAAAATATTATTTGTAATCAGCAAGATCTCTGATTTCATGCTAACTTTTAATTACAATGAGGGGAGATTTTTTATTTGATGAGAAAAATGACACTTTTTTAAAAGGAGTAAATTGATCCCACAATTAAAAATTTAACCTGGTTGCAGTTAAAGAAAAACAGAGTTGTATACTATAAGAAAAACGCTAGAATATATTTCTGTTACCCTCAGCTTATTTTAAAATACGAAAATTAAGGGAAACTAGTTGGAAGGTCAGGATCCAAAAGTGACTGTTAATTTCAAATGGACAAAAACCTTTCCTTGTTTTAAAGCAAGAGGAAACTACTCAAGTAAATATAGATATAAGGCCTTAAGCTGATCATCAGCAGTCAGGTGAAGGTGAAGGCAGAAAAGAACGAGGGAGGATATTCTTTTCTAAAAATCTCAGTTGTCTCTGCCGAATGGAAAATTCATCTTCTTCTGGACATTTTCCAGCTTGAGCCAACTGTGTCCACTGAGTCCTAGTTTAAGATATGAAGAAAATTTAGTTATGGAAGCTCCCAATCTCCTTTTATTCAATTTTTCCCCCACTAGCTTATTACCTAACTATTCCAGAAACTTTTAGCACGTTCTGAGCTTAATGCCAGCTGCCGGAAAATTAAAGTGATACTTTTGGGGGAGAATGAGCATATTGATAGGAATGTTTAAAAATGTACATATATTGTTAAAATAAAATTGACACATTTTTTAAAGAAAAAAATTAAAATCATCCATATTCTCAGTACTATAATTCGACTGTTCTCCTTTCTCTCTGCCTCTTCTTATGTAGTGCTATCTGAGCAGAGAGGAAATTTTGAGATCTGTTTTTACACATAGCAGCCTTATGTTGTCACATTCTTCATAACTTTGCTGTTTAATCTTGAAACACTGTCTCATCAATTTAATATTCATAATCTATTAACTATTTCCTTGTTTGGAGACATTTAATTTTTTAAAATAGTGTAGATAATATTGGAAACATTGTTTCTGGGCATAAACTTTTTCTTCTTTTGAATTATTTCCTTGGGAGAGTGAAGCCTGTGAATATTTTCATGTTTACAAGATTATATTCTGTAGGGGTATCAATTTACAGTACTAGTGGGTGTTTATTAACATAAGAATTTCCCATTAGAAAACAAGGAGCCAATGAACACTTAAAAGACCACTACCAAGAAAAAACAAATTCAGAATCTTTTAAGGTTAGTAAGACTTTTAAACTCTTTATTCCATCTTCTCCTAAGGAAGGCCTTGACAATAAAATTTTGTAAATGGAAAGATTATTTGATGATATATGTTTTGGACCTAAGGAATTTGACATTTACTGATATTATCTATTTCTCGCTTCACCTTAATTCTTATGCATTAAAATACTAAACTGCATATATCAAAAGTAACTTCAGTATTATCACTTGTCATAAATTGCAATGAGAAGATAAATATCTTCATGAACTCTATCTCATATTTTTTCAATTTTCAGAGGTTTATCAGTTGTTTCTAAAATGTCATATTGGAAGTGAAGGAATCACTTTTGCCCTACTTGTGTCCAGAATTCTTTCGCAACCTAAAGTTTTCTTCCAGCCAGTGGACCATAAAACATACTTCTCTAACATATATTATAGGGAACACTAGTACCTTGAGATGAAATTTCCCTGAAGAAAAGAAAAAAAAAAAATCCAATAAAATTGAAATGTATTCTTAAGCTCAAAGCTTCCCAAAATGTGGTCACTGGACTGCGAGCATCCACATCATTTGGGAACCTGTTAGAAATGTAAAATCTCAGGCCCACCCCAGACCTACTGAATCAGAAAACTCTGGAGACAGAACCAGAATCTATGTTTTAACAAGTCCTTTAGGTGCTTATGCTGCTCACTAACATTTGCGAACCACTGCTTTAGTTTCTTCTTGGTAACTTATAATGTCATTACCTTATTCAAGTTTCTGAGAAGTTGTGCAGAGGAAAGCAAAACCACCTACCACAACACAACAAAAATCTAAACCTTGTTTGCCCAAAATGTTGACCATGGAATAGGTATATTATGTTCCATCAAAAAACCACACTTCTATAGAAATATAGTGTTTAAATTTAGGCTCAAATTGCAGTTGCTAGCTTCAACCTGAGTTGTCAATATATTTACACGTGTTCATTAGTGTTTCATATATTTCTTGTGGCTAGACCATGAGGAAAACCATAGCCTTCATTAGCCAGTAGTAGGATACTTCATTTTCTGCTGAGTTGATTTACCTTTGTTATCCCCCAGTACTTGCCTTAATATATGTGAGCATGTGTGTCTGGTATGAAATGTATCATTATAATGGCTCTTGTGTAACCAACACTGATAGGAGAGATTCTATTTGCATTTGCTTACTATTAAAGATGATAGCATATCCAAGTAAAAATTAAGCGTTAATGTTCAATATGTGAACACATTCTCAGTGAAATGAATTTAGAGCCTTTGGACTAAATATTTATTATCTGACAAGAGAAAAAAAACATGTTACAAAGTGAGAATGTAAAAATAACAAAATTGAAAATTGGGAGTAATTATCTTTGTATGGGCTGTAAAGTTGCAAGTTGAATTTCTTACCTATTATTTGTTGCCAGTTCAAGGGTTAGTAGGAAAATACTGTTTTGACAGCAGACTTCTGACAATCAAACTTTATCCATTTTATTCAAACATCTATAGGCAACATCTTCTATTAGTAGCTCTCTTTATACCTTTTGCAAAAATTAGAGTTTAAGGGAACTGTTTTATTTTATCTCAACAAGGAAGTCTTGATTTGTATATGTTTTATCTTTGCAAGTCTCTTGCCCTGTGTGTTTAAAATTACAAAGAAATTCCATAGTTCAAATAAGCATGAAGTTGTTTGGCAAACTGAGATTATATAGCTACAAAACCCTTGGTAGATGATATCTATAAATAGAATGATCTAACCTGGAAAGTCTTCCGAACAATATAAATGGCCCCTTTTCAAAAAGAAGTGAAGAGGAGGAAAGCCTACAGCATTGATTTAAAAGAATGTAATTAGAATTAGGTTCTGATAATTAGATCCCAATAGACTTGAGTTCAGACTTTCTTTTTCCTCAAACAAACAAAACATAAATGAGTGTAGGATGTCATTTCTGCAGGAATGAAAATAGAAATGGAATTTTAAATAAAGATTTTGAAGCAAAATGAGGCATTTTAATTCTTGCACCTGGAATCATTTCATAATGAAATGCAAATTAATTCTAAAAAATCTCTGACCTCTGTTTTGCTGATTACAGCCTAAAATCATTCATTAGTTTTTAGAAAAAGAGAAAATGCATATCAAGATGAAGCTGTTTAGAACATCTACCTTGAATTTCATAATAAAGTTATATGATTGATTCCATGGCTGAATGATTTCACATTTCTCTTATGAAGAAAGATCACAGACCAAGGATGGAATACTTGATGTAAATTGGGAGTGAATCCACTATGATTATTTGAAATCATTCATTGGCTTAAAATTGTATGCATCCTTTGCCAGTGAGCTCCTATGGGATGGTTACTTTTTGTAGATTCTTTATTTCTAAATTTCCAAAAGAAGTAAAACTGGAATCTCCTTTTCAGTTTTGAAAAATATAAATCTGACTTCATTAAGTAGCATTTATGAAAAAGAAAACAGACTCAAATTGACAGTATCATATAGATGTTTAAGTAAAAAGTTATATTGCTATGATGGTAGAATGTATGTGAGTTGACAGAGAGGTGAAGGACTTGTAAATCTCCTGGAGTCTACTGCTCAATTACATTTTATTTTCTTTATCATTTTGTTGACTGATGTTATCATCAGTTTATCTAGCAGAAAAACAAAAACTAGAATGTCATTAAAAATATGTAGCACCATGGATTAAAGACCTGAAAGTGAGACCTGAAACTATAAAACTCCTGGAAGAAAATATAGGCATTGGTCATAAAGGAATCCTTTCAGATTCCATGTCTACTCGGACAAGGGAAACAAAAGAAAAAATAAACAAGTGGGACTTCATCAGATTAAAGAGCTTCCACAAGGCAAATGAAACCAGGATCAAAATGAATAGACAACCCACCAGCTGGGAGAAAATATTCTCAAAACATATATCCAATAAGGGGTTAATCTCCATAATATATAAAGAACTCACACAACTGAACAACACTAAAACAAACAACCTGATCGAAAAATGGGCAGAAGATATGAAAATTTTTCCAAGGAAGAGATACAGATGGGCAATAGATACATGAAAAGATGTTCAACATCACTAATCATCAGGGAAATGCAAATCAAAACTACACTAAGATGTCACCTGATGCCCGTTAGAATGGCTATAATCACCAGACAAAAAATGACAAATGTTGGAGAGGTTGTGGAGAAACAGTAACCCTAATTTACTGCTGGGGGGAGTGCAAACTTGTGCAACCTTTATGGAAAACAGTATGGAGATTCCTCAAAAAATTAAAAATAGAAATACCTTATGATCCAGCAATCCCACTATTGGGTATCTACCCAATGGACCTGAAATCAACAATCCCAAGAGGCTTATGCACCCCTATGTTTATTGCAGCATTATTCACTATAGCCAGAAGTGGAAGCAACCCAAGTGTCCCTTGACTGATGATTAGATAAAAAAGATGTGGTATATATATATATATATATATATATATATATACAATGGAATATATACATATATATATATATATATATATATATATACACACACACAATGGAATACTACTCAGCCATAAAAAAGACAAAATTGTCCTAGTTGCAACAACATGGATGGACCTAGAGGGTATTATGTTAAGTGAAATAAGCCAGAGAGAGAAAGACAAACACCATAGGACTTCACTCATATGTGGAATATAAACTAACACACAGACAGAGAGAACTGGTTGGTGGTTACCAGGGGCAAGGAGGGTGGTGGGTGGGCACAAAGGGTGGTGGGGTGCATTCATATGGTGACTGACAAACAATAATGTACAACTAAAACTTCACAATGATAAACTATTAAGACGTCAATAAAAAAATATGTACCACCAAAAAATTACTATTAATGTAGATGAAGAAGTAAATGGTGTATTCACAGATATTCATAAAACAGCTGTTGGATAATACTGAGAGACTAGAATGAAAATTTTGGACCTAATGAAAATGTCTTCTTATTTATTTATACCCACTCCTCTTTCTAAAAAGAATCTGAAGCTATTTACAGCAAGAAAATGTTTCCTTTATTTTTTTTAACCTTGAATAGAGATGAAAAATCAGAACATATGGAAAAAAGAAAAGCATAAGGTAGGGTGGTAACCCAGAGACTTAATATAATTTGTTATAATTTGCATAAAGTTAGGCTCTGAGCTCCTTGTGAGCCAAAGCAATTAAAACCTGTATGTTCATATTGTCGTAAGCTTTTTTTTTTTTTGGTGAGGAACATTAGCCCTGAGCTAAAATCCATGCCTATCTTCCTCTATTTCATATGTGGGACGCCTGCCACAGCATGGCTTGATGAGCAGTGCATAGTTCCACGCCCAAGATTCGAACCTGCTAACCCCGGGCTGCTGAAGCCGAGCGGGTGAACTTCACCACTGTGCCGCCAGGCTGGACCCCATAATGTCTTAAGTTTTAACTGTAACTATAGTGAAGGTTTTTGTTAGGCCTAATAGCATACAGTATAATCACATTCAATAAATGTTTGCTGATGACTTTCATCCATAGGTCACCTGGTTCAATTGTCAGTGACCAAGTCATCTTTTAAAATCTCTCAGTGCTTTTACCTTATTCTTAAATCACTCAAACCAATCAACCAACCAACAAACAATTGGTACTTTGTTTTTCTTCATTTTATTTCACTGTTAAGCCTGTTAATGTTGGAAACTTGAGCAGTAGGATGGTTGATGATTGACTGAGCTTCTCATCCCAGCTTGCCTTTCAATATAAAGTATTAGAATAGTGATTCTCAAATCTTGTAGCCCAAAGTCGTCTTAGAGGTTTTAGAAGTCATTTTCTAGGTAAGAGGGAGAATGATTCACGCAGGACAATTTACCCAAAACTGCTTTACCCAGAACAACTTAGCTTTTCTCTGTTTTACCATGTTGGATACTACTCAGATTTGCTTTGAAACAAAGTTCTGCTGAAAGCCCTGATAAGCACTGGGTAGAGACCACCAACTGTGCTAAGTAGAAGGAATTCATAGTTGACCCTGAGAGGTGAAATTTGTCGAACCTCTAACCAGGAGATTCTAACTCAGCTTGATGGATTTCAGAATATTATCAATCCCCTGAAATTACAGGAAAATTCTGTATGTTTTACGTGAAGTTTATCTGGAGGGGTGGCCAATAGTTTTCTTCGGTTCTTTTTGTATTATTGTTACATCTTAGAAATGTACAAAGAATAAAAAAGAAGCATGTAGAATTAATATTAATTAGTTAATGGGTTAATAAAAAATAAAACATAATAGAAAAAGTTGAAATCCCTTTTTCAAATCTTCTCAATCTTGTTCTCTTTGTTTTCTCTCTAAACACAACTACTCTCTTTAATTTGGTGTGCATAATTACTATGTTTTCATGCTTTTACTACATATGTAAAGGTATTCATTAAAATATACAGTTTTAATTATGTATTTTTGAAATTTTTCATAAATATTATACTGTAAATATCATTGACCACCTTTTTTTCTCACATGACATTGTATTTTTTATTTCCATATTGATACATATAGATTCTCGTTCATTCATTTTAATTGCCTGTTGCAATTCCATATTATGAATAAGTCACATTTGATCAATTAATTTCATCTCTATGGAAGAGTATTAAAGTGCCTCCTACTCTCTCCGTCTGACAAAGAGCACGGCAGGTAACATCCTTGCACATATGTTCAAGGGTTGAACTAGGCTGGGCATATAACTAGAGGTGTACTTGAGACTCAGAGTGTGCAATCTTCAACTGTATTCATAAAAGCCAAATTATTATCCAAAGTGGCTGTGCTTGTTTACATTCTCCCCAGCATTGTGTGAAGGCTCATGTTTTCCTGCATTCAACAGTGGTATTTTCAGACTTTATTTTTTCCAGTCGAACGAGTATGAAATAGCATCTCATTGCTGCTCATATGCAGTTCCCTGCTTACTAGTAAGATTGTCTTATCAATTTACTGTCCATTGGGTTTCTTGTCTGTGAATTATCCTTAATGTACACTGCTAATTTTTTTTCTAAATAATTAATGGCTTTGTCTTGTTGCAATGTAGGAGTTCTTTATATATTTGTTATTATAATGTTTTGCCAATTATGTATGCTGCTATATTTTTCTCAGATGGAGCTGTTCTTTTAAATTTTTCCATGGAGACTTAAATCATGTTTGAAATTATTGTTTAAAAAATGTGCTAATTCTTTTCTTTATGGTTTATGCCATTCATGTCTTATTTTAAAAAATCCTTCCCTATCACAATTTCATAAAACTATCTTATCAATTCTGTAAATTCTTATAAAAAGGTTAAAATTTTGATATGCATACTTAGGCCATTAATCCATCTGGCCTTCTTTGATAGGCCATGTTTCCATAAATGTACAATTTTATTTCTATGACCTTTTTTTGATATGTTGGTCTATCGCTGTTCATTTAAACTGTCTCGATGACTCTAACTTTCTAATATTGGTATCTGGAAGGGCAAAATCTCATATATCTCATTTATCATCTTCCAAACTGATTTCAATATTCTTAACATTTCCTTTTCTAGTTGAATTATAGGATAATTTGTCATTTTTAAAGAGTTTCTTTTGGGATTTTTATTAAAGTACTATGAACATTGTATATTTATGCATATTTTTGCATTTTCCTTTGCAAATATTTACATTGTTTTTCCTAGTAGCTTTTAATATCTTTATCTTTTATATGTATGTGTTGTAACTTCATTTTGACATGTCTGGATTGCTTTTATTTATCCTATTTTGGTGTCCACGTCTTTCTTCAGGTCTGGAAAATGCACAATCATCATTGCCTTTCTCCCATTCTCTCTATTCTTTTATTCTTTCTGGAACTCTTGCAAGTTATACATATGTGCATATATTTGGAGAGAGGATATATATTCATATATGAGTGTATATGTATACGGTCTTTCTTGGTCCTCAAATATTTGTATTTTTCATATATGCTAAACCCATTTTCAACCAGAGTAATTCTATTCATAGCTTTATATATTTACCTTCCACGTATGATTCACTTGAAGAAAGGATCACAGCTCTCCCTGTACCCAGCTTTCCCTGAGCCTATGCAGCTTTCCTTTATGCAGTTATGTTTCAAGTTTGTAGAGACATTTGATGTAATTTGCCTTTGGAAATTTACTCCCCAAAGAATAGAGTACCAGTATTCCTGAGCAAGAGAGAGAGAGACTCTTCCAGTTTCGTATTCTGAACCTCCTCACCATACATATATATGAACACATGAACATATTGTATTGCACTTATAACCATCAGAGGTCCAAGTCAGAGAACTGGCCAGAATGTATCATAATCACTTTTGCTGCTAATGGTACAGAGCAAATTTTTTTTAAAAGGCATACTGTTTTCCTTGAGGGGCTTAGTTACCATGTAAAATATATGGCTTTGCCCCAGACCAGTGCACAACAGAGACCAAAGAATTGTGCATGGATGAGGATGGATTGGTTTAGCAAAAGTTCTTCACAAGTTGGAAGAAGGGATTTGTTTGTTTGGGAAATGGGCTGACACTGGATCAACTTCCATTACTTCCTGCCTCCATTGTGTACGCTTACATTTTGCAAAATAGGCCAGTCTTCTATTATTTAAGTAAATGTTTCAACTATCCCTGTAAATCATTCATCTTGGTATCACTAAATTAGCCAACTTGGAAGGTTCATCTACCATGGACTTCTCAATTTATTGTTATTTTAAATATATTGGTTTACCCAGTAACAGAACATTTGCTGACATAATAAAGTCATATGTATTATAGATAAACTCAGATACCTGGGACTTGGAACTATCACCCATATATGGCGCTTAATGATACACTGTTGATTTGGACTAACAAGGTAGAGAAAATTAAGCCTTGCCAATCCAGCTAGTCTTTGAATTGAAAGAGCTCCAGAAAAGACTCAGGTGCTATAATTATGTGGTAATTTGGTAAGGCAGCTGCTAATTATGAATCAAGAGTGGCAACAACCTTGGGAAAAATCTCAATATGTCAAGACTCACCCATTGCAGAACTAGAGACTCAGCAAACAGTAATTTGGGAGGTTATTAAAATGACTACTGAAGTAGAGGTACCTGGACAGGTGACTCTCAGCTCCTTCTAAGCTTTGAGTTAACCAGAAATTGTTCAGAGTTATCTCTCTGGAGATTTTTAATTTATCTTTTCATTCCCTTACAAGAAAAAAAATCAAGATTTAGAGAGAAGCTGACAAAACAAGGAAGAAGTAGGACTAGCTCATATTGTATACCTATTGCATGTTGAGTACTATGCTAGGCATTTTTGTATTTTGGCTCATTTAATTTAATTCTCACAACGCTGTGAGACTAGTATTATCCCGTTTTATGGATAATAAAATTGTGTTTCAGAGGGGTAAGCAATTTTTCAAGGTCACACAGTTAATACCCATTTAAATCCAGTCTGCCTTTTCCCAGTCTGCTTACTTTCTTCTACACCAACAGTAATAATGAATATATGTATCAACATATGTTCATCTTAATTCTGTCTCGAGGCTCCTTGATTTTTAAGTATCATCTAGCTTAACTGGGAACTTTTTTGAGACCACATGTTTCATGTTTACTGGACAATCCTGGCATGTCTGGCTGTTCTTGAGAACTTGGTGGGTGTAAGAGACAGGAAATATTGTTAGTAATTGTTATTGATACTTGTTTCAGGATTCCCCCATTCTATAGCCATGGATATTTTGGATTGGGAAATAATGAATAGAAGATGGCCTTACAGAATGTTGATAAGTTGTGTGTGTGTGTGTGTGTGTGTGTGTGTGTGTGTGTGTGTAGATAGATCATATATATACAAGGGAAAGAAAGCAGGATTGGACAGTTGCTCTGGAGCTGGGTCGGATGTCTCAAGACGCGAAGGGGTAGGCCTTTATATCTCTGCATTGACTGGTCACTGGATGTGGGCTTCCTCTAGAAGGGGATGTGACTTTGAATGAGGTGGCTTTTTTCAGCTGAGGCAGCTCCTGGGGAAGGCTGATAGCTGAGAACTTTCAGCCTCCCCAGCAGGTGAGGGAATAAATTTCTTGTATTAGTTTTCTATTATTATATAACAAACTACCCAAATTTAGAAACTAAAACAAAACACACTTGTTATTTCTCAATTTCTGTGGGTCAGGAGTTCAGGCACAGCTTACCTGGGTCCTCTGCAAGGCTGAAATCAAGGCCGACCAGGATGTGTTCTCATCTGGGGAAGGGTCTGCTTCCAAACTCACTCAAGTTGTTGGCAGAATTTATTTCCTTGCAGCTGTAGGACTTAGGACAGCTTGCATCTTTAAAACCCGCAAGGAGAGCAAGACTCTAGAGCAAGTCTGCTAGCAAGCTGGATTTTTATATAACGTTAACATCCCATCACCTTTGCCATATAACATAACATAATCACAGAGAGACATCTCATTTTCTTTGCCATATTTTATTGGTCAGAAGCAAGTGACAGGTCCTGCTTACACTCAAGGGGATGAGATTACACAAGGGCATGAACACCAGAAGATGAAGAATCTTAGGGACGAGCTAAAAGTCTGTCTAGCCCAGTCCAGATGGGGAAATCTGTGTGGCTCAGCATAGTGATGACAACACCTGTGTGCATCACCTTCAGATAACATAGTAACATTTCACAAAGCCTACAGATCATCAAAGAGAAAGCTGAGACAGATTTCAGGACAAATGGGACTATAAGTTATCACTCTGTTTAATAGGTAAGAAAATGCAGAATCAGTGTGGTCTATCACTGTCATTATATTTACTGCTGGAAAATAGAAGTGAAGAAGTATTAATCAAAACAGATTTTTCTGTACTCTGTTGCTTAATAGAATTATAGAGGATCCCTTCTAATTTCAATAAAGGCAGCTTTATCCCATGTTAGGTTACTCTACCAACAGGATTGTGAGAAAATACTTTTTAAACTACTAATATTGTCTAAATTGCTACTACAGAATTACTTCTAGCCAGGAAATAAGAAATTAGAGAATTATGAAATTTCAATGCTAGATAAGACCTTTGAAATCACATCTATTTTACAGATGTGGAAACTGTGAAGTAGAAAAATGAATTAACTAGTTCCAGGCCAGACAATTAATGACCAATAAGACTAAGACTGAAACTCAAATTCTCAGTGATGAACCCACCATATCATGTCAATTCCTAGTTTTCTGTAGTTTTGTAATTCTTATTTCTAATGTTCATTTGCTTAAGTGCATTGCATTTGAACAATGTAAAAATTATCTTTATTAGAAAACATTTATAGCTCTAGAATCTCTGACTACTCCTTGGTCTCCACAGAGATAATGAAAGCTGGCGGCCAAAGCGAAACATAAAAAAGCCCTTTTACTTCACTAGTGGCTGCTTACCTTCAGATAAAATTGAAAAGTGAAATCTGGAAACCCTTAAACTCATGACTTACTTTCAGTATGAAGGAATTAGGACTTCTCATTATCTTCCAGCTCCCAAGTACTCCCTGTGTGAATTCAAACATTTAATCCATTTAAGAAACACCACAAGAAATGCCCACAGTCTAACATTTTTCCAGAATGAGAATATTTTCCCTAATACATCATCCTCCTGGATAAAGAAAGAAACCCTCTCCTTACTGGTCTGAAACTTAGAGAATAAAACAAGGATCTTCCTTTAATGGCTTCACATATGTCAGAGTGGTTACAATTCCACACCTAGCCTCCTACAAAGAGGTCTGTGGTGAGCTGTACATATGGTGTCATTAGTCACTGATGATGCCAATGAAGCTGGGAAGATTGGAGTGGCAGGATTATGGGGGGAGGAAAGATGGATGGTGGGGAGAACCATTAGAGGGCAGCTTTGGTAACCTTGGCAAGAGGAAATAATGCCATGCTAGCTTGATGGTGGGGGAAGGAAAAGGTGGGAGCACATGCTAGAGATGCTTTAAAGAAAAATTTGAGAAGATTTGTGACTGACTGAATGTAGTAGGGCAGAGATACTGATAATTATAATAATGTTTCTTGTGTTTATAGGTTATATTATGCATGTAATTTGTGTTCTAAAATAGTTATTATTATATCATTGATTGAATTATTATATAGTGTTCCTTTGCTTTGAGAGGGTAATTTATTTCTTAAAAGAAGGAATAAACTATCACAAGGTAAGTCCTTCCAAGTCAAAAGTTTATTTGCTATCAGAATTAATGGCACACAATCACCTCAACAGTTAACAGAGTATATTTGATAATTGACTTTTATATATTTGAAACATTTATGCAAATAATACCCAAACAGAAGACTAAAAGCATAAGAAAATGAAAAAAAAAATTTCAAATGATGCATGAAATTATCTCTACTGTAAACTGGCAAACTACCAGTACCCTGAGAGGAGAATCCAGTACAACATGTGCCAGCTATGAAACTGCAAAGATGACTATATGGTGACTTACATTTTATGGTCCTCAGCTGCCACTGAGGCGTGTGAATTCTAAATAGGGCCTCATAAATGTGAAGAAATCCTTTAAGCCAAAGTGGGGTATTCAAGGAAACCCTTGAAGATGTTGAATTCTCATAATCTGATTGGTTATATCAATGGGTATGACTTTATGTGAATGTGCTACAAATAGTACCATGATAAACTGTACTCATGTGGTATTTTATGTTTATAAATTACATACAACCTAACAGTTACGTAGGCTTCATTAGGTGGACATCATCTTCACATATGTTTAATCTTTCCACTGGGCTTCAAATACATATTAAATTAAACCATATGAAATTTTCAATATTCAATCATTTTGGTCTACAAAAATGACAGTTTCACATGGTTTGATCTAATGTATGCCATTATCAACTTGACATTTCCTCTTGGCATTGTCTTGGCATCATCCAGGCATATCAAAATAGTCTTGTTTTCTTCACTGAAACCTCTTCCAACCACAGATGTCCACATTTCAACAAACGATTCACTCAATTGCTCAGGCTTCAAACTTGGGCATCATTCCCATTTCTTCCCTTACCCTCACACCTTACGTTCAGTTTATCTGCAATTTCTTTCAGCTTTGCCTGGAAGATATACATCTAATTTGTGCACTTGTCTCTATCTCCATTGTCAACACCCTACTTTGTCATTATTATCTTTCAATTGAATTCATGCAAGAGAATCCTAGCTAGTCACTCAGCTATCCACTCCTGCCTTCTTCCAAACCATTCTCTAAACAGCAACATGAAAAACATTTTAAAATGTAAGTCAGATTATGTCAGTTCCTTGCTTAAAACTTTCCAAGGGCTTCCCATGACACATAGAATATAATCCAAACTACTTGCAATGGCCACAAGGCTCTGCATACTATGGCCCAGCTTATCTGATTTCTTCTCCTACCCTAGTGTTACCATGCTCAAAGTACATTGAAAACAGATTGAACATCCTCTCTTGGGGCCTTGCTGTTCCCTCTTTCCTGAAAAAAATTCCCTCCATATCTTCACATAGTTGGCTCCTTCTTGTCAATCAGGTCTTAGTTTGAATGGCATGTCTTTAGTGAGATCTTCTCTGAAAACATATTCTAAATAATCATCCCCATCTGTCATTCTTGATAATGCCATCATTTAAAAAAACTGCAGAACACTTATCACTATCGAAGTTGTCTTATTCATTTCTTTTTGTAGCAAGATGTTAAAGTGAGTTTTAATTGGGGAACATTCCTTTACAAAGTGAACAAGATGCAAATAAAGGTTCAGAGTAGGACTTGGGAATCAGGTGGATGACTGTAAAAATTCCTCACCCACAAAGAGAAAAGAAAAGAATCACAAAAATTGAGGTTAAAAGATGATTTAGAGAGAATTTTTTTTCTTAAGGTAGCCATTGGAGTGCTACTATTAAAAACTAAATTATATAAACTTATAAGTAATAAATTATAGTAAAAACAAACATAATAAATATCCAAAACTCATCACTTCCTAATTAGGTTATTATATTTTGCTATTATCTGTGCTCTTGAAGTTACTTAAGTCTGTTGTATCTGTGTGGTGGAAATACTGTATGTAGTGTTGTCTGACTGCACATGTCTTCTCAGCTCTGTTTAGTGACATGACACTTGTGTTTGAAATTAGCCATGGTGGGAATGTTTACACCAAGAAATTGGCAAACACTATAAATCAGGGCTTAATTTATTGTTTGTTGAGAATTTCAACTTAAAAAAGTAATTGAGGGACTGGCCCCATGGCGTAGTGGTTGAGTTCCGTGCTTCCCGCTTCAACAGCCACAGTTCGCAGGTTCGGATCCCAGGCGCGGATATACACCACTCATCAGACACACTGAGGCAGCAACCCACGTGCAGAATGGAGGAAGATTGGCCCAGATGTTAGCTCAGGGCTAGTCTTCTTCAAGCAAAAAAAAAAAGAGGAAGATTGGCAACAGATGTTAGCCCAGGGCAAATCTTCTTCACCAAGAAAACCCCCCAAAAAGAAATTGAGTAAATGTTAATAATGCAGACTAAACTTAAAAGTGTGTCAATCTGTAGCTGTTTTTCTTAGTCTGTTTGGGCTGCTATGACAAAATACCACAGACTGGGTAGCTTATGAACAACAGAAATTTAATGCTCACAGTTCTGGAGTCTGGAAGTTCGAGCTCAGGGTGCCAGCATGGTTAAATGAGGGCCCTCTTCTGGGTTGCAGACTTCTTGTATCCTCACATGGCAGATGGGCCTAGGGAGCTCTGTGGGATCTCTTTTATAGGAGCACAGTTCTGTCCACAAGGGTTTGCCCCCTATGACCTAATCACTTCCCAAAGGCACTGCCTACTAATACCATCACTTTTGGGGGTTAGGATTTCGACATATAAATTTGAGGGGAACACAAATGTTCAGCCCACGGCAATGTTACATTATGAATAGCAAAAATTTTGAAGGAATATTCTTCTAGTATTCCAAAGCTAGGATTCAATTTAAAAAAAGTCACATTACTGAGACCAAGTGAAGTTCTGATATACTTCTTTTTTTTCTTAAGAACTAGCTTTATTGAGGTATATTATATACTTCTTTATTTCACTTTCATATTACTCATTAATGTAAATAAAATATCAACCAATATTCATGTTGGAATTATACTTGTTTATTGGTTGCAACTATCAGTTGGCTACAGATAGAAAGGTTTGGCAAAAATCAATTAAATCATTCTATGAGAATCAATTGGCCATGTAGAATTGATGATACATAGTATTGTATTTATTATTACTCTATAAATTGTGTGCTATACTTCCTTTGTATCAGTAAAATTTATAATAAACTTATGTACACACATGTATGCATACTTTGTTTTTTCAGAGAGCTCTTTGTTAAACATTTACCAGCAAGCACTGTGCTAGACCCACTGTCTGTCCCACAGGAAGGCAGGTTATTTCTCTTTTCACCTCAATTCAAGAGAGGGGCACTTTCCTGAGACCACTGTGAGAGCATAGACTGTGTCCCTCACAGTTGGGTAAGGGGCACTGTGAATTGAGTCTCACTCCTCTTGGAAAATCTAAAAGATGAGAGATAGACTTGGCTGGCTGCTGCAAGAGATGGAGTAAAGGAGAGGTTGCTGCTATAGAGACTCACCAGAATATCCAGTGATGTTGGGGCAGAGTTTGAGAAAATGCTCCTCATGGACCAGAAATGGGCCTCACATGGAACAGATTAGTCACAGAGTCAACTTAAATCCTCTTTAAGGGTGCTGCCCAGATAAGTAATATGAATTGTTATAAAGAAGCTGGAAATGACCCTTGGATTTCTAAAGCCAAAGAAGGCTTTCTTTGCCTTGCATAAGGAGAATTCTAGGTCAGAAGTTTCCAAGTGGGAATGAGGAATCTCTGGAGAACCCTTTAATATGCCTAAAAGAGAAGGAGGCAGCCCTGAATCCCTAGAAGAGGAGAGTATATGGCTAGTTTGTGACACTACCAGTCATGTTAGCACTTTGCTGCTCCATTTCCTCATGTCTGTCACCAGGTTAGCAAGTTGAGGGAGGGAAAGAGAAGTATAAATTGGGGAAACAGAATCAAAAGGCATCCATCCACCTCCTCCTTCCCCAACAGCTGGCTTCCCACCTACAACAGGCCTGCCTGTGGTAAGAAAAACTCCTCAAGTTTTAATCAGGTTTACATCTGACCATTACACAAGACTAGATAACTTAGGAGCCCAAAAAGACCCAACTCTCATCAAATCAACTGAAGGAGACAGTGGGAGACAAAAATATGATTGCCTTATGGTTAAACCCTATAAGCCATTCTTATTGAATGAACCAGTTGTATTTATTTAGTATATTCATTGTCTTTCCTTTAAACTGAAAGCTTTAAGGGAACAGGCACCTGGCATATAGGGGACACTCAGTCAATATTTGTTGCATGAGTGAATGTGCAAAGGAGTGAATGATGGCTCTTTGATTCTTCTTTAAGCACATGATGAAGCAGGCTCAGAGAATCTGTATATGTAAATTGCTTTCAATATAAATGTTCTCTTGTTAGGAAGAAGAGAAAGGATGAGAAGATTCAATTCTGAATGATTAGAAGGAAGATGGAAATGGGTGGATCTGGAGAAGGAGCCACTTTCATGTGGGAAACCAATTTATACGGTTTTTGATCAGTGAAATGGAGGATGGTTGTTCTATAAACACACACACACACACACACACGCACACACACATGTTGTCAGTAATTAGAATAGGGTACTAGATTCTAGAAGAGGGAGACAGAAAATCAGCCAAGAGCAAAAATATTATTAAGTGATTTGGAAAGTTCTCTGAGTCTGAGAGAGAAGAAGAAAGGAGGAACATAAATGATGAGTTAGAGTTTTAAAATGGCCTCTGCGTTTTTATCTTCATGCACTTTCTCCTGCCCCCCAAATCGAAGAAAAAGAAGTCAAAGCTAAAGCTACATGAGAATTTTAGTCTAGAATGAAGAATTAGAAAACTCCAGGAAGTAGGAGCTTAGTTTCAGTGGGATGAAGAAAAAATAAATTTTAATAAATTGAAATTTGAACACAAGTTTTATGAAAAGAACTAGAATTTAACTCTACATTTTATAAATATTCCCAAATATTTTCTAACAAATTCCCATGTTGGTAAGAAATTTGTAGTTCCTGTCAGAGTGAGCCAATGTTGGCTAACATGTATTGAGTACCTGCGATAAACCAGATGCTGCATTTTTAATCCTTCCAACAGTCCTTAGAAGAAGGTACTATTTTCCCAGTGAAAGGACTGAGAGAGGTTAAAGCCCGCCCAAGTTCTCTCAATTAGTAAATGTTGATTCAAACACAGGTTGAACTAACCTAGAGCCCAGATTCTTTTCAGAGCAGCATTTGTTTCCCAGTAAGGGTTTCAACTTTATTTTAACATGATGTTCCTTTTGGATTTAATGCTATTAAGGGGCAAAAGGGATGAGGCTGAGCATATTTCGCTGGCTTTCATGAGGATCAAACAATTGGATTTCCTTGTCCCTCTTATTTTCAGTCCTCTGTATACAGACTCTGTATACAGCATTGATCTACAGGAAAGCTAGTGTTTTCTGTCGTCATGGTGCACTTCCCAGAAACAAAATATGATGCATGTTCTCTTCTGAAAACACTTGATAAGTTTCACATTGAGCAGAAATATTTCTTTTTCTCAGTCATTTATCTACTCATCATAAAAGTAGTTATAATAGTATGTTCATTTCGGTAATCCAAGTCCGTTCCCTCTAGTGGATTTTCTTTTATTAGTACTTCTCTACTTAAATTCTGATCTCAAAAAGTGGCCGTTAATTAGCTCTGGGAGCAACTCGGCCATTTTTTCTGGGAAATGGGAAATCTAGTAAATGCTTTGTACTTCTGCTTTGTCAAAAACATTTATTTTTCAAAACTGCATGGGAACATTTAATGGCACTCCATAAATTTCATACATTGAATGGAGGCTTTGGGGACCACATGCCCTTCTTCTTAATGACCTGTTGGCTTCAGCTCAGCACCCTGGCTTCAACTTCATTCTTAATGGACATTAATCTGTAGTGTACGACCTTCAGGTAGCACAACTGGTTATTCTTATCTTTTCTTCTGGAAAGGCCTAAGATAAATCCAAGATTATCTCCTTTCATTTTGAGAAAATTAACTATGGGTTTGAGTTAAAAATATTTCCAATCAACTACGTGAAATCTCTTAAGATTGAAGGCCTCTTGAGAGCAAAGAATGCATCTTGCAAACCTGTACGTAACCTAAGGCACTAATTCTTTAGTTCACCCATTCACTCATCCAATAAACATTTATTGAGCTCCTGCTATATGCCAGCCACTGTGCCAACTACAAAGGCAGGGCCCATACTTATGAAAATTTCATAGTTATATAGTATCTTTCAAATCATTACTAATCAGTACATTTTTAAAATTAAAATATGAAATAAAATTCTCCTGGTCCACATGCATGTCTCTCTTTGAAGAGGTTGTGCTAGCAGTAAAATTAACAAGAAATCCATTCCCCCAGTGTTCACGCTCACTTGCATATTGGAAATAGGCAAGGGATTCTTCCAAAACTGGGCTAGTGTACTCTTTGGTGTTAATTAGGCAAAGTAAGACTCCCCACCTTAATTTGACCTTTTGTCTTGACAAGTTCCTGTGAAGCTGTGATACTATTTCCCAGGAAATAATCAAACTTCTAAATCAGAACACAGGGGAGACAAAGAAAATGTTGGTGCAACAGAGACTACTCTGAAAGTTCTGTAATCAATAGGGCCTTGAGAGCCACATCTGAGGTAGATCGTTTCCACATGCACACAGAGGATGGGGAGGGAAGAGAGGGTTGGAGTTGGGAGGGAGGACAGGGCAGATGGTATCTACACATGACAGATTTCAAGTTCATGGAAACACCCTGAGGACAGACAGAGAATCTGTACTGGATAATTTTTAACTTAACAAGATAGAACTTTGACCTCGTAAAGGATGGAGGTCAGTGAGTTTTGGAATAAGATGACTACTCTTTGGACTCAAACCATGGAAAGCATTTTCCTGCAGAATATAATGTATCTATTTGTCTTTAGCAGGAAATAAATGAAATTATTTCAAAACAGTGTCCCAGAGAAGGCCTGAGGCACAGTCGTATTTTTAAGTATCTGAATACTGAGTGACATGATTACATAATTCAGTGTGGTCTGGATTATTTGAGCAAACCTTAGGGACATACTTGTCTGTTTATTTTTCTACATGTTCTTGACATTAGTGTCTAAGAACTACCCTGAGGCCTGTCTTAACATCCTCTTGAGAATGGATACATGGACTGATATACATTATTAACTTCTCCCCGGACAGGTCCATTAATATTCTCTGAATTATTATAGCTTTGTTTGTTTCCCATCAGTTATTCTTGGTCTCTTTCCATTGAAGAGAAATCCACTCTTACTTAAATGTATGTCTTATAGTGAAGGTGAATTTAGCCAACTGCTCTTTGGATCTATTTATCCTAAAATTATTTCTTTAGGTAAAATTTAATGTATCCTCAGGAGTCTCTTTTCCTAAAAATGCCAAAGAGAAACTTCCCTTAATTGGGCATAAAATAACAGTTCTTAGACTTGAGTTGTTCTGTAAATGACAGTCTGTTCTATAAGGTTACTAGGTCAAAGTAGTCAGAATTGTTGGTGGTTTTTACAAACTGATGCTCAAGGGTCTGAAAGACTGCTCTGTTTCAGTCTCACACTGACAAATATTAAGATGTCAAGATTTCAGAAGTGAGCACCTAATGCACGGAGATGACAGCTATCGGGGTATGACCAGGAAGTGGTCTTGAAGTGATAAATCATCTGTAGGTTTTCAGTGCTGTCCCAGTAGAAGTGTTCTTAAGCAAAATAGATTACATGTCATAGTTATTGGCAAAAGCAGTAGACTTCACCACCTTTGCCCTGAGCTGCATTATATCTGTAAGATCTTAAACAATAGTTCAACGTACACCAGTAATACATTAGCTCATTTTCTTCTGTATTCTTATGTTCTGCTCCATGTGGTTTTTAGAATTTTAAAGTTGGGAGGAATCTTAAAAATAATTTTTTACAAATCCCTCACTTTAAAGATGAAGAAAGTAAGACCCAGAGAGGGTAAGTGACCTACCAGGTCAAAGCACTTATAGCAGTAAAACTTTTAAAAGACCGATGGGAAAGTCCATTATGATTTCAATGGAAGTCACTAAAAGTACTATTGAGATATTCAAAACCCCAGTGTCAGGGAGTGATCCTGAATTGCTGGGTCTAGGGCTGATGAAAATTCCACTGAAGCTGTAAAAACTTAACCAATAATTATAATTTCAGACCCCTTGAAATGCACTCCAGTCGTTGGCTGAAAGGGTGAGAATGTTAGTAACAGAGACTATGTTCCTTGCAGAGGTAGGCTTAATGCCCTGTTCATTTTTTGCCCCCATTGGACAATAAAAGTGGTGCTTCAGGCTATATTGACCAAATCATTGGAAAATCAATTATTATTGAGTTAGAGCTGAACAAAAAATTTTGAAAAGTGTTTAATTTGTTCTTCATAACATCTATCCTTTTAAAGTTCTTGTAATCTGCAATCCCTGGCTGATTTGTCTGTGATTCCTGACAGAAAACTTCATTCTCAAATCTTTTTCTTTCTTTCCCCCTGCCATCCTTCCAGATAAGAAAATCATTGAAGGAAAAGAAAAAAAAAAGCATTCAGCACAGTGAGATAGGAGCAATCCAGCCCAACTATTATTAAAGTAAAGCCTGTTTCCCTAACTAATCAAAATTCACAGTAAGTGTGAGGAAAGCAAAGCCAAACTGGCAGAAATAATACAGTTAGACTTAGGAAAGGCTTAGAATGCAGTCATAGCTCATAAAAAGGTTGTTCAGAGAGAAATTGGGTGGCTGCGAGGTGAGAAGTTAATGCTAGCATGGAGCGGAACCTTAAGTCACTCAATGCTTTGCTGTTTCTGAAAAGGTCACCTGATGTCAATCATATATTCCACTTTCTTCCCCTCCTTCCATTTCTCCTTCCTCCTTTCCGCTCTCCCTCTCTATATTCCTTCTCCCCTCCTTCTCTCTGTTTCCATTGCTTCTTCCTTTCTTCCCTCTCCTCTTCCCTGTCTCCCTCCTTCCCTTCATTCTTTCTCCCTGCATTCTTCTCCTTTCTTCCTTCTCTTTCTTGCTTCCTCCATTTCTCTCTCCCTTTCTCCATTCCACTTTTCATTTAACTTTGTTCCATCCCTCATTTCACTTCACTTTCCTCTTTCTCTCTTAACTCCATCTTTCCTCTCTCTTGCACCTCTTTTGCCCACTTCCTTCCACAAACATTTTTCCAACCTCTTCTTTTGTTTTGCCCTCTATACCTGGTCTTGAGACAGCCTGTGGAGTCCTCCTGGACACTCCGGGCCTTATAGGCAAGGGCAACAGACAAGTTACCAATACTAAAATAATGCGTGTGAAAACTCAGGGATGTTTTAAACTATTATTGGAGAAGGGGTTTCTCTAAACTAACCCAGCTTGGATTGATCTGAAAAAGCTTCTTGGAGGAAAGGAGAAAAGGGAGACTGAAAACCTGCCTTGGGAAACAGTGTGTGCAAATGAGGGGATGGGGAGAGAGAGAGAGAGAAAGAGAGGAAAGCAAACACAAAATGGAGGAAAAAGGGGACTAAAAAGGCACATTATTATTATTATTATTAAAACCCCAAAGGGACTGTTTGATAGCCAGGAGTATGGTGCTGAATGAACTCTTTCCAGGGATCTGTAAGGACAATGGCTCTTTCTTGGTTAAGCCCATGAATCTGTCCCCATATTCAAAATATTTGACATTCAAAGTATTTAATAACAGGCATGGCTCAGGCACTGACCAATAAGAATGGTCATAGGCTGAAGTGCTGAAAAAGGTCTTGGTCTTAGAAACCCCATTAGTTGCTTGATTAAGGTTGTTTATGAGCCTTCCAGAGGAGAGCCTGGGATGGCCAGCACTATTTGGGGGATTTAGGGAACTTGGGGAAGTAGTTATTTAAGAACAATCACCACAGGAATCTTTTAGTATTTTAACTACCAGTATGTACATAAGCAGCCAAAGATCAGACCTGTCTGCCCCTGAGGTTCAAGAAAATGTCCTAGCTTCAGCCCACATCTCTGGGGGCCCCTGCAGGGCCTTAAGTCAGGTATGCAAATCCTCCTCCCAGTAAAAGCATGATGAAGGAGCTAACCAGGACTCCCCGACTCACCACAGCTGAAGTGACTGTTCCTACAGAGCTCCTTCCTCCTGTTCTCAGACATATTTCTCAGTGGAATTAATCAGGAGGTTAGTGCCCAGAACGATTAAATCACATGCTGGTCCATGGTTCCACCAGTCATCCCTGAGGACTGAGGAAGGAAAGAAAAGAAATGGCTGGAGGTATTTGTCTCCAGGCTCCAAAGCACTTCGGGGAGTTACAATGGCAGGAAGCCAGTGGTATCTATGGTCCTCTTTCCCTTCTCCTAACTGGTCTCTACCTCTGCCACGCTCTACCCGCTTCCCTAGCTTCTTGAAGACAGAAATTTGGCCAGTCTTGTTTACCTCTAATTCCTCTTCATTCATTCAATGATTCTTTTGAGCACTGAATGAATTGGTGAGTAAATGAACTTCCCTCTGCCCCTGCTCTAGCTGTGGGAACAGAGGAAGCAAAAAGAATCCATATTGAAAGGAGAGCGAGATAGTCCTGAAAATCCAAAGACAACTCTGAAATTATTTTCCAACAGACCATCGTAGTTGAATCCCTGAAGAACAGTAGTAGAGATGGTTTAAGGTATATAGAAGGTGTAGATATATATAAGGGGTAGCTATAAGGGGATCTGGAACTAGTAAGCACTGTGCAGTTAGAACAAGACCCATATACTTTACCATGGCTGAAAAGGCCCATGTCATCTGACTACTACCTAGCTCTCTAAACTCATTTCCTACCACTCTCAACCTTGTTCATGTCATTCCAGCCACACTGGCCATATGTTTGTCCTTTGTACACACCAAACGTTCCCACCCCAGGGCTACTCTTGCTATTGCTATTATTTCTGCTTACAATACTCTTCTCCCAGATTGTCTCATGACCAGATCCTTTTGTCATTCAGGTCTCAGCTCAAACATAATCTTCTCAGAGAGATCTTCTTTGAACACTCTATCAAATATAGCCCCACCCTCCCCACCTGTCCAAGGCCACCCCGGTTACTTTCCCCAGCTTCATTTTTTTCTGAGCACTTTTTACTATCTACGATGATGTTGTTTATTTATCATTTCCTTGATTCTCTCTTGATGTCTCTCACTGCCAGGATCTAAGTCCCTTGAGAATGACATCTTACAGGCTGTGTTCTCAGCATCTGGATAGTGCTTGGCACACAGTAGGTGCTCAATAACTATTTGTTTAATGAGTAACTGCATTAGTGGGGTAGACAGCACAAAAGTCTATGAATTAAATGAGTATCTGTGGCCCGCCCTAGATTCCCATCCATCATTTACATTTTTTTAAATAAGTTCTAAATTTCACCAAGCAACATTTAAAAAAATATATATTTTGAAATACAACCCATTTATAAATTTCAAAATTTCTACATTTTAAAAATACCAGAAATCAACTATTTGAATAAGCAGACATTTTGAAATTTAAGTCCTACTAATTAATTGACTGGTCGTATAAATTCAACCTTTTGCAAAGCATATTTATTTAAATCAGGGAACCGAAAAAATAGGAACTCAGTAGCTGGAGCTCTCTGTCACCACACTTCCGAATCCATGCTATTTCACTGATGCGTCATTCATTTGGAAGACAGAGAGGATAGCAATATCCCTGGGTCCAAATATCCTGGGGCAGAGGGGGGTGTACAACATTATCTCACTTCATCAAAACAGGGAAACAATATGAGAACTGGCTGAGGCACCTAGGGAAATAGCTGGAAATAACTGGAGAAGTTGATGGTAGATGAACTCTACTGCTAGTAAATAAAAGTGAACTGACAAAGACTGGGCTGGACCAGCTGAATGACTCCTACCTGCTTATGGCATTTGAAAACCATTCTAGCTTTTTAAACTGGGATCTAGGAATCCTCCTAGACGCTTTAGCACAAACATCTGCTCAGTCAGTGCATTTGTTTTTATGTGTTGGCTTTTAAAAACTAAAATATTTAATGGCTCTAAGAAATGGGAGAGGAATAATCCTGGAGATATAAAGTTGTGAGCTGGGATTTGATGATTTCATTATGTCACAGCTGGGTTAGTATTTTCAGTTGGCATTTGTCAGCCCTGGTACAGGTGCTTGGAGTTGTGCGGAACACGGACAAGGTCTGCGGTGATGAAGCTGGCATTGCCAAAGGAGGGCAAGTGTCCCAGCCACAACCAGAAGTTAAAAGGAGTTCATGTCTTAAAGAAGTTTGTGAGGAGTCGTTTCTGCCAGCCATGTGCTTGGATGGTGGTTACAAGGGTTTTTAGGGGGGTTTCTGGAGAGTCACCAAGATCTTCCATTAACCCCCAAATGCTCATTTCTTCTTTATTTTCTCTAATTTCCTGCCTTTCTTCTTTAACTGTGTAAGCTCTTCGTGGAAATGGCATAGAATTGTCTGGGTATCTGTCCATTAAAACCGAAAGGCCTCCTAGCCATCCCAGAGATTTCAATTTAGGCCATCATTGAAGGGCTCCACTTTTATTGATAAAACTTAACCTATAAGTAAGAAAAAAAAGAACTAAGATTTCATGTTAATCTCTGATGATAAACAAAACCATACAAAGCCCAGAAGTTATCAAGCTATCATCTAATGTAAGTCAGTCCCCTAACTTTGCTTTTACATCATTATCTCAGTATTTTGGGTCAGGAGTTTTTCCGTTTGTTTTTTGGTTTGTTCATTTTAAATAGGAAAAATAGGGAATGGAAAGAGAGAGGTACTCCTAATAGATTATTTAACTAACTTTGCTAAATGGTACATATATATAGATAATGCTCAAGAGACCAGTTACTGTAAACTTCAAAGCTAGTATAAGATATACTTATCATCCCTAGGAGATTTTGAAATGTCTTTTTATATTCTAAAAAAAAAAGAAAAAAGTCCTTATTCTTGCCAGTGTGGCTTGGGTTCACTAATACCTAATTATCCACCATCATTGACTTTTATTATGATTGGTTTTCTAATAGGTGATATTAATATTCAGTGTTTGAATATGTTGCCCATTAGTGTGAGGAAAAGCCAATAACGTGACACTAATATCGTATTTAATGTGATTTATTATTTTAATTTTTAAGATGGCTCTTGATTATTCCATATCTTTAATATTCACATTTCAAGATTGTTAGATTTCTTTTTCAATTACTTCTGTTTTTGCATAATTGGTTATCATTTTACCTCATATCATTCTCTTAGGTGAATAATAATGCATTATTATGCTTCTCTACCAATAGGAAAACTGAAGATTCAGAGATAGTAAAGTGATTTACCTAACTTTTCAGAAGTCCTTAACTTCTGTTTTCAGTATGGGCACTTTCCTTTCCCCTTCCCTCTATTTATTCCTTATTCTTGCACTCTCTCTTTCCCTTGTTCCCTACCTCTCTTCTTCCTTTACTTTTCCCTTCCTCCCTCTTTTCCTTCTAAAGAATATGCTGTAAGAAAAATTGGTTTCTGCTATTTTATAAGAACAAATTGTGTAGTATAAAGTTACAATGTATATTCAAGGAAAATACTTTCCAGGACATGTCTTACCAGACTCTCAGTTCACAGGGCTGGTAAGAGGGGTTGGGGAGGGCAGATAAGAGGCCATAGCAAAGCAGCTGAAAAAGTGCTGGGTGAGGAAGCTGTGTCCTCATGCAGCCAGTCTCTTTCCTTATCTGGAAGCAAGATTCCAGTCTAAAAGTTTTCTGTAACTTTCTCCTCTTATTCTGTGGCAAAGGGTGAATCCTATGATCCCTGAGGTTGACGTGAAGTAAACGAGTGACCTGGTCTCTTGTCAGTAGATTAATGATTGCCATCCTGGGGACTGCTCTTCTATAAGTCAATCATCTTCAATTATTTCATGACACTGATTGGAATAAGTGAGTGATCGGAAGAGAACAGATGGTAACAGAGTTAACTCTATCTATCTAAAATCTAACTCAATGTCTTTTTCTCCAATCTGACTCTTTCTCCAGACTTTTCCATTTCTGTTAACAGTTTCATCATTCTTTCTTGCTATCACCTGGGCTAAAAATATCAAAGTTTATCTTTGGCTCTTTTGTCTTTCTATCCCAAGTCAGTCCCATAAATTTTTCCTTGATTATGTTTGAGAAATCTATCTTTTCCAGTTAATTCTGAGCCTTTATCGCGCCCCCCCCCCCCCCCATTCTTGAGGCTTTTTCCTTCCTATTGCCCTGTCTCTGGAGTTTCCTTTTCAACTCCATTTCAAGTCCACTGTTAGTTTAATCAACTACTTTGGCCAAATCTGCCTTTGCCCCCAAATCCTTCAGTGCTTTTCTATTAGATAAAAAATAAAGTATGAAATCCTTAGCCCAGAACGTAAGGTCTTCCATAGTCACTCTTCTCTCAAGTCCTTTAACACCACCCTTGTTCTAACAAGGCAAGCCTGACATTGTCTTAACTTCTTGACTACTCACTCCCTCTCTGAGCATATGCTAACAGAATTTTCTCTGGGAGTAATGTTTCACCCCTTCCCTCTTGTGTGCGTATCCGCCTCTCCTCACCCCCCAACCCGGGCCACATGCACTCATGCACGCACACCTGCCTATGACCATCCTTTCCTATTACTCTCTGAATTATAAGTTCCTGTAAATGTTTTGATAGTGACGAAGATAAAGAGAAAGGAGAGAACAAGTTCAAAGAAGGAAACTTCTGAGGTGAGTTTCTGGCCAGAAGCCTCGTGGTTAGAAATGATATACTTGCCCTGTTGCCAGTCACAAAAGATTACCTAAATGAACACAAGAGTAAAGAAGTTCTCTTCAGGTCAATTCTTCTAACAGTGGAGTAAAAGCAACTGTGAGACATAATTGGTACAAAAAAATTATAGAACTGTTTATGAAACAAATAGGTTCTCCCTTTGAGTGAGGAGCACATATGGGAAAAGAAAGGAAGCCAATGGCCACAATTTGGGTCTCTTTTCACACCAGCCAGGAGGCAAGGGCAGGGGCTTAGTCCTTGGATAATAGGGCATCTTTCTCCCAATGCTTATTTCCCAGGCTCTTGTAGACTTTCCAGCTTTCCGAGGCCTGCCAGCTTCCATCTCTTCCCCAGGAATTGTGATGTTTAGAGTGTTAATGAACAGAAGGGCATGACTGATCCTGTTTTACATCTTAAATTCTTCCTCATAGCACAATCTGATTTAAAGTTGACAATATTAAAAGCAGACAGAGGCGCCAAATAAGCTAGCTATCATTTGAGGTCACCCACATTTTTCAGTCAAAGTTATTCTGAGGGACTGCCTTTACCCATTTTGGGATTGCTTTACAACAATAGCTCAGGTCTTAAAAGTCAGTCCAAACTCTCATTCACAGAGGATCTCGCATGTGTGTTCTACTCTGCTACTTTGTTAGGGTTTCTATCAAATCCCAAAACACTCCTTAAAATCATCCCAGTTACAGTGTCAGCAGTCAGCAGTACTGGCAACATGCTTCTTTTTTATCCCTTATTTGTTTTCTCTGGCTCACAGTTAGAGAAACCTGGCAGTCCACTGTAGGTTAAATTCAGTGAGTATTTTGGAGCAAAGATGCCAGACCAAATCTCTTTAGGGTCATAGGGGTTGAGTAGAATAGATTTTACTAATGCCCAACTAAGGAGCACCTACTCTACAAAATGGTGCCTGTCCTTCAAATGAATCAAGGAATCTAATTACCCTCTCATCTCCCCCTCCCTCCTTTGGATGGGCAATGCAGAAATAAGACAAAGTGAATAAAAGGTATTCTTTCTGCTATGTGATTTGATTTCACAATAAAATCCTGGAGAAGACCTCTGTTTATTTGTCCTTGACTATTACCCTTGCCTCACTCCACCCCCTACAACATCCACCTAACAGAATGCTTTGAAACAGGTTTCAAACATAAGCAGAACACCATAAATATGTGCTAAAGAGTATGCATTTGAATGTGGTCTATTATTTAGCAATAGCGAGCTTCCAATCCCATTTATCTTTCTATTATCTGTTTTTGCCATTTTTTTTGTCCTAAAGCAAAAATTAGTCATTCTTCTTATGTTTTTTTATTTTTGGAAATGTTTTTTAAAAAACTCTATAATTACATTTACTCATTCACTCATGTATTCATCATTTGTTTGATACATGGGTTGGCACACTTTATTTGTAAAGGGCCAGCAAGCAAAAATAATAAATATTTTAGGTTTTTCAGGCCTGTCACAGCTACTCAAATCTGCTGTTGAACATGAAAGCAGCTGTAGATAGTATGTAAATGAATGGGCCTGGCTGTGATCCAATAAAACTTTATTTACAAAAAAGCACTTAGGCTGTTGTTAGCTAACCCCCAATTTAACACATTGATTAGCTCCTATGTTCTCATTATTATTCTAAGTTCCAGGGGACAAAGATGAATAGAACTTGGTTCCTGCCTCAAAGTACTAGCAAGTTAATATTTCTAGAAACAAGGCTGATCTTCAACCAAGTTAGTTTTGGTGCTGGATCTCTCTCTGCTGCTCTTTTCCCTGCCAGTGTCTCAGGCCTTGCGCTGCCCACTCTGATACTCCATCCAGAGTGTCTTGGTATTACATAACTTCTCTTCTATTTTTTCCTGTCACAACTTGCTGGCTCTCAGCACATTGTCTTCCACTAGCCAGAGGACATAATAAAATAAGGTACACTAAGGAGTGAATCACTGGAAGTAGCTTAATTTGTTCATCCTTCAAGAGCACTTACATATTAAAAGAGGGTATTTAATTAAATTAATTAATTAATTTATTTATTTTTTTGAGGAAGACTAGCCCTGAGCTAACAACCATTGCTAATCCTCCTCTTTTTGCTGAGGAAGACTGGCCCTGGGCTAACATCCATGCCCATCTTCTTCTACTTTATATGGGATGCCGCCACGGCATGGCTGACAAGCAGAGCGTTGGCGGGCGCCTGGGGTCTGAACCCGCGAACCCCGGGCTGCCAAAGCATGAACTAAACCTCTGCGCCACCGGGCAGGCCCAAAAGAGGATATTTTAAATTACAAATGTCTACTTCAACTTGTAAAATTCCTAGCAGAGGGCTAGGGTAGAATTTTCTGATCAGGGGAGTCTTTGATGCCATTTAAACCCCATAGCATCAGTAAATCACAAATTTCTTTCTGGAAAAATGAAGATAACCAACATATATTGAGTCACTATCACAGCAGTCATTATCCTAAGTGCTTTTCAGGTAAGATCTACTTTGAGCTTCCTAATAACCCTTTGAATCAGGTACCATTATTATTATGCCCATTTTATAGAGGAAACGACCTAAGAGAGGCTAAATAACTTGGTAAAAGTCACACAGCTCCCATGTAGCCCAAATGGTATTTGAACACAAGAATGTGCAGCCTTAAGACTGTAACTATAAAGAAGCAAGTCTTCTCTAAATCAGAGATAGTTGAGCTTCATAATAGGATCCTATAAGAGGAAAGAAAATTAGATCCTATAAGAGGAAAGAAAATTAGAGATTGTTTAGTATAGTCTTATTTTAAGAACAAGGAAACCGAGGCTCAGAAAGAGTTTCGGATTTGACAAAGTAGTTGCAGACTGCTGGAAGTAAAATGCTGTTTTTAACAAATTTATTTGTTTTGTGTTTTAGTACTACAAGGCTTCTTGATAAAATAGCAATAGAGGGAACAAGAATTCATTAGAAAATGGTTTCTTCCTGCTGGGGACATTAGTCTGTGTAAGATTATAATATGTGCAGCTTTGCTCTTTTAAGCTTCCACTCATTAACCATGGGGCCTACTGGGGACACCTCATTGCCTCTCATCCATTGGTTGAGTGAGTCTTCATCGAGCAAACCCACCCACGGTGCTCTATTGAGTGGAAGAGCAGAACAATACATCCCTTCATTAAAAGCTCATATCCAGACACTGGGACTGACTATGCTTTCTTTGAATTTCCCAGAGGGTAGTTGAAAGTCCTGACAAAACATAGTTAAGTCAAAAGATAGCTGTCTGTTTTATAAAGAATGTAAAGAATTTCTCAGTCAGTTGGCTCAAGGAAGGGCTTTGTTGAGGAGTCTGCTTTCTGTAGTGAATTCCAGGGCATTAGAGCAACAACTGTTCAATTAAAAACAACCATAGTTATAAAAATACTTGAGGTCATATGATACGCTCTTACATCTTGTTTATTTTAGGTACAATTTTAATTTCTTTCATTTTCTGTGGATGCATTTTCATAATAGTTTTTTAAAATCAAGGTGGATCTTAGAGGTAAAAGAAGATCTAAGTATCATATATTCTTAAGTTATGGAAATCTGATTATGTAACTTGTCATAAAGCTGGTGGAAATTCACAGCCTCAGTGTGCACCTCATGTTGGGAGTTTATCTTCCCAGTGTCTTCTCAGGATTGGTTTACGTAAAATCAAGAATAAACAGCAGAGATATCTTCACCAACTGCAGTGCCGGCTTCATTTTCAATTGCAAAAAAAATATTGGGCAGAGAGAAACTGTCTCTACAGTATGTACATTATATGTCAAATCCCTTCTGTATGTGACTATTTAGTAAACTAAGAGCAGAGAAAAGTCACGAGTTCTTGCTACAAGAAGTACACAGAGTGTAGATGCATTGGTTAGCTGCCCATGCAGAGGGTCAGGTAACTCTGAGCACTCCTAAATTGACAAGGCAACAAAGGGACTGAATATTCTGGAAATACAGAATATGACGGTAAAAACTGGGTGACTTTGAAGCTGATCCATGAAGAAAAATTGGCATTTATCTCCTACTCCCATCTACTTTTTGATTTACAGAGATTTTCCACCCCATCCACTTTTTGATTTGAAATTCTAAGGCAACCATTACTTTTTTGTGTTGTTCAGCAAATGTACTCTCAACTCATATCATTCTCTTGATTTTTGTAGAAGAAGAAATTGAGACTCAGAAAAGTTAAGTGCTCAGTATTTCCTTGTGGTATAGCTGGAATGTGAACCCAGGTGTCTCTTTCCAACCCAGATGGATATTCTTTCTACTGTATCAGCTGCTCTCCATGGTGGGGGTTGGGGCACAGGTAGGAGTGAGAGGGTGGTGCTGCTGGTGGTGACGGGGGAGGAGGAGGAAGAGGATACTGTTCATTTCTCCTCACATATGCTTCTTAGGATGTCAAGAATAAGATGATTGTGTCAGGAATAGGCTCACCTGTAAATAACAATTTTCTCACAATTCCAGAGTTAGATTGTCCAGAGCAGGTACAGCTGCTCAGCGTTGTTTAAAAAGATGTAAGCATCTTCTCTCTTTCTGCCCTGCCATCTTTGTTATGCTGGTTGTGGTTTCATGGTGATCGGATGGCTGTTGCAGTTGCAATTATCACAACCATGTTCAAACATCTGTATCTTTGCTTTTAATAGGAAAAGCAGATGTTTATCCAGAGCTCCTAGAAGTCTTCCGCTTCCACTTTGTTAGTTATAGTTCTGTCACACGATCACCCCAGATTATGGGAGTGGTTATCTCCTCTGGGGCTCGGCACATTGCCATCCCCAAATCAACATATTTTCTGTTTGGCAGAAAAAGGAGAAAATAGATATTAGATAGGCAATACACATTGTCTGCAACAGTTACTAATGGGGTACTGTCGGCCCCCTTCTATATACCCCAGTCCAGAGGTTTCATTGTCAAAACTCACCCTGGTCTCAACCTGGTGATATTGTTAAGCTTCAGGGAAATAAAACATAGCTGCTCTTCAAAAGAAGGTGGCAGACCCTGATTTACTGCGTGATACATCACTTGCACTCCTGTAGTGTTTTCCCAAAAAGAAAAATAATCCTGGCCCCAGAAGTCTCACTTTGTGGAGAGTAATCTAGCATGGAATACTATTCTATTTTATCCACTCTGTTTCCTTTAGCATTTCCTGAACATTCCTCTTTAATTATTTTACTATTTCTCTCAGACATATATAATTTTAGAAGTCATTTCCTCTTATTCATGTGTGTTATCTAGTCTTTAGCATAGCTAGATTGGAGCCATCCAAATGATGGAATTCTCTTTTTCTCTTTGGGAAGAATAAGTGTTTTAAGTGAAAGAAAGAGTATTAGAAATTTGAGTTGTTTCTAAAACTAAGGATGACTACATAAAGCCATTCCACATTTAGGCCCCTTCATGACTGGCTTTTCTTGCATTGAGAAATGAATATTTAATGGTCATCCTACAATGGCATAAATACACTGTTTGAATTGAAGATGCATCAGGGACCTCTTTCCAGGGAAGAAAGAAGATCTGAATTGGGGCTTAACAGCATCCCAGGTCTGTTCCAAGTGGATCGTCCTCTGCTGTGAGAGGGGTCATTGTTTCCTATCCCCTTTGCTATGGTGAACTAGCAGTTGTGGAAGCCAACCCATGCTGAGTGACCCCAGAAATGACCAGAAACAACTCTGGAAGATCCATGCTCACTACCCTCCAAGAAAATCCACTATGAAAGAAGTTGGGAGGTTGAAAGGAAAGTGAGTTTTCTTCCACTTAGTTTTTCTGCTGAAGGCTTAGAATGGCCCTATATTTACCCCTTAAATTTAAACAACAAACCTATTTAAGTAACATATAAAAATAATTTTCTCTAGCTTGGTCTGGGTGTTTTCTCAGGGTGTGCTAGCACAGCAGGCTGCCCTCCACTTATCTCATGTTTAGGTAACTGGGCACTGCTGGAAACACTGGGCCTCAGGACACCCTCATTCATTTGGCCTCAGTTTAGGTATCTCTTGCTTTCTGGAAGCATTCATTGACCCCATAGTTTAGTTGCTTGATCCTCCTGAAGTTCCATTACACATTAAGTTTTCTTAGAACTCATATCACTATTTTGTGGTTGAGTTATTTACTGTGAGTCTGTGACTAACTCACTGTTCTATCCTGAGGGCCCAGTTATGTGCCTCTTATCCAATGGGAAGTTAGTACATATTTTTGATTTGAAATTGATCTTGTGAGGGAAGCTGGGTATACAGGGTTAGCTTTAGGACAAAAAGAAGGAATAAGGAAGCTTCTGATGGCAGTTAGCAGCTGAGTGGGAAAAAGAATGAAAATTCTTTGGTTCTGGGTTTTCTCTCCATTATTTTGAGATGCCATCATACAGATTGGCTTTGGTTATTTATTCTATTCCATTCCAAGTAAAATAAAATGTTTGCATTTGGAGTATTTCAGGATGTTCTTGATTTGCAAGACTGGCTGAGGTATTAAAACTCTACTGGTTTGCCTCCAGATTTGCCAGGTAGCACTGGCTAACAGGATAGAGAGGCATAATTGCAGGCCTCTCATTTGTGCCTCATGAGAGAGGAAAGAGAAATAGCTGCAGTCTTGTAATTAGAGACCTTGGCATCTACTTGTCCTCTATGTTGGACATGAAGCCAGTCATGTGAGATAAGATTCACCATTAGTCACTTGGATCAAAGATCAGGAGGGCATCTTATCCTAAGGGAAGAAGGAATCCAAGTCAAAGCTGAACAGCCATCTTTAACAGGGGATCACATAGGAATTTCCTGATTAGTATAACTTGACAATGTGACCTCCAAGGTCAAGGCCCCTTACTCCAATGAGGTGGGATGTGATTGCTTGCTTAAAGCCTAGAATCAAAAAGCCTGGGTACAATCCCAGACCCACCACTTACTAGCTAGATGATGTTGAGCAAATTACCTACCTCTCCATTTTCCTCATCTGAAAAGTGGGGATGATGACGGTAACTACTTCATAGGATTGTTATGAGAAATAAATTAGTTAATATTTGTAAAGCTCTTAGAATAGTACTAGGAATATAGTATACACATTTGTTAATACATTATCAGCAAGAATAACCAAGGGCTTTGGTGCTGATTACAGATAACAATAGAGAAATTATAGTCATAGGATCCACCAGGTAGAGTTGAGAGCCAGGCAAAGGTGATCCAGCTGACAGATGGAAGCCTTGAGGGAATGGTCTCAATGATGGGTGGTTGAGATGCAGATCAACAACTGGGGCCAGGCATCCACAAGCCTGGAAATAGCAAGGGCTTTGTGAAGTCTCTGGATGCCAAGAGCTTACATTTCCTAAATATAATTTATTCTTTTTGAGATGGTAAGATTTGCCTGTGTTCTGCTGTGACATTTTGCAAGCTGTGCTTCCCTTCTGTACCTTTCATCACCTCATGCTCCTTCCGGGCATTTTCCACATCTTAGTAAACTCCCTTGTCAAGAGAAATGTAGCTCAAGCTCTCAGCAGTGGTCCAAGCCACACAGATGTTGTAGGTCAAGAAAGATCAATTACATTTTCTGAGGTTCTCTTCACTGGGCAGTGGCATTGTGTAGTTGGCACCATAGATATTCATCCTTGGAACCTGGCTGGTTGAAGGTTCAGTAAAAACAAGATGAAGTTAAAAGATAAACTTGACTGTGTATATCCTTTCCACTTTATAAATCGCCTAAATAGTAAGCACGCTGACTGGCAAGAATTAGATCTATAATAAATGCAATGAAATTGCTCATTACTTGCATAATTGAGAACTATAAATATTTTAAACAGTAAAATTGTGAAAAAAGTTTCTATTAATGCTGTGGGAATGTCTTAAATCTGTAAAGACTTGGGAATTCTTAGGGATGGCTGAATATGAAATCTTTCCTTTCATATCTTTGAGATCAAATATTTTTCCTGGATGTTTCAAAAGGCTTTGAAATTGAAAAGAGTGAATTTTTGAGCAGTGACAAGGAAGGAAGTGCAAAAGAATGAGTACAGGGTAGCCCTTCTGGGAAGATGTATTTAGGAAATTGGGGAAGAGCAAAGGAAAAAGAAATGTAAAAATAGAATTAATTTGATGCTGCAAAAATGCCCTTCTCCATTGCTGTACACCTTTCCCCCCCTCCCCGAAGGGTATAATTTGATGTGATTGAGTAAGGCTTTCTGCTTTAATTAGGTATCTTAGTCCTTGAAAATTGAACTAATTCCCAGTGTCGATGAGAGGCATGAGATATTTAATTATTAGGAGAGAAATACAAGAGCAATATAAACTAATATCCCAAGGCGGGTAGTCTTAATAGATTTGTAATGGTCATACATAGAGAAATAGTGTTTGTTCTAATATTTTCTATAATTCAGTCTTTAATAATTTTGCATATCTAAGTGTGTATGTGTGTGTGTGCATGTATCTATCTGTTATATAACCAATGGCAGACTTTGTTAGTTTTAGAAGTAATATCTGCTTTTACTTCATTAATAATACACCCAATTTTACTTGGAATGACAATGAACCCAGCTATTAAAAAAAAAACAAAACATGGGGCCAGGCCTGTGGCATGGTGGTTAATTTCAGCATGCTCTGCTTCTGTGGCCTGGGTTTGCAGGTTTGGATCTCAGGCACAGACCTACACCACTCGTCAGCCATGCTGTGGTGGTGACCCACATACATAATAGAGGAAGACTGGCACAGATATTAGCTCAGGGCAAATCTTCCTCAGCAAAAAAAAAAAAAAAAAACATGTTTCCCAGACTCCTTTGCAGCTAGATGTGATTGTGTGTCATGGTTCTGAGCAATGCAGTCTAAGGGAAGTTTCCTGGGGATTTCTAGCAAATTTTTGTTTCCTGATATGTGCAATGCCCCTGCTTCCTTATTCTTTCCTCCTTCTTGTTTGGAATTTAGCCCATGAGGCTGCAGCTGGAGACCATTATGATGGATGACCCACTCAAAGAATGGCAGAAAAGAACAAGAACAATTCCAGGGCACTGATAAATTTGTGAAACTATGCCTTCACCTGTTATGGGAGAAAAATAAACTCATATTTGTTTAAGCCACTCATATTATCTATAATTTTACCTAAAAAGGAATATATGGAGCAATAGAGCAAGAGGGGGAATAAGAACAACTCTCATTCATTCAGTATCTACTTCCAGGACTTAGATAGGCGTGTCTCAGATTTGATAGCTTTTGGGTGGATGAACTATTTGGAAATTTACAAGAAGATCCACCCCTCCCTACAATACAATATTTCCATCTTTACAGTGCTTGAAAGTATATTAGATATACTGTAGATAACCCTGGTGTATTCTAAAAATGAATTTCTGGAACCATCTTGATAGAAATTTATTAAGATTTTTATTTTATATAAAATACAGTTAACTTATTTATTTGACTTGATCCTTCCTCAATATCTTGTTTATTCAGTGTTAGATCATAGTTTATTTTATGTTAGAGTTAAAGCAGATCTAACTGGCAAGACTGTTTTTAGTGCTGCTATGTAGATAAGGGGACACATTTTAAAGCAAATTGTAGTAAATAAACCAACAGATGTTAAGTGTTCAAGAAACTGTACTAGGGATCAGGATGTGTGTGATAATTACAGCAAGATCAGGCATGTAAGTGCTGTTTATTATCTTACCTGAACCAACCTCTGGGTCAAAAGGGGAAGTTGATCTCTCTTGGATATTTCAGAGAGCTACTACTCCACCTGCTTGTAAAAATTCTGTTCCGTTGAGATTTATGCCACTGAGCTACCTCCCCTGTTATCTACCAACCTTCTGTACACTCACCTCCACTGACCAAAGACTTTGGTTTAAGATGTGCAGTCTTCCTCTCTATTCAGGCCTTGCTCTTTCTTGGTGATTGAAATCTTTCTGTGTGCAAGCCTGTAACAGTATTGCATCTCATTTGCTAGACATCGTATCATTCCATCCATACATACTTCAGCATGTACCTCCAAAAGATAAAAACACCACTAAGAAGCACATTTATAATACATTGATATAAGAAAATATTCAGTCATGGTTCACGTGTCTTCAGTTGTCTCATTTGTTTTCAATTTGTTTAAGTAAGGATTCAAATAAGATCCATATATTGCATATAACCGGTATGTCTTTTAAGTTAGTCTCTCTCTCTCTCTCTCTTTTAAATTTTTACTGAGATATAAAATACATACAGTAAAGACAGAAAAGTACACTAATCTAAGATATACAGCTTAATAAATTATTGTATAACTACCATCCAGATCAAAATATAGAACTCTCTGGCACCTTGATTTCCTCAGGCCCCTTCTTAATCTATACCACTCCCCCAGAGTTAACCACTGTTCTGTCTTAAATCTTTATGAATCCATCAGTCTCATCTCCATTTCTTTCCTTCCGTCTCTCTCTCTTTTTTCCTTTCTTCCTTCCTACCATCCTTTTTTGTTCTTGCAATTGTTTGTTCTGCAGAGTGTCTCATAGCTGAGATTTTTGCTAATGATATCATTAATATCACTTAACATGTTCCTCTGTCCCCTATGTTGCCTGGATCTTATGGTTATGGCAAAATCAGATCCAGAATACAAATATACACATGCACACACATGCACACATATAAATATACAGACATGTTTGTGTGTATATACATGTATACATGTATACATATATATATACACACACACACCCCATTAATTTATTAAGAATTGCAAAATGGTGATATTCTAATTCTATCATTCCTTCTCCATTTATTAACTGCAATCATCTATAAAGAAAAACTTCCCTTCCTCAGCTATTAGGTTACCCAGAGTTATAGCTCCAATACGAAAGGCAGGAAAAATGCCTCACATTTCTGTTTCTTTACCGGTATTCAAAATAGTGTGTTGGTTTCTTAGTAATCTCCAAAGGTGACCAATAATTTTATTTTTACATATCATTAAGAAAAACACACATGAATTTAAACCTATATGGTATGTTCCAATCCACTGCACTTATTATCCATATAAATACCCCAATTGTCCCATCACTGGCCAATAAGAGCCTATTCAAAAGTCCTCCTGAGTCTTTTAGACATGATCCTAATAGTTTTTGATAGCTTCCTTGCTCTCTGTTGTGACAAGATATTGCAGGCGTATCTTGTACATTTTCTGCCCTAGTTCTGGAATCAACCATTTCTTTGAGGAGCATAGGAAAGGAGATATTTTAGGATGAGAGATAAAAGCAGTGATACAAATGATCCAGGAGCAAAACAAAACAAAACAAAAACTGATGACATAAGAGACAGAGGGAAGAAATGCTTGCACGTCTTTGAGTAGGCAAGAGGGTCTGGGATCTGGTGAAAGGGTTGGATTTTAGTGGGAGCACAGAGCTGGTCCTTCTATAATAACATGAGTATATTAGTTAGGGTTCTCCAGAGAATCAAAACCAATATATATATAAACTCCTAAACTCTTGTGTGTGTATACACACACACACACACACACACACACACACACACACACAGAAAGAGAAAGAGAAGAGAGATTTTAAGGAACTGGCTCCTACAATTGTTGGAGGCTGCCAAACCCAAAACCTGCAGGGTTGGCCGGCAGGCTAGAGACCCAGGGAAGAGCTGATGTTGCAGCTGGAGTCCAAAGATAGACTTCAGACAGAATTCTCTCTTCGTCAGAGGACTTCAGTCTGTTTTCTCTTCAGACCTTCAACTGATTGGATGAGGCCCATCCACACTGAGAGTCATCTGCTTTACTCCAAGTCTACTGATTTAAACGTTAATATCATATAAAGAATACCTTCACAGCATCATGTGGACCAGTGTTTGGCCACATATCTGGGTGTCATGGCCCGGTCTGGTTGACACATAAAATTAACCATCTGAAGGAGTGAAAGTGGAGATCCTGGCAGGTAGACAGACATGATGGAGAATCTGCAGGTTTCTTCATATCTCTGCTCAACTGTCACCTCAGAGAATGCACCTCTGACATCCCTGACTAGATCCCACCCCCCATTATACATATATCTCCATCATCCTCATTCAAGCTACCACCATCTCTCATGTGGAATGCAGCACAGACCCCCTAATGGTCTCCCTGCATGCATATTGCCCCCATACAATCCAGTCCCTCCACTGCAGAAATGGGCACGTTTTCTTTCACCCCCAAAAACTAATTACATCATATCCTGCTCAAAATTTTAATGTTTTTCTGTTGTACTTACATAGACTTCTCAACATGGCCTTTAAGACTCTTCAATGCCCTGTCCCTGCCGACCTCTACAGTTTCATCTGTCCATGTCCACCAGAGATGCTCACCAGTTTTTGATCCCTTGAATGCTCCATTCTGCCTCCCGTCATGAGACTTCTGCACGTTTGCTTATGCTGTACCCTCTGCCTGGAATGCTTTCCCTTCCCCTCTTTACCTCAGCAACTCCTCCATTTATATCTCAGCTAAACTGTCTCCTCACTGCATCTCTGCTGACCCCTCCATCACACTCTCAAGCATCCAAAACCTCTCCTGCATAGCACTCACCACAGTTGCAACTTTGCACTCATTTATGGAACCCTTCTATTAATGTCCGTCTCCCTCCCGCAGCAACAGACAGTAAGCTCCATGTGGCAAGGACCATGGAGATTCCAGACCTCATCACAGTGCCTGACACACAGAAGGTGCTCAAAAGAAGTTTCTTTAAGTCGTTGAGTTTACAAGGCGTGAATATCAGGATTATTTTTTAGGTTACAATGTTATAATATTAACATTGTAAATAGGTGACACAGATAATAAATATTATGAGTTCAGAAGACAGAGAAAGTTTACTGTGGGCTATTGTGGCAGAGGAAGGACCTAAGATACATCTTGCAAGATGAGCGGTGTTCAGAAGTAGCACAGTGTAATACTGGTTAAGGACAAAGATGCTGAAGTTTGACATTTGAATCCCGGATGGACCACTCAGTGTCTGCATAACCTTGAAAAGTGCTTTGTCATCTCTAAACCTCAGTTCTTTTGTCTGTAAAAAATGAGAATAATATTAACAGTAGCTCACATTTACTGAGCACTTGCTGTGAACCAGAGAGGATATTCAGAGTGGTCTGTGGAGTATCTGATGAAGTCCAAACCCTTGAGATGGATGCTCTTCTTATTCCTATTTTGCCAATAAGAAAATAGAAGCTCAGAAATTTGAACTGACTTGCTTAAGGTCACACATCATGATGGCACCAACTCATGAGTGAGGATTAAATGAGATAGTGTAGAGATCATAGCACAATGCTTGGCACATAGGAAGTACTCACTAAAGTATTGTTATCTTCATCCCTACCAATCGAAAGTGGAAGATAGTAGAGCATAAGATGGACCCCAGGAAAAGGGACCAGGCCAGTCTGGCTCCCTAAGAGGGCATGAGTAAGGGTAGAGTGGCGGACCTGGCCAGAAAAGATTGCACTTAATGAGTTAAGTCTGTCTCCCTTCCCCAGCTCCTCAACTCTGAAACTTGCTCAATAGAAAAGAATTAATTTGATTCTGCCCAAAGGTTGAGTCCAGGGTATACCTGGGGGCAATGCTGGTCACTGGTTTGCCAAAAGCTGATAGCCATTAGCCAAGTGGGTTGCCACAAGCTGCCCTAGGGAGCATTTCTTTCCAAAGCTGGTGCCAGGAGTTACTGAAGGACCTACTGACTTGAAGGGGGAATTTGGAAGAGGCCCTGGAGAAAGGCCCAAAGGTGGAAGAGCACCCCACATGGGAACGTAGAACATGCTCGGCGTGGGCCCCGGGACAGACCTGCTCCTACTCCTGAGAGCGGAGCGTTGGCTGAGATCCCAGGTTCTTTAGGTAACACAAATCCTGTGGTAGCATCCTAGAAATCTTTACAGAAAGTCTTATCTGAGAAAGCAGTGGCGTCTCAAATAATTAAACAACAAACAAACCCATGCCTTGCCACCAAACCTAAAGGCAAGGGGAGAGGAGAATAATGGTTACCTCGAATTCCTTCTGCCTAAGCTGTTCCTGCCCCCCACAGCTTCATAGTGCTTGGGGCTTGTGCTCTTCGAGCTGAGGAACCGCAGGTGCCACTTGACTGATTCAAAGACATCTGAAAGGCTGTTAACATGACATTAAAAACTAGAACATCGGGAATAGCTTGTTTGGAGTCCGTGCAGATGTGCAAACAGAGATAAGGGACAACTGTGAATGTCCTGGAGGAGTGGAATCTAAATCTGGTGGAGTTTGCTGCAGCTGGCAAGAACAGACCATAAGACCTCCATATTCATGGGAATGTTAGCAAGAGGGCTCTGAGGGTCTTTTGCTATTATTCCATGGAAGACCTTTTACATAATAATAAAAATAATTACTATTATTGTTATTACATCTATCTCATTGTTGTCATTCCATAGAAATTCTTCTATTACTTTTCCCATTCCACAGAACAATGGGCAGATGCAGTGCTTATAAAGACCCTTATGAACAAAGCATCTGGGTGGCTGTAGTCTTGCCAAAAAACAAAGCAAAAGAAAACCTGGTGCAACCACTGTTCATGTTTCTTTTCTACTATTGAACATCTTCCATTGATAGCTGTGTCTGTAGATGTTTAGATGTCCTTAGAATTAAGAAAAGTGTTTTCCCCCACCACCAGATTTATGAAAAATGATCATCTAGCATTTTTCAAACTATATTCTACTTGATTAATTGGTCTTTTACCCCCTAAAATTTTATTAGTGAAATAAATTTGGAATTTACTAGCTTAAATGAGTTTATTTTTTCCAGTACACTCAGAGCCTTTAATATGCATTTTGGCAGTATTTCCTAAATTTATTTGAAACAAAACACTTTTCTTTTTCTTTCATAAGGAATCATCTGGGGGCTTGTGAAAATGCAGATCCCTGGACTTCACACCCAGAGATTTTGGGGAAGTACTCTGGGGAGAGACACAAGAATCTGCCTTTTAAATCAGCCCTCAAGGTGATTCTGATGCAGGGTTCTGTAAGCCATGTTTGAAAATGCTGACCAGGACAAAGTATCACTTAGTGAAAAGACTGAAGAGGCAAAGAGAAGTCATGGGTGGTAGTCTCTAGGAACAAACAAATTTTCTCTCTTGGAGGTTAAAAAAAATTCTGTTCATTCTTCTTTTTCAAAAGAGACTGAAAGTCCATGTATCAAAAACTCACAGCTAATACCACCACACTTAATGGTGAAAAGCTGAAAACTTAGCCTTTAGATAAAGAATATGACAAAAATATCCATGCTCACCATTTCTATTCAATATGGTGCAGGAAGTTCTAGCTGGGGCAATTAGACCAAAAAAAAAAAAAAGGAACTAAAGGGCGTCCAGATTGGAAAGGAAAAATAAAAACTTGCTCTATTTGCAAATGACATGTTTTATATAGAGAAAACCCTTCAACAAAAGGAGCTGGGACAACTGGACATCAACATGCAAAAAAATGAATTTAAATCCCTTTCTCACCCCATATACAAAAAAGGAATTAAATATAGGTCTAAGACCTAAATGTAAGAGCTAAAACTATAAAACTCTTAGAAGAAAACATAGGTGTGAATCTTTGTGATGCTGGATTAGACAAGAGTTTCCTTAGTATGACACCAAAAGCGCAAGCAATGAAAGGAAAAATAGATAAATTGGACTTCATCAAAATTTTATTCCTCAAAAGACACTGTTAAGAAATTGAAAAGACAACCCATAGAATGAGAGAAAATATTTGCAATTCATATAACTGATAATAGTTCTAGTATACATTTCTACAATTCAACAACAAAAAGACAAATGACCCAATTTAAAAAATGGGCAAAGGACTTGAATAGACATTTATCCAAAGATATACAAGGGGTCAATAAGTACATGAAAAGGTGCTCAGCATCATTAGGAAAATTCTAATCAAAACCACGATGAGATACCACTTCATACCTACAAGGATGTCTATAGTCAGGCAGACAATATCAAGTGTTGATGAGGATGTGGAAAACCTGAAACTCATATGCATTGCTGGTGGGAATGTAAGAAGTTGCAGATTGCTATATAAAACAGTGTGGAAGTTCCTCGAAAAGATAAACACAGACTTACCATATGACCCAGCAATTCTAATCCTACATATAACCAAGAGAATTAAAAACAGATATTCACACAAAAACTTGTAGATGAATGTTCATAGCACCATTATTCATAATAGCCAAAAAGTAGAAACAACCCAAATGTCTATCAACTGTTGAACAGATAAGCAAAATGTGATATATTTATACAATGGGATATTGTTGAGCCATAAAAATGAATGAAGTACTGATTCATGGTACAATATCGTTGAACCTTGAAAATATTATGCTAAGTGAAAGAGTCCAGACACAAAAGGCCACATATTGTGTGACTGCATTTATATGAAATGTCCAGAATAGGTATATCAAAAGACAATGTAAATTAGTGGTTGTCAGATGTTGAGGAGGGAGGAGAATGGGGAGTGACTGCTAATGAGTATGAGGTGGTTTTTTCTGAGTGATGAAAGTGTTATGGAATTGGATAGTGGTGATTGTTGTACAAATCTGTGAATATACTAACAACCACTGAGTTGTACACTTTATGTATGTTAATTTTATCTCAATAAAATTAAAAAAAGAGACTGATTGAGCCAGTTATGGTACTAAGTTCAGAGGAGGCAAAAACAAATGAGTCCATGTCTCAGCTCTCAAACATCTCCTACTGCACAAAGAGGATGTACAGCTGAATCAGCATATCAATGTGGGGCAGCCTCTGGGAGTGGTAGGAAGATACTACCAAATGAGACACTGCTGAAGATAAAAGCAAAAATCTCTAATTAAGTGTTTCTGGTCTCATCTTGTGCCATGCTTGGATTCTGAGCTCCAGCTCCATCCTAGCCTCTGTACACCTCCCTACCACAGGGTCTTTGCACATGCATTTCCTTGTGTGGGAATGCTGTTCCCTCACACTTCTTGTCTAGTGAATTCTTCCTCATCTTACAGATCTTAGCGCACATATCATTGCCCCAGGAAAATCCTCTTACCCTGACCTTCATAATCAGGTCAAATTGCCAACTGTACTCTCTCGTCATGCAATTTTCCTTCCCCGCAACTCTTAGGGTGCACTTTCACACTGGCATGCTTCTTTTACTTAAAGGTCTTTTCCTGCCAGATTTTGAAGTTGTTGAGGCTAGGGACCTGCCTGCTTTTGCTCACCAAAATAATGTCAGCACTTCTCAGTTTCTGGCACACAGTAAGGTCTCAATGAATAGCATGATGACCAGCTGAATGAATGAATAGATACAGTGGTCTACTGTCTATATGCCTAGTCAAGAGAATATGGGGGTAGGGACTTCTGAGAGGAGAGGTTTGTCCCCTCTGTCCTTGAGTGGTCTATTCACTGCTGCATCCTTTCTCTCCTAAGTTGCAACCATTTGGTCATCTTATCCTCACAGGAACCCGGTGAGGTAGTTTGATGTTGCGGTTGTCATTTACATTCGAATCATCTGCAATGTAATGCGAGGGTAAGATGACTAAGTGATTGCAATGCTCAGTGCAACTGTCTAGCATTGTTTTATTGGGCTGTTAGGTCATGTCCAGTTTGCTCACTCAAATACTTCATCATATTCTGCCGCCAGGTCTATAAATGTCAAATAGTAACAACCCTTGACCTCCTGGCCTAGCTAAGCGTGCTACCAAATGAGCCCGGCTGACCTTCTTTAATAAGAGAATCTTTAATATGGATTAATCATGTTATAATAATATATTTGTCCTCTTTATTAGAGTCCTTGGGGAATGTCTTTTACTGGTGAAATGTTATCTTACAGAGTAATGAGATCAAACTGGGTTTTATTCTTTAATTAAAAGAAGATGAAAAGTTTTGCTTAAAATATTTTTTAAATGCCTTCAGCTTGAGCATACATGGCAAGCATGTATCATTTTGCACTTACACAAACTTTACTAGTCTTGGCAATTGATCTGAAAAATGAGTTTGACAGCTAATGGAACATTTGTGGAGAAGACAAATAAATTGCCCAGAATAAACAAAGCCAGCATTTATTTTTAATCCATAGCTGAGCACAGGGAGATGCAGTTAGCTTAAGGCACAGATCAAGCTCATTAAGTATCCTGGTCCTTTTATAAATTGTGGGATGTGTCAAATCTGGAATTAAACCAACAAAAGAATGGTTCAGGATTCTTCCCTTGCACCAGGCAGAAGCCTGTTGGCAGAGAGACCCTTGGAGGGAGATTGAGCAAGGCTGTTTTTCCCCTTAGCAACTTCTGAGCCCATGCAGTTGTCAACATAGGTGATTTGCCTGTTCAGAGGCCAAGGACTGGAGCCAAATGGCCTACATGTAAGTCCTGGCTCCTGCACTTGCTAGCCATGGGTACTAGATGCTGTCAGTACCTTACCCTGCCACTTGGCTGACCCAGGATGTGACTGCCCAGTTCCTGTACTTGCTGAAGACTTCCTGCATCTCAAGCCTAGAGGCATTCTCTGGCTGAGAGGGCGTGCTTGGTTCAAGTACAGGCAGGCCAGAAATGCAGAGAGTTAGCCAGTCATGATAGGAGTTGGTGGGCAAATACCCTCTCTTAATCACCCCTCAATGGAAAACTCCTAGTTGTGTTCTACACAGTTCCTCAAAGCACCCTCAGCAGGAGTGAGCACCAGTTGCCCACACTAGAACCCATTCATTAATGTATGCTTTACTGGCTTCCTCTCTTCCTATCTCATTCATCTTCTTCCTCACAGTGCTGTCTGGAATCATCTCCTAAATAAAATACTTTCATCCAAAATTCTAGTTTCAGTGTCTGCTTTTGGGGGAACTTGACCTAAGACACTATGTAACCGAGGGCCTTTTACTCCTAAGACAGCCTTGAGGAGGTCAGAGGTGACTAGAGAGCAGGCTAACCTGGTGGTTAAGAGAGCACTCTCTAGAGGCAGAGTGCCTTATCATATCCTGGCTTTGCCACTCACTAGGTATGTGATCTTACATGAAACACCGAAACTCTCTGTGCCTCAGTTTCCTCCTCCATAGAAGGGAGTCAGTGATAAGTAGAGTACCCACCTTATGGCTCGTGTTGAGAATCAAAGGAGTAATTCATATACTACTTTTAGAACACTGCATAGCACATGGTGAGTGTTCCCTGAAGGTTAACTATGGTTATTAGAATCACAGAGCATCAGACTGGGGAAGAAGTTTACAGATTAGCTAATGTCACCTCCTCATTTCCCACATGAGGCAACAGGCCCAGAGAGACATGAAGTGGTTTCCTTGGGATCTCACAGCTAATTAGTGACTTCAAAACCCAAAGATCTCTCAGCCCAGTGTCTCCCGTCCCCAAAATCCAGCTTCAGAACAGGTGTACCTCCAAATATTCCACTAACAAATGGGACCCAGTGTGGTCATTTACATTTGCCAATTTTTAAAAATTCCTAGGCAGTATAAGACAAGAAATGAGCAAGAATTGTATAAGATTTCAACAATCTCATGAATTTGAAACCAGAAACTTATTTTAAGGGAATAAAAACATCAACTTCGCAATGCTTTAGGCAGAATGTCCTTTTGGAGAATGTATGATTTAGATACAAATGCCCTCTTCTGCAGAGTCCTTTACAAACCTCGGCTTAACCTCCTGGCCTGGGCGGATGACAGGTTCTGGCTGTGCAGAGTGGAAGTCATTAGAGTATTTGACAGCATTTATCTGATTCTAGCTCACAGACTTAGTAGTATTCGCCAGCTTAAGGAGGTTTGTACTAGACCTAATAAAATAAAAATACATGTTTCTCTAACAGTCCTTTGCTTTTTAAAGTCTCTCCTTTTTATCCACTGTCCCATGCAAGCCATATCTTCTCGGCTTTCTTCTGACCTTAAACGCTGAAGGGGCAAAGCATGTGAGGATATCAGAAGAAGTGAATCGGAGAGAAGAGCTCACTAAATGAAAACTCTCCCTCCTGTTCAGCCACTGAGATCAGTGGAATAAAACCATATTAAAGATGACCTCTGGCCCTAACCCTCCAGAGATGACATCTTTCAGCAGCAGCAAGTGTGCCTCTGTATAAATACACAAAACATTACAGAAAGGAGAGAGCTCTGTGGTGCCGAGACTTGTAAATATTTGTCTGAGAGTCATGTTTCTATTTATCTTTGAGTATGTCTGGCAAAGAAATCTGGAGAGAATCTCTTAAAAGGTGAAGGAAGTTGGTTTGTGAAAATGGTCTCATTTTATCTATTCTGCCTCAGGGAAATCTATTTGGTCTCACAGTAAGTAGTTGCCATCAGATCATCAGGTCGGGGGATGTTTATTCCTTAGCTTCAATTCCAACTGCACATCTTGAACACCACTCATTTCACCAATAAAGAATTATTTCTAATATCTCATTTGCTTGTTAACTAACCCAATATTAATACATCGAGCCTCCTTTCTTCTATGCCTTTCCTTAACTACATCTGATAATTAAAGCTATGACAAAATCAATTTTTTATTATTATTATTATTTTAAAGCTCCAACGGAAGCCAATTCTGGTTGGATATAGATCAGCTCTGTACAAATGGACAATCTGTGAGACTTTATGCAATAAAATAACCTCTACTTGGGACCCAATGATGCATAATACACATCCTAAAGCTCTCCCTCATCATTTTTATGGTTAAATTACCATGATTGAGCATCAAGCTTGCCTAAGATTTCACTTCTCTACTTCCTTGTCTTTATTTTCTGTACATCAAGTTGCAGGGAAGGTTTTTATTTTGCAGTTCATTTTTTCCTCTTGAATAGTGATTGTGTGCAGTTCCAGGAGTCACGATGCTGCAGTTTATGATTCTTCCAAGAAGGAGAACTAGAACGTGGCAATAGAATACAGAAATAGCAATACAGAGAAGGGGCTCTTTGTTCATGTCTCTGGGAGAATAAAGATGGTTTATAATATGTGCTTAATATGGGCACTGATATGAGCACACGTACCTAATATGAGCACATGTTTGAGGCTGGGTTTCCCCAAAAGCAGACACAGTGAGTAGCTGAGTACATGTGGTTGATTTTGGAGGTGATGCTAGGATCCACCGATGGGAATGGGGATATAACCATGAGAATGGCAGAAAGCCAATACAGGTGCATTACTGAACTGGTTACTGCTGTGGGCAAGAAGGGCTCAGTCCCATGGATCCTCTGATAGACTGCATGGAGCACAAGTCAGAATTGTCCCACTTGATATCCATCACCTTCCTTTTGTCACTCATACATGGCCAGAGAGTCAGGGGCTTGCGATGAGAAGGCACTGGTGTGCACAGGAACAGTGAACTTCAAGGGGCCGTGGGTGGAGCAATGTCAGCATCTACTACACACCACATCAGAGTGATAACCAAGACTGGCTGAGCTAAGGAAACACACCAGGGTGCGATCTCAGAACTTGGGATATTCAATTGGCTGCTAACATCTGGCCCACTTGTTTTCTGTCTTGATCTGAGTCTTTTCCTCTCAGTCTTTTTCTTTTTAAATTCATTCTTTCCTTTTAATTTCCCTGAAAGATTGAAAATAGATAAATAAACACAATTGGGAAATTATGTTTCTCTTGTAAGCAAGAGAAAATTCTTTGCCAACTGACATGAATGAATGTTAAAGGAAGAAAAAGTTTCAATCAAACCAGAACTTTCTCCCATCCCCCTCCCCCTAAATAGAACTGTTGAGTATCTCTAGCTGTCTAGTATTTATTGCCATCAAATGGATCTTGACAAGGAGAAATATACTGTATGGTAGCATTAATTTTTGAACTGATAGTATATTCTGTAATTAGGTTAAAAAAACCAATCATGTCTCCCCTGCGTTAATGGGTTACATTCCTTGTGTGTATTTGGGGAACACCAGCCATCTCATGCCTGCTCCTGCGTCATTCTCTCCAGCATGCTGCTCCACCTTTGTTACTGTGTCTCTGCCCACAACTTTCAGCTCCATCAGCAATCATCAAGTCCATTTGTCAAATACTATTAGCCTCTGGTAGGGGTGAAAAACAGAGGTGAAAATTTTCTACTGGTGTCTCACAGTCATAACAAACTCTATGTTACAATACAAGTGCTTCTCAGGCTGAATTCTGTCACACATACAAACATCCACTAGCAAGCAGTCACAAAAATAGCCATCCAGTCTTGTACTGTAAACTTAGTGATACCTCTCCATCTGCAGGCACGCCAACAAACACTTTACAGGAAAAGTTCTTTTTGAGCAGCCAGTCCTCTAGGCAGGTTAGCCCTTGGAATCATCCATTCAATGTGTGATTGTAACATCAGACAGAGCTGTGGACCTTGGCTTGGCTCCCAAGGTCTTAGGTGGCTGAGCTTGCCAGAATCTCTAGATTTTCATACATCTCTCACGCAAAGGTAATGGTGCCCATACAATTTCTCTAGCCAATCACATATCTTAAACACTTCTCATTTCACTAATAAAGAATTATTTCTAATATCTCATTTTCTTGTTAACTAACGCTATGCTATTTGATAATGATAGGTGATATGTTGATGTAGTCATCTCTGGAGGATGAATACCCGATTAAGGTACTGATTGCCTCCAAGGTACACACACACGTGCATACACACACATACAGATATTTGAAACCAAATCATGACCCGGACAATATTCCAAGACAAAAGATCTTTAGAAATCACGACTTGTCTTTTCTGGCAAAATATTTCATTAACTTGAAATTTCTTATGGTTATTAGTCTGAAGTTTTGGGAAAGAAACTCTTAATAATCTTCACATGTAGTACTGCTGCTTTTGTTTTGTTAAATAGCTTACTTTAGGAATTTGCCAGAACTGATTTTTTTCTGCTAACGAAGAAAAATTCAGATTTGGGAAATCCTGTTCCACATCCCCTCATTTCTTCTCCCTTCTCAGGTAAATTTTGAAAGGCTGCATCCTGCTATGGATGTTTTATTAATTTTTTTCATCGGTCCTCGAAAGAGTAGGATAAAACTATGATTGCATAGGTTTGAATAAATCTTATGGAAACACATGATTTCCTCCAACCTCACAATGACGTTCAGTCTAATAAGTTGGTATTAAAACTGTCTCCAAATTACTTACCTAGTGCTTCCCACTATATCTAAAAATTGTGATGATTTTATGCTTTGACTACAGTTGAGTTTTCAGACTCTGTATGGAGCTGTGAGAAGAATATGACCTAATGGGAAACACCAGTGTTTTCTTACAAGCTCGTCCTCATTTTCCAAACCATAAAGCCCCTCTACCACTCGCTGAAGTGGAATCCCAGGCTGCAGGAGGACGTGCACAGTGGGCTTAATGCTGAGTGCTGCACGGAATCATGGGAGTGGGGTTGGAAGTGTCTGTGCCCCAGCTGTTGCCGTGGGTATTCCTGTGCCTCTTGACACACCTGTGGCTGGGTGGAGGTTCTAGCATCTCCCAGCACTCTCCTCCCTGCCTCCTCCATTGTTCCTAACGCTCGTTATTTAGTGGGTGACAAAGAGTGCCTGAAAAGTTCAGATGCTAAATCAGTGGTAATTAGTTTCTCATTATTTACCCAAAGGTGCAACTGCTGTTGGAAAAAGAGCTGTAAATAATATTAGTTGTTGTTACCAGCTGGAGTCTCAAAACACCCCATAATTTTATTTGTGTTAATGAGACAAATGATGACCTGCAGAGCAGAGGTTCAGCAAGTTCAAAAGAATTTAATTTGGCACATGCACTATAAAAAAAAAGCTGAAAGAAGAGGAGAAAAGATCAAGAAGGGAAGAAAATCCCGCCCATTTAACAGAGTTATTTAATACCCTTTTTGTATCGCCTTTGACCATGCTATTTCTCGTCAACCAGTGGTAACATAGTAACTACAACATCAAAGCACACGGGCTCAGTGAACAGAGCATTGGCACAGTGTAGGTTAAAGAAAACCCTTGTCTAAAATGATTTCCACTTGGACTGATTTATCCAGATACTTGCATCGATTTTCTGAAGTTGTGGGGCCTGCATAGACCCAGATGTTGTTTTCTACCTGGAAATTGACTGCTTTCTGATATCTTAGCACAGACAGTGCACCATTTAAATGATTGCGAAAGCTTGGGGTAAAATTTCAGGCCTCTTAATGCCAGAAAATGGCCCCAGTGAGATCTCCCTCGATCAGTTCATTCTTCTGGGAAGCTTAGGAATTATTATGTCTAATGACTTTGCCAGTGGTTCTGGCCTGTGTAATTAAGATCTAAATATAACTCTATGTTCATTCTATAACTAAATTTCTTATCTGGACAAATGACCCATTTATGAAAGCTCATAAAATATCATAGGCAAGTCATTGCATACTTAAAAATCTCCCTAATAAAACGTACCCAAAGACGTTCATATCTGCATTGCTAATAATTTTCCAAAAATATTCCTTACCATAAGTAACTAGAAAATACTGTATATTATCATTCAAGAGGAGAAAATAGAATAAAGATCCATAATTATAAGTAAGTACCTTTCCTTGATTTCATTTAGTGAACATATTTGCATTTTTCTTCTATCATTTCAATTCCTGGATGTAATAGCAGAGTCACCATCACATCATCATAATCTTACAAGCTTGTGCATTCACTGCAGAATGCAAAATGTCATGACATTTCTTACAGAAATATGAAACTTTTTTTTTTTGGCAAGTTTGGCTCCATATCAAAGGTGAATGAAAATGAGGGTTGAGATTCTAGACACTTCAGAATTCTGAATGGAAGGACTGGAGTGACCAGACTAAGGAAAATACACCATAGCTAAAGGAAACAGAAGCTCTTGTCTTTCCCTCCCCTTATTAATTTTTCTAAAGTTATCAGTTAGGAGCTTCAGTCCTATGAGAATGACCCAGTGTGCCTCATTAAGATGACTCCATTTTACCAAATCAAAACAAGGAAAGAGTGGAGGTAGAGGCCTGCCCGGTGGCGCAGCGGTTTAGTCTGCGCTTGGCAGCCCGGGGTTCGCAGGTTCGGATCCCGGGCGCCCGCCGACACACTGCCTGTCAGCCATGCCGTGGCGGCGTCCCATATAAAGTGGAGGAAGATGGGCACGGATGTTAGCCCAGGGCCGGTCTTCCTCAGCAAAAAGAGGAGGATTGGACGGATGTTAGCTCAGGGCTGGTCTTCCTCGCAAAAAAAAAAAAAAGAGTGGAGGTAGAGGTAGTAAAAGAGGAGGAAACAGCTCAAGGGAGAAAATTTATATGTGATTGGGGAGGGTTATTAAATATTGGATTGTGAGTTCAGAGAACCTTTAATGGAGTTTTAAAAAATTATAAATTAACTGGTGGTTTATGTTTCAATCTAAAGGCAGGACATAAGAATTCATATTTTTGTGGGTTTTTTTCTTAGCCCGTAATAATCTATGCCTTCTAATTTTGACCAGGTTCTTGGAAGTTTCTCAGATCACTGAATCATAGTCTTTAGAGCAGAAGTAGTTCTCAGAAATCATTCCATAGGGTCTTCCTCTCAACCCAAGAAAAACCTCCCCTTGCAATTTTGATGAGGGAACATCTCAGCTTTTGTCTTAGCAAAAAAAAAAAACACCTGATGTACTTCTTGATTTCTTCCTCATCGGGTAGCATGTTCACAACTACTACATATGTACACACATGTGGTTCATACCAGCCAATTAGCCTTAGTCAAGCAGTTACTTAGTATAGTAATTGGAGATATCATTGAAAAGGCTAGATCAAGCCTTACCTGAAGCTGTACATATCACTGTATTTTTTTTTTTTATTAAAGACTACAAATTTCTTTCATTTTGAGTGCTACTTGGAGTTAAGTTGTCTGTCATTTGCACCATAAGAAGCTTTACTGATAAAAAGGTCAACATGAGCAGAGGGATCAGAGTGTGAAAGTTCAATAAATAATGGTCTAAACTCTCGCTACTCAGAATGTAGTTCCAAGATCAGCAGCATTGGTATCATCTGAAAGCTTGTTAAAAGTGCGGACACTAAGACCTCAACTGAGACCTACTGAATCAGAATCTGTCTTTAAACAAGGTTCCACGGTGACTTTTCTAGACATTAATGTTTGAGAACTATTCAAGTCCAAATTTCTGGAATATATTGTGGATCTAAAATATATGAATGTCATGGACAGATAGAAACAGACAAAATAGTCCCACCAGGAAGCAATCGAGACTCTAATCTTGACCTTCTGTTCATGTGAGCAGGACAAGTATTTTTATTAGGATGAGAGGAGTTAAGTGTTTAAACAAGGCAGTTTTGTGGGAAAGTACAAGGGTGGGGGGAAGAGCATGGGCTTCATCATCTGGTCTCTTCCTGGTTTGTTACTAACTTCTGTGTGACTTTGGAAGACTGGCCACTTTGGGTATTCATGTGTTAAGTGGGAACAATAATTTCATCCCTGCCTTCCCCAGTTTCAATTCATACACTGTTATCTTGAAAAGTGGAACTCGAAGTGGTATTATTGTCTAGTTACTTGCTACTATAAATGTATACAGATCAGCAACATTAGCACCACCTGGGAGACTGTTAGAACTGCATCATTGCAGCCTGCCCCAGATCTACTGAATCAGAATTTGCATTTTAGCAAGATGCCTAGGTGAGTGAATGTACATTGAAATTTGAGAAACATTGGTCCACACACTTTCTGAGCCAGTGAACTCCCCACCCTGGGAGAGTTCAGGTGGAGCCTGGGTGAGCCCTATCAGAGATGGTGGAAAAAGGAGCCATGCATGGGATAGTTGGAACAGATAACTAACTACCAGGGACAATTGCACCTCTGAGATATCTGCACTTCTAGCAGAACACTAAAAACTAGTAAAGCAGTGTGAAGTGTGGCCAAAAGAGATCATTTATAGCTTCTGCAGTTAGACATGAGCTAGAGATCCCATGATGAAATGTTGGTTGAGAGATGAATGCATTTCATGGGGTAGAGGAAACTTGGACACCTCTTTGAAACTTATGGGAAATAAATCTCTAACACAGAAGCCTTGTCTAATCATTGGCCTCTTATGGTGTCCTCAAAAACCTTCCTCAATTACTTGGAGTGACATCAGTTACTAATGAAACTATTATTTTCCCTGTTGGGGATGTGTCCCACTTTCAGAGAATCCCAAAAAGAAGAAACAGTGACAGGAAGGGGGAGGAAAAGCAGTGAGCAGAAATCCTTCCACACTTTCAAAAGGTATATAGCTCTTGGCTGTAGTAGGTTTTATCTGAGACAGAGTTACAACTCCGGATGGTTGGTTATGGATGGTTTTTATTTTGTTTGTCCTTAATCAAGATGCAATTGTGAGACTGTGGTTAAAAATGAAATCCTTCAGGGGCTGGCCCGGTGGCATAGTGGTTAAGTTTGCATGCTCCACTTCGGTGGCCCGGGGTTCAAGGGTTTGGATCCTGGGTGTGGACCTACGCACCGCTGATCAAGCCATGCTGTGGCAGGCTTCCCACATATACAATAGAGGAAGGTGGGCATAGATGTTAGCCCAGGGCCAATTTTCCTCAGCAAAAAGAAGAGGATTGGCAATGGATGTTAGCTCAGGGCTAATCTTCCTCCCCGCAAAAATAAATAAATAAATAAATGAAATGCTTCACTTTGTGAAATTAAACTTTAATGCAGTCAAAGTCTACCAGAGCTAGTGTAGCTAAAAGTATTCATCTCTAAATCAGAATTGTTCCATCCATCCATTCATCCATCCACCCATGCATATGTGACCTTCCATCCTTCATCCATCCATCTATGCATCCATGCATCCTCACATGTGTGACCTCTTCATTGCCTCTTTAACAATAATGACAACTAGTGTATACACTAAGTTAACTTCCTAAGACTGGAAAGAAATTTAGTCTTAACTAGTTCTTAGTGAATCCCAGATATGTCAGATTCTGTAATACTTCATTTGTTCATCTCCCAGTGCAGGGGCCAACATTGACCTTCGGCGTATACAGTGAAAGGCCAGCTTCCTGCTCCCCTCCTTGTGATTCTGGGATGCTCCTGGCTGGATTAATGCAGTGATCACTGGGAAATGTGTACAAATAACTCACCTCCTGGGGCCTGAGCTGTCAGACGTCTCCTTGCAGACTGGCTGTTCCCCGTCTTGTTCTTTTTGCTCATTTCCATAATAGACTCCAGTTGATAAAACTCTTCACAGTGATTGATGGCTCACAAAGCACAGCCATTTTCAGGCCATGAGTAGCATTCTTGAACTTGGGAAAGATGACTACGATCAATTTCCTTTTCCTTTTTCTTTCTTGCTTTCCTCTATTTTAGTCATTGCTACATGATGCGTCCTTTAGACACCTCTTTCTTAGTCATTATTCCCTAATTAATTCCCTTGTTAAATATAAAGTGTGCGCTGGACTTGACTAATGTCTTCCTTTGTGACTAAGAAAAGAAGAATTTATTACCTTTACATATTGATTCAAGCTGCATAATCACAACTCATTTTATTTAAAACTCTTATTCTTTACAAACTACACTGTAGTTTAGGCCCCAAGCAACCATCAGGAGAGTCTTATCTGATTCTCATAAATATGAAATGGAGTCAGGTGTTTGCAGGTATAATTGACTCAAGAAGTGGCTGTATTCGTGTGAACACCCATCTCTTTTCCTATGTAATGTTTTCAAGTTCACACTGTGAAATTTTGGAGGGGCTGAAATTGAATTGCCTGATTTATGAAGAAAACAGGCTGATATTTTGAGAGATGGAACATAGGTGTCAAAAAATCTGCAAACATAAAACCTGCATATGCGTTGGTAATCTAGCAATCTGCTCCCTCTCCAATTATATGTGACAGATTAGTAAACACAGAAAAGAAAGGACCTCAGCTCCCCCCAGGGGAAAGAGTCTGCGCCGGATATGAAGAGCTTACAGCCTGGGTTACAATTGTACATATGCAGTAGTGAGGGAAAAAAGGCTTTGGTTAGAATAGAATAATATAGTGGTTCCAAAGTAGCCTAACCGTTACACTGTTAGTGTGCGCTGTTAAACTAATCTTCAGTTTGACGACAGATTCAATACTCTTAAAATCTGGCAGCTAGTGCCTAGAAAGGCTTTCATACTGTGTTGATGCTGAAAAAGAATTCCCATCTTTAACCAGTCCTTTCTTATGGACCGAGGATCCTCAAGATGGACTCTTCTGCTCTCTTCACCTTCCTCCTTCTCCCTTGACCTCACTGGCTCCATTCTGCAATGGGAAGTGCTTAGAATTTTGAGTTAGAAGATCAGGGCTTCTGTCTGAACTTTTCCTCTTAGCCAGTGTGTGACTCTGGGGAGGTTATTCACTCCATCTGGGGATAGTAATAATGATGCCTCCTCTCAGTCTTATGAGTTGTTATGAGAGACAGCAAGGCCCATGTGAAAACATCCTGGAAGCTTTAGAATTTATTAGGTGCTATCTTTATTCCTATTTGTTTTATTAAGCCACAGAGGAGAAGAACCTAGTAGCTGGAGCTTCTGGATACCCTGGTATTTGTCTGTTTCTATGATCTTTCAGTAAATATTTGTTGAATGTGTATTCTCTCTCTCTCTTCTAAAAGCTGTTCAGTTTGTTAGCGGATCATTAGTGAGCCCTGGAAGAAGATTGGAGACAGGTTGGCTGAGAAATGGGAGAGTTACTGTATCCGTAGTGCCCAGTCCATAGACTCTCACCCAACTGTGTCAAGGCTTTTGGGCTGCTCCTTTGTGAGAACATCTATGTTTGTTGTTTAGTGGTTATTTATTGAGTTTTCTGAAGTGTTTCCTCTGGAAGTCAGACCTTCAACTTGCTAATTAAGAGAGATATGAAGATCCAACTTATTACTAGGGATTGACTTAAAACCATGAGTAGATAATAACCCCTACTTGGATTTGTTTCACAAAACTTTGCATGGCATGCATTCTGTGTGGGACCTTGCACAGAAGACATAGGGTCCCAGGCTGCTACCTTCTCCCTACATGGTCACTCCCTGAGTTTCCTCCCTGTTGTGTGTCCTCGGCAGCCCCTCCTTGGCTTCAAGCCAAGTTTCAGTTCCTCAAGTTCACAGTCTGGAAGATGTCTTTTCTTCCTTCTGGTGACTTCCCAAGGATTTACTTGCTTTTTTTCCCTCTTACCAAAACCAACTGGAAAGACCATGTGCTTTGTTTCCTCTGGAATTCTCCCAAAACAACCCCCCAGGTTTATTTCACTTTAAAAGTTCTCCTGGCAGCCACATCAAGATACGTAACAATAACAAGTGTCTTGCATTGGCTCCCCAGAAGCAGACTCTGAGATGAAGACTTGGGGGAAAGGGATTTATTAGGAAAAAAACAGTTGAGATGTGAGGAACTGAGGCTAGAAGAAAAGGGTTGATATTACGCCAAATCCCAGGTGACTGCAAAATCCCATGGTGTTGCTCGCCAGACAACGAAGGTCAGTCCTCAGCATTGTCCCCACTAGGGCAAGGATGTGGAAGTATTGACACCCTCCCACACCCCACCCATCAGTCATTGGTTAAGAGCTGCCCCAGTGGATTTGATTCCCAGACTCCTTGCTCTCTGAGTGCACTAGCAAAGTGGGTTTTGGCAGCCTGAGGGCAGTCCTGTGACAGTTCGCTGTGTGTGGGGCACACTGGGGGCAGGGTCACAAGGGAATGGTAAAGGACCGGATGTCTGCAGTGTCCCTTACAGCCATGCTAAAGGACAGCTCCAAGGTCCATGAGTCCTCCAGAGCTCTGCCTAAACTCTGTGCTCTTTCAGGCAGTGCTCTGGGCCCTCAGTCCTATGTATACAGGGCTCCTCCTTGTCATTGTGGCCCCTACTTCAGCCAGGAAGGCCCCTCCCTGCAGACACAGCCAGGCCTTGGCAATGGCTATGACCTCTGGGCCTTTTGGTCTCAGGTGGGTAATCTACTTCTTAGGGGATCTGAAATGATTGACTATTATCTCAATTTCCCCTGGGCTCTGCACAGGAAAAGGTCACCTAAGGGCATCCCCTCACACTCCCCACCCCTCTGTGCCAGGGATACAAAAGGTGCTAAATACATGTACTTAATCATGAGGAAGATGGGGAGGAGATACTTACAAAATTGGAGGTGATTAAGATTATTGAAAACTTGTCATTTTAGGGACTGGTTTGCTGTTGATATGAAAAGGTTTTTTTTTTTTTTTTCTTTTTTTTTAAACCTTTGTCTTTTTACTTTGTTTCTGTGTAAAGGGAGTTCACAGATGTAGACATTTTGGAACAAAATGCACATTCTTCTGGGTTCAGCAGGTTTATCGTGACCCGTTCTTGTTTTCACATATGTATAGTTTACAGAAAACCATTCCTACCAGTCACACGAGCAAGCTCGAGCAAAAGGCAAGTTTTTCTCCTTGCTGGTTCTGACATTTTGCATCCTAATAAATTCATGGTGGAACTAATCCAGCTGTCTTCTTGGAAAATATAAAGTTTGGAAGCGGACTGCTACTATTCATGGCTATGTAATAGTTTGTTTTATACTGCGTGGAGTTGTAGTTATAAACATGAAGCAGCTGGCAATAACTGACTTTATGACAGCTATTTCCAAGGTATAACGAAGAAAACAAAAACAAAGTTATTGCTTATAATTACCGTGCCTGGGTGAGCTTGCACAGTGCACTCCAAACACTTCACTGGCCATTCCCCTGTGATCTCCTTGACAGTCTCCTTCAAATGACCTTAGCTTTCAGGCTATTTAGCCTGGGGGATGGGAGGTGCACTGATAGTATTTGCATTTTCCAGTGCAATTTGTTAAGGGAACAGCATCTTTTTGCTCTATTCACCCATGTAATGGGGAAAAAAGTGATATTATTGACTCTTCTCTACTGTTGAAGAGATTTTACATTGAAAAAAACTTTTGGGGGGAGAAGTTTGTCAGTATTTTCAAAATTTTAAATGTACTTTTTCTTTAACCCAATGGTTAAGCAATTTCATTTTATTTCTAGGAATGGATCCTACCAGAATATGCTAACTACATAGGGGAAGAGTCAAGAAGGCTTGTTGCAGGGTTATTTGTTATAGCAAAATTTACAAACAACCTACATGTTCATCAATGTGCAGTAGTTAAATAAACATAGTGTAGTTTACATAGCCGTAGAATAGTATGTAGACGTGAGAAACACGAGCTAGATCAATATACACTGAGATTGAAAGCTCTCTGAGATCTAGTACATGAGAAACACTAGTTTCAGAACATAAAACACAATGGATGCTCTAATTCGTGTAGAAAAAAATATACATGACTATGTTCGTATATGCCATATAACTCAATTGTTAATTTATTCATCCATTCAGCAGTTATTTATTGAGTTCTAGGTCCCATTCTAGGTGCAGGTCACACAACAGTGAGTAAAACAAAGGTCTTCCTGGGAGTTTGTGTGCCAGTGGGGGGAACTGAAGTTGAGGAGACAATGAACAAGCAAACAACTGTGTTCCAGGTGGCGTAAGAGTCATAAAGTGACACCAAGCAGCCTAAGGGAATAGGGAGTAATTTAGCTAGAGGAGGAAAGAGCCTCGTTAAGGAGGTGACATTCGATCAGAGATCTAAAAGGAAGTGTGCCGGCAGAGGGGACAGCGAGGCCAAAGGCCCTGAAGCAGGATTGTGCTTTCTGTGTTTGAAGAACAAAAGGAGGCCAGTGTGGCTGGAACTCGGTGAACAGGGGGAAAAGGGGAAGGAAGGGTGGGTGGAGAGGAAGCTGGGAGCCAGATCACTGCGAGCTTCCAGGCCATGATCGTGACTTCAGATTTTATTAAAATGTGATGGGAAGTGATTAGAGGGTTGAGATCAGGAAAAAGACACAATCTTACTTAGGCTTTAAAATGTAAATGCATGGAGTGCTATGTTCACTATAATATTGACCATGAATTCTAGTTGAATCAGAGGAAAGGAGGGGCGTGGCTGTAGGAGAAAGTTGTCACTGCTGTCTGCCCACCCGTCTTGTTTGAGCCTTTTGAGAATTTATTCATATATTATTTGTATAATAAGGAAATATTAAAGGTGAAAAAGGAGTCGAATCAATTATTCCTTACACAAAATAATAAATAAGTCCCTTAGTTAGCATTCCTTTCTGTGACCGTGAGCAAATTCGCTTTCTTAGCTTTACTGTCCTCCATGTTTATAAAAAGTGGGTAATCTGTTTTTTATCACAGCATTGTTCATGAGAATGAATCAGATAATATGCATAGAGCTCTTAGCCCAGTGCTTGGCACATTGCAGTAATTCAAGAATGACAGCTATTGTTGCCATGCTGTCACCTCCCATGTCCAAACACTGTGGAGGAATTCAGGATGCTATAAAATTGCCTTGTCTCTTTGTCACATTTATCTCGAGCTATAGAGGAGGATAAGAGGCTATTTTATAGCATCATAGAATTTAATAGCTGAATAAGCCATCTAGTCCAACTCTGCTTCTTTTATAGACGGGGAAACTGAGGCACTGAGGGGATAAGCTGTTGGCTCTCAGATTTATAGCTAGTGAGTGAACCTGGTCTCTTGTCTTCCAATTCAAATTTTTATTTATTGCATCAGTACTTCTCTCACTTTAAGCATTCACATTTCACTTTCTAATATGGTAATCACCTAATATTTTAATTGACCCTGTAAGTACTTTTATTTTCAAAGAAAACTTTGTATCGTCACCCTAAGTGGAAAATGAGTGGATCTTGTTATAGTACATTATAATAACTTACTGTTTTAGTCTGTTTATATTATTGCTATTGCCACAATAACATTGTGTAACAACTCTAAAACTTAGTGACATACAATAATAAATGTGTCTTCCTTGTTCATATGCTTGTGGGTTGGTTGGGGCACAGCTGATCTAGGCTAGGTTCAATTGATCTGCTGCAGTTGTCTCTTAGCCTTTCTGGACCAGCAGCTACACAAGGCATGTTCTTCACAGGTTCTCCTCCAACAGCAGGAGTGCAAAAGTTCAAGCCTAAATGTCATGTCTACTGTTACCCTACTGGCCAAACCAAGTCATATGCTCAATCCATCATCAATGGTAGAAGGATAATACATCCTCCCCTAGTGGAGGAACTGCAAAATCACATAGCCAAGGGTGTAGATAGAAGGAGGGATGAAGACTTGGGAAAAATAATGGAGTACAGCAAAATAATATGTAGATATTACATTGAATTGGGCAATGCCCATATGTTTGCCACCTTGAAATATCTTGCATACTCCTAGAGTTAGGCATATCACAGTTTGAGAAATACTCAGGTATGCTGCATTCTGGATAAGGGAACTATGGCTCAACTCATTATGCTGATAACCAAACATCTAAAGACCTAAACTTCACTGATACATATTTTCTCATATTCTAACTTCTTTGAAAATGGGATGCCTCTTATAGCCTGGGATGCTTTACAGTCCAGCATAGCCATGGTGAGCTTTCACTGCCTGTATATGTGCACGCTTGGTCATCATTCCTGGTGGATTGACTGACAGCTGCAATCCCCTGACTTTCAGCCAATCAACATTTTAGAGGCCATTTGAGGAGGAGGTGTGTGTCTTGGATGTTGTCTGAAAACCTTTGTTGGCAACAAGGAAGGAGCCAGCTTCAAAACTTTCAGAGAGGGTGTTAGAGGCTTGGAAGAAAAGTCCAGAGTCAACAGTGGAGCACTCATAAAGGATAGGATCAACAACAATGCCGTTCTTGAGAGCACAAGGATAAAACTGGAAAACTGTGTCCATCCTTCTGTGTTGAAAAGTGATTCAGAAGTACTGGACTCTGAATGTGAGGAAGTTTTAGGAAACCTTAATCAATTTATCTCTTATTTTATCTATGTTCTAGAGCAAGAACTGACTTAAAAAATTATCTAAATAAATCCAAAATAGCAATTTCAATAAGTATGCAATAAAAATCCTAAATGATAATGAAACGTGTTATATTTTAACTTACGGAGCTTCCTCTTAGTGGTACACAAAATACAACAAAATAGTGGCGTTGTTTACAATTGACAGCTTCCTCAATTCAGTGAAATGTGATATATAATTTAAAACACTTAAATGGAAGGTATATCAGGTAGCATGCTTTTGTTTGCAAATAATGGAAAATCTAACTAAAACTGACTAAACAATAAGGAAAATGTTGGCTCAGCAATTGAAAGATTCTAGAGGTTGGGAGCACTTTACAGATAATTTACAGCAACAGCTCAGTGATGTCAGAACTCTCCCTCTCTCTACCCTGTGGCTAAGAGCGATGTGTGCTACTTCGGTCAATCAACACCTTCCTATGGAGCTGAGGGTAGAGACAGTCCTACTCAGGTCACAAGGCTGCTGCATGAGCAATGGGAGGATGGTAATGACCATGGATAAGGGGAGCAGAAGAAATTCCCACTTTGAAAGAATGCGTGAACCAAGAATCAAAGCTCAAGGAAAAGCAAGTGATGGGTACGATTTGGCATAGGGCTTATTGCCTTGGTTTTGAGGCACTGTTAGGGCCAAGACAAAGAAGGTTGAAGGGTATTTCCTTCCTTGCCCTCAAATTACTGAGACAGAAGTGGGAGAAGTGGAGGCAGACATTGAAGAGGATGGGAGACATAGTCTGCAGTCTTAAGGATTTCAGTGTTTTTACAAAGGGACTTGAAACCAACATGTTAGGCTAAGGAATTATGTTCCAGGTGGTAGCCCAATCTATAATTTCACAAAAGGAAAATCCTCTCTCGCTCTCCAAGTCAAATGATTATTTTTTTTCCCCAAGAGAGCAAGCACATGCTGATTTGGAAAAAAAAAAACTGGCTAACAGTCAAATGCTATCAAGCAAGTTTCTGATGGTTCCATGGTTGGACCTGATTAACATGGAGACTTCTTGCTCCTGGGGCTTGCTAAAAGGAGACTCTGGAGCCAGACAAATTGGGCTGATGATGTCATTCCCCAGGTTCTACAGGTGACTGCTGAGTTATGTGCACTTAAAACAAACCAGGCTAATTGGCCTGGCTTTTGGTACAATCTGTCATTCTTCCACGGGAAAGCATTTTTGTGGGAGGTGGTTATATTAAATACAACTCTGAAATAAAGAAATCCCATGCTACTCACTTCTAGTGGCCCCATCAGAAATTTATTACGGCAAAAAACAGACTATGTGCTGTAAATCCCTTAGGTGAGCTCACTTGATCACTCTTTCTTTCTCAATCTGTCTCTCTTTTTTTCTCTTTCTCTCTCTTAAGTAGTAAAAAGTGATTAATGGAGAACATTTAGTTTGGATGAATTATATGCAAAGTTGTTTCACATAAAATGAATTTTTTCCCTGATATTGTATTTCTGGCTCTGCTTTATCATCGCCTTTTTCTTTGAATTAATGCAATAATATTACCAAAGTCATCCTCTGTTACACAACCGTTTGCCTTCTTGTTCAAGGCAACAATGTAATTTTCAGATGAGGCTATTTGTCCTTGTTGAAATAGATAAGGCAGTTGGTACATTCAGATTCAATTTTTATGTTGCATGATTGATTCCATGATAGACTGGGAGCTGAGGGAAATGAAATTGCTGTTAACTGTTCAGTGTGTTCTCTCTTCTGCTAGATCTGATGGGAGAACGACTTATATAACCAGGCCTAAGAAGGAAGCAGAAGGGAGTTAACTCAGATCAGTTCCCCAGGAAGCAGATTCTGAGAAAGCGTTTAGGGTGCAAGATGTTTATTAAGATGTGTCCTTGGGATCAACACCTGGAGGAGAGAGAGGAAGGAAGCAGGAGTAGGCAGAGCGAAAAATGAGCTGCTATGCAGGCTCGGTGATGGCCCTGCTGACCCTATGGGGAGCTCTGGAGCTGGAAGAGCCCTTCAGTGTTGCACTGAATTGAGTCAAGATGAACCATGGCCTTTATACTCTGCATTGATTAGTTATTGGATATGGATTGTCCTGGGAAGGGGCATGACCCTGAGTGAGATGGTTCTTTGCATCTGAAACAATCTCTGAAAAGCTTGATAGCTGAAGTCTGTCTGCTGACAGCACTCTGGGGTGTAGGCCCTGGATTCTAGGGCAGTGGTCCTCAACCAAGGGTGATTTTGCTCCATAAGGGACATTTAACAACATCTGGAAATATTTTTGATTGTCACAATTGCAGGCATGCTACTGGCATCAAGTGGACAGAGTCCAGGGATGTTGCCAAACATCTCGCAATGCACAAGACAGCTTCCAACAACAAAGAATTATCTGGTCCAAAATATCAATAGTGCCATGGTTGGGAAGCCCTGCTCTAGGGCAACAAGCTTCCTCGTGAAACGCAGCCTGGTGGGATCACAGTGTCCACCACAGAAATCAGCATTAAATGAGATATTACTAGTTGTCAGACACAGTGCTCTGCATTTCTTATTCCTCCTAATCCTCCCATAAACCCCTTGAGACGAGTCTTATAGTTTCCATTTACTAATGAGGAAACTAATGCTCAAAGCAGCTAAGTAAAACGCTCAACATCATGAACTGGAAGGACGCCAGGTAGAATTTAAAGTTGATTTCCTTGTCAAAAACATTGTGGTAACTTCTAGCTTTTGCTTGATGGCTCAGTGAGGCAGGTCCCAAACCTTCCTCTTTCTCTACTGCAAGCACAAGATGGATGATGTTTATGTGTTCAGTTCGCTCCCATGGAATTCCCGGGGCATGAGCTGTGAACGCTCCTCTCTCTACTTCATTTAAAAGGCACAGTGGAACATGAGTGAGCAGGGCGCAAATTATAGGGATGACCCTGAATCCTCTCTAATTTGTATTTTTAATAGACCATTCCTGAACTCTGAGCCCTTACTATTAGTAACAAATTGCTTACAGTAAGCTTGCGGTTGATTTTCACACGGAGTAAGACCTGTTGGCAGTCTTGGTGAATGGCTGGAAAGAGACTACAACATTTTCAGGAGAATTTGCTTCGTACTATCTCTTCAGGGTTCTGTATCATTGGATGGATTGAATCATTCAAGAAAATTTCAGATCTTATTGGCACCTCAAGAACCCAAGGAATCAAAGAATTAATTCATTTAAAAAATAGCTCTTACTCCGTTACAGAAACTGTCCTATTTTCTTGTTAGAATCAGTAGCATTTACTAGTAAAAGAACAGAAACAAAACCTATAATTTTACAGATATATAGGTGAACTTAACAGAGTCAATTATTACTATCTCTAAAACAAAATCACATAAATTATGATTTTTTAAAATAGAACATCCATGTTAAGGGAATAAACATACAATCTATAAAAATGTTAAGGAAAATAAAATGTAGAATACATTTAACCCAAAGATATAAAGAAAAAGAAACTTAGACTTTTCATTATCATTGAGCTCAATAATAATGTTAGTTATTACACTCAACAGCAGCTGTAGGTTTTAGATTCTTCAGCGCAGCATAAGTTACCTTTTAAAAAATTCTGTTGTTAATTCCCACAGCACATTTCTATATGGTTGGTGTTATCATCTTCATTTTCAATTCAAAAATACAAAGACCAGAAAGATGAAAACAACTTGATTAAATTTACACAAAGGTACACTAGCAGAGGACATTGCCATGCTCAGATCACTTTCTTCTGTTAGAAAGCCTAATTTAGAGTTAACTATATATTTACATATGTTCACTCACTCTTTTAGTCAAATTCTTTAAATGTTGACAAGTAAAATATGCTCTTTTGGTGGGTTTGGGCTGCTGTAACAAATTGCCATACACTGAGTGGCTTAAATAGTGGACATTTATTTCTCACGGTTCTGGAGGCTGGGGAGTCTGAGATCATGGTGTCAGCAGATCTGGTGTTTGGTGAGGGCCCACTTCCTGGTTTGCACATGGCCGTCTTCTCACTGTACCCTTATGTGGCAGTGAGCAGAGAGTGCTAGCTCTCTTCCTCTTCTTTTAAGAACACTAATCTCTTTGTGGGGGCTCCACCCTCATGACCTAATTAACTCCCAGGCTCCACCTCCAAATATCATCCCCTTAGAATTTCAATATATAAATGTGGGAGGACAAAAACATTCAGTCCATAGCATATAGTATAACTAGTGGTGTGCTGGTAAATGTTTAAAAACTGACTGTAAAAAAAAAAAGAAGTATGGGGGCTGGCCTGGTGGTGTAGCAGTTAAATTAGCATGCTCTGCTTTGGCGGCCCAGGTTTCACGGGTTTGGATCCTGGGCACAGACCTACACACCACTCATCAAGCCATGCTATGGCAACATCCCACACACAAAATAGAGGAAGACTGGCAAGGTGTTAGCTCAGGGACAATCTTCCTCACCAAAAAATAAAAAGAAGTATGTGTGTATAAGTTTATTTTTAAATTTTACTAATAAAAAGAATGTGTAGCACACAACTTAAATATAAGAACAAAATATACAATACCTTTTATTATAAATTCTCCTTAGCCAATTGATGCTTACAGAATACTTTTGTTAAATTTTATCAAAATTTTGTATCCATGGCCAACCTCTGGTTTCAATAACCCACAAGTATAGTCCAACATGAATGTTGATTTATAGTTTTAGATTTTAAGCCACCAATATGGTGTCACCACATGGAGCTCGAGCAAGATGCTCAACAGCATACCATTATACAGTATTTCCACCATACACATATGATAGACATAAGTAATCTCAAGAACAAAGGTAATAGTAAAATGTGGCAAAATATTAGGAAATGATGAGATGATTTCTGAGTTTTTGTTTTAAATATAACTTATTTCCTTACAGATTTATTTGATTTAATTTCTTAATAATGACTATGTTTAACAATCAGTTCACAAGATTCCCGGAAATTTAACAGTTGGCACTTGCAAGCTGGTATGATTGCTGGTAATGAAAAGTTTTCAGTTAATCAGACATGCCCATTTCCACAATGTCTCCTACTCCAGCTGAGTGGGGTTTCAGAGCATTTGAATAGAGGCCATCTCATTATCAAGCAAAATAGGGGTTGAAATAGATGATGTTGGAGTCAGGCAGAGTTGTTTCTTTAAAATTTATTGTTATTTTTGTGGTTTGTTCACAGGCATTTCCCTGCATCTCAACAGGCATTTATGGTAAGTGATCTAGCTTTTCATAATGTTTATATTTCTTTATTTTGTTGTTAAAGGCAAGGTTAGCGGGAAAAATAAGTTCTTTAATGGATATAGTTTGCTGTGATTTAAAGAGACTCAAAATGCAGGTCAATGCTCATCGAGGAATCTCAAGAGGCCATTTGGATGTTCTTTTTCGTTCTTGAATTTTGTTGTATTGGATACCATGTGTAATAATTAGATACACTGTGGCCTAATGTCTTTTGTTAAACAAAAATTTTTGCTTTAGTAGAATTTGACCTCTAAGAATACTTTCTTTAATAAAATCAGATTTTTCTCTTAGATGAATCGTAATGCATATAAGGCCTAGCATTATCATTATTTTGTTGTGAATTACAAAATAATAGAAACGTTAAAATGCACGCACATGCATATATTCATATATTTAAATTTAAAAAAATCCAAAGTGACTGTTAATAAAAACAAATAATTTTAATAAGCTGCAAATATATTTTCTGGTATTGATGGATTGTTTTAAGCAGCGACTGCTTCACTTACAGATGGAAGCAAAATGTTTTTATAATCACTTGTTTTCTAGCCTAAAGCTCTCTAAATATTTTTCCACCTACAATGACATTTCCCTATGCTTTTTTCTCAGGCTATTAATAAATCTGTTTTACAATATTAAGATAAAATGAGTTTACTTGTTATTTTAGGGTTGTCTGATCAAGCGAAATAGATTATGACCTTTCTGAGCTCAAACTTCTCACATGGAGCCTCTTAACTGAAAAATAAAATTTGTGCAAATGTAAAATAGCTTAAGTTCATTACTATAGAGGAGGGATATCTAGATTGATGTCAAAGGTAGAAGACTTAATCTGATTTTGTTTTTGAAGGTTTTGGTGAGAATAAAATGGAAAATGTAGGCCTGAATTAAATTAAATGGGGAAGGATTTAGTCACACTATTTAAAAATTTAAAGCATGTATATATATTTTTTTTCCTTTCTGGATTCCACTATAGCCAGTCTTTGTGGAAACACAGTGGACACTGGGCTGGAGAGGGCTAAACTGGAATGTCTGCACCATTATCCCCATCATGGCCACTCTTTCTCCCTCATAGATGCCCAGTTAGAACTCTTAAATATTTGCTTAAAGGAAGCATTATGTGCTAAGTTTTACCTGGTCAAGAGCCCAAATCTTCATTTCACTTTGTCTAGAGTCAAATCAGACTCAATGGCAGAAATGATTCTCATTTTGAGAATGTTGTCCCATGACAATCTTGATTTTCCTTCACAAAAAACAAACAAAAGCCCAACTGCTTAAAATAGTACTGTGCACATCATTTCCCATGTTTATTACCTTGTCATATTGTTGATATCTGTTTTGTCTCTGACAATCTTATAGTAATGTGCAAAGAATTTCATAAGCTGAATTTAACATGATACACTAACAGAGAGGGAAGTGGCAGGAAATGAAAATAGAACAGTAGAGAAAGATGAGGAGGGACACTAAAATTAGAGGCTCAGGAGAGGATAGTAAGAGCTAAATCAAACCTAAAGTGGCTCTTGGTTAATTTTAATCCCCGAAGGACGGGGATTTCTCCTTAGAGAGAGTAATATGGCTCAGAATATAACAACTGGTTCAGTACCATTGTGTTGGATGGGAGCGAAATACTGGATTATTGAGTAGGGAATTGATACAGAGTCACAGTCGCTGGCTTGGAGGGCTGCCACCAGGCAAGCTTAGTCAGTTTGCACAATGCCAGGTCAAAGAATATAGTTTTCAAGTCCTGGCTACTCATCTCTCTTCCCCTCTATTTTCTGAGTAAATTTAAAAGTGAGGCTGATACCCACAAAGTCAGGTGCCATGTTGCCTTTGGTTAGCCCTGCTGGAGCTTGAGACCTAGATTTATTTTTAGCTGGATGAGATCCTGTTTTAGTAACTTTTAGATTACTCCAGTTCTCTTTAGTTCATGGACCATTTAGCATTTTGCACCTTGAAAACTATTTCTTATGTCCCTTGTGAAGTTATAGCTTTCTGCTCAGTCCTTGATTGTCTGCTAGTACCTATATATTGTAGATCAATTGTTTTCTTGCTCTCATTCAGAACCCTGCTCTGCCTCCTCCATTATCCAGATCAGTTTTACTTTTATCTTTATTTACTGATATTTGAAATAATATTTTATTTAAAGAAGTATTTTGCAGCTAAAAAGAAAAAAATTAAAAAGCATGCAAACAAAACTCCCAACACTTTGTAAGGCACACTAGAATGGATTTAGAGCAAATATTCAGAACAGTCTCCTGGTTCCAGTCCTTTCCCTTCTTATTCTGTATTCTAAACCTTATTAGATTAATTTTTCTAAAATACAGCTTGGTGCATGTTTCTCATCTACTCAGGAGCCTTTGATCCTATTCTATTACTTGCAAGTTAATGTTCACTCTTTCTAGACTGAACAATAGGCACTTTATGTATCTCCTATAAACCAATGCTTTCAAAATTTGTGAAGAGGGGGAAAAAAATCTCTTCTTGAATATGTTTATCAGTGTGCCAAGAAATTGTATGTACCTTTGCCTTTGCAGCTTTAAAAGGGGCATCTAGTTTGTAGCGTTTCCTAAAGTTATTTGACCATAGAAATTGTTATTTTCTCAACCATTCTCAGGACTAGTGTTTTCTCCAGAATGTAGTTTGAGAAATTTCTTGACATGCACTCATCACGGAAACATATTCTGTTACCTACAAATAAGATGATGAATCTCAGAACATGTCATCCACCTTTCCGTGTCCAATCTTTGTCCCTTCCTTATAGCATACACACACACACACACACATGCACCAGACTCACACACAGCATCACCCCCACTGCTCTCTATCCTGATTCTCCAAACAAGAACACACCACACACACTTATACAGGTTGAATCTTGATCTCTTTTGAAATCTTTCAGTATTTGTAATCTGGACAATTAGCAATGCCCCCTTATATTGTTTCACAGATTTTTGCTTATATATCCTGTGCTCACAGCCAGTTTGGAATTCTTGTTGTTTGGAATCATTGTTGTTTATTATGGCCCAAAGGACAATGGTCAGTCAGGGAGGTACATGTTGGTCCTGAGGCCCTGTCCTAACTTCTCCCAGCATGCCTTAGTCCCAGCCCACCTACCCACCTCCTGGAATTCCTCAGATACTTGTTTGCTTTAGATTTACCTTCACTTTTAGATTTATGACCCTCAAACCCACTATAACTCTAGTTCTCCTAGAACAAAATTTGGCTGTGGTAGAGCCATCTTTTGAAAGGGTTTGGTTTTTTAATTGCCGAGATGACCTCATACCAGGCTAGTTTCAACAGTAAGCATTCCAGTTTCATGGAAACTCAGATGTCATCATCATAGTCAAAGCATGTCTGGAGGATCTGCTGCACTCCAGTACTTTGAGGGTACTCAGGACTACAGCAGAAGCGAATTCTTCCTTCAGCGTCTCCCCACTCCTCAGCCTTTTGGGATAAGCCCTGATGGCAGCAAAACCTAAAACTGTACCTTTTTGCAAGACATAGACTGAAGAATATCCACTGTGTAACTCAACCCAATGTAAGGAAGACACAGGATGGGAGCAGGCCCTGCCTGCTTTGAAGTTTCTCTGGAGGAGGCACCAGACTCTCCCGTTCTTTCAGTGACCGCTGTTGCCGCTCCAACATAATGTTTCCAGGACAGTTCCATGGGGCACCAGATCGCCTGCTTACGCTCAGGATGAAAAGCCACAATTGGTAAAATACCAAAGAAAAGCCGGTGTTACTTTTGGAAAAATAGATCCAGATGAGGCTTACAGGGGCTCTCAACTCCCACATTCCTGTAATAGATCTGAAGTGGCCGCTAAACCAGTCTCCGAGGGATACATCTGAACTTCCCTGATGGACTTCAGATCTCCTGCATGCCTTCTGCGCTTTGAGCCCGACTTGTGCATTCTGGTGCTAATCAGTTTAACAAAAGAGGCTAGACATGATACATAGCAATGGAATTTTTACTGAGAACTAAACAGCAAAATAAATTTAGTGAATTTTATGAGAGTCAATATAATTAACAGAAGTGAAGTCCAGGTGGAAAAGTGTATCCCTTGAGTAACTGGAAAAATATTCTCTGGAGAAAAAGAAAAAACTTGAATCTTGCTTTCCAGGTATGAGGTGGTGTTTTTTAGAGAGGAAGGAATTTCAGATATTGAGTTATTGGCTGGAATTTTGCAGAAGAAATTTAAGTGCAGCATAACGTAGCTAAAGCAGCTTCCATATTTGGTCGTTATATTTCTGTTATCAACGCAGAAGGCCTATTTCTATCAAATCACCTAGTCTCCGTGAAATGCTGCTGGGACACAACTTTCTAAATGAATCCCTCATTTGTATTCAAGTTTGCTTTTCTGCTTCTAACTGGTAAAAAGGAGACCAACGCGATGTTTTGTTAACCTTATATCTACCCAGCAAATATTTTTATCACTGCATCTGTGTAAATTCACAGACATGACTTGGAAAGAAACCAGGGCATTCTGCAACGGCAGTGCTAAGGGCATGCCCTCCATCAGCCTTAAATGCTGACAGATTTCAGAGGGTGTGACAACCCTTGCTGTGCAATTCTTGGCTTGCTGGAAGAGATATCTTATGTAATACATTTGGAAACCAGAGCAAAATTGACAAAAATGTGTGCCCCTCCCTTTCATCCCCCTGACAGCTCTCCCCCTCCCTCTTGCTTTCTTCTCTTCTCTTTGATATTTCCATTTGCTTTGAAAACTTCCTTTCAGGTGGTCTAATGATGACTCTTTTTTCTCTCATAAATTTCCTTCTCTGACATCCTGTGCTTTTTGTCCTGGTCATGTTATTCCCACTATATGGAGCATTATTGTTCTTGGCAATCCTTGAGTTAATTGCTGGCTCTCAAAGCAAAGTAACATTAGAATCAGTGTAACTTACTTCCTTTTGGGAAAATGCAGTGCTGGGCCAAACCCACCTCAATTATATCACATTTGAATATTATTTTATGAGCTCATCGTTATGAAGCACTGGAGAAAGAGCTTAACAGACAACCAAATTCTAGCTGTTAAATTGTTTCTGACCCTCTGAGTGCTTACCATTTGGATAGACAGTTTTAACAAATACACTCACATATGTTCACATTTATGCATTCATCCCACAAAATGTAGTACAAACTCCCCTCTTGCTTTCTCTAAGCTACATGGGTCTTTAATAACAAGAAGACATCAAACCAAGAAACCAAAGGTACTACCTTTGCTCTGGAAGATAGTCTTAAGCATCCAGCAACAAAATATGCTAGTTCAGCTTACATAAAAATGGCAGTGAGCCCCACGGGCAGGGATCCTCCAGGGGATCTGCCAGAAGAAATGAAAATCCTAGAACCTTAGCTTCCTGGTTCTGTGGATGCAGCAAGAAACCAGTGTCATTCTCCCTGGCGTTCTGTTCAAACTGAACAACTTTAGGACTTAATTAAAAGATTAAGTGTTTCAAAAAGTAATAAAAATTACAATTTTATTATTGTTTCTGTGGTCTACCTCCTTGCAATTGTGTCAAGGTAAAACTTTCACTTAGGACAAATGAATTCTAACACACCCCTTCCTCAGAGGCTGCCACTTATTGTTATGCTACATTTAAAAGAATGGCTTTTCTTATAGAAGTATTAAAGCAGTAAGCTTTTTAAAGAAATAGGAAAAACAACTCGGTAAGTTACAGAACCTATCCATTTAGTAGTAACTCTGGGAATATCTTTCAGCCATGTTGAAAAATAGGAGAATTATTAAGATGCTCTCCCTAAAGAACTATTTGGGAGTGTGTAAGAAATGACCACACTTTCAGTTTGATCAGTGAAATAATTTCCATACACTTGCTCATTTTTCTCATCTAGTCTTGAATGACATTTCTTTTTCTTGCTCCCTATACATACTTGATTCTAAAGGGTGAGTTTAAATAAACATAGCTCATCTTTCTTTAGAAAGGACTTCAAAAATAATTCTAACAGTTCTTAGAGAAGTCAAGCATGTTTAGCTCTTTAGGAAAATGATTTTCATGTCAAATCCTTTTTAGTCAATGATTCTATTTTTAAAATGCATCTTGAAATGCATTTGAAAGAGACTATATTAGTTAGAGTAAAGCTAAGCTGCTGTAACAAAGAGACTCTAAAATACAGTGGCTTAGTGAATATAGATGTTTATTTCTCTCTATGCTGACAGTTCCAGAGTGAGTATTCTGTTTGTGGGAGGTTTGTTCCACTCTGTCATTCAAGGAGCCAGGAATCTACCATGGTGCCAAGTAGTTGCTCTGCCTTCCTTAACGCATTGTTCTCATATACTTACCTGCCCTGGATCCAGCAAAAGAAACACATATGATGGGCACATACCCTCTCCTGTGGTCCCTGGACTCAAAGTAGCACTCGTCACTTCTACCTACATTCCATTGGAGAGAAATTGGTCTTATGACCAACCTAACTGCAAGGAGATTGGAAATTTAGTCTAGCTTGGAATCCATGTGTCTGACTACAATTCTGTTATGTGGAAAAAAGAAGGCATTGAATTATGATGGACTTATAGGTATCATTGCTCAGGGAAAAAGAAAGGCAAATGAAATCAAACAGGTCACTCATAGGTAATTTAGTTTGAGGCAGTGTCATTTACCCAGAATCAATACATACTTTTGAATAATGATGGTCCTTATTTTGCAAGAATATATGGTGATTTTGATAGTATCTACTTTATTAAAATGACTGATACCCTGATAAATGTGAAAGTATAGAATTCTTAAGGCATCAGGACAGTGACCTGTCATTAGCTGTCATTAGTTGTCAGCCAATGTATTTAGACATTTAGATCTCACTTCAGTTGCTTTTTACATTTTTTTGTACTATACTTCTTGCAAAATTTGCAGACATATCAGTGCAACTAAAATCAATATATTGAGAATGAGTGAATAATTGTATCCTTTATTACATGCCTAATTCTGGCCCATTTCCATAGAAATCCTTGGAGGCATCAATTGCAGTTTGTTTCTGTGACACCTTGAGCCCCTGACACCATATCCGTCTATAAACATATCAGAGACCCTGAGCAGTTATAGATCAACATCCTGTGAACCAAGGAAATCTAGGGAAATGTGAGTTTAGGAAAGAGTCTGATCATAGTAGAGTGGAAGTATTACTGAGAGAGAGATGTTGGGGGGTGAGGGGGAGAGAGAGAGAGAGAGAGAATGAATGATAAGGTGACCATGAATCTAAACCTCCTGGATGGTCAAAGGAAGTCCTTAGAATCTTTAGAACTGAAGAAAATAGTTTATTTACACCTTGTCTCTCTTTTTAGCCATGGTCAACAGGGAGAGTTCCCCACAAGTGACTGAAAATTGAATTGTAATTGACAAAGTCAACCTGGAATTACCTCTGTAATTTGTTGATCTGGATTCATTTCTAAATGTCTTAAATTAATCTGGGTTCACCTAAATGCTCTCAGATTTTCTTCCTAAGCAGTTACTTTTTTTTTTTTCTTTGGTGAGGAGGATTGGCCCTGAGCTAACATCCATTGCCAGTCTTCCTCTTTTTGCTGAGAAAGATAGGCCCTGAGCCTACATCTATGCCCATCTTCCTCTGCGTTGTATATGGGATGCCACCACAGCATGGCTTGATGAGCAGTGTGTAGGTCTGGGATCTGAACCTGTGAACCCCAGGCTGCCGAAGTGGAGCATGTGAACTTAATCACTATGCCACAGGGCAGGCCCCAGCAGCTACATTTTTGATAAAACTTATTTTCCCTTTACTCAAGACTTCCATTCTGTTGGGACTTAGCTTATAAAACTGTGCTCTAAGCTCTGTCCAGCACCTAGCACTGAGCCAGATGCAAAGTAAGTCTTAATAAATATTTGTTTAGTTAACAACTACAAGATAAAAAGGTCCTCAACAAAATATTAGAAAATCAAATCCAAAAAAGTATTAAAAGATTATATTTCATGACCAAGTGGGATTTATCTCAGGTATGTATGCCTGGTTAAACATTTGAAAATCAATTAAGGTAATCCATCACATCACTAGGCTGCAGAAGAAAAATCACATGATTATCAATAAATGCAGAAAAAGCATTTGACAAAATCCAACACCCATTCATGATAAAAACTCTCAGTAAACTGAGACTAGAGGAGAACTTCCTCAACTTGGTAAAGACCATCTACTAAAAACCTATAGCTAATGTCATACTTAATGGTGAGAAACTCAAAAATTTCCCAGTAGAATCAGGTACAAGGCAAGGATATCCTCCCTTTCCACTCCTTTTGAACACCATGCTGGAAGTCCTTGCTAATGCAATATGGCAAGAAGAGGAAATAAAAGGTATACAGATTGGGAAGGAAGACCTAAAACTGTCTTTATTTGTAGACAATATGATTGTCTTTGTAGAAAAGCCAAAAGAATTGACAGAAAAAACCCTCCTAGAGTTAATAAGCAATTATAGCAAGGTTGCAGGATAAAGTTTAACATAAATTAGTCTATTTATATGAATAAATAATTGGAGAGATATTCCATTTTCATGAATGGGAAGACTCAATATTGTCAAGAAGTCAGATCTACAGATTCAATGTAACCCCAATTTAAATCCCAGCAAGTTATTTTATGGGTATTGACAAACTGATTCTAAAGTTTACATGGAGAGTTAAAGACCTAGACTAGCCAACACAATATTGAAGGAAAAGAACAAAGTTGGAGGACTGACAGTCCCTGACTTCAAGAATTACTATAAAGCTACAGTAATCAAGAGAGTATGGTATTGGCAAAAAAAGGCAACAAATAGATCAACGGAACAGAAGAGAGAGCCCAGGAATAGATGCACATAAATGTAATCAATTGATCTTTGATAAAGCAGCAAAGGCAATACAATGGAGAAGATAGTCTCTTCAACAAATGATATTGGAACAACTGGGGATCCACATGCAAAAAAATGAATCTAGACACAGACCTTATACCCTTCACAAAAATTAACTCAAAATGGATCATAGGCTTCAATGTAAAATGCAAGACTATAAAATTCATAGAAGATAACATAGGTGAAAACCTAGATGATCTTGGGTATGGTGATGCCTTTTTAGATACTACACCGAAGACAGGGTCTGTGAAAGAAATAAGTGATAAGTTGGACTTCATTAAAATTGAAAACTTATGCTTTATCAATGACAATGTCAAGAGAATTAGAAGACAAGCCACAGACTGGGAGAAAAGATTTCCAAAAGACACATCTGATAAAAGAATGTCATCCAAAATGGACAAAGAATTCTGAAAACTCAACAGTAAGAAAATGAACATACAAATGAAAAAGTAGGTCAAAGACCTTAACAAATATCTCACAAGAGAAGATACACAGACGGCAAATAAGCACATGAAAAGATGCTCCACATTATATGTCATCAGGGCATTGCCAATTAAAACAACAGTGACATACCACTACATGCTTATTCGAATGGCCAAAATCCAGAACACTGACAACACCAAATTCTGGCGAGGATGTGGAGGAACAGGAACTCTCATTCATTGCCAATGGGAATGCAAAATGGTACAGCCACATTGGAAGAGTTTGTCAGTTTCTTACAAACTAAGCATTCTTACCATATGATCCAGCAATTGTACTCTTTGGTATTCACCAAAGGAGTTGAAAATTTATGTCCACACAAAAACCTGCACATAGATATTATAGCAGCTTTGTTCATAATTGCCAAAATTTGTAAGTGACCGAGACATCCTTCAGTAGGTGAATGGATAAATAAACTGTGGTACATCCAGACAATGGAATATTATTCAGTGCTAAAAAGAAATGAACCATCAGCCATGAAAAGACATGGAAGAACCTTAAACACATATTACTAAGTGACAGAAGCCAGTGTGAAACGGCTACATACTGTATGACTACAACTATATGACATTCTGGAAAAGGCAAAACTATAGAGACAATAAAAAGATCAGTGTTTGCCATGGTTTGGGGTGGGGGAGGGATGAATAAGCAGACAACAGAGGATTTTTTAGGGCAGTGAAAATACTCTGTGTGATATTATAATGATAGATATGTCATTACACCTTTGTCCAAACCCACAGAATGTACAACATGAAGAGCGAACCCTAAGGTAAACTATGGACTTTGAGTGATTATGATGTATCAATGGAAGTTCATTTTTTATAATACATGTGCCACTCTGCTAGGGGATGTTGATAATGGGGGAGGCTACGCATGTGAGAGGACAGATATGAGAAATCTCTGTACCTTTGTCTCAATTTTGTTGTAAACCTAAAAGTGCTCTAACAAATAGTCTTAAACCAATCAATCAATCAATCAAATAGGTAGCTCTCTAGTGGTAGGGAAGGCTGTTGACCTGCTCTGTTCACTCTAGAGACCGGACTCTGGATTCAGTAATCACTAAGGTTTGTCACACCCTCGTTTCTATTTTTTTACTTACTGGGAGGAATGATTTCACTTAGATTTTAAGAGGATAACAGAAGAGTCTTAATAATAACAGAGCCCTGTCTTTTATATGCAGTTAATTTTTAAGCTTTTTTTTTTTTTTTTTTTTTGTGGGGAAGACCAGCCCTGAGCTAACATCTGTTGCCAATCCTCCCCTTTTTGCTGAGGAAGACTGGCCCTGGGCTAACATCCGTGCCCGTCTTCCTCCACTTTATATGGGACGCCGCCACGGCATGGCTGACAGGCAGTGCATCGGCGGGCGCCCGGGATCCGAACTCGCGAACCCCGGGCTGCCAAGCGCGAACTAAACTGCTGCGCCACCGGGTGGCCCCAATTTTTAAGCATTTTTATTAAAATATAGTTTAAATAATATAAAATTTTTCCCTTTAAAATAACTTTAGCAGATTCACAGAGCTGTGCAAGCATTATCATAATCTAATTTTTTAAAATGTTCATCACCCCAAAAGAAACCCCATGTTAGCTGCCACTCCTCAGCCCCACTTTCCCAGCTTTGGGCAAATAATAATCTATTCTTGGTCTCTATAGATTTACCTGTCCTGGATATTTCATGTAAATGGAATCATAGAATACGTGGTCTTTCGTGACTGGCTTCTTTCACTTATAATATTTTCAAAGTTCATCCATGTTGTAGCATGTATCAGTAATTTATTCCTGTTTATTAATGTTCCATTGTATGGATATACCACATTTTGTTTATCCATTCATCAATTGATGGATATTTGAGTTGTTTCTACTTTTTGAATAATGCTTATATGCAGTTAATTTAGGTATAATTATATATCTAAATTTTGGTATAATTATATATCTAAGTGTATAAATTGTAACTGTGATAAAGTGGTTTTCTGTAGTTAATTTTTAATCATCCTGAATCAACCCCCAAGTCCATTCTTTGGCTGCCCAGTTTCTCTCAAGCCTCTTCAAAGGCTACTTTTTGCTTTATGATTCCGGTAATCTGCTCACATGGGTCGTATTGTAGGTTTCTTGTAGCATGTTCTGTATCACTCTGTGTGATCAGTCGTGAGTATTACTGCATTAGAGTTTTCTTAGAGTACCAAGGAATAATGGAGAAGGAGGGCACATATCAAAGTAGCCATGAGCATGGGTTTCAGGGTCCCATCAATCTAGGTCCACATTCTGAGTCTGTCTCTCATTAGCTGTGTGTCCTCAGGCAAGTTACTCTCTCTGGGCCTCATAACCTCAATGACTATAACATGGGGTTGTTGTCAGATTAAATTAGATAATATGTTAAAGGGCTTATCATGGTCTCAGAATATAAAGATAAACATTTAACAATAATTATTATTATTACTGTTAATGATAATTTTATTTTTGCTACTATTGTTATCATTATTACTCTCCTACTCGAATCTGAGTTCCTTGAAGGTAGGGCCTTTGAGTGTTTTGTTCACTCCTATCACCTAGATTCTAGAAGAGTGTCTGCTCTGTTGAACAAGTAATTTATTGTTTGAAGGAGGCTTTACCGAGATTCTGAATGACACCAGTCAACAGTCGCTTATCACGAAAGCCACCTCACTTTCTGTTGGATTGCTTCTGCTGCTTCTCTGAAAGCCAGTTGTTGCCTCTCAGCCACCTCTGGGTCCTGTGGTTAAGCCCTGTGAGCTCAGCTCTCTGGAAATGAGGCCTCTCTGTAACATCATGCCATGCTTTCTATATCACACTTCTTATCACACTTCTGTATCACAAGAATAGAATCAACTTGATTCAGCAATTCCAAGCTCACTACAGTTTATCTAAGTCCTAAGAATGAAAACATTTTGTTTTGTCTGTATATAAATAAAAGCTTTCAGTGATAAGAGAGACAAAGTAATTATAGTTATTTGTGGTCTCAAAAGTGAAGTTCCATGTCTTAAGACAGCATATTCTTATGGACAAAACAAAATCGTGATTGTGTAAGAGGAAACCTTGGGGAGTAGATAACCGTTACCCTGCCACTTGGTTTGAAGAGAGAAAAAGCCCAATGCTTGCTTCTTGTTGCCAGAAATACCCAGAAAGTTTGCCCATTTTTTTTCATTTCTAGGATTTTAGGCTCTTGGGGCTGGGAGTCATTTTGGTTATCATACTTGTCTTAGCTCCTTATTTTTCTGGCTGGGGAAAATGAGATCCAGAGTTGGTGAGTGACTTGCCTAGCCACACCCAACTAGTTCAGGTGAGAAGTGAGATCAGATACTCTGGTGAGGGTTTGGGAATCAGGAGGATATGAGATTACAGTCCAGGGTGGTCCACTTACTAACCTCTTTTTTGAACCTCAGTTCCAAGCTTCCTCATATGTTACATAGAAATAATATTAATATAATATATAAATAATATTAATATATACCTCTGCTACTAGAAGAAAAGAAGGCAGTTGAACTGAGGCTCTTCCAGAACTGAGTCCCAAAGACTTAACCCAATAAGCGTCCTGACTCCCATCCTTACTCTAGGCACTCTACTCCCACCCCTGCCTCTTCTTCTACCCAAGCTTCTTCTTCTAGCCAAATCCTTTTTATAGGGATCACCCCATCGCAGGTCATTGGGTTCACCATCAGTAACTGGTGAAGACTGAGTTAATGTAGAAAGTACCTGCACATCCACTTCTCTTTGAATCATGTCAGTGTTTCTTCTGCTTTATCATGAAAGTTCCCTTAAAAGGTAAAGTTTGATTTATCTGTATCCTTGGAGTCCCAGGGCATAGCCTATGCAAGTGAGGAATTATTTTTTCACTTGAAATCTCACATTATAATCTAAAGTATAAATATATTGTAGTCTATTTCTTTAAACAAAAACCTTACATTACTACCTGTTAAGTAATTTTATAGCCCTCTTACAATAAATCTTCTTGTAAAATTAACCCTCAGGAAGGTGCCCATCGTGTAGTTTATGGTGCTTCTGGAACACTGCCAACACCTCAGTTTAAAAGCCAGCATTCGACCAATCTTACAAATGTCAGCCCTTGCATATAATTACAGGAACCTGTGAGAATGATCACCGGCAGCTCAGGGGCTCCAAGCTTCCACAAATTCTGAATCCCTTAGCAAGCTGAAAAGATCTGCTGGTGCTGCTGTGAGGAAAGGTTAGCATCCTAAATTATTGCCTCTCAATTTTGCAGATATTTTATCCCCTCATCCATAGTGAAAAAGAAAGAGAAGTGCACAGAGTTGCTGTTTTCTCATGTTGTATATAGAAGGAAATGAGGACTCATCAGCTTTTTTCATCCTTCATAAAACAATGAAAATATGCCTCATTGCTAGGATAAAACAGGAATATGCATCAGGGGATCTGGGAAATGAAAAATACTTGACTTGTGCTTTTTTTAGATCTCTGCACATGTTGAAGGCATGGTGAAACCTAAGAGTAGTGTATATGTGTGTGTGTGAATATATGCACATGCACATGCAAACATGTGTGTCTGTGTATAGGAACTATCCTAGTCTAGCTTTTCTCCCAACAGACCTCATTCCAAACCACCTATGCTGCCATGGGGTGAGGTATGAAGTGGAAAATAAGGTAAGCCTGAGGAGATGATGAAAGAGAAGAGCAACAAGAAGAGACAGAAATGCCAAGAAGCTGAATAAGTGGGCTGACAATCTCGTGGCAGGGCAGCCATTCGTAGGCCGAAGGAGACAGACTAGAGGATTAGTTTTTCCAGTTCTTTCCATTTAGTGTTCTTTGCTCCCATCCCTTTCACTACCGACTCCTTTCACTTCATCCCTTCATTCTCTCTTGAGGCAATGCCCATCTTAGATGGGACTACAGTGTCAGAGCTGCTAATAGCAACTAGGTAAGTGGGAAGATGGGAGTTCCCCTAATTATTTTCCTACCAGGCTCTCTTCCAGCCACAGGGTTATCTTGGTCACTTCCTCATCCTTCATCATACTTCCTACCACATGCCCATCAGAATCATCATATAGCTTCCTTTCCAAGAAAGAAGTCCAGTGCCCAATGGAGCTTCCATACTGAATAAATTGGTCTTGACCTTTTATATTCCAGTGTATTTTCTTGTCTCCAGTGGGAGTCATCCTCAGGAAACTGTGTGCTTACTTAAAGAATGAGAAAAAAGGGGTAAAAGTATTGAAAATGTTTTGTATTCTGCAGTGGGGTGAGGTAGAAAAGCACCTAGTGGGGAAGTGACTAATGGTAAGAGATGGTGGCTCCATTCCTTACGCCATTCAAAGAAAACAAAGGAGGTGAATAGAAATTGGATCAGGACTTTGTGAAGTCCAAGGATCTTTGAACACTATAGACCAAATAGACTTAGAAGACATATACAGAATATTCCATGCAATAGCAGCAGAATACATGTTCTTCTCAAGCACACACAGAACATTTTCTAAGACCAATCATATGTTAGGCCACAAAAACAAGTCTCCAAAAATTCAAGAAGTTAGAAATTATGTCAAGTATCTTTTCTGACCACAGTGGAATTAAACTAGAACTCAATAACAGGAGAAAAGCTGGAAATTTCACAAATACATGGAAATTGAACAACACACTCATGAACAGTGGTTCAAAGAAGCAATCCAAAGAGAAGAAATATCTTGAGACAAATGAAAATGGAAACACAACATCCCAAAACTTAAAGGATGCAGCAAAAGCAGATTGAAGAGTGAAATTTTTAGTGATGAATGCATACATCGAAGATAAAGAAAGATCTTAAATAAACAACCTAACTTTACACCTGAAGGAACTAGAAAGAACTAACTAAGCCCAAGGTTAGCAAAGGAAAGGAAATAATGAAGATTAGAGCAGAAATAAATGAAATAGAGAATAGGAAAACAATAGAAAAGATTTGCAAAACTTAGAGTCAGTTCTTTGGAAAGATAAACAGAATTGACAAATCTTTAGCTAGACTAACCAAGAGAGAAAGAGAACCCAAATAAATAAACTTATAAATGAAAGAGGAGACATTACAACTGATACTACAGAAATACAAGGGATCATAAGAGACTACTATGAAAAACTATACACCAACAATTACAACATAGAAGAAATGGATAAATTCCTAGAAACATACAATCCACCAAGACTGAATCAGGAAGAAATAAAAAGTCTGAACAGACCAATAAAGAGTAAGGAGATTGAATCAGTAATCAAAAACCTCCCAACACAGAAAAGCCAGGGACCAGATGGTTTCACTGATGAATTCTACCAAACATTTAATGAATTAACTCCAATCCTTCTCAAACTCTTCTAAAAAATTGAAGAGGAGGGAACAATTCCAAACTCATTTTGCAAGGCCTGCATTACTCTCATCCAAAGCCGGATAAGGACACTAGAAGAAAAGAAAACTACAGGCCAGTATCCCTGATGAATATAGATGCAAAAATTCTCACCAAAATACTAGCAAACTGAATTCAAAAGCGCATTAAAAGAATCATACAACATGATGAAGTGGAATTCATCCCTAGGATGCAGGGATGGTTCAACATGTGCATATCAGTCAATGTGATACATCACATTAATAGAATGAAAGATAAAAAGCACATGATCGTCTCAATTGATTCAGAAAAAGCATTTGACAAAATTCAATATCCATTCATGATATAAACTCTACAAATTGTGTACAGAAGGAACATACCTCAACAAAATAAAGGCCATATATGACAAGTCCACAGCTAACATCATACTCAATGGTGAAAGGTTGAAAGGTTTTTCTCTAAGGTCAGGAACAAGACAAGAGTGCCCACCCTCACACTCCTATTCAGCATAGTACTAGAAGTCCTAGTCAGAGCAATCAGGCAAGGAGAATAAGTAAAAGGCAGCCAAATTGGAAAGAAAGAAGTAAAATTCTTTGTCTGCAGATTACATGGTCTTATATATAGAAAATCCTAAAGACTACAACAAAAAAATCATTAGAATTAATAAATGAATTTAATAAAGTTGCGGGATACAGTATCACTATACAAAAATCAGTTGTGTTTCTATACACTAATAACAAATTATCTGAAAAAGAAATAAAGAAAAGTATCCCATTTATAATAGTATCAAAAACAATAAAATACTTAGGAATAAGTTTAACAAGGTGGTAAAAGATATGTACACTGAAAACTATAAGACATTCTTCAAAGAGATTAAAGAAGACACAAATAAATGGAAAGATATCCCCTGTTCATGGATTGGAAGAATTAATATTGTTAAAATGTCCATGATACCCAAAGTAATCTATAAAGTCAATGCAATCTCCATCAAGATACCAATGACATTTTTTATAGAAATAGAAAAAAAATACTAAAATTTGTATGGAACCATAAAAGACCCAGAATAGCCAAAGCAATGTTGAAAAGGAAAGCAAAGTTACAGTTGTCACACTTCCTGATTTCAGACTATATTACAAAGCTATAGTAATCAAAACAGTATGGTACTGGCATAAAAACAGGTACATAGACCAATGGAACAGAATCGAGAGCCCAGAAATAAACCCATATACAGTCAACTTATATTGGACAATGGAGCCAAGGATACTCAATGGAGAAGAGATAGTCTCTTCAATAAATGGTGTGGAAAAACTGAATAGTCACATACCAAAGAATGAAACTGGATCCCTATCTTGTACCACACACTAAAATGAACTCTAAATGGATTAAAGACTTAAATGTAAGACCTGAAACCATAAAACTCCTAGAAGAAAATATAGGAAAAGAGCTCCTTGAGATTGGTCTTGGCAATGATTTTATGACTATGGCACCCAATGCACAAGCAACAAAAGCAAAAAGTGTGGGGGCTGGCCTGGTGGTGTAACAGTTAAGTTCGTGTGCTCCACTTCGGCAGCCCGGAGTTCGCTGGTTCAGATTGTGGGCGCAGACCTGTGCACTGCTCATCAAGCCATGCTGAGGCAGCATCTCACATAGACCAACTAGAAGATGTACAACTATGACATACAACTATCTACTGGGGCTTTGGGGAGATAAAAGGAGGAAGATTGGCAACAGATGTTAGCTCAGGGCCAATCTTCCACACACACACACAAAATAATAATTAAATAAATAAACAAGTGTGACTACATCAAACTAAAAACTTCTGTGCAACAAAGGAAACAATCAACAAAATGAAAAGGCAGCCTATGGAATGGGGGAAAATATTTGCAAGTCACATATCTGATAAGGGGTTAATATCCAAAATATACAAGGAACTCATACAACTCAATAGAAAAAGAAGAATTAATTCAATTAAAAATGGGCAAAGGACCTGAATAGACATTTTTCCAAAGAAGATATTCAAATAGTCAGCAAGTACATGAAAAGGTGCTTAACATCACTAATCATCAGGAAAATGCAAATCAAAACCACGATGAAAAGTCACCTCACACCTGTTAGAATGGCTATTATCAAAAAGATAATAGACAACAAGTGCTGGCAAGGATGTGGAGAAAAGGAAACCCTTGTACACCATTGGTGGGAAAGTAAATTGGTACAGCCACTAAGGAAAACAGTATGGAGATTCCTCAAAATGTGAAAAACAGAACTACCATATAATCCAGCAATTCCACTTCTGGGTATATATCTGAAGGAAATGAAATCACTATCTTAAAGCTATCACTATCTCATATGTTCATTGCAGCATTATTTCCAGTAGCCAAGACATGGAAACAACCTAAGTGTCCATAGATGAATGAATGGAGAAAGAAAATGTAATATATAAATGTATATACATATATATATATATAATGGAATATTATTCAGCCATAAAAAGAAGGAAATCTTGCCATTTGCAACAACATGGATGGACCTTGAGGGCATTATGCTAAGTGAAATAAGTCAGACAGAGGAAGACAAACATTGTATGATCTCGCTTATATGCAGAATCTAAAAAATTAAACACGGAACAGATTGGTTTTTTCCGGGGGAAGGGGTTGGGGGTTGGAAAAGTGGGTGAAAGTGGTCAAAGGGTACAAATTTCCAGTTATACTATGAATAAGTTCTCTGCATGTAATATACAGCATGATGACTATAGTTGACAATATATATTTTATGTTTGAAAGTTGCTATGAGATTAGATTTTAAAAGTTCTCACCACACACAAAATTTTAACTATGTTAGGTGATCAATGTGGTAACTAACTTTATTGTGGTAATCATTTTGCAACATGTACATATATAAAATCACTGTGTTGTACATCTTAAACTTACAAAACGTTATATGTCAATTATATCTCAAAGCTGGAAAATAAAAAGCCCAAGGATTTTCTTAATAAGAGGCTACAACCTCATTCTTCCTCCAGTTCCCAACCCTAGAAGCTTGTGTTTCTACTCTGCCACACCCTCCTCCACCCCTTTTCCTTGAAATACCCTGTTATAGGATTGGAACTCACCATTAGTAATGCAGAGGAACAGAATTTCCATTTCAACTGCTTGGGAGGTAGGGGGAGGGAGAGTCCTTCATAGTGGGGGTATGTTTCTAGGAACCCAATCCAGAATTCAAAGCGCATTTTCTCAGGATGAAGGCACAGCTATCAACATGGTCTTGGAGCCCTCACCTGGCCTCATTTTGTGCCTGGCTACTCCTAACTCTCTGCATGCAGCCTCACTGGCTGCCTTTCAGTCCTTGCTGCCAGGCCTTTGCCCTGCTGCTGGTGCCCTCACCCTGGAGAGCTCCTACCTCCCTATCTTCAGCTGTTTAACCACCACAAGCAAAGGTCTCTGGAGGATGCTTTCCCTGACCCCTCTGATCAGATCAAACTATCATTACCAGCTCTCATGGCACTACGTGGCTCTCCTTCACAGCCCTCATTACAACTGCAGCTTATGTTTATTGGGATAATTATTTTATTACTGTTAGTGTCTGGGTTTGCTCACCCCTATGTCCCTAGCTCCCAGCACAGTGTCTGACAAATGTTAGAGTCAGTAAATTCTCATTAAATGAATGTGTGCATTTTCCTGTAAAAAAGGTGCTCTATGCTCTATCTTCACTGTAAATTAAATCATTTTGGGGCTTTTCCAGACAACAGAATTACAATGTATAGTATTTTCTCACTGATAATATGAATTATACGTTCCAAATAATCAAATGGGAAAACAACGGGTTTTTCCTTTTAGTCCTTATAGTTCATCCTAGGGATTTTTTTTTCTTCTTTTCTTATGTAAGTGTTGTTGCTTGTTATAAACCAAGATTTTGGTGTTTGCATTGATCCTCCTTGTGGTCATCCTAGAGTAATGTTTCTGCAAATGCTCATCTTTCCTCTTAGGGGACCATCCCTAAGACTGTTGGATGACTCAGTGCAGATAATCAAACTGCCTAGTGACCGATAGTTGGTACTTCAGAATTTGTCTATAAAAGTCAATAATTAGATGTACTCATTCATTTTTTCTTCCTCACTCCCAAACATAGCAATTCACTAGTGTCTAGACTCTGAGTTACCAGAGGATTGGGACCGTATGGCAGTTCTGTCCCCTCACTGTCTAGTATGGACATGCTGAATGAATGCCCATGGCATTGAAATGAATCACACATATCCCTCACTTTGCTTTGGCTGATAACTGATTGGAGGGTTCATGATCACCACCCCAGATTTTAGAGGACTAGTCAAAAAATATGGCTAGAACATCTGAAGACTTACATAGCACTAATATTACAGAGGAGAATAGGAGATTGAGGGACATTTTTTAAATGGTGTGCTTATAATCATTAAAGTAATACATGCACATGGTGAAAAACAATAAAGGAGTATAAAAGGTCATAAACTTTTTAAGAAGTCTCTTCCCATCTAAAACTGCTGGTATCCCTCTTGAGAGGCAACCATTGTTGAGTTTCTTATGCATTTTCCAAAAGGAGAAATAGTCACTGCATGTATAAGTCTATAAATGTAACCAAATTTATCAGTATTTTTCTGCATGGTTTCCAACGTAGGAAGGCCTTCCCATTTCAAGATTGTTTTTAAAAGTTCTCCCAGGTTTTCTTCTGGTGACCTAGTCACATTTTAAACACACACACATACATATGTAAAACCATTTATTTATATATATTTGTATACACACACATATACATGCATATATATATACACACATATTTGCATAAACATAAATATATATAGTGTATTTGTTTATATAGACATACATATATACTGTATATCATATGCATATGTTATGTATTGCTATATATACACTATACTATATATTATATAGTATATATGTATGTATACATATACTATATATGTGTGTGTAAATGTGTGTGTATATATATACATATACGTATAATAAAGCCTTTACATGCCTAAGCTACTGAATGAGAAATAGTATATATTTTTCTATAAAAAGTATAAGTACATGCTTGTACCTATGTATGCATACTGGTTTGAAGAGAAACATGAATTGCTTAAAAATGATTTGTGGGATATACATAACTTTACTCAAACATCTAATTAATTATTATCCATTTCTTTCACAAATAATCCCTAGTTTTTTTATTTCTTTAGACTGGATAATTACAAGGTAATATTTTTCTATTATTACTTATAGATATATCTAATAGGTGTTGCATATTTTCTCTATGTATATGTGTATAAATATACACATATATAATATACAATAGAAAATATGTTACCCATTATGTGTGTTTGTTCTTGTGTATGAATGTGAGAGAGTGTGATGTGTGTGTTTCTATATCTCAAACAGTTTTAATATAGCCTCTAGGAAAATGTTAGGATATTGAGATTTTCTTTTTTAATCTTCTTGCTATTGAATAATTGTGTTCATTTTTTCATCTATTCTTTACAAGATAATGACAATGAGATTTTTTCCACTAAAACAAGACCTATTTCACCTACTGCTGCACCCACAAATGAGCAAATCAGGTAATGTGAGAATAAATTAATAGTGCAGCCCTTTAACAGTTGTAGCTCAGGTATTTCTGAGGTGCAATGTGATTTCTTAGAATTATGAACATTGATGTCAGTTTGTCAATGATTTTCTACAAGTGCAAAATTTTATTGCGCCCATCTCATTCACCATCTGAAAGCAAATTTGATTATGAGACATACCGGGCTTGACAGCTAAAGAAATTTCCTCATTTATTAATCTATTCCTATGGGGTGTTGTTAAAATTATAAAAGGTCATCTCTTCTATGAGGGGATGAGTAACACATGTTATTTTGCAATAGCTGTCAATGTGAAATTGCATGTTGTCTTTCGGAAATAAAAGGAAAAGAGATGGCATGCCTACATGTGTTTTCTATTCTCCCACCATTAGTGAGTTCTAAACATCTCAGAGGGAGTCAGAGATATGCTTCCCTTTGGGCTTTTTCAGTGTGAAGTATGGAATGAACTCTTTCACACCTTTCATTTGTGCTGTTAGGACTTAAATCAGAAGTACAAAGCATTTTAAATCGACAGAATAAAAAGCAAACGTCAGAGTGGCTTTCCCTCCTATTGTGCTTGCCAAGAAGGCCAGGACACACGTCAGCAAGTCTCTTGAAGGGTGGTAAATAAAAAAATGAGCCACCTTTGACCCCTTCCCCATCTTTAAAGCACACTTGAGAATGGGTTCCTTCCCTCCCAGGCTATATTCAGTGTGCTCTGGGGCTGTCAGCCCTGCAGAAAGGCCCTTGTTTGCCAAGCAGTCTGAGAGAAGACTAGCTGTAATTGGCAATCCATTTCTCCATTTCCATTGTACAGCCATCCCTGACAAATTAATCACAATCAAATGTTGGCTGCAGCAAGGGGCACCCTACGTGGCAGGGAAGAAAAATGAGGCCTCATGCTGGTCTGACAGCCGAATCTTTCAACTCACCCCATTAGACTGAACAAGGGGACACTGCGGTGTGCCTGTCACTCCCACTACCCATAAACAAACTGCTCACTCTGCATCTTGGAGCTGGGCTGATCCGATCAGGGATTCCTCAATGCCCGCCAGGTACCTGATCAATCAGTGCTGCAGAGAAAAGGGGAAGGTCGAGGCATTGGGCAGTGGCGTATAAGATTGGTGAGGACAGCCTGGCCCGAGGGAACCCTGAAGAGCGTTGTTGTGTCTGACCATTTGGAAGTTGGTGGAGGCCTATTGCAGGCTCCAAATGAGAGTGTCTATCTGTCTGTGCTTGCTGCTTATCTACTGTCTATCATCCATCAGCTAGATTGTGAGATATCTAGCCCTTTCCACTCATTAGAATGCACGTATGGGGCAACTTTCTCTACTCAATATTTAACCAGGAAACTGAAAATACCTTTAAAAATTCTTTACATACATGCCTAGTCCCTATAGTAAAGTTCATAAGCTTTACCCACAGAAAAGCTTTTCAGGCCCTCACTCAGGGCCTCATCACTCTTGTTTTAGACATAATTCTAACAAATGTTTCTTAGCCTATAGCAAATTAGAAGATGGCAGGAAGATTCTAAGAGATAGATGCTGACAGTAAAAAGAGGCATAATTGTGAAAGATTAAAAAAAAGAGGCAAATTTGCTTCCCTGCTCTGCCAGTATAGCAGAAGAGAAAATCATATTTTGAAATGTTTGTTCTTTGTAAAAGACAGCCAATCTATGTGATGGAATACCTCAGATGTTAGGTATCCCATCCTAAATTGAAGAGTCTCTGTTCTCTCGTGTCTTCTATGTAGTGTTCAAGATGTGGTATTTAGTTGAATTGAATCAAGCAAGAGTAATAATGTCGTCTCTTTTCTAATCAAGTTTGCCTTTTGTTCTTACAACTGTGGGCAGTGGTATTCACACCTATGCCATATGACTTTCACAAAAATCGGGGCTTGGGTCTTATGGGTAGGTAGTGGAATGTTTTAATTTCTTGGAAAAGTGATCATTGTTCAGATTATAGAATTGTATAGCGTCGTTTTCTCTAAATTTTCCACTCTACCTCTCCCAGAAAACTGAGTATAAATGAAGAATAACTAAAATGTTGGATTTCATAATGTTTTACAGTTGTGTTTGTTTAAAACTTTTCTCATCTCTAGTACTAACTCAGAAAGCCGCTTTTCTCCATATATATTTAGGACTAGAGATTCAATTTATTAACTAGAGTTAATTAAAAAAAATAGAGGCTATCTAAGGTCCAAATTATAGCAAAGAATTTCCTAGCACTAAACTGAGGGTGTCAGTGACTTGTCCAAAGCCACATAGAAGCCAGACATGAACACGGTATCCAGGACCTGCTCTGTAGTCTTTCCTCGGAGGCACATAATTTGACATTCTCTTGGTGATGTTCCTTTATGCGGGGAAAAACAATATCTGAAAGTATGTACATAAGTGGCTATTTTCTCTTTCTCTCTCTGAGAAAGACGTGTAATAATTTCCTAAACCTATTCCAGCAACCTGAAGATTCCAGTGCTCACTGAATCATGGGATCTTCATCTTAACCTCTCGCTCTCCCCACATCCCCCACCTCTTGTTCAAATAAAATTTTACCAGGAAGTATAATTAGTTTAGCTCCTAACATTCAGTTATTTTGATTTGTTCCTAAAAATACATTTATATCATGTTGGATATTTTAATTTAGATTAAAATTGTTATACACCAACTGAATTGAAGTGTACCTTTAAGTTAATAACATTGGTTACTATGTCTTGGATACCTATAATTGCGCCTGATGTATTATGTGCTATTTCTAATCCTCACAACAGTCTTGATAGATCATTACAATTATCCTGATTGTACAGATGAGGGATCTGAAACTCTGAAAGCTTAGGTAACTAACTTACTAAAGGACAGAGGTGAGAGAAAAACTGTTAGCCTGATTCTTCAGACATGCACCTGAGATCAGTCCTTGCTTCTCCATGTTAAAGAGCAGCGCTCAGAGAAACATCTTTCTGTTCTAAAAAGGGCCATAGTTCAGGATGCAGTATCCACAGTTGTGGTCCTAATGCACATTCATTGAAGTCCTCAAGTCTGTCCAGCAAGCATTTGGTCTGAAAACATCCAAATTCTCATTTCCTGGGGACTAGTCCAGCCTCTCTAACTTTTTCATCAGTTGAGGGGTTTGAAGACCCGAGAATGGGAGACCCATATGCAACTGTGACGTTGTGCTGGAATCTGGATATTAGGCCTGAAGCCACTGAGTATTCGAACATTGACCTGTGTCTCCTCTACAATCCTAGCTTTGTGCACCAGACATTACTCTGCTTTGAAAATGAATATTGGATTTCTGGAGAAAGCTGGACTGTTGGGAAGGTGTGTCCCTAGCCGATTGCCAATAGAGGCCGTGAGCTTTACATGAGGTTTTCAATTGACACACAGTTATGACCAAAGGTTTTTAATCATTTCTGTGTGCTTTAATTGTCACGTGTTTATTCAGCTGTATCTTTAATAAGGACAGAGCATTATTAGGTTAATAGTTTTCAAAGCATTCTTAGCTGTAGGTTGTAAGCATCTCACAGCCATTTTCAAGTTACCTCCCCTCCTTCCATCCTGCCCTAACACTGCCCTCTCCTTCCTCTCTCCCTAACAAATACTTTCTCCTCCTCCTTCAACACACACGTGTGCATGCACACCCCCCCACACACTATTATTATGCAACTGCTAGTTGTAGGGCTGCAACATTTTTCTAAATGTTTCTAAGTTAAGAAAATTGATGGGTTGATATGGAGGTTTTCTCTTTTTGAGTCTTATTTATCCATCAGATGTGATTTTATGTGTGCTTATATACATATTAGGTATATTTGTGTGTATGTATATATATATACACAGGCACAGATGTATGTATATATGTAGTTATATATACATATGCATATGTATTTATCATATATATTCTTAAGATTTCCTTCCCCAATTCCATGAGAAGCAGCTCAACATTACAGGCCAAGGCCCCAGCACTTCAAAGAAATGCTTGGAACTGTGGAAGTGACCTGTCACGGAGAAGAAATGATTAATAACAGTGATGGTGGATACTTATTGGGCACTTACCTTGTGCTTCCTGCCTGGTACAGTCAGTTACTTTATGTATAGTAATCCATTTAATGTTCAAAACAATCTATGGGGTAAGCTCTGTTACTCTTATTGATGAGGAGACTCAAAACAGCTCAGCAGCTGGCTCAGGGTCATGCAGAGAACGCCAGTGTCAGAATGGTGACTGGACCCAAGCATCCCACCTTCAGATTGCACTAACTTAGCCAAAAGCAAGAATTACATCCTTATAATGTTTAGAGACTTTCTTCTTGTGCATTTTCTGAGACCCCGAGCTTTTCCTGGCATCAGAGAAATATTTTACCAGTCACCAATGGGTCCATTTAACAGAAAAACAGTAGATTACTCAGCCCTCCTTTTTAACCAGCAATGTCAGCCATGATGTAGATAATGAGTGTACCTATTGGTTCCTTCTCTGTCATCCAATTTAACGGAGATTCCAGTTGGTGGCAGCTTGTCCACTGATTTTGGAGACTAATTAATGAGTTGTCACTGTTTTATTGGATATAGGTAATCAGGGGCAGGAATAAAAGCATCTCCAGCATCTGAGCAACTGAGAACATTCAACAAGTGATAAATGAAACCATCAGGGCTCTTCAGATGTGAGATTTGTGTACATACCCTTGGGTGACTGCACTTATTATAAAACGTACAAAGCCTTCCTTACCCAATATACTGATGGTTTTCTGTTTAGGAATTCTGCTTGCGAAATATCATATGGCTTTGAGCAAATAACTGTCAGGCCTTTCAAAATCTTTTCATAAGGGGCAGGCTATTAAGTTATAGTTGTGAAATTTGATGCATATTTTGAAGAAGAATTAATTACTTAAGCTTTTACCACAAATTCGCTTTCATTATCAGCTTTTCACTCTATTATAACCTCTGTGCTTTTCCTATGTGGGTTACAACCTTCTAGATGCTGACTGCCCTCTCATTTTAACTCATTTTTTAAGACAGGAATTGATTGACATTTTCACCAGTCAGACTGGCTCCCTTCATAAATCTGTAAACTAAAAATAAGCTCTTTTCTTTGTGAAATCTCTCTTTTATGGGCTTACTAGAGACCTAGACAAGCCTGAGGGATGGCTCTGTTGACCTCATCAGGTTCCTTGCAGCAGAATGTCCCTACAAAAATGTGCTTTTAACCATTCCCTTTTGAGGAACTATGTGTGTTAAGCGATAATTGTGACTTCTGACAGTAATTGCTGGAACAACTAGAATCCTAGAGGCAAATACTGGGAATCATGGAACTGTTGGGAATCTGAAACAGAAAAGAGTCTTCTTGAACTACTTGATCCAACTCTCCTGACATCACGCATGCTCCAACTTTTCCTAAAATGTGTCCCCTGCCTCTGAACTTCTGGGCCTTTGCTTACATAGTTCCTGCCACGGAGCACCTTTCTCTAGACTTTCTCTCTTCCATGAAAGTGATTTGATTATCTCTTCTGCTGACAATCACCTCAGAATGAGTCTTTCCTTTGTATTACCATTGTGGGTTGCTGTTTGGGTACACAGGTGTGACTGCCCTCATCACATTCAGTCACAATCAATTATTTGTGGTTATGAATCAGATCCTGCAACTGAGTACAAAGTCCTTGAGGGCAGGGATATGGTCTTTGCATCTGGTAGGTAAGCTCAAGCCAGCCTGAACTGAGTCTTTAGGCAAGGTTACTGATTCTTACTGCCTTCAGCTAGCTTTCATGGAGCCTAGAAGCAGCCCCAGGGGAAGGTTTGATATGGATTTATCCTTCTCCCATTTTCCCTAGAGAGATGGTTTTCAACCTTGGCTGTCTTTTGGAATCAACCTGGGAAGCTTAAAAAAATACCAGTGCCTGTGTTCTACCCCTAAAAATTCGGCTGTAATTGGTCTTGGGTGTGACCTGGCCACCAGGATTTGCTCAGTCTCCTGGGGAATTCTAATGTGCAGCCAGGACTGAGATCCACTGAGCTGGTGGAAGTGAAGTTTGCTTGCCCCTTTATAGACTTTATAGTTTTATTTTCAGCTCTTCGTTTTTACAGTGGGCAACGGATCTCACATCACTTCATTTTGTCTAATCTTGGTAGACAGGCTAGCACCTGCAAAGACTGAAACTGTGGAAGGGGAGTGGAACTAACTTTTTTATTTTAGTTTTTTAAAATCTGACTTTAGAACATCCCTTGGGCTGGATGTAAGGATTAATTAAAATGATTCTGGTTGTCTTATACTTACTGTATATAGTCTGAAATTTCTAGTGCTCAAATTAATTTTTCTGTTAATTTTGATGTTATTAGAGGATTTAGAATTTGACAAGGATTTCTGGCCTTGACTATTCTGCATCTAAGATGTTTCTATTTTGAGAAGCTAAAAGTATGCAATGATACATATGGCAAGTCCATAAATCCTTTTGTAGTCCAACTTCACTATACTGAATTAACCATCATCTCCTTATTCCTTCTGATAGCTATTTGTACAATCAGGCATAATCTTGCAATGTTACACATCTTTTTCATGTAATTGGGTCCCCTGGGTACAGAATAACTGAAATGTTTCAGGTGGAAATACAAAGCAACTGGATTTGCCTGTTGGAAGAATAATCATTCCCATTCACTTCCTTGAAATGCAGTTTTATCTGAGCATTACTCTGGTACTAACCACGATGACCACAGTGACTTGACTCTCTTATTATTAGTGGAAGAATTTGTTAACCAAACTCCTCTGTCTTTGGTTGGGGAAATCTCTCCTTTGGTCCTTCCCTGTCTTAAGGCTAACGCTCTGAGTTATTTGGCCATTTGAAGACATGTTTTAGTTGCGGCGTAAATAAGTCTCAAGTCCCTAGAAGGTGCCTCGAGTCCTGTGCTGATTCAAGCCTTAGAAGTTGCTTAGACCAGGATCCGTCCACCGCTTCATCACTCACAGAATTCTTCATTCACCTGTCTCTTGCTTCAATTATTTCATCTCTGTAAGCTGTGATTTCTCCTCCTTTGTAAAATGGAGATTATAGATATAACCTAATAGACCTTCTCTGCACATTAGATGAAAAAATATATCTAAGTGCTCAATGCCAAATCTGATTCATGAAGACTCTTCCATAATAAATCGTAGATATTATTTAGTTCTACTTTCTAAACCCTCAATCTCAAGTTACATTTTTCCAATTATTTCCACCAGTGAGAGGAAATTTGGACTATAAATGTTGAATCCTGCCACACAGGGCTTCCTTTCAAAGTGTTCTGAGCATTCTCAAAGACAATTTGGATGATAAAGAATCCACATGTTTTCAGAAACTATTCCCTTGCAGATCAAGGATGACTATACCATTCAGACAAATCATAGGAACTAACTCATAAAAAGGAAATGTACTCTGCCTTCTTTTTCATAGAAGATTCCCAGTAATAATTAGACCATAGCCTCATTGTTATGGCCAAACTCAGGAAGATATTTGGATCCCCCAGGGAAGGTAACTCCGTTTTCGTGAAGCTGTTGCAATATAAACTGAAAGTCATCATCAGTGACAAAAAAAGTGGATTTAAAATTGAGATATATGCAGTGAGCATACCTGTTAAACACCAATATTCTTACAGACTTATTTAGCATTGAATCAAAGAATAGCACTAAGCTTATAAACATTGTAAGATTCTTCTGGAGAGATAAAAGTGATAAGCTGTTACAAAAAGATTGTGCCATTTATTCAGTAGGGGTCCACTAAATGCTACCTGACATTGACATTGATGATATTCATTTAGTTCTTTCAGAGATCCACAAATACTTCCCGAGCCCCTGCCTGATTGTATACGAAGGGCTCTTCCGGGCTTGGCAGATTGGGGCCAAGATGAAGGAGGGTAGCTTTGGGCCAATGTGGAGAAGCGCCCCTTTACCTGCTCCTGGCCCTTTACTTTCAGCCCCTAGATGACACATACTGTGTGAACATTGGAGAGTCTAGGTCCTCCAGCAGAGGTCCAAGGTCTGCCTGTCATCTTCTAGAAGGGCAAGTGGAAGTTCTAGTTGCAAGCCAAACATAGACTTTCCAGGATATTCATGGAGTTGCCAGAGCCTACTTGATTGAAAAGATGGAGGATGAAATAGTATCAGAAGGCAATTTGTAAGTCTGATGAAATCAAGGGATAAACATTTCTTGAGGGTACAAAATCTCAAAAACATTGCTAAGATTTGGAGCTGGGAAATAGCCTTTTTTTCAGTGATGAAAATTTGTAGAGAGAGAATAAGATCACTTATCTTCAATTTCTTTTTCATTACTATCTACACGTTATCACTGCTATCTGCCCAAGTCACTTGTATATGTGGTGAACCACCCACTCCCACTCACCCCATTGGAGTGTTGAGGTATTACGGATACTCATTGGAGGAAGGATATAATTATCCAAGGGAAAGGAATTTAGAGCAGAAGAAGGGGGCCAGAAGCTCTGTGCTGCATATTCAACATCTGAAGCAGCTTCTTAACACCTGCCATATTAATGGCAGCCTTTTTTCACCCTACCATTCTTTTACAGAGGTTTCTTTGATCTTTCCAATGAAGCTAAAGGCCCTCCATTCTAATCATTATCTAATAATTATCCAAGACACTTTCAGTCTTGATTCTGTAAACTGACTGAATGGTTACAGCTGCCTGCCAAGTTTATAAAAACTATATAAGAAGCCGGGCAAGGGGAATGGGAAGTGATGTATGAAGTGAGTGAGGTTCTTCAGAGTTCAGGGGACCTAGTGATCTCTTAATCTTTTTCTAGACAGTTTCTCTCTCCTAGAAGCCTATATACAGTAAGACTCTTAGATTGTTATTATTAGGATACAAAAATGACCCTTATGGTAGATATTTGTGTTTCAGTTTCTCAGAATTCCCCCTTCTTATTTCTTCAAATAAGACAAAGCAGTGCACCAGATTTTCTTTGTAGAGCCCACACCTCCGTCCTCAGTCCAAATAGTTCTCTTGGGTTTCCATCTCTAGCCACACAGGTGTAGTTTGTAACTTAGGACTGGCTATACTGACTGATCTAGGAATGAACATATTACAGAGGTTTGGTAAACAGATTGATTCTACTCTTCTGGCTACAGAAGTTTTTTCAGATATGGCCACAGGATCATTGGTTCCATTAGCGTGGTAAATTTTGGGAAGTTACTAGAAAGAGTCACCACTATTGTTTCTGTTGAAATTTTGAACGTGTGAGAATGTAGACTTGTGGTTGCTTGCAGCCATTCTACTACCATTTGAACCCAAGAGTAATGCCAACATAGAAGAAAGAAGTTCCCAGAGATGGAGACAGCCTAGATCCAGGTGATATCTTATGAGTCCCTGGATCAAGCCATTCCTGAAGTGAGACAACTCTTGAACTTTCTAGTTATGTGAGCCAATATATATCTTTGTTCAAGTAAAATTGAGTTGGTTTATTCATCACTTGCAACATAAATAGTCCCAAATGATACAAAATTGACATCTAAAGAACCATTATATGTCTATTATATTATTTTTCCAGTTGTAAGGATGGCTTCCCACAGTGTTAAAATAAAAACAAAACAAAAAACTTTTGCCTAATATTTGATATTCAGTTTAACTATTCTCTTTACATTATGAAGATCCATTATGTCTATTGTGGAAGTGTTTCTTGTCATTATTTATTTGTTTTACTCTTTTCATTTTTAAAAACCTGCTCTATGTTTCATAATTCCAAAATTAAAGGCTCTAGCTTCTAGGGTTTTTATGTACCTTCTAAAACAAGTCCAAGATTTCTGAGAGCAATTCACCAGAAACAACATCCTTTCTTATTCTACGGCTTCCTTTAGGTAGTGTTATAAGTGGTCTCAATGCATCAAAAATTCCCTTCACTGAGTAGAGAGTTCATAAATGTACCTATGAGTGGGAAACTTAATGTGAGTTCAGATTTGAATTTGGTGGAAAAATAATTAATGAATTATGTTGATGTAACTGTAATAAATCATAAGAAATAAGTCTATCTCACAATGAAGCAGAAAAATTACACATGAATTAACAACCTACATTTTAAAATAAAAAATTATTAGAATAAATTTTAGGATAATACTTGTATAATTGCTTGGGTGGCAAGATTTTGGATGGATATTAGATTTTACTAAAATATAGCAAGTGGGAGAAAGACAACACACTTGACAACAGAGGGTTAAAATCCTAATGTATAAAGAACTTTCAGGAAAAATGTAAACAACTCTATAGAAAAATGGGTGAAGAACATAAATACAAAAGTTATAAAAGAGGAGCTACAAATGACTAGTAACCATATGAAAGGAAAACAAAATCAAAATCAAATGTAGTTTTATTTTCCAGGCATTTGGCCAAAAAAAAGATTGATAACAACCAGTGCTGGCAAAGATATGGAGAAACTAGCACTGTTGTATTTTGCAGGTGGGAATGTGAATTTTGATCACCTGTTTTTGGAAAGTAATCTAACACTAGCTTTGAAGGTTTAAAATTTGCATATCCCTTTGAATCAGTAACCCCACTTTGGGGAATCTTTCTTATGGAAGTAGAAATATCAATATTTAAGAATATGTATATAAGGATTTCTATTGCAACTTTGTTAGCAGTGATGAAAATCTAGAAACAATCAGAATTCCTATGGGTCATAAAATGGTTGCGTAAATTGTGAGGCATCCATAATACGGGTTTTTATGAAAGAAATAAAAGAATGAGTCATATCTATGCACATTGAAATGGAAGGATGCCCATGATATATTTTCAAGTTAAAAAGCAAATGATTTTTAACACAAAAGCATAGAGAAGGTTGTGAAAAATACATACAAAACTATAATCATTGTTTGCATAGGGGAGTAAAATTGAAGATCAGAACCATTTTTTCCCCTTTATTGATTTTAGAATTATTTGACTTGCAACCTTGATATAAACAAACAAATCAGTTCTATGAAGAAGAATTTTAAGGAACTTTCTCTCCTATGCATGTATTTTCCCTTCCTTAAAGCTGTTGTGTAAAGTGAGCACTGAGGCCTCATTCAAGCCCATAAACAGAAAACAAACACTTCCCTTTCTGAGTATTTACTTGTTCTTTATTTCTGTAAATCAAAGACGCAAAACAAAACAACACCTCTGTTCATCCTAACCACTTTAGGCATTTTCCTTTTCCTCTTCTAGTTCCCTTTTGAAGATGTTCAGGTTCTTAATAGTACCAGATTTTTTACTGCTTGAGAAAGAGAGCGAGCAGGCTGTTTCTTGACTTGGATTAAGTCTCTTGCTCCCGGTTTGGCCATTCTGGAGTGGCCACAGCACACATCAGCCACTTTCCAGAACTGACTCTACAATTTACTGGTCATGTGTTCATAATGCCGCCACAGCCTGGCTTGATGAGTGGTGTATATGTCTGTGCCTGGGATCCGAACCCTCAAACCCCAGGCTGCTAATGCGGAGCGTGCAAACCTAACCACTGCACCACTGGGCCAGCCCCACATTTGCTGTTTTTCTTAAATGCCTTTAGCTCAAAATAATCCTCATGGCAAGGTGGCATATTTTGGGGTGGCATATTCTGCCACCCCTTACCCCCCTCCTCAGAGGGGTCCCAGCAACATGGGGCCCTATTCCAAGCTCCTAAGCTTCCAGTACCAATTGAGCAGTGTCCATTCCTCAAGTTCTGGGTTTCTAGTCTGCAGGAGGCATTCCTCCAAGCTTCTAAGTTCCAATGACCAAAACTTCTTCCCTTTGTTCCACTAGCCCTTTGAGTGGTAGCTGCTTCCTTCTTTGACTGCATATGTTAACTTGCAGACCTCCAAAACCTATGTTGGATTTAACCTACTGGATTTAATCAATCCCTTCTATTACACTTTCTGTTAAAATAACTGTGGTGGTTTCTGTTTGCCTTTCTTGACCTTGACTGACACAGCACTCAAAACAGGGAATTTCTATCAAATTGCCGTAGCCCCCCTGAAATTTGCACACAATTGGTGATCTTTTCTACTAAATCAATGATTTTCAAAGTGAGCTCTGCATGTCCTAGAGCAAACCATGTAAGTGTGATGTGAATTGAGGGTAGATGCAGAGAAGATGAGCAAGAAAGCCTCCCTCTTCTTCCCCACGAGTACTTTCCTTTCAATTTTTTCCATATTGTGTTTTTGCATAAGACTCATGTTAAAAGGAGTCCAAGGATGTTCTCTCTACTCTATCGATTTATTTTAAAGGAATGTTATATCATTGTCTAGCTATTTGAATTAAAGTTGTCTCTTTCTACCCATACCAGAAATAAATTCTCCCTGCTCTGTGTGTCAATGAGTTTTCTTTGTATTTTTCTTAACACATTATTTTCTACTTAATAATAGGGTTTTATGTTATATTTTTCTTCTCTACTCAACTGTCCTCCTCAGGAAGGCAAGAAATAGCACTGTCTCGTTAATGAGCATTGCACCAGGACATGGAAGTCCTTAGGCTGAGTCCTTACAGTATTGCACATACTAACCCATTGTTGTAGGCAAGTCATTTAACCCTCCTTTAGTCTGCTGCTTTATTTTAATACAAAGATAACAATACCTACCTTATACAAATTGTATGATCATTGGAAGGTTAAATTAAATACTGCTTATTTTTATTATTTATTTTGCAAACGTCCCCACTGTATACAGCCCAGTGCTTCTACCCAGTTGGCCCTCAGTAAATGCCTATTGCATAAAATGAATTTACTATTGCTGCATAGCAAACCATCCTAAAACTTTGTGGCTTAAAAGAGCAACCTTAGGATTTTTCCTGAGTTGCCATATATTTTGTTTATGCATTAAAGGTGTAAATGAAGCCTTTTCTATGTAAAAACTGCCAAACTGTAGACTTCTTTGGGTAAACTTGCTGTGTAAAAATAAGATTTTTTTTTTGGCACTAGAACTAGATTAACTTTATTTATATCTTTTATTGAGCATACTCACAACTAGTGGCATTTTTTTCTTTTTCTCCACAAACAAATCATAATCACAGACATCACCCAAATTATGTTGGAATCCTGTTAGGTGAAAATGATATGTCTGTAAGAGCTGCATGAAATCTAGTTTCCAGATGGAGTTCCATTCTTGCCAATTTGGGGAATATTCCAAAGAGTTTCCCCTCAGAAACCATCTAGGTGAAGTGAAAATTTACTCCTGAAAAATTATTGAAGAGAATACTTGTGAAATGTGAAGGTATGACTTTTGTATGGACAGGGTACACATTCACAGATATTTTATGAATGCCTTTGGGATATGTAATAATAATACAGGTTCTCATTGTGTTTGCTCTTTTCTGAAAAGTAGAGACCACCAAAAATTAAGTGCACATAAGGAATATATTTCAAAATGAAGTTTTTACTGTAGGGTAATTTCAAATAATCTGTAATCAGAAGTGATGAGAACCTCTTACATCTGTATAGCATGTTTACTTTTCAGGGCATGTCATGAACTCTTGCTTCTATAATTCTTAGAAAAAATCCTTGTAAGATAGGAAAGGAAAGTGCTATTACTATGATATTTGGATAAAGAAGCAAATAGTTATTACAGCTGTGCCATTTCAAATACATAAGAGGTATTTCAGTTTCATTGATGCCTTGGTTTATTTGTTGATTTGAAAGCCACTTGACTTTTATTCAACCTCAAGTTTGATGAAAAGGAGAATGATATTTACTTACTGAATAGAATTGTCTTTTAAAATTATATTTGTGTCACAATTTTGTGTTTGTACAAAAAAAAAAAAACCTGATCACGTCTGCCTTGAGGGTCTATAATGGCCACTTGGGGCAGCTTTCACAAGGTAAACATTGATGGTCCATGCCCAGTACAAACAAGAACTAGTAATTCCCAAACTTATCCAATAAAAGGATTTTTTGTAAAGTCAAAAGAAAGTTCACAAGTCTTTATTCTATAGTAATAAAAAGGAAAATGTGACATTTCTAATATTTTACAAATTACTTGCATTTTATTAACTGCAGTTTATGCATACATTTGTAAAGTAGTAACATATACATGTATGAAGCATGCTATTCATGCTAAAGGGAAGTCTTGATACACATATGGATTCATAAAACTCTTGAAATAACCCCAAAGTCCCCTAGGAGTTCATTACTAATGGGTCAGAAAGCCTTGGCACAACCAGGGATGGCCAATATGCCATATCTCATTTGTCAATGCCAGTAAAGAGGAATGGCTGCTTGATGGGCTATGTTGAAAAGGATTCTAAGTCCAAGTAGGGGTTCAGAGTAAAAGAATACTGTTATCAGTTAGCAATGTCTGCCAGAGGAGAGGCTAGGTGTGGAAAAGCCACATATCTACCATACCTGACTTAGCCTGTGTGGACCACTTGATTCAGCTTACTTCAGGAAGGGATAGTGGAGATAGTTACTAATTTATAGATATAACAAAGGCTTAAGATAAGAATTTAACTTAAAAAATTCATATAAAACTGATCAACTAAATAAATTCTATTAAAAAATTTAGAACAAGTTAAGTTTACTGGATATTTCATTCCAAACTTACCCTGCTATTAAGCACCTTGTTCTTGCTCCCTCCACTTGAGGAAATCCTGTTTTTGTCTTGAAACAAATTGAATATTGAAATGTCCTAGTCCTTGCTCTTATTTTAGTCATTTGATGAGGGACCTTTGCTACCCATCAGTTGATACTCACTGGTGGTGGAGCCATCCCACATAGCTTGTAGGTGCTAGGTTTATTCTAACTGGCTGTTCTTCTCTTGCAAGCCAAGTTATTTGCTGAGACCATTTACTCAGAATGGGAGTGGATGGGGATATGGAGAAAGGTATGTGGTAGATGGCTTTGCTCCATCAGCCCAGTATTCCTATTTAAAGAAATGAATTTCCCCTAATTATTTAAGTCATTTCCCAAATGAACTATCCAACCTTCTTCTTTACTGATTTTTGAAATAACTTTAGAGAAAAATTCCAATGATGTGTTTAATTTGTATGTTAACTATTCCTAGAATCTCCCAGTTCCTTTTAAGGCTCTCTTCTTCCTTAGCTTTATTCCACTTTGAGTATGTTGAAAAAAATGAAACATAACTACATTATTTTTTTAAAATTGCTTTAGTGTGGTTTTCTCCCACTTCTGAATTTATCATAGTTGCCCCGCTTTTCTGTAAAATGCTCTCTCTCTCTGTCCTTTACACACACACACTCAGCCACTAATTATCTTTCAAAAATCCATCTCAAGATATCACCTCCTTTGCCATCCCTGAAAATTGATTGCTCTGCCTCCAGGCCATCTTTGTTTCTACCTTCATTATTGCTCTTCTTGAAAACTATATTTTTCACGTGGGCTACTTGAGGGCAGGGTATGTGTCAGTCATCATTATATCTCAAATGCCTAGAACTGTGAATGGCTCATGGTACACGCCGCAGAAGCACTGGTTAGGACCGACACTCCTAGGAGCCACTATCTCCCTGTGAGGGGAGACCTGACTGGATCCTTTGACTCCCTTTCTACCCTCAGCATATTCCTCATTGAAAGCTAGTCTGTGTTTTTTCTTTTCTTCATAGTCTCTCCATTTTTTGGGAAACTTCACTTTTTTGTATTCTACGTAGCAAGAATCATAAGTAACGATAACTGAGGTGAATGAGATTTGCTATGTATACATGTATTTTTGAAACACTTTAGAATGATGTCCCTTTCTAAGACGAATGGGACCATCTTATATTAGATATTTAAAGTATAAATGCTATTATTTTTTTAAATTTTTTCTGCTATGGTACATCATATCTTGAGAATTGTTTTTGACTTTTAACATGAAAATGAAACATATCCCTGAAGTGTGGCCAGGCAGGGTGAAAGTAAACTTTTGGCCATATTTCTATCTGTGTTAAGAGCTTTCAGGTGGCCTGGCTTCACTGAAGTTCTACCCAGGCTGTCAGACAAGAGCTTTGTAATCCTAAGGTGGGTTTCCCAGAAGAGGCAGAATTTTCTCTGATAACTTGAAGAACAGATGGATGCACATTCCTCTGGGATCCTTGACGGGAGGTCCTGCTCAGGGCTGTCCATAGTACACCAACAGGTAGGATGATGTCTCAAATTCTTCTCTGGGCTGGTGAGGCATGAGAAAACAGGACATGCCTGAAGGTTTGGAAGAATGGGTGGACCCAGGGCTGCTCCTCAACAAGAGGAGATGGTCATTTCATCAACATCTAAAGACGTCGCATGAAGATCTATTCTGCACATTCAACTGCACCCACACGTGCTTCCATATGCCCTATGAAGGTGCCTTCAATGGTCATCCTTTTGTTCATTCCATCTAGAAATATTGACTGAGCCCATACGACGGTCAGACACTGCCCTGGGCATTATGGACACAATAATGAACAAGAAACATGTGGCTCCAGCTCTCGTAGAGTTTTCACTCAAGTGAGGAGAGACGGAGGTAAAAAGTGACAATTTCATTAAGTTCCATGTACTCTAAAGGAAATAAAACAGAATTATGTAATAGATATTTTAAGTCACTTACTATAGGAACTATCCAACCTTCTTCTTCACTGATTTGTGAATAGAGAGTGACTATTAGGGAGTAGGCATGGTGGGAAGGGGATACTTTAAATTTTACCCAAGACTTGATTGGTCAGACAGAGTGAAGGTCTGGGTGTTCCGCACGGATGTTTACATTTATGGGTTTATTCTCTCGTTCATTTATTCGTTCATTCAGTCACCATAAATGCTTTCATCTATTTAAGCTCATTGCCTGGCTTATGATACACTGACTAGGCAGCCTCCCAAATTATTTTAGCCCAGAGATTAAATGCATTCAATGAAGTCAATTGATTTATTCACTTATTCATTTAGATACTTTGTTGGCAATTTAACCCGGATGCGGGTATTGGTATGGGGCAAAGGTTAGTAAAAGAATGCAGGGTGGTGTTATTTACTTAGGATCTCAAAACATGTCAACTCTGGCATTTTTATGAACTGGATCAGTACCTAACAAAAGGTCCAAAATTGTTAAGCTCCTCAAAATGTGATTTGACCCATGGATATATCATTGACACCAATGTGTTCATCATCTTTTGCCATCCCTTCACCTTTATGTTACTTCTAGGTCATAAGAATTCCAAGATAATTTTTTCTCTGACGTGCTTACTTTGAAAACCTTAAAAGGAAGGACTTGGAGAATACTAAGAAGAAAAAAAGAGATTGTATTATAAGCAGAAAGTGAATTTTATTTATTTAAACTCATTGTCTGACATTTGATACTCTGTAAGCAGCCTTCCCAAATTGTTTTAGTCCTAAAATGAATATATTTCATGGCTTGACTAGATAAGCTCTTGAAGACTCTAAGTTCTCCCTGGAGCATATAAAAATTGAAATTAAATTTTTTACTTCTGAAGAGGAGCATTTCTTAGAGGCTCAGCAAGTCTTTACGATGTGATAGTAATTTGCAGCTATTTATTGAACATGTACTGGGTGCCAAGTACAAAGTTAGACTCTGCAGCAGATGCTGTGGCTGCCTTGACTATGTCCCTTCTCTCCATACTCACCATGTCCATGCAGCCAGCCTGACATCCACCCACCAGAACCAATGTCTCTGAGGGCATCTCTGACTTCTGAAACCTGCTCTGCTGAAGACCAGGGCAGGCCAGAATGCCAAGGAATCAACACTTCCACACACACACCAGCTATCTGCAACCATTGAGTGGTGGGATTTGGTGGATACATACCCCACTTCCTATGCTCCTCAGACAAGATGACTCTGAAGTGTATGTTCTACACCATTTCCCAAAGTTCCCCAGTGAGATTGTGTACCAACTGTCCACAATGGTAAATCGTTTGATAACCCCCCTTTATTAGTTTCCTTCTCTTCCATCTCTGCCTTCCCACTTTCATAACAGTGTTAGGAACTTTCTGGGACTATCCTCCAAATAAATTACTTGCAGTTCTTTTCTCAAGGTCTGCTTCTGGGGGAGCCAAACTGAGACAGGTACACAGCACATGTTATCTCAGTTAATCTTTACCTCCTTTCCAAGGGAAATGTTACTATCCCCATTTTACAGATGAAGAAATAAGGGTTCAGAGAGATTAATTAGCTTGCTCTCTCATTCCAAGTCCCCTTTCCTTTCCATTTTATTGTGAAGAGACTGGCCAAGGCATGCTCTTTTAGGAATGTGCAGCCATGTGGTTAATGAATTTTGCAGAAGAAAAAGAAATCAAATATTTATTGATTCCAGTTGGTGTAGTCTTTGTCAAATATGCAGGCAGTAGAATTTTGTTCATTCATTCTACAAATATTTATTTTCTCCTACCAAGTTCTAAGCACTTCACTCTTTTCTGAGTGTATAGTGGCAAATGAGAAGATATCCTCTGAGAATAGCTGAATGCATACTAATTTGCAAAAAGTTCTTATTATGGTATTAGAGGTTTCTGTGATGTTGAGATCTTAGACAACTATTCAAGAAGTGTTCAGAAATGACAGACTGGTTTCTAAGCGTCTACTCAGATGCCAGTTAGGTGGCTGTATGTCAGAAACCAGAAACCAGTTTCTCTCTTTTTTACTGTTTGGGTAGACCTTTTTATTTTATGTTTTCCTTCCACTAGAGTCTAAATGCCTTTTGTAGGTAGCAAATATTTTTGCCACTGCACTGAATTTGAATAAGGAATAATGACCAAAATCTGAGTATAAATGCAGGATCCACATCAACTTACAAAATTGGACACACAGGACCCACTTAGAAAGTACCTGTGCTGAGGAAGTATTGAACATGTTAAGAGGATATTTTCCACATACCTTCATTCAATTAAAAGGAGAGAGAGAGAAGCTATTGATTTAACTCAATGGGAAGAAATTTGTGTTTAGCCTTGTCGGCATCTCGACTACAGATGAAACCAATATCGTGGTGGTGTTCCATTTGGAGTGCTCTAATGATTTCACAGTTGACTAGTGATTTGTACCTTGCTTCAAATTACTGAAAATGTATTATGGCATTATCCATGAAAACAGTTAGGCTCTCAAAGAAGATAGCCTGTAGACATGAAGAGAGAAACTCAGTGGCTGTGCAATCACAGAGTAGGGAGACCTCAAAGATCACCTGCTGGTGGAGGTGCCATCTTTGTTCAAAATGGTGAATTCCATAAACTTTGTCTCTTTATCTCTTTTTTCTTTACTTGTCTCCTGCTTCTCTTGTGTTCTTTCTCCTCAGGCATTTTTCCTGTATAAAAAGGCCATGGTGCTTTGTTTGCAGCTATCTACCTTAGTCTTCCTCCCTATCAGCCACCTCAGTTTTCATGCAAAGTGTCACCTGGTAATGGAATAAGACATGGCCCCTCTAGGGAACATGTTCACTTTCTTAGAAATGCTAAAAGATGGAAGAGTATTTAAGACCCAAAGAATGAACCCATAATAGTGGAATTTCAGGTACTTTGAAAGGCCTCCAAAGGTTCGAGAGCTATTTTTGAACACATTTCTAACTAGTCCATTTCATTTTCACAGAGATCTCTAGAATATAGAGGAATATTCAGGAATGAAAGAAATGAACCCTAAAGCCAGTTGCTTACAACTATTGATTGACAATCGTGTATTTAACACTGACATAACTTCTGTGGGAGGTAAAAAAGAACAAAAAGTAAGACACAGTCCTGATCCTAAAAGAGATTACTGCTGACTGGAAGACATATATAATATGTATGGGAAAAGAATTGACATTAAAATCTGTTAGTTGGCATAGTCAGGGATGGACTGAGTGGAGGAGGTGGGAACCAGAGTTGATCTGAAATGAGAGGTAGAATCCATTTGTGGAAAGGAAAGAAGGTGGTGGAGCAGCACATGGAAAAGCATGGAAGTTGGAACAGCAGGGCACAAGTGGAGGCCTGGGATGAGGTTGAAGTGAAAGTATGTACCGGGGAGTTGTGAAATACAAGTGGAAAGGGAGACAGAAGCGAGGCTATGGAGAACCACAAAGAAGATGATGGACTTGTGGTTGTGGGAAGCAGGACCCCAGCACGTGTCCTTAGGGATGGGGGTGCCTGGCAGCTGAGTACAGAAAAGGTTGGAATCAGAGAAAGAGGAGAGACATGGAGAGAGGGAGAGCAACTGGGTGACTGCGGCAGGAATCTACGCCATAGGTAAGTGAGGTCTTGGGCTTGGGTGATGCGAATGGGAATGTAAAAAGCAATTCAAAAGGTACTTTCAAAGGACAAAGTGACACATTTGAGATGGAGAATGCAGTAGAGAGAAAAGATAAAGCTGATTTATGCAAATGGCCATAGATACCTCATCACAATATTACTCCTAACTTTAATGTGTCAAGCACTGACTCCATGCCAAGCCTTATTCTAAAGGCTTTCTTCTTCAACTTTTTTAATCCTCAAAATAACTATAATTAGGTCAGTTTCTTATCTCCAGCATGACTTCCTTGTCCTGCAGCGACACCACCAATCCCATTTCTGCCCATGTCCGTACCACTCATGGCTCTCTCTCTTCCCGCCCTTGCTGCTTCCATCTATAATAGTCCAGGGTCTCTCCCAGTGTCCTTGATATGTCATTCAAAATCAGGATCCTGGCCAGCTTCTCCTCTCCTGTCATTTCTGCCATCATTTCTGGGGATGTCACATCCTGACGTAACAGTTCTTGTCTTCTTCTACTCCTATTTTAGCTGCCATTCTACACCTTGCCATCACCTAGAACTTCTATATTGCTGTGGTTTTGAACACTAAAATCCTCCTCTCTGACTGTAACCTCACAATCTTTGATGTCTTTTGTTGTCTCACTTCCACCGTTCATGCCCTGTGGCTCCTCTCAGTCCTTGGCTTCGAGTGATGCTCTGTTCTCTGATATGCTTCCTGATTGACAAGTCATCCCTAGTGTCTGAGTCTATCAAGTTTTAGATCAACTCCCTCATCTGTTTTGGACCTCATTGCTGGCCATAGGTATGTGCCCCTTTTTCCTCTTTGTTTTTTGCTCCTTTCTCTTCTTTCTTTGTAGATCTCTTAGCCCTCAATCTTGGGGAAATACTGCTCCTCACTTTTTCTGATTCTCCTCCAAGATCATGAAGATTGGCTGGATAAAGACTACAAACTGGCTGTATTTGTTCCACCCACATCCACTTTATTACTTTTTACCTGGGCCCTTACCACTTATCAGCAGTCTATGGCTCTTCTCTAATCAGTTACTTACTTCATCCTTCCCTGCAACCAGTCCCAGTATTCCCTGCTCCACTCAAGGAAGTGGTAGGTGGAGGAAGAGCACTTATTATGCCAACCATTGTGCTGTTTTGTATGATTGCGTCTATTGAAACCTCAACCTGTTAGGTAGTGTTACCCCATTTTTTTATATGATAACTCTGAGGCTAAGGTGTTTAACTTACATGGAACTTGAAAAAGTTTATGTGTCATATGTTTGACTCCGGGTTTTCACTTTCTAATAAAACCTCCACTACTGACCTTATGTCCTGCCAGGTCTACTCTGTAGATTACTTTGTTTCTTCCTGAAGTGAGGTAAATGAAGCCATATTACCTGACTACTTCCTCTCTTTCACTACATTTTCTTCTATATCTTCATCCACTCCCTTCTCCTTTTTTCCTGTCTAAAAGAAAGAATTATCCCCAATTCTTCCTTACAATCAGCTCCTCTGCCTTTGTCATCGATTACAACTCTTTTCCTTCTTTTTCCAGATTGTTGATCCATCAGTTATCCCCATCTTTCAGATCCTTTTTAATCTCCCCTTTCAATCTTTTTCCTTCACATCAAACAAATATCCATCTTCTCATTAAAAAACAAACAAGAAACTTTGTTTGACTTGAACACCTGAACAAGCTAATCTTTTGCCTTTCTTACCAAACTCTTTGAATGAAGAGAGTTCATTTACTGCTGTTACCATCTCCCCATCAATGACACCAAAACCACTTCAACCTGACTTCTTCCTCTTCACTGGTCCATTACTGAAACTATTCTCTCAAAGTATATATCAGTAACCTCCAAGTAATTGAGTTGAGTCATATATCTTGAGTTTTATGCAGCTTTTGATGCTTTAACCATCCCTTCCTTCTTGAAATGGGCCTTCTCTTGGCTTTTCTTATATTGTTTTCCTGGTTTTCTTTTCACCTCTCTGCCTACTTCTTTTCCAGCTACTCTTCTTTCTTCATTTCTACTTTTGTCTCTCTTCACTCTCTCCGTTAACAGTCTTACTTAATTATAGGCTTAATAGACTATGCTTTGCTCTAATTTTGACTTTTCAAGTGAATTCACTTTGAGCATCTCTTTCTCGTTGTTTCACTGGCCTCAAATTTATTTTTTCTAATATTAAAACCATCATTTTGTTTTCATTTTTTCTTCCTGTTTTTTTTTCTTTCCTTAATGGCAACACCATTATGCAAGGTTTAAATCCTGAGTTACTTATAACCTTTTCTCTTCCCTTGTTCTCACATGTAATTAGTTGCCAACTATTGTCAAGTCTCTTTTTCTCCATATTTGTTGAATATTTCCCTTTCCTGCTATCATCTAAGTTTATTCTACTTCCACTTTTTTCAATGATTGCTTTTATTAACTTGTTTCTCACCTTCTGTCCCAGTCTTTCTCATAACTAGACTTTCTACAGTGAGGTCTATGACTTAGACTTTTTAGTCCCCTGTGCCTTTGCTCACATTGCTTCTGCAGAACTTTGCCCTCTACTTCTTGTTTAAATTCCATTATTCTCTGAGGTTTACCATTAATGCGTTTCTTCCAGGATTTTCCTTGATCCTACATTCTCTGTCTTTCACCCCCAACTTAGTAAGGATTTTTCTTGCCCCTAAACTCCTAAAACATCTTGTCATACCTCTAGATGTCTTACTTATAATAGAAAAGAATAGCAAGAATGTGGACTTTTGAATCCAGTCTGCCTAGATTGACCCAGCCCTCTCACTTAGCAGCTGTGTGGCCTTGAGCTAGTTATTTAATGTCTCTGAACGTATTCTTATTCAGCTAAATAACTAGAAGACTAAGGCCTGGCCTTCAAGTGTTTTGGGAGGGTTAGAAACAATATATAATACAACCGCTAACATTGTGTTTGGCCCAGAGTTGCTACTCAGTAGAAGATTGTTGAATGAAAAAGATCTCTCTGGGTGGAGTATAAGATGCTAGAGAGTACAAACTATGGCACAGAGTAGGCATTCAAGAAATATTGCAGTGAAAGTGCTGGAATTATAGCAGGCAGACACCTGCCATCGATTTCCTCCCTCAGTTTTATAATCTGTCCATCAGGAGCCAGAGAAGACTAAAATTAGATTGGGTGAAAGTCCGACTCATTTATCATCTATCAAGGAGTGACTTATGCCTGAAGACATCCCCTGAAGACAACAGAAACAAGCATTCTAAAATTGCATTTCACCTGTTGTAGTGACCACAGCCATCCATGGTCCTATTTTCTGAGCTGAACATCACATTTACTGTTTCCCAAGCTTGAGGGAATTCTGCCCTTGCATGCATTTTCAAAAATAATAGCTATTGGTTGTGCTATAGTGACTTTGTCAATTCCCTCAGCTTTCAAACTCTGCTGATACGAACACATTCAGCTTTTAAAAGTTCCCTGACTTACTTCTTTTCTCTACTTACAGTTTGCTTTCCCCTTACAAGTGATACCCGCTTGGGTTTATTGATTAGATTTGCATGCTTTTTAAGTAGCATGTTCCTCAAAGGTTAATAGTTTTATATCAGTTAAAGGAAACAAAATTATCTTGTGATCTTTTCTTTTGTTTTCTAAAATAGAAATGTGTCTGCATGTTACAGGGTGTGGCTTTGAAGTTCAGACTGCCTAGATCTCAGTGCTGGCTCAAGCACCTATTAGCGGTGTGAGTTCAAGATAATTTATACCATTGTGAACTTCAGTTTGCTTCTCTATAAAATGGGTATAAAAATTAAACCTATTTCATTTGAAATAGTGTCATTAGGAGAACTTAAATGAAATAAGGCAATTAAAAGCTTTTAACACAATGAATAGCACATAGTAAAAGCTCAATGTATATTAACAATTATATTAACATTTTATCATAAATTTTATAACTAGCAACTTCATGGTTGATTTTATGCTTTAGCTTTCCTGATTGTATTTCTATTTATTCATTCTAGATTTGTTGTTGTTTGTTTATTTTGTGTTGGTTCATTTTTATTGTTCTTTAGGATGAAAACTTCACTTAACGAGTCAGGTTTGATGTTGTCCCAGCTTCCCTCCCTGCCCACCCTTGATTTCCAAGTTGGGGTACTGTGGGCAGGAGGGACTAGAATAAAAAACATCCCTCACTGTACTCTACTCATCATCTAATTCACTGGTTCTGGCTCTTTTCATTTTCCCACTTCAGTTTGCCTGAAGTACCCCCATCAATATCATAACTGGCTGTTTCTCATTGGGGTACAAATTAAAAACAAACAAATAAAACCTCCCCTAGTTCTAAGACAACTGCCAGCCTACACGGTGACTTGGTATAAGTTAGAAAAGGTGACTCTTTCTGAACAGAGGGCAATCCTGCAGGTGTAGCACTTGGCAGTTTAGGTGCTTTTGTATGAGAAACAGTAGTCCCTTCTTGGTGGGGGAGAGTGGGGAGGTTGTCACCCTAGAGCCTGAGCACAGGTGTTGGCAATTGACCCAGGCTGGATTTCAGTCCAACCCACATCTTGGCTCAGCACAACCTTGCATGGAGGCCCTGCCAGGAGTAGGCATATATCCACCCTACACCCCATGGCAATCACTGTTGTACCAGGAGGCAGTGTAACTTTTCTCTTGTTACCACAGTGACATGCGCCCCTCACTCCCAGATTTGCAGCCACCTCTCTCTCACTTATCATGGGAGATGGATCTCCAAGAACTTTTGAAAGTCATGCAAGTAAAACTTTTTCTGCTGGCATTAATGATATAGCAAGCTTCCTTGGGGGAGGAATGAGGTGTGGAGACAAATTCTTTTCTAAGAGAACTGCATGAAAGTGCTCAGGAAATCCACATTCTGAAGGGATAGAATTTAATGCAGCCTGTGGAGGGGGAAAAAAACTGCATTTCTCAGCATTTGCTGCCATAAATATAATCCCTTAGCAAACCTCTTCACTCTGCATTAGCTGCACCCAGCAGTCATACATCATGCCGGTGGAAGAGGCCCTGGCCACTTGCCATCCAAATTCCAAGGGGGAGCCCCTGTCCTGTTTGTACCAGCACGTGCTGTGACTTGTGAAGAGTTCAGGGAGGAGTCCTCATCGGAGAGCTGTGTAACCCTCAGTGATTAGCTCAAGGTGGCTGCTGGAGGGCTGCTGCTGGACCTGCCGAGGACTCTTGTGGCAAAAAACCTTCAGTTCCACTATTCCTAGTCAGCCTGACTTTCTACTTCTAGCTTTTTAGGCTCTGCATGCCCCCTAAAATCGTATAAGAGAGACGAAAATGCTCTTTACTGCCTTCAGTAAGGGAGATATATTGCAAAAGGGGAGCCTAGGAGAAGAAAAGAGGAGGAAAGGAGGAGAGGGGGCCACTTGTATTCTCCTGTTAAATTTATGTCGCTTAGTCTTGACAGTCAAACAAAATGCTTGTGGCCAAATATGTCTTTTATAGAATTGCAATAAAGAGATGATATATCTAGATTTTGGACTAATTTGGCACTTCACAATACACTTCAGTATATTTTATTGAATCCAAAATTCTATCAATTATAAGATGCCCCTGTAATTTAGAAATACTCAACTATGATGTCTTATTACCCCTTAAAATTTGTATTTTATACTTATCAAAAGAGTACTTTTGGATTTATTTTAGACACCCGCTTTTATGATATATGACTCTTTTGCACACACAAAAGGAAAATGAAAGTGAAATAAATGAATTAAGGTATTCCCTAACCTTCTTCACAAAGTCTGAATCTTCCAAATCACTGTGCTGCTCAGAGTCATTGATAGTCATATTTTCTTTCCACACAGTATTATCCTCTGTGATGTCAAAATGTTGGTGAAGTGACTTTCCTTTAAAGAAAAAAGTGTATATATATAATGTATGTATGTATAATATTGTTTTCCACTTTTAAGCTGTGTTCTTATTTTGCTGCCTCAGTAAATCTATAAACTCCTCGAGCATCATATAGTTGTCAGACCCCTATTTTGGTATCTCCTTCAGCTAGTAGGGTTGTGTTTGGCTGTGTTTGATCCCTAATACATATTCATTCATTTGGATTGCTGCATCCTACTTCAGCAGCAGAGAAGGAAAATCAGCAAGATCTTCCTGCAAAGTATTTCTCTAGTTTTGGAGTCCTGCAGATAAAATTGTGTGACTTCAGGTATTAGAAAAATCTGGGTCATACGCCTCTACTTGGGAACTTGAAACAGTTTTGATAAGTGCTTGATTTCAAGATGGTGGTATTTCTCTTGGTTGGTCAAAAACTGGCTCTGATACATATATTTTAAGAAGAAAGAGAGGGACATCCCAAATTACTCATTAGACTATGAACAATATGCACATTCTTTGAAGTCTCACTTAAATCTTTACTTCCCTCTGGCACCTCTGGAATTCAGTTTGGACTGATTGCACCCTGTCTTAATTTCTGTAGCCTTTTAGTTCCTTTTTTCGTTTATCAGTTTCTGCCCTTGGACACCTCTTATATTCTAAAATAATTTGATGGGCATGGGTGAGTCTTTTAATTTGAGATAAGGATTTGGCTGAAAGAAATTTGAAAAGTAATTGCACAAACACTGTTTGTGGAATAGGAAAGTGAGGCAGGAGGAGAAGAAAGCCAATAAAGGGTACATTAATGACTAGTTTACTGCTGTGGGCAAGTGGGGTTCATTGTTATTGGAGAGTACGGTAGGCTGAATTATGGCCCCACAAAGAAGTCCTTGTCCTAATCCCCAGAAGCTGCGAATATATTGCTTCATATGGCAAAAGGACTTTGCAGATATTGATTAAGTTAAGGATATTGAGATGGGAAGATATTCTGGGTTATCCAAATGGGGCCAATACAATCACAAGGGTTCTTATAAGAAGAAGGCAGAAGTGTCAGAATTAGAGGAGGCGATGTGACAACAGAAGCAGAGGCAGAGAAGGAGATGTGACAATGGAATCAGATGTTACAGTGATGTGAGGAAAGGACCAGGAGCCAAGGAATGTGGGCAACCTCAGGAAGCTGGAGAAAGCTAGGAAATGGAACTGTCCTAGAGCCTTCAGAAGGAATGCAACCCTGCCAACCCCTGATTGTAGCTCAGATTAAATTTATTTTGGACTTTTGACCTCAAGAACTGTAAGATAATAAATTTGTTTTAACACACTAAGGGTGGTAATTTGTTACAGTAGTAGTAGAACACCAATACTAGGACCTTCTGAGAAACCATATGGATCATGCTTCATAAAGGTGCCATGGAGGGTCAAGGAGACTAGAGTATTTGTCCACTGACTCTCCTCCCTTGTTGGGTAAGGATTGTTCCTAGAGGCATTAACTTTCCATTACTTCTGACTGGTGCAAGATGAGCACCTCTTGCATTCTCCAGGGGCCAGAGAAAGCCCTCAGTCAGAGAGACCCAGGTGCATGAAATAGGAAGTCATAGGCTTGTCCACAATTGTTCTCTGAAGATGCAAGTGATATGCATTGTGGGCCAAGGGAATGTGGGTGGAGCACTAGTATTACCCACCACGGTGCATAAGTATGTGTATGTGTGTGTGTCTTGTTCCCGCTTTATCAAGTTCTTTGAGGCTAGAAATTTCTCTCATTCACCAGAGGCCCTAGCACAGTGCCTGGCATCTCGGAAAAACACTTCCTGATGGGTGACAGAGTGTGACAGCTTGTGAATGTCACAGTAAATAAAGAAGCTGGCTACTTAACAGCAATGTTTTCTCTAATTCTTAAATTAAGACTGTGCAGAGAAGGAAAAGTTGCTATTTCTTGGAAACAGATTCAAGAGATTCTGTGGATCCCAAGCAGTTTGGGTGCAAGGTGGCTGTCAATCACAAATGCAAGTTGTCACTAGGCAAAATGGTCTTCTCCTGTTGCATGACTGATCTGCCGTCTAAAACTCCCTAGTCAAGGTTAGCAGAAAAATCAATACAAAAAGAGACAAGCATTGCAGTCAGTGCTGATGTGAAACAGCCATTTCATGTATCTGGCAGAAAATTGAGCATATTGGTAAAGTACTAAAGACTTCCTTCGTGCAAGTGCTGGGATCTCTGGTCCTGAAAGGAAAATCAGATTAACACTCACAAATCGTTCTTGACACCTAAGAGAGAGTTTTCTATTGATACGGGCTTGGAGAGGACAATGTGATGAACACGGCATGGCCCTCCCTTTGCTAGGTGTCTAACTCGGCCTAGGTTTTTTTGGGCACTTGTTAATTACCAGATTCTCTTTTTACCCCCAGCATTATTATTATTATTTTTTTTTTAGCAATGAACTTTAGCAAGTATTGTGCTGCTGTTTGAAGATGTGTTGTGTATTCTGACTATACTTCCAGGTCTGCCAGGTGTATTAGGCTTGAGAACATATTTAAGATGAAGGCTCAGCGCCTCTTCCTTCAGAGAAACCTGGAAAATGGTCTTCATTTTCTGCACCAGCTGCTGCTTCTGATTAGAACATGCCAGACAAATGTTTGATGCCCTTGAATGGTGTTTGACTAAATTCATTGACATCCACTGACTGTCAAAATGGCCAAAGGGTATTGGAAAAGCTCTTTATATATATAAACACATATGGACATAAACACACAGAGATATGTTTTAAAGACCATTTTGTGGCTAAAATGTTTAAAAATAATAAATATTAAATGTACAATATGATATTAAAATTAGTTGATCTTGTAGAAGAATCTTCAGGGTATGAAGGAGATTTTAGTGTAGAATAGAATGCAAATAAGTCCTGATGGATCCAGAAGTTTGCTAATTATGTAAATGTCCTGATTGTCACAGGCCTTTAAGAAATCTCTGTCCACTGCATATTCATGGAGAGTGAATGATAAGCTTCTGAAACAAGTGAGGTTGAAGTACAGAAACTTTGGACTAATTCTATTAGAAACCAACTTGCTACCTAATTGATAGACAAGCCCCCCTTAAAATTGGGCAGATGTTGGCATGAGCTGGGATACACCAATTCTTACCTGTTCACTTGAATTCCTGGACCTGCGACTCATAGCCATAGTCACAGTTAACACATTCTAGCTGCCTCCCTGACAAAACCTGGGATTCTGTGCCATTTCTATGTGCTCACCAATGTTTGAAACTCTGTCTAAAGTAAGTAACACTTTAGAAGTGATAACCTAGAGAATTACCTTTTATGAGTGTTATATTTTACAATAGCACAATTCCCTTGTTGGTTGGTTATTCTGTTTGTCCCCCTGCTACCTTTGTCCTCTTTTCTCTGTCCTGCTATGTACAAGTTTACCTGAGCTTCCTTGCTGCCTAGCCTCTGGGTTTGGCTGATAGGGGAGGGGAGGTTCAGTTACCTGCAGGATGGACAGGTGAGAGGAAGTGATTGGGATATTTCTTACCTGCCCTCACTTCCCCACCCTTAACTCCCCTGACCCCCTATCCTCATATCCTCCCCACCTCCCACTTTGGTACCACATTTCTGGCAGTGGCTGGGCCCCTCCATGGCTGTGGTTCTCTGGGCAGCCTCTGCTTCACGCCTCCAGCTCTTTCACTGGGCTGTGGTAACAGTGTCCACCCTTTGCCCTGGGGTATTGACTGTTTTCCTCTGCTGTTAGTCTCTGGGTGCCCCAGTGTATCTTGCTTGTCTTTTAACCCTGCCACATCTCTGTAAGTGGTGCCTTTGTCAAATCTCTGTATTTAAACCATCTAAGGAAATGGTGTTTTCTGCCAGGACGCTGACAATTAACACTTTTTTTTCCCCTAGCCACAGCATTCTTCAAAAGTAATGAAGATAGCTATTTAATATTTAATTACAAAATGCTTAAGTTGACACACTGCAATACTATAGTTCTCATTTGGCTAGTATGCTGCTAAAAACTTTATTTGTAAGAGAAACAAAAATAGAAGATGCCGTCTTACATAACAGTATGGTTTGAGCTCAAGTGCTCAAGTCGTTCTGTATCTGTGAGGCAGGATCTGTGTCGATAGCAGCCGCCTAGGTTGATGTCTGAATACACCGGTGCAGTATCTGCTGCTCTGGAAGGGATGAATGACTCATGTGTTTCTTAAACACAAGGCAGAGGCTGACCAAAGTGCTTTCAGTCTAGATAATGAAAGCTAAGAGAAGTAAATGTCATAGTGTGTTTATATTCTAGTAATATGGTGTGTGTGGTGTACATATAGATATATTTTTATATTTACACATAAAATATATATAATATTTTGATATGTTTATGTATACACATACACCTACTAGAAAGAGGGAGAGAATCTGAGCTATGAATGCTATGAATGGTGCTGCTTAAGTTCAATGTTAACTAACAGTGGCACATTGCATAAATACTATGGTTCCAGAAAGAAAGTCAGAGATAGCCTGCTCTCAGATTCTTGTGGTATAGATCAGGTTATAGAAAATATACACCTTTGAAAAACCTAAAATTTACTAGGCTGCATACAAATGAATGCAGTTTAATTTGGGCATAAACAAGTTACATGGGTGCTGAAGGAATTGACTGGGAATAAGGGAGAAGCTGACCAGGCAGAAATAAATTCTGAGACAGGGCTAGCTTCTGCCCTTGAGGAGAAGTAAATTAAACCATTGACATTGTGTTACACTGGCCACCAAACCATTGTGACATCTTGAATTTCTTCCTTCTGTTTTCTTTTCTCTAGAAGTCTCTTTATGGGATGGCTCCTTTGATGACTAAAAAATGTTTAAAATAATTTTCTACTCAATGGTATAATCTAAAAAAAAGGCATCCCAATAGGAATAGAAGGGCTTTGGAGGGATTTATAAATCATTGTTTGTTTATTTTTAGGGGGAGGGCAGTAAGCAAAGGATGAATTGTGGTGCCCGCATATAATCACCCAAGCTCTCATTTTCTTCTTTAATTCAGGCCGTATGGATTCCTCCACCATCCTCTTTCCTTTTCTCTCAAACTGCTATTGCTGATTCTATTCTGGGCTTTCTCTCTTGCTAAGCCTGGCTGAGGAGAAGGCCAGGATATCCAGTTCCTTATTTCCTTCTTATCTCTAAAGAGAAACCCACGGTTTCTTTAAATTTTCATGGTTTTCTGCTAATCATTATGGTATGGTAAAAAATTGACATAGAAGGGCATTGTGAACTTTTAAGAAATATGTCAAGGTTGCAATTATCCTGGACTTGGTCTGCTGTTTCTAACCCTGCAGATGGGTAAAATTACAAACAATTTGAGCTGCTTCACTGGGCTCCGCCAGGGCAGAGGTCACTCACCTCCTGCCTCTACCTGCTCACTCTCTTGGACAGAATTTGCCGTGTTGATGGACACCCCCTCCTCCATGGACACCGTGGCTCCCCCACTGGTTCTTCTCACCTTCTGTGCTCCCCACATCCCCATCTGCCAGGGAAATTTTTCTCTGTTAATATTTACTTTCTTTTCTCTCTTTCTTTTTGTATTACAAAAATAGTAAGTATTTTGAGAGATGAAGTATTTATCACCTTCATCTCTGCTGTAGACAGATCAGAAAAGTAGGAGTCCCCTTCTCAAACTTCAGTTGTCCACTTGCCTTAGGTGAGTGCCAGACATTAATAAGGGGAGTCACCCTGGACACCTGTGCCTCATCCATTTGGAAGGAATTTTTTCACAGCTTCTCCTGAGCCAGAAGGGAAGATTTGAATAAATGTAAATCCCTGTGTAACCAACTCCCCAGTCAAGATGTAGAACATTTCTATCACTCTAGAAAGTTCCACCATGACCCCTTTCGGTCAATCTCAGCCCCCATTAAACAACCATTGTTTTGATTTCTAATATCTTAGCTTAGTTTTGCCTGTTCTTGAACTTCATATAAATGGACTCTTGAAGTATATAAACTTTGGTATCTGGCTTCTTTCATTCAAAGTACTGTTTTTGAGATTCATCCATGTTGTGTGTATCCGTAGTCGATTCTACATTTTTTATGTAAATAGAATAGTTATTATATAAGTCAGAAATGTGCCTGAGTATAATTATGACATGAAATGCAATGGACAGTACCAAAGGGAATTCCTAATGCCCATGAAAAGTGCTTTGTAATTTCAATGTGTTATTAAAGCCATTGTTGACATTATTACACAAAGAAGAGTTTTTCCTCTGATAAAACATTCCTTAGTAATTACTGGGCCTCTGTGCTGGACAGAATTGGAATTTTACGTGTTTGCTGCCACACAGGAATTGCCTCAATATCAATTCTAAATTTGCTTCTGAATTTAGAATTCCAAAAGAACACTAAAGCCACTGAAGGATAAACTGTCATTTAGAAAATATGCTAGAAACAGCAGCTGGAATGCTCATCTGTCAAAGCTGGGAGCTGTTTATTTTATTTCTTAATAGACTATTTTTTAGAGTAGTTTTAGATTCATAACAAAATTGAGTGGAAGGTACAGAGATTTCCCACAAACCACCTGCCCTCACATGCAAACAGCCTCTACCACTGTCAAAATCCTGCACCAGAGTGGTTACCATAGTTATAATCAATGAACCTACACTGGTGCATCATTATAACCCAAAATCCTTAGTTTATATTAGGGTTCACTCTTGGTGTTTTACATTCTATGGGTTTTGACAAATGTATGATATGTATCCAGCATTATAGTATCATAAAGAATAATTTCATTGCCCTAAAAAGTCTTCTGTGCTACATCTATTCATCCATTCCCCCTCCCCTAACCCCTGGCAACCTCTAATCCTTTTACTGTCTCCATAGTTTTGTCTTTTCCAGATGTCATTTAATTGGCATTATACAGTATATAGTTTTTTCAGATTGGCTTCTTTCACCTAGTAATATTTATTTAAGGTTCCTCCATGTCTTTTCACAGCTTGATAGCTGATTTCTATTTAGCTCTGAATGATATTCCATTGTCTGGAGGTACCACAGTTTATTTATCCATTCACCTCCTGAAGGATGTCTCGGTTGCTTCCAAATTTTGGCAGTTATGAATAAGGCTGCTATAAACATCAGTATGCAGGGTTTTTGTGGACATAAGTTTTCAACTCCTTTAGGTAAATGCCAAGGAGCCCGATTGCTGAATCATATGGTAAGAGTATGTTTAGCTTTGTAAGAAACTGCCAAACTGTCTTCCAAAGTGGCCGCACCATTTTGCATTCCTATCAACAATGAATGAGAGTTCCTGTTGCCCCACATCCTCACCAGCATTTGATGTTGTCAAAGTTTCAGATTTGGGCCATTCTAATAGCTGTGTAGTGATATCTCATTGTTGGTATAATTTGCCTCCAATGACATATGACGTGAAGCATCTTTTCATACACTTCTTTGCCTTCTGCGTATCTTCTTTGCTGAGGTGTCTGATCAGGTCTTTTGCCCATTTTTTAGTCAAGTTGTTTGTTTTCTTATTACTGAGTTCTAAGAGTTCTTTGTGTATTGTAGATAGTGGTTCTTTATCAGATATGTCTTTTGCAAGAATGTTTTCCCTGTCTGGCTTGTCTTCCATTCTCTTGACAATGTCTTTCACAGAACTGAAGTTTTTAATTTTAATGATGTCCAGCTTGTCTATTCTTTCTTTCACGGATCCTTTGGTGTTGTATCTAAAAAGTCATCACTATACTCAAGGTCACCTATGTTATCTCCTAGGAGTTATGTGTGTGTGTGTGTGTGTGTGTGTGTATGTGTATGTATGTGTGTGTATATATATATATATACACACACACACACACACACACACATATATTTATTTATTTATATTTATATATGATGCTCACATAAGTATTCATACTTAAGTTGTTGCTATTATTATTTTGAATAAACTATTATCTGTAGGATGAATTAAGAATAAGAACAATAGATTTTTTTTTTATTTTACCTTCACTTATTCCCTCTCCAATGCTCTTTCTTTCTTTATGTAGATCTGTGTCTGACGTATCATTTTCCTTCTCTCTGCAGAATTTCTTTTAACATTTCTCGCAAGGCAGGTCTACTCGCAACAAATTCCCTTAATTTTTATTTCTGCGAAAGTCTTTATTTCTCCTTTCCTTTTGAAGGATAATTTTGCACGGTGCAGAACTCTAGGTTGATGATTTTGTTCTTTGAACACTTTAAATATTTCATTCCCTTCTCTTTTTGCTTGCATGGTTTCTGAGAAGAAATCAGATGTAATTCTTACCTTTGCTCTTTAATTTTCTGCAGTTTGAATATGATATGGCTAGGTGCAGGTTTTCTGTTTGTTTGTTTTGTATTTATATTGCTTGGTGTTCTCTGAGCTTCCTGGATCTGTGGTTTGGTGTCTGACATTAATTTGAAGAAATTCTCAGTCATTATTCAAATATTTCTTCTGTTCCTTTCTGTTTCTTCTCCTTCTGGTATTCCCATTATTTATATGTTACACCTTTTGTAGTTGTCCCACAGTTCTTGGATATTCTGTTCTTTTTTCCCAATCTTTTGTTCTTTGTTTTTCCAGTTTGGAAGTTTCTATTGACTTCTAAAGCTTCTATATCCGCAAGCTCTGAGATTCTTTCTTCAGCTGTGTCTAGTCCACTAATGCGCCCATCAAAGGCATTCTTCATTTCTATTACAATGTTTTTGATCTCTAGCATTTCTTTCTGATTCCTTCTTAGAATTTCTATCTCTCGGCTTATATTGCTCACCTGTTCTTATATGCTGTGTACTTTATCCATTAGAATCCTTAGTATATTTATCATCCCAACATCTCTACCATATCTGAGTCTGATGTTTGCTCTGTCTCTTCAATCTATGTTCTTTGCCTTTTAGTATGACTTCTAATTTTTTCTTGATAGCTGGGCATAATGTACAGAGTAAGTGGAACTATAGTGAATGGGCCTTTAGTAATGTGGTGGTGAGATGTGGGGGGAAAGGAAGCATTCTATGGTCCTATGATTAGGTCTCAGTCTTTTAGTGAGCCTGTGCCTCTGAACTGTGAATATCACAAGCACTTCTTAGTTTCTCTCTCTCCCCCGTAGGTGGGATAGGATGACTAGAGTGGGCTGGAGTTATTTGCCTTCCTGCATGTGGATGGCTAGAGCTGGCTGGAGTAGAATATTGCCCTTCCTGGTAGGTTGGGCTCTGGTGAAACAGTTTCTCCTGAAGGCAAGTCTTGTTAAGAACAGAGTGGCGTATTTCAAAATAGTTCTTTTTCCCCTCCCCCAGTAGGAATCACACGGGGGTTTTTCTCTATATCCACTGTGAGAAACTGGTCAAGTTCCTGGAGGTAAAACTTACAAAAATGTGAGGGGCCACTCTAAGCCCAGGCCCCCCTGGAGTTTTTGACTCTCACGCTTGTCTACTCCAAGCTCCAATGATTCAGCAATTATAATTTAGATTTTCCTCTCCTGCTACTGGTTCCTGTGGATGTTTCTGATCAATGGTTTCTGCTCTAGTAAGTTGTGATTCTCTGTATTCACCGGTCTGTGTCTCCAATATGGAGAGACAGTGGTTTGCTCTGTGACCTCACTTCTCTGATGGGTCTGAGAAGAATTGTCGATATTTTCAGTTTGTGCAGTCTTTCACATTTTAGGAGGCTGTGACAAAAGCCGTTCTACTTTTTACATGCCCGAATGGCATTCTACATTTTAAGAAGAAAAACGTCAGGTGTTACATAAGTGAAATACTGTGTAAACATCTACTTTATTTTTCTCTCAGGAATACCTGTGACTGTACACAAAAGTTTCAACTTCCTAAAGAGATCCATCAAAATAAATCTTTAACATTTATGTTTAAATGGATATTTATTCCCACTGAAAGCACATCCTAAACTTCTTTTCTGGCCCCAGCAGGTTTTCATGGTGCATTACAACTTCATGCTATCTTGTGTCTACTTACTATAGCTTGAGCAGGAGAACAAATTGACTTCTGATGAGAAATATGCCCTTCTAGGATTTCATTATTCTACCACAAACTTAGTCTAGAGCTCACGGTTTGTGAAATACTGTCATTCATTATTAAGACTAACAATGATGAGCATTGTGGGAAGTTAGCATTTTAAAATGCAGTTTTCCTGCCTTACAGTTCTGTGGCTTATTTGGTCTCTTCGTTCTTCTGTCATTCCTCAAACGCTGTGCCTCACTGTGGTTAAGAGGAATGGGCCAGGTTCTTTCCGTTTGAGGGAAATGGTACATGCATCACTTCCAATTACATCTCTTTAGGCATTTTCAGGAGCAGTATCTTATGTCTGGGTAAAACTTAGAAATCCAAAAACCAGTCAAGGGATGTTCTATGTAGAATAGTAAAACATTACATATTCAATGAATCAGAGTCGATCATTCAGGCCACTCCAAATTCATTTTAGATTCCTTAAAGAAATGTATTCATATTACTAAAATACTGTGAAATCCAGAGTGTAGTGATTTGAGGGTCTAATTAGTAAGTTCTTTGGGGTTTGATACTTTAGACTACAGCAAAGATGGTACAATTCCTTCAGAGGTTTAACTATAAATGAGGTCATTTTGTTAAAACCTGCTCATCTACTACCTGTGTCTCTTACCAAAAATTATGTTTTCTAGTATCAGGAAGGGATTCTGGGGAAAAAAAAATAGGTAGTGTGACTCTGCTTCCAAGTTTTTGAGGAAAACAGGGAGACCGTACTTGATCTTGAAAATTGAACACACTTATGCTTTAGGTTGCTCCTCTGGGGCACACTGAAGAGCCTGGAGCTGGGTTCCCAGGCCTCTTCTGCTGAGTAGCAGTCTTGTACCTTTAGGCTTTCTTACATCTTTAAGTAAATAAGGTAAATATGGGGAAAGGGGACTAACAAGAAGGCCTGTGAGGAGCAAAATGTATGTGACTTATACGATTTAATCTTCACAAGAGGGTAGCCTTCTTCCCATGTTACAGGTGAGGACACTGAGGAATAGAGACATGTTGGGCTCACACCTATTGCAATTTTCAGGGGAGGATGCAATGTCTGGGAGGTCTGACTCCAAGACCTCTTTTTGCCTTATTCCAGGGCTTCTGTTGAACCAATTCGCATGCCTCTTTGAATTCCTTGAATGGTATGCAGAATTTATTATGTATATGATATTTTTATCCTGGACAGTCAATGAGTAAGCCATATTCCAAAGACAGCAAAGACCTAGATAAGAATACAAACCACTCTGAGTGCTATGCATCCTCAGTGGGATTTCAGAGAAAGCATATGATCACCAGCACTGTTGGTTCTCACTCAATGTATCAGTCAGATTTTTCTACACTACAAATAACCTCAAAAACCCAGTGACTGACAGCAAATAGCCTTTATTCTCTTACTTACAGTTCTGTAGGTTGGCTGCGGTTTAACCGATGGAGGCTGGGCTTGGTCTGGCAAACCTGGATTCCAGGCTTCTGTTGGGGCTCAGGTCTGTTCTACCTGTCTCATTTCAGGAGCCAGTCTGAAAGAGCTGCAGCTACCTGGAGCATTCTCTTTTACACCAGCAAGTGCTTTTAAAGCCTCATAATTGCTCTCATCCCATTGGCCAAAGCAAGTCACATGGCCAAACTCAACATCAGTGGGCAGGGAAATAAACACTCTACCCACAGGGACAGGCTCTGCAAGGTCAGATGGCAAAGGGTATGGCAAAGAGGAGTGATGAATTGAGGTCTCTTATGGGAACCAGCACACTCAGAAACTAAACTGTTGAAAAGAGACGCAGCAGTCTAAGGTGGCATTACCACTCACATCAAACTTGAAGCTATGGCCTCTGTCTCAACACAGAAAATTTCAGAACTTCTCACTTGATATCTTTTGGAATGTCTTTGAAAATGATTTTCAGGATGATGTCCTCCAGTGGGCTTTAATTATGTCAAATAAGAGGTTTTTTTGTTTTGTTTTGGGGGGTTTTTTTTGCTGAGAAAGATTTTCCCTGAGCTAACATCTGTTGCCAGTCTTCCTCTATTTTGTTTGTGAGCCACTGCCAAGAAATGGCCACTGACAGACGAGTGGTGTAGGTCTGTGCCTGGGAACTGAGCCCAGGCCGCTGAAGCAGAGTGTGCCGAACTTAACCACTAGGCCACTGGGGCTGGCCCTCAATAACATATTTTGAACCCCCAAATTATATCAAACAATGTGTTAATTTTAATCACAATCTTAGTCCTTAAGATTGCATTAATCTCTGTCTCAATCAACAAAGGAGTGGCTGCCATTGTAAATTCTATCAAACAAACTGGACCGGCCCCATTTAGGAAAACTCCACATGTTAGAATTGAGAGACTAGTTCAGACAGACCTCAGAATTTAGAGTGTTATAGCCAAGGTCTGTCCTGACGTTCGCATGTGAAGAGGAGGGACTCTCCACGTGAGTGTTCATCAAGGGGAGTTGGTGGGTCACTGAGAAGCCTTTCAGAGGAATTTCTGGACTTATGAGGACAGTTGACAAACTCAGGGAACTTGACTAATTGTTGAAGATCAAAAGCCAATAATCAGAAGATTTGGGGACTAACTCACCTTCCACACTGTGGTGGTCAGGGTTAATGTTGCTGGAAGCGGTGATGGCAGTGTCCAGCGTGGCTCCCTCAGGAGACTCTAGCACCTGTCTGTGCAGGTGAGAGCGTAAAAGCTTCTTGGGACAGAAGTGGTTTAACGCCTGTGAGTCAGCGATGGATGAAGCTAAGAGACCCTGTATGCTGATGTGTCCCTGAGAAAGGTCCTGTGCTTTGCCCCGTTTTGGAGGTAACAGAACCTCAAGAGGTGTTTATTGGACCTAAAGCCGAGGAGACTTAACTCTCATTCTCCTCTGTCATGCCTTTCGGTTGTGCCAAGGTCACACGCATGGGGGCTCTTGGCCAACAGATACCAGAGAGCAGCACAGAATTAGTTCATTTCCTGCTGTTCAGTGACAGGGCTGATTTTCCTAGGCCTCAGGTGACATAAAATCAGTGCAAGATGCTAGGGAGCCACACAGAACACTGGAGCAACTGGGTATTTCCCATATTCCCAAATAAAGCATGATACTTTATCGAGCACATATTTTGCTTTGAGCACCGAATGTGGAAAGGTGAATAAGACAGACAGGGGCTCTGCCTCATGGAGCTTATACTCCAGTGGGAGAGACACATGGTAACCAAGCACATGGGACAGATATCATTTCAGATTGTGATAATAGCAATAAAAGGCTCTGCAAGGCAAAGTGGGGAGTTTGGACTTTGACCATAAGTGTGGAGGAAGCCACTGGGATCTCCTAGCGTGGACATGACACAGTGTGCTTTACCGGGTCCATGCACCATAGAATACTCCCAGTTCAAAAAGTACAAACTGCATTTTCATCTCTCAGTAGATCCCAATATAAATCTTTTCTACTCAAATGTGATGTCCTCAATGAACTCCCTTGATTACCCTTCTAGGAAAAATATTCTTTTAAAAAATAATTTTAGAGAAATTCTATTCCAGGTGATTCTATGAGATTTTTCATCTCCTCTCTCAGGAGACTTAATCAGGGTTGGTAGGAACAGCTTGCATAGAATAGAATTTGTTTCACGAGCCATTTCTCAGGTCATTGTTGTAATTCCTTAGGCAAAAGATGATTTTAAAAATACCTCAGAAATAGACACTGGAGCTCATAAGTTTGAAAAGGTGATGAAGCTTGCATAGATTGTAACCTTGTGTCCCATAAAAATGCAGCTCATTCATACCTGCTTTGCAGAGCAGAGGAGACAACTTGAAAGGAAAACTTCATGTTTCACAATTTCTTAAATAGTTGAAAGCAAAAGTAACTCAAGGCTGAGGCTGAATAAAGTAGAATTTATGGGCTATCATTTGCTATGGCACACATAATGTCAAGTGAAATGAAAGAATGGGTTTGAAGAGATTAAAATGATAAGAAGTACAGAATTTCCCTTCTCTCTTTTTATATTATGACTACTCCTAGAGGCCCTGCTAGGAAAATCAGTGCTAAGTTGAATAAAATAAAGGAAGGGGTAAGGCAGGACCATGGGGAGAGGCGTGCCATCACAGAAGTTCTGTTGTGAGCCAGTGAGCTTCAAATTTACAGGTTCCAGTTGTGTCCGGAATAATGGTACCTAGATATCGAGGAGTAATTTTGTCCTCAGAACCCAGCTTTTCTAAATTCCCAAGGGACTCCTTGCCCTCCCCCCCCACACTCCTACTATGCCAGGAAGACGTTCAATGGCAGACTGGATAGTGTCACTCAAGAAAGAGGGCAGAACATCAGTCATCCCAGGTCTCTTGGGTGTGGCCTGTGCAGGAGGCACTGTGTTCCACACTCTGAAGCAAGCTTTCTGACTATAAGTCTTCCAATTTTATTTCCTTTCTATGGAGTTTGAAACAGTGTTGCCCTGGTACTGGAGTCTTTGAAGGAGAGGCATTATGGTACGTTCTAAACATTCTATGGAGATGTGAGGATGAACAATACGGCAGGCATTGGGCTAGGGTGTGGGTGGAGGGAAATCAGGCAGACCCAGGCTTGGGTACTGGCCTTGCCCCCTGCTTAAGTTCTCCGAGAGCCACTTTTTCTCTTCTATAAAATGGGAAAGATTATATACATCTCAAAGAGAGTTTTGAGGGTTTGGGCTATTTTATGTGGAAGTCAGAGGTGGCAGGGCCCTTAAGGACAGCCTAGACTCCTACCCCATGCCCACTCATGGCCACATGCATCATCATTGCTTCCTCTTCAAACCACGTTAGTGAGCGATACTGAGTTTACTAAAGCCTGTATGACACAGTCAGACTTTACTTTGCACACCTCTTGGCAGTATTTAATGTAAATCCAAATTAATCATCTTTGACCTCTCCCTCAATATACTAAAGTCAGTGTCCATTCACAGGCCAACCCATCTTCATTATTCTTCTCCCTGCTTCTTTTCATTGGTTTGTTGTGAAGATTAAATAAGATAATACATGTAAATGCTAAGTAGAGTGACTTGTAGATAATAATTGCTCAATAAATGTTAACAACAGCAGAGGCAGCAGCAACAACGACAACAATTTACTAATGTCTCAAGATTTCTGTCTACTGGGGCCAGGTTTACATGTCAATATGAGCCTGGCCTATATGAGTTCTACTCTCGCCCAAAGTAAAACATTACAGTCATGCATCACCTAACAATGGGGATATGTTCTGGAGAAATGTGTCATTAGGTGATTTCATTGTTGTGTGAACATCATAGAGTGTACTTACACAAACATAGATGGTATAGCCTACCACACACCTAGGCTATATGGTACTAATCCTATGGGACCACTGTCATATGTGTGATCTGTTGTGGACTGAAATGTCCTTCTGTGGCACATGACTGTAGCGTGCTTTCATGCTGACAACCAGTGAGTTCCCCAACTCTTTCCCCGCATGTCATTAAGTAATTTATAAATCATTTCTCTACTGTGCATGTGCCAGAGATTACAACTAGAAGTTTAGAGAAAAGGTGCTATCGAGATAAGATGTGACACCTCATTTTCACAAGTTCATGAGTGTATATTGATTGCTGTCATAGTCCAGCTTTCCAAAAGCAGATTCAGAAGCAAGAGCTTGGGTGCAAGTAGTTAATTTGGGAGATCATCTCAGGACAAGGAGTGGGGAAGAGAGGTAGATAAAGAAAGGAAGCTGAAAAAGAATGTGTTATTGAGCAATTTGCCACTGTGGACCACTGGAGCTTAATCCCACTGGGCAAATCTGGGCAACTGTGTAAAACATGCAACCTCACATTATCCCAGCCGAGGGTGAGTGAGCTGGGGCATTTGCCCAACAACTCTCATTAATCGTTGGTCGTCAAATGCTCAGGGTGGCCTTGATTCCCTGACACTTTGGACCTGCCCCACATATGGGCAGAGTGAGCCCTGGACACCAGAGAGAGCCCTCAAGTAAAAGGCTGCAGATGCTGATGGTTGTTAAGTCAAACCAGTGTGCAAGAATGGCACATACCAAGTGGATATATGTAGGGCATAGTCAGCATCTGCTACGGTTATTCAATTTATTAATATGCCACGTTATGTATATATACGCATGTTAACAATACCTGCCTTGTCCTTCTAAACTATATCTCAGACTCCACCATCTTAGTGACAGGCTGTGGACACCTCACTGTTGCCTACTGTCGTGCCCTTTTGCTTTCCTGGGGGAAGCCAACAACACCATCTTTAGCATTCTGCTGCCGTGCTCACTGCAGTAACAGGGGCCAGTGTCACTCTTATTACTTCACCTGTTTTATCTTTTGTGAAACTCAGCCTTTAGCTAGAATTGTCTGAGTGGCTGCTCTAGCAATTGCTTAACGGTGAGACTCCTTCAGCTCATTTCTCTCAAGTAATTTGATTTCATCGTGCTATCAGAATTGCTTTTATGGGTTGGAAAGAGGCCTAGGGAGAGGGAGTTGATGGAAAGCAGTTTTTTAGAATAAAAAAAAAAATTGATTGCCCTATACTTCCCCGTGCCTACCACACCCTCCATCTATATTCCTCTACCTCTCCTTTCCACCCATGACAGGTGTGTGTGTGTGTGTGTGTGTGTGTGTGTGTGTGTTTGGGGGGGATTGGTGAGGAATGTTTTCTGAGAAAAACACAACTCATTTCAAACTTTATCTCCTTTTACCTGAGCTTGTAATGTATACTGTTTCATGTCCCTTTGGTCCCCACACCAGAACTTTTGTGCTAAGATGGAAAAATATTATGGTTATACTCTCCAAAACATCAAGCAACGTGTAACATTGCATTGATAGTCAATGTTAACAATCCCAGTTCGACTGATGTTAATATTTCAATAAACCCAGTGACACATCCCTCTTATTTAGGACAGTCAGAGATGTTCATCAATGCTGAAAATCCCACTTTTAATAACTGCATAATATTATTATTTTACTTGAGTTTGTGTGTGAATAGAAAAAAGACAGCATCATGCTTTCCTCATTAAAGACTTGATGGGGCGGGAGGGCTCAAAGTGGACGTGAATTTAATGTGCAGAGTTCAAGGGAGTTTGATGTTTTTAACTATTGCCTCTAACTTCTGGTTATTTGTCGCAATTCAGTACCAATTTAATGCTTATAGTCACTCTGAGGGCTGGTTAGTACTGCAACCACTTTCTAAATAATACTCAGTGTACATGGGGATTTATGATTCTATAAAATTGTCAGTATTTTATCACAGCTTTGAGCCAAGTGCCTGCTGGGTGGGGCGAGAGTATTGGCTAAACACCCTTTGAGGTAAAAACAACTACAGGAGAAATTGTTTAGCTGAAAATAAAGTGATTCAGTGCATAAACAATAGTTTTGAGATTTATGAACTTTGCCTGCACAATCTCTAGATTGTTTCCTTCTTACAACTGCTAGAAAGGCATCCATGATTAAAGCAGAAGTGGCTCCTGGTAACTGGGCTAAAAGGGGTGTTGGTGAAAATGCAAGAGAGAGATGCCCTGGGCAGACTATAAATGGTAGATGGTGTTAACATTTTAAAGCATGATTTAATTATACCTGATATTATGTTCAGGTTGATTTTCAATTTTTTGTCATAAGAACCTTTTTGAAATAATTGATTTAAGGCATTACCGTATGCTTCTCTGTGATATGATAATCTGTAGCTACAAGCAGACCCTCATTTTAAGTTTAAAACAAAAGCTAATCCATTGCTTCTGCCTCCACCAAGGACAATTTTGCTGGCAGAATAAGTCATATTTATCTTTATTTTAGTAGAATATGCTAGAGTTTCAGTAGAACATGTTTGAATTTTATATCAAGGGGACAAAATTAGTTTCTACAACATGGGAACCTATGGACAAAGATAAAGGTATTGGAGAATTACCAATAACAGCAAAAGAAACAAACAAACAAAAAAATTAGAGAGGAAAATTGTGTATGGCAAGGTCAAAACCAGATTCACTCCAACTGTGTTGAAAACATTCTAGGTTTCCAATAATTCCAACAAATAGTTCAGTGGCATGGTAGAACCTTCAATGAATTTTCATTGCTGTATGCTTCTGCAATTTGATTAAAAAATAAATATCTGCTTAATAACTGAGTGAAAAGAAAATGTCTGCCAAATGAGTTATTTGATATACCATGAATGAAAAGCATTGCAAACTTAACTTGCTATTTTACTTTTTCCCTCGTTTATTTAAATTATTCTGATGTTCTGTTGACAGAGTTTGTCTTCCTTTGGCTTAAGTACTCACTGCTTTGGAGGGAGAAAACAGTGGGGTCATAAAACTTGTCTGAACTTCTAGCTGTAAAATGTATTGATTAGCCTAAAGCTATCCTTAATGGCTTTAGACGTGCTCAAGAAAATATAATCAGTAAGTACATCCTGACATGCTAACTAATTAAATACTTATTTTAAACTTTCATACACTTCTGGTGGGAGTGTAAATTGGTCCAGCTGCTTTAGAAAACTGGCAGAATCTACCACAGTTAAACATCTGCATAATCTATGGATCAGTAGCCCCAACTCCTGGGAATATCCTCAACAGAAACAAGTATTTATGTTCACCAAAAGACATGTATGAGAATGTTCATGGCAGCTTTACTTATAATAGCCCCAAACTGGAAACAACCCAATTGCCCATCAACACTAGAATGGGTAAATAAATTGTGGGATATTCATACAATGGAATGCAACACTACAGTGAAAAAGAATGAGCTTCTGCTATACATAATAACATGGATAAATTAGGCAAGCATAATGTTGAACAACATATAGGTAAGAAAGAGTGCACATTGGGGACCGGCCCCATGGCCTAGTGATTAAGTTCAGCTTGCTCCACTTCAGCGGCCTGGGTTCAGTTCCCAGGCATGGACCTACAACACTTGGCAGTGGCCATGCTGTGGCAGTGACCCACATACAAAATAGAGAAAGATTGGCATGGATGTTAGCTCAGGGCAAATCTTCCTCAGGCAAAATGAGGAAGATTGGCAACAGATGTTAGCTCAGGATGAATCTTCCTCAACAACAATGACAATAAAAAGAGTGCACATGGTATATTCATGTATATGTAGTGTAAAAACAGACATAACTGACCTATGATAATAGAGGAGAGAATAGCAGTTACACTGGGGGTAGATATTGACTTGGGACAAGACAGCTTTCTGGGGTGTTGGAAATGTTTTCTATCTTGATTTGGGTAATTGTTACATGTATGTATATATTTGTATATATGTAAAAATTCAGCAAGCAATATAAATACAAAAGCTAAATAAAAAGAAAAAATCATTTATATGTTAGTCAGCTTCGACACTTACAACAAAAGTTAATTTCAATAATCTATCCTAATGAATAAGGAGCTAAACTTTAGAATGCTAGCAGAAGAACAGATTCTATGCACACCTGGGCACACACACACAACTCCCTGCATGCCTGGCCCTAAATTATTAATGGTGTGTTCAGCCTCATACTTGGAAGTGATTTTCTATGTCATCTAATTCTATGATTCATCTGAAGCTTGTCTGCAGCCTTCCCTCTGGGTAGCCATTCTGCTTTTGTGAACAAAAGTCCCCTGGTGACCCGAATACGGTTGTGATCTCCTGAAGCAGACCTTACTGTCATCAGGAGCCCATCTCTGGGCAAAAATCTATCCTTGTCTATTTATTAGTCTTACTTATAACCCTTGGGGTCTAGCAGTTAAGTGGACAAAAGATTGTGTTGTTGTTGTTTACTCTGAACATCGCAATTTATCTTGGATATATATGCCCACTGAAAGCAAGCATATTTTCAGGGATATTTGTCTTGATTTTTTTTCCCCCTTTTAGTTAATTACAGTATATCTTCTCACCAGGAACTGTGTTTTCTCATATACATCTTCTCAATAGTTTTCCCTCAGGAATGAAATAGGATAATGTGGATATACCCTTCTATTTGCACATTTTCTCAGAATCCCTTCACCCTCCCCATATTCTAGGACTAAACACCCTTGTTCTCTCAGTAGTTAGCTTCTTCCTGCTATCAATACAAAGATTCACAAGTCCATAATCCATTCACTCATTCAACTCGTATTTATTGATCATCTCCTATGTGCCAGCAGTGTTTTAGGGATACAGTGCTAAGCAAAAACAGATGTGTTATCTGCCTCCTTAGGGCCTTCACTTTATTAAGATTAATCAAATATTTACATAAATAAGTGTAAAATTACAACTATGATGATTGCTGTGAGGAAAAGCTACATGGTGTTATGAAAGCATAAAATAGGGAATCATCAGTGTCAGCGAAGCTTTCCCTGGAGAATTGATCACTGAGTAGAAGACAAAAGTTAAAATAAGCTAGGAAAAGAGGAGAGAAATTTCATTTCAGAAAGAGGAAATAGCATGAGCAAGGCCTTATGGCAGGAAGGTGAAAGAGAACATGCCACATTCAAAGAACAGAAAGAAGGCCAGTGTAGCTGGAGTGGAGAAAGCAAAGAGCAATACAGCAAGAGATGAGTCTAGACAGACAAGAAACAGACCATTCAGGGGAGAAATATTCACATTAATTTGGAGAGTGGCTTGAGGACAGAGTAGACTTCAAATGTTTGTAAATGGCAATTTTTGGAAAGTAGCTGAACAAACAAACTGAAGTGAGAACAGGTTTTGAGAGAGAATTGCTTAAATTAGTAATTTTGGAATGGAAATGTTACATCAAGGTCCAGGGTGTGATCTAGGGAGAAGGTGGCATGGAGGTTGTTCTCAAAAAAGGAGCAGGTCAAGAAACTGGCAGGCCAGGTGCTGGGTGGGTGCTCCTCTTGGACGTTAAAAATCACCCAGGCTTATGGCAAGCCCTGAGATGGAGATGAAAACCATAACTCAGTGCCAGAGGCTTTGATGAATGTGGGAAAGTGAACAGGAGGTCACTAATAATTGAGAACTGAAAGTAGTTGCCATGGTTCTATGAGAACTTGTATAATTTCTCCACGGGGAATTACGTCTTCTAAAGGTTAATGCTGATGGCCATTGCAACTGAGTGTGATTACAGTATTTATTAGCCTTATATAGCCCTATAAATTTATGATTTAAGTGCTTCTTAAACATATCAAAAAGTTGGAGAAGAATTTTATGGGTGGAGAATAAATAGGGAAAACAAAGACACAATTCTAGAAAGGTCCCGTGGGGTGTGTAATGAAAAGCTAAGGTGCTAAAGTTTATTCTTTAGGAGGGAGACAGTCAGCAAAGACTGCCATTGTTTTGTGTAAGGTTGTGGTGTGATGATAACTACACTTTAGGAAGAGTCATTTAGAAGTGGTGTGCTGGATAGATTGTAGAAGAGAAGGTCAAAGGAGCACAATTATGCGTCACCTGCAGTTGTCAGGGTGAGGGCTAATCAGACCTTGAATGAGATCAATGGGAAAAGAAGGAAAGGAAAGGGTGGTGTAAAATATTTCAGAGGGACAACGTCTTTAGGACTCAGTTAGTAACTAGGAAAGCAGTCAAATATGGTGGTGACTAGGAGAGAAATAAAGCCATAGACAGAAACCCGAAAATCAGGAAAGAGGTCATTTTGTGGAAGAATACATGTTACATTTCTGGTTCTTGAAGACATCAAGGGGAGGTACCCAGGTGATTACGAATATAGGTGCCAAACTCAGGGAAGGAGCGGCCTGAAAAAGCCTTCTGTGGTTAACCCCTCACCACAAATGCCCATCCTGGCCTCCTTCTGTTTCTTTGCATCCCACAGGGACTCCTGCTTTCTTCCCTCCTTCACTTTCCCTCACCTTCTCCATTAACTCCGTGCTGCTCACAGCTTACTTATGAGGACAATGTCTCCTCAGCTCCCCACTTTATAATTCCCTTCCCCAAACATTCTATTTCATAGAAAGCCTCCCCATCCTTGCTTAGTTCTCTTCATCTTTGTCCCCACATCCTTAATGCAGGTGTGCTACAATGGGGTTGCCTCTTGTTTATTTTCTCCCCCAGACTTTGGACTTTAGAGGACAGGGATTCATTAAAAGTGTCTATATATCTACTTTTTTCTGGTTCAATATTAATTTGTCTAATGAAGTAGCTAATTGATTAATTAATTTACAAGTTTTACTAATTTTAAGGGTTTTACATTTTGAAGCCTTCATTTAAGGAAATGAATGGGATGAAACAATTCAAAACAAATCCACAATCCCGAATGTTGTCGATGCATTTACAGAGTTTTGAGAACTTGTGCACTTTTTTCACAAGACAGTGGTTCTCTCTGGCTTATAAATAAAAATAAATGGAGCTCGGCCCCACTTTATTTTGTCCCCCTTCCTAATGCACTCTCTTAACAAAGTGTGTAAAAACCCAATCAGAAAAGCAATATTTTTTCTTGGAAATGGGGACAGACACCTCCTTTCTTTTGCTCCTTTTCTCTCACACATTTTCTCTGAAGTTCTGCTGAGATTTGAACCATTAGTATGAACTACTGGAAGATGTATTGGCCTTCCAATAAAACTGGGTCTTTTGAATCTCAGGTCTCTCCATGTCAGCAACACCTCTCTCTTTCAGCATCTACACAGACAATGTCAAAGGAGCCTCTCTGACTAGAAGACGTCCTCATAGATGTGTTGATGGATGATTCTGCTGCTGGTTAAAGTGGAGAGTATAGAGGGAAAAGAGGGCTAAGTTTAGGATGTTGGGGATGGCATACATTTAATGGATGTTTCTAGAAAAAGGAGCCAGGGGAGGACAAACAGGTAGGAGGAGAAATGAAAGAAAGCCACGTTGCAAAATCCAGGAGGAGAATCTGCAAATTCATAGAGACGGAAAGTATATTAATGGTTGCCAGGGGCTGGGTGGGGGAAGGGGAGGTTGGGGAGTGATGATTAATGGGTAACAGCTTCTTTTGGAGATGATGAAAATATTCTGGAATTGAAGGTGATGGTTGCACAACTTAGTGGACATGTTAAAAAATCACTGAATTGTATACTTTAAAACAATTTAAAAACAGCTTAAGAAAAAAAGAAACTCCAGGAGGGAAGAGATATTGAAATATGAAAAACTAGTCAAGCACATCTAATACCGGAGAAGATGACGACTAATTGAAAGGCTATGGATCTAGTGATTAGGAAGCCAGTGATGAGCTTAAAGAGAGTAGTTTCAATAGAATAGTCGCTCCCATCTCTTCTTTCTGCTACATAAATATATAACTTATGAGGTTATTCCTTCACATATTTTTGTGTGTGTGTGTGTGTGAGGAAGACCACCCCTGAGCTAACATCCGTTGCTAATCCTCCTCTTTTTGCTGAGGAAGACTGGCCCTGGGCTAACATCCGTGCCCATCTTCCTCCACTTTATATGGGACGCCGCCACGGCATGGCTGACAAGCAGCACGTCGAGGGCACCAGGGATCCCAACCGGCGAACCCCAGGCTGCCAAGTGCGAGCTAAACCGCTGCGCCACTGGGCCGGCCCCTCCTTCACATATTTTTATCTCTGTTGGCAGAATATTTGATGATTCTGCAAGTTCCGGAATGTGTTCAGTTTATATAAGCTAAAGGGACATTCTGGATGAGATTGAGACATTCTGATTATGTGTGCTCTTGTTCACTGGGACATAGTATAAGTGTGTCGTTCTTGCTGTCCTTCTAAAACCAAACCCATTCTACAAAATCATGTCAGTTCATGTTGCCTTAATCTCAAACATCATCTCAGATGGCCCTAAACGGAGCAGGCATTACTTTCTTTGAATTCTGATAATAACTTTCAGTGGTATGGCTGTTTGGCAAGCTGTTTACTTTGCTTTGTGTCAGTTCATTGGTGGAATACTGCTGGCCTTGTGACCCTGGGTCAACCAATGTTTTCTCTGAGCCACATTTACCTGGTTTGTAAATTGAGGGTAATAAACCTTAATCTGAGCACTTCTGATGAGAAAATTATATGCAAGTGCTTTGAAAGCTATGAAGCAAATATAAATATAGTTTTAATTTATATTGTTATAGAATTGAAGAGACACTTAAATCCTTTATTGCTTTTTAGCTCTAGACTGGTGTAGGACCAGCTCCCTTAATGCCTTGTATGTAGGATCACAGGCTTCACATCCGTGCGTACTTTACTAAGGCCTGCCTTGCTCGGTACTAATTGGTTGAATTGAATACTGTTTAAATGAGAAAAATCCAGTATCATGCCATTCTCTATTGCCTTCTTCTATTTTTGTTAATTTGTTTTATTCTGATCTTCATCTAGGTTTCCCGAATGAGCCTGCTGCAGTCATTGCCCTCAGCACCATTAAGGAATGGCTGGCCAAGAATCACCACGAGGTAGGGGAAACAACACAATGAGGGGACATTCGAGATGGTATAGTTTGATCCTCAATTTCAGAAAAACAGATACATTTACTCCATAAATATCAAGTAGACCAAGTAATTGAGCCAAAGCTAGCTGACCATGCTTCATTTGGATTATATGAATGATTAAATATTTTCCTATAATGAATTGACTGAAGGGATTATATTGATTGGTTTTAATGATGAAGATGGGCAAAATGATCGGGTTCATTTAGCCATGATCTCATTTTTACATCTTTAGATGGTATGGGTTTTCTATGTAAAAAAGAGAACAGGATGGATTTCGTGAAGATTAAGAATAAAAGATCATCCTATGCTATTTTTCTTAAAAAGTTATCTCTGTTGACAGAGGAATCCTGGTGCATAGTAATTTTTTTTGTATCCTGAGCTCTCTTTATTTATAACTAATCACTGAGTGTGAGATTGGAGTGGGCTTGGACAATTGATAGCTAAATCATCATGATCAGGATTTTTTATGAAACTAAAGCCTTCCATCAGAGTATTCATCATGCCTCCTATTCTGCTTATTTAATAAAATCTTTGGGATCTGTTTAATGATGAACAGGAGAATTACTCAAGTAAAGAAAGCAACACAATAACTGGAGACACTATGGAGGCTTAGATTTCAGAGGTGTGACAATTTATATGTTATAACAGCAAATGAGTTTCATATAATGCACAATCTTTTGCCTTTTTCTCCTGATTTTGTTTTTCTCTTCAGATATTCACATGGGTGCTATAAAGAATTTTATTCCATGTTATGATGAACCAGGAATTTAGCTTTCTCCTTGGGTGGGATATGGATTATTTGGAAATGTTTGTGTATGGAAATAGGCTATGGGGGTTTCCTAATGAGAGATAGCTCTTGTTGCCTTTGCGTGTTTAAAGAAACAGTAGTTTCACTTTCTGCTAATTACTATAATTTCAACATTTCTCAAGTGGGTATGAACATTGTTAGTCTCAAGTAGAAGTAAAGACCACGTGGCCAAACATAACCATTTTGGTGCTTGCTCTTTCTTTCCCTCTTACTTTGAAAGGTATACATCGCATATGACAACTTCAGTTTAGAGGATACTTTTAATAACCACAAAAAAGCAGAATAATAACAAAAAGAACTAAAATAGCCAGTTTGCAAAACATGTCTTTGACATGTATTATTTATTTTCATAAAAAACCTTATGAAACATCTAGGATAGAGATTGTTATCCTTATCGTCATCCAATATCAACATGACATACTCAAGACTTCAAATTCACAGGGCCAAGACTCTGACTCAGCTCTCCTAACTTTAACGGCCATTCCTTCTTGGAATGCTCTGGAGGGCAGGGAGAGAACTTCAGTCCCTTTGAAAGCTGGTGTCTTCAATATATCTCTTGATCATAGTAAATGCTCTTCACGTGGACCATCTGCTTGGCAAAAATGTAGAGTGTTTCATGAGTAAAAGTTGATAACTGAGCTAGTGTGTTGGTGCAAATCCATCATTTTCAATAAAGTAATAATCCAAGGATATTCCCCACTGATGGAAGTTCAGCTGTGTCATCTTGGCATGTTATGGAAATACACATAACCACACAAATCATCAAAGGCGTGATAATGAACAGTAAACATGTTGGTTGCATTTATGGCTCATTGGTGAATTCTACTGATGGACTCCCTTCTAGTTAAACTATTCAGAAAATTATTTTCCATGGAAATTTATTAGCTTAGTGTTTCCCACTTAATACTTTTGCTCCAGTTTCCTTTCTAGCCTACTCTATCTTTGAGTCCTTATTTTGCTTTCATATTTTTTTCTTTCCCATTTCATGCACCCATTGTAGAAAATTTAGATATTTTGGATTGAGGAACACAGCTTAGTTATTACCACTGCAACTTTAAACATATCCTGTGCTGATTCTCTTTTAAAAGGCTTCATGTTTCAATATGCATTGGCTAATTTAAACAAGCTAATTTGAACAAGTGAGTTTTTACCTAATAAATGAACTATAAGTGGTAGAACGTAGATAAAAGCTATACAAATTGATTATCTAGCAGTATTTTTATTTATTTTTGCTGTTAAAAAATGAACTAGGTTAAGGACTATGAAAGAGTATTACTTCTTATTCAGTTGTCTCTTCATTGCAGTATTGTTTTGACATTCTGATTGTTTAAGCTATTTATTCATTAATTCACTCACTTGATAAATATTTATTGAATTTCACTAAGCACCAGACCCTTTTCTGGATACCAGAGACAGAACATTAAAAAACAAAATCCTTTTCTTATCATGTTCATAGTCTAGGGAGAGGAAAACAAATTAAACAAATAAAGAAATGAGATAATTCAAAGAGTACTCTACAAAATCAAAAAGGGTAGTTGGATAGTCGGTTATTGGGGCATGTGGTTTTAGATAATGTAGAGACTGTTCTGTAATCTTGGAACAAAGATTTGTATGATGGGAGGGATCAAGCCAAGCCACACAGAGATCTTGAGGTAGAACATTCCACACAGAAGCAACAGCAAGAGAAAAACCCTGAGGGGAGAATGAGTTTACTGTTTGCAAGCAATGGTAAGAGAGACGGTGTGGTTGGAGCAGAGAGATAAAAGAATGGCAGGAGACAAATTTTGATAAAATAGCCAGGGGTCAGCTCACAGAGTGTTGTGCTTCATGGAGAGACTTTGATTTTTATTCTAAGTTTAATAAGAAGTTGTTGAGGGTTTGGGAGAGGGGGTGACATGATGGTCGGATTCACCTTTAAAATAATAAAAGTCTGGCTGCTGCTTTGAGAAGGGACTTTAGAGATGTCAGAGTAGAAAGAGACTCCTGCAGTCAATCCAGGTGAGAGATGAGGGTTCTTTGGAAAACAATGATGGTGGAAAAGGAGGCAACAGCATCAGGTTTGGAATATGTTTTGATGCTAGAGCCAACAGGACTTGAGGATTGTTATCAGTTAGGATAGGCTAACTTATGCTGCAGTTACAAACAGCCTCCAAATCTCCGTGCCATATAACAGCAAAGGTTTATTTTTGCACACACTATTTGTATATCTTGAGTCAGCAGAGGGCTCTGGGTGAGTCAGGAACCCAGGCTGACAGATGCTCTACCATGTGAAATATCATCTATCACGTGACAGGAAAAGATAGACAATCAAGTAACAGTTCTTAAATGCTTCTACAAAGGAATGACTCATGTAACTTTCCCTCACATTTCATTGTCCAGAGCAAGGCACTCAGGGGAAAAGGAAATGCAATCCTCTAGTATGTTCAGAATAGAGAGAACTGGATGTCGATGAAAAATAGTAATGTGTCTCATAGGGGTAAGTCAGATGTGGTACAGTATGTGGGAAAAACAGAAGAGTCAAAATGACAACTAGGTTTTTGATCTGAGCACCTGGGTAAATTTTGGTGCATTTACTGAGAAAACTGGTAGAGGAATATGCTTATAAGAAAAACATAAAGAAAATAAGGATTATGTTGCAGACAGTTAAGTCTGAGATGATTTTAGATATATAATGAAGATTTCCAATAAACAGTTGGCTATTTGAGCCTGAAGCTCGGGAGAGAAGTGAGAAAAAAAGGCATGGTAAAATTGATCAGATTATTGTAAATTTAACATGGGTTTGGGTCTTAGTTTGAGATTGATTGCAAGAAATAGAAATATACTCAAGCTAGCTTATATCAAGGAAAATATATTGTATAAATGAAATATATTAAAAAGGCTTGAAATTCAAGGGCTGGAACTAGAGCAGTGTCTCATGAGTAACGGGAGTGGCAAACTATAAATCCAACATGAAGCAAGATAGTTAATTTTCATTCTCTCTCAACCTCTCTCTCTCATTATCTTTCATATCTCTGTTTCATTGCCCCATTATGATTATATCTGCCCATTCATGGATCAATCAGCCCTGCTTGAAGTAAGGCCAGGGTTGAGCTTGGTGGGCAAAGTTGCATCTTCTGGGACTTTTAGCTGATCAAGTTCTCTGAAACTTTCTTTTAAAAGAATTGAGGAATCCATGTAATGTGATTCTGCCATCAGTCAGATAAGTATATGATTCAGTGGTGTGCATCTTCATGATTTTTGAGTCATACACAGTAAATAATAGATGTGATTAGTGAACCTTCACATTTAACCATTTACTTACTCTCTGATTTCTAAACCATCAAGAAAGAACACTTCTTTTTTTTTCAAAACAGTAGTAGATTGGATTCTATTTAATTACACAAATCACCCCCATCTTGTGTGGCTGGACATGTCTACATCCAGGAGGCCTCACTGGAGCACTTGGGCCCAGTGGACAGGATGAGGAAAAACATGTTCTGTCATCGACCACTCACTTGTTTCATTTGCCCAAAGTCTGAACTGTGAGGGTGTTCTTATCACCGTATATTTAAAGGGACTCAGAGACTTCAGGCAGGGAACCCAGCTGAACAAATAGTACAATTGGCTCTGACTACAGTGGCTTTAGCGGGAGAGACAGAGCAGCTCTTTAATGAACAAAGGAAGGAGAATCCTCAAGAGGATATAATTGGGGCACAAAAATGACTTACCAGAACTAAAAAATATAATGACTTCTGATTGAAAAATTGGAAAATAAAAAAGAATATCCACTACTGAGAATTGAATTATTGCTCTGAGAAGACCAAAGAGATGAATTATCTTACAACATAGAACAGAAATACAAAGAAATGGAAATTATGACTGAAGAGAGAAGGTATGTGGCAGAGAGAACCAGGGATCAAACATGAGGTGGGCAAGGGATGAAGATTACCCACTGGCACATTCAGCTAAATTAAGAATTAAGAATTTTTTGAGTTCAGAAAACCAAAAGAAAAGAATGACAGAGTTGGCTATAAAAAACTGACAGCATGGGCATGATAACCCTTCCATAAGTGCCCATTTTTCTCAACTAGAAACTTTATTACAGAGACAAGTGAGCAAAATAAAGGGCCCTCATGGAAATGAGCAGCGGAAATGCAGCCCAGACTCCTAACTTGGGTGGCTGTTCTCGATTATCATCTGCAGTTTCATGCATTCCTCATTTTTCATGCAGTCTAAAAATATCATTCCTTGTGATATAGTGATTTCTCCACTCCGCAGCTCTGAGGCACTCTTTTCATATCTGGAAGTTAGCCTAAGAAATGTTGTCACAGTGCCTGTTCTATTGTTCCACCCCAGAGATTCATATGACATTTGGCTATTGGTCTCTGGGGCAATGTACATATTTGTAATTTTTCCATAGAAAGCAGAAGAACAGGATGTCTTTCACCTCTAAAAGCTACAAATGGCCTGCTACTGTGAGATATTTCCACATTATGGAGGTCATGTTTGATGATTTCAAACACTCCAAGCATCCTGCTGCACAGAGCCCTTGTGTTAAGTCTTCCGGGAAATCATCTTAGGGGGTAAGATATCTAAGATGAATATTCCAAGCTGGAAGACCATGGATTTTTCTGGGTATTTTTAATGTGGAAACTCTAAACTACTAATCAGGTCTCGGTTGTAGTATGACAAAAAACCTGGACCCCCACTCCCCCAGTTATAAGGCAACAGATAGATGAGCAGAAGCTCAGCATTCTGGGAGGGCTAAATAAAGCTGTGGCCATGTGCAGCCATCCAGATGGGAAGCTGTGGTTCACCTGAGACCAGGCCTCAGCAGGGACTCTGCAGACCTTTGAGCATTTCCCAGAACTTTTTCCCATTCAATCACTCCATGGGAATTTCCTGATCTCTGCCCTCTTGCTGACAACCCCGTCCTCCCAAGCAGACCACCTTATTCTAGGGTGGGAACAGTTCAGTGAAGATGCCTTTGGTTTGAAGGCGCTCACTGGGCACCTGGCTTGACTTGTATATCATTGGCAGGGAGGGACCCCAGCTCTGTATTTTCAAAACCACAATCAGTTTTCTTCTGTGTAGGAGGAAAGTGGAAGTTTTCTCTCATTGCTTGCAGAGTTTGGGCCTTTGCCTAACATGTAATATATTTTAACTGTGCTTTTAGCATAAACAGATTGTTGCTCAAAATGTTAAATATCATCTACTTGTCATTTAAATTGTTTATTCTGTGCCTGCTGAGGAAAACACGACACTTGTGGTATTGCTGTTTGCCACTTTAAGTAGCGTGCCTATAGATGTGGCAGGCACAGTACCGTGGGATGCTGAGTGTATGTGGCAGTGTTGCACTGAGACAGATACCCAGCGCTTCAACTTGTTGCTAGCCAAGGTCCCAGACCTTACCCAGTGGGGTCTAGACCTCAAGGTGAACTGATGGTAGCCAGAGAGCAAAACTAGTTTTGGGGTCCTCATTGTTGTCCTTTTGAGGTAAAGATAATGGTTTCTACCGTGTGGAAGCAGTTACATTGTCACCTTCCCCTGACTTCCAACATTCAGACACACAATCTACAAAAGGATTGTATTGAAAGAGGTGAACAGATTCCTCTACCCCAGAAAATAGAATTGGGAATCCATTGAAGAAATGCATGTTCACCCTCTTGAAAGGTTCATATGCTGTTCTCCTGCTAACTTGACAAGATCGGGGACATGGCCACTTGTTTCCTCATTGCAGATCACAAAGGAACCGTCGCACTTTAGCTTCTGGTGCCAAGACTATTTTTTCCGCTTCTTGGCAGAGGTCTTTGAACATATGCAGTGTTAAAAATTGTTTGTCACTTTTATTTCAGAATCACATTATGGATCACCAAAAAAATCCCAATGTGGTGCCTGCCTTATGTCACTGACATGAAACGCCTTAGGATCTTTGTGGTTCTTAAAAGGGGGGCTTAAACGAAACATGAAATGATGCTTACATTTCTGATGGAAAAATTATATCCTTCACACCAACTTTCAATTCCTGTGGATGATTCTTTACAGAAATGCAAAACACATAATGCCCCATCCTTCAGTTCCATACAACACAGGGGTGTCATTAACGTTCAGAGACCTGAAGGAGCAAATGAAGTGCTCATAGTTCTCCCTGAGGAATGTCTTTATGTCTACAAACATCGTTCGAGTATTTATGATTATGCCAGCCTTAGTTTTTGGTGCAATATAAGGTTAAAATATGTGTATTTAGAAAAATAAATTCCATCTTAAAATATTCACATTCTGTGCAGGAATGTGGTTATGATAATAATAATCATCATCCTGATATGCTGCTATAAAAATGGATCCTTTGAGTAGCCCAAGCATGATTTTCAGGTGGAAATCATGATGCTTAAAGGCTGTGACATAATTGAAGAAAATTATTCCCAGATTTTGCACATATGCCATGCTCCTTTTGCTCTTCAAGAACCGTGATGACTTTCGAACAGTTTATATTTCCTCTCTCCCTCCATCTTCCTTCCTTCTTTCATCCCTCCTTCCTTTCTTCCCTCCCCCCTTTCCTCTCCCTCTCTTTCATACACGAACACCCACACACGCATACTCACACACACAATACTTTCCTGTTGTTCTCAGGCTGTCTTTGTTGAGATTTGTGACAAGCAGTCACATTGGTGGTCAAAAGTGAGTTTTATCTCTTTATCTTATGATTCTAAATTCCCATTGTTAGAGTGCAAGCCATGCCCCAAGGAAGCTTCTGCCTTTCTTGGTGGGAGTGTTCAAGTGCTTGCTGTCACCATAGATTGCCCAACATTAGAGCTTGCCAAGTGAACAATCTGCTTACCTTTCCATCCTCACACTGCTTTTTGCAATAGTGTCTATTTACAATAGGCACACCCAAGTTATTTGTGCCAGAAATTAGAACCTTTTGCTGTTGTCTCCAAGTTTCATAACTGTTCCTGTTAATAAGAAGCACAATATATGGAATAATATAAATTTTGCTGTTTTGATTAGTGAGCCCACTGCCAGTTAGCCTGTGTGCCTAGGGTAGGGAGTGCTTTAATAAGACACTTTTAGACATTGAGGTAAGGTTGCCCACGCATCCTTTCCCCTAGTCTTACTCTGTATGGAGAGCTCTTTAAAGTCTAGTGATTTTTTTGTTTTATCCCAGCAGAGGATGTCTGGATAATCAAGGTCCCAGGGTACTCTAGTGATATCAACCTACAGTCCCACATAGTTTAAGGTGGCTTGATTTCTGTGCTGACAGATAATCCACACATGTCCTTCTCTGCCAGCCATTCTTAACCCAGCACAATGTCCATTATGCCCCCATTACTTTTAAATAAATAAAATGGAGTGTAGAGAGAATGTGAAGATACACTCTGTCTTGGCAGGGGACAATTATGTTTAAATAGGTGTGGGAAATTCATATGTATATATACTGCCTATAGATCTAATAGCAAAAGAGTGAAGGGAAACCAACATTTTTCTGGCTCCTGATGTGTCCCATGGTCTGTGTTTGGGACACATACTCTTACATGTTTCTATAACACGTGCTATTACATCTTCACAAAACTTTCTTCAAGGTATGTATTTTTATCTTTAACTGTATTGATGTGGTAGTTAAAGTTCAAGGAAAAGGAAATTCCTAAGGTCAACTAGTTGGGCACTTTCATGTTCTACTATAACCCTGCTTCTGTGGCCAGTGGCAATTAGTCCAAAATTGGACATCTTACCAAACTTAGCCACTCAAAGTACATATGTGGGCATGGAACCAAAAATGGGCTGACTAGAGTCTCCCTGGAGTTTTTTTGCAAACTGGAGTAGGGAAAGGATAATTAGGGCCCACGTGGTGGTGAAGCTGAGAGATATGGGGCACAGGAGCTGCCGGTGGCCATATTCCCTGCCATCTTGGGGAGGGAGGTTCTTTGTTAGGTGGATATTTTGCTGAAGATGTCACCGATTGTTGGGAAGTTGGCAGAGTCAAAGAACCCATTCTGCTGGCTTGAGTGACAAATCAAAGCTTAGGCAAAATGTGGTATATTTTAGCAAAACAGAATGACCTCCCATTTTTAGTATTAATAACTCAATGTGACAATTCTCCACTAGAGAAGAGGGAGGGTTGAGAATCATTTGGAGGTTTTTTCCCCCAAACTACGTGTTTTAAATCATTCATTCTACTCCTTTTAGAGAAGCTTTGCTACGTTGAACCACTGCTTTCAATGGAATTATCCCAGGTCTTTTAAATGTATTGGGTTGGAAAAAATACTTAGAGTTACTGTTCTCGAAAGTAGAGTAAAAGCTCTTTTAAAAATTCAGTCTTTCAATATGTACTTTCATGCAGGAGCATATCATAACATTATTTATTTATTTATTCCTTTTTCTGAGGCTGTATCTTCCTCCTTCTTCAGTGTAACTTGGGGGTAAGAAACATGTAAGTTTTAATGGAAGCCAGTATTGGGTAGAAGCCAACAATAAGTAGCATGAGACAGGCAAAGTAGATACTGTCTACAATTAACACTTTAGTGCATAGTCCTTAAAAATTGAGAAAGAGGTTTGCTCAGATGACATGACAAGGGTGTTACTGGGGTTGGGACTGGTGTGTTTAAAAGAGGATGGATCCCTTTGCAGAGTATGGCTTAGAAGTCCATAAAACTCTGGGACAGCTTCCAAGCCTAAAGGAGTGTATCAACAAAGCCACGATGTAACAGTAGCACAACTCCTCTTCCATGAAGCCAGAATGGGACTTATGGTTCATGGAAACTGGGTGGGAGGAGGTAGGGTGCAGTTCATCACTGGCTGTTATTATCCCAAAGAGGAATCTTGGTGTAAAGATTAGAACATTGGAATAAAAGTCAGCAAATTTGGGTTCTAATCAGATTAATCCATTCTTTTTTTTATAACCTTGGACCATTAACTCCATCTCTCTGGACAGTGAGAGCCATGTCTCTTCCAGCCACAGATTTCATCACCATTGATGTTGTCTTCTGGAGCAGCCCCACTGATGCAGCCACAGTCATGTGTTTGCTCTGGTCATCATAGCACAATTAGACCAACAGAAAGCTACATTCTCTCTGATTCTGCAGGCTCTTCAGGTGACATACCAAAGATCAGGCAGCATTTGCAAATGCTGTCTGGATGCCTTTAAGATGACTCCCAGCTTCCATATGGGTGTATCTTTAGAGTTAATATTAACAACCTTGGCCCGTTTAATGTAGGAGAAGAGGCTGCCATGTTGCTTTTCTGTAAATGATCTGGATTATGTGGTGGTTTCAAAATAACCAACCTTTAAAACTTCTTATGAAATCAAATCTGCTGATTATCCAAATGATGTGACATTTTTATAAATAGAAAATAAACCTCTGAGCATGTGATTGGATCTACTTTTGACACGGGATAAAAATGACGCTGAAAGGTCCTGCTGAAGGACATTCTATAGCCATTTTTTGCAAGCTGGAAGCATGTACTTTCCTTCTTCCTAGGTAGGGAGGAAAAACAACACTTTGCCTTATCCTCCACCTCAGTTGAATAGGATTTATGCGCTGCCATGATTGAATGGAAAATCAGCAGTCCTGCCACTGTCAACTGGCTCAACTCAGGGAAGAACAAAAAAGGTACTTTCTCATTCTAGTGGAGTTCAATGATTTGCCTGTGAGAGCCAGTGTTCTCAGCCAGTACTCTGTTTTTGATGGAAGCTATGGTTGGAGCTGTAGCCATCTCATTGTTTCTCCTAACACATTTGGGCATAGAGGTGGCTTCTATGGAAACCACACCTCCTTTGATAATAACACTGTTACCTACTATGGTAAGAAACATGATTAAGTCTGGCAAAGCCATCATTTCTCCAATATCTTGGATCTTCAACTGAAAACATACTAGAAGAAACTTCACAAGAGTGTGAACCTATGGACATACAATGTCAGCTTAATTTTGGATAAAAGCTGGGTTGGAGGAGCTGGATTGTGAGCCCAGTGACAGAAGGACTTGCTAACATTCCCCTTCTCAATCAGATTGAGTTCTCCTCATTTCTATTCATGGACTGCTTATAAGTCCTAACACATGGGAACTTGAGGGTAGAGAGGTAAGCTTTAGTGTCTTCAGTCTACACCAGGGAGTCTCAGTCTTTCAGTGAGGAGACTATTCATTTGCATGAAGCAGGGACTAGAAGGATATTAGAGGATTTACAGTTCCCTAAACCTGTGATGAATCCAAGTTACTAAAGTCTGATCAGAATGAAGTGGTCACATCTGTGATCCCAAGTTTGAAGGCCTCAGGCAAAGAAGTGAGAGCTCCAGGTGGATCCTGAACTACTGATCTTAGACTTGGTACCGCAGCAAGGGTTGCAACCACCTGGCATGTGACCTGCTGAGCACCAGGGCAAGTGATGTCCAGTGATGGGGAGGTGCTACCTTGTACACGGTTCCTGTTATGTGCCCTCTTTAAAAAAAGGCAGAGAGAAGGAAAGAGAGAGATATTTTAAATGATGCAATTTATTTTCAGTTTCACACTAAACCTTTGTGTGAGATAAGGCATATGAATTCATTTTTCTTCCAATTGGTCCAAATTCTCATATGTTTCTTAGCCTCTTTCTGCACTGGGGTGATGCTAGTATGCAAAGACTTTTTGTTGTCGTCATTGCTTCTGTCATGGTGCTCCTAAGTATTAACCAAAAACTTCATCTTTTGCTCAATGACAACTTATAAAAACTCCATCAATCTCTCCTGAAGCTGGAGGAAAAATGGGCTTTCTTGGCCTTGTTGAGAGATATGTCTGTTTCCAAAATAGGGCCTTTTAAAAGAAGCTTAAAGAAAATTTTGCCCATGTGAAATTTTCACTTTATGTGCTGACTTTAGAGGCATAAGAATAACTCAACTACATTTATTTTGCAACATAAACATTGGCTGTTTCTAACCAGCAGATATTCCCTTGCTCTGGGCTGTTTTTCCTGCCTTGTTATACACTGAAGAGTCTCCCTAATGACCCAGGCATTGCTGAGCTTGTCGATAAGACACTGGCCTGGGAATAAGGAGATTCCGGGAGATGTTACAACCATTCTGGAACTATTCCTCACCTGAAAATAAGGTGAAAATCATCTGGAAAATGATTCAATCAGATACAGGGCCATACCTTAAATCTGGGAGGATACCAGCCTATACTTTTTAAATTTCTACAGCTAGTGATTGAGAATGATTAGACCAGCTACTCTCAAGGATCTTTTCCAGCTAGAACATACTAATGTGCAAGCTCGTATTTATTCTCTTCAATGTGGGAAAGGATCTGCCAAGTGAGAACTGTGAGAGCAAATCCCTCTCTCAACCAGCACATAACCAGCCTTTTAACAAGGAATTAGGAAACTCAGATGGGAGGAGGTATTGTTCAGAAGATACCAGAGTGGCCACCACAGCCTTCCTCCTGGTGAGCACTGGTTTCTTTAGCCCCATAACCCCTTTTGACATGAATTGGCAAATCAACAAGTTTGGTGATGTTTACATGTAAGGTGTAACCTCAACTCACAGGAAATATCCATGGGAGTTGCTAGTCAGCTTTCTGTGGCACGCTGCACATAGTACGGACCTTTTGCTCTCTTTTAGAAAGCATTTTAATGTATTTCCAATGTCCATAATAATCCCTGTCTGTGGATATATGCTCAGATGCGTCCATGCATGAGATGTATTTAATAAATTAGTAAAAGTCCTCAACATATACAACTGAATCTTTATTTGAGTAATTGAGGTAGTCAGATTGTAAAGAAAACCAACAGTCTTATCTCTTGGATCTTGTATAATTATATTGGTTCCTGAAAAACCTTTTGAGAATAAAGTGCTCAGCCATATGAAGCAAATTAGTTCTCCCTGGGCATGAGGGCACCACTTAGCATGGCTGCAAGAGACGATTTTCTGATTGGTACCCTGTTGTCCTTATGGGAGCCTGTTTACACCACCCACCTACGGATTGGCCCCTGGATATGCAGATATGTGTCATCCACAATGTTTCTAGAATCTCTTGCCATGGACAAAATTAACTTTCTTTAAGGAATTTGAAAATGAACTGCCATACTAAAATTTATTGCTGAAAATACTAACCACCTTAATATATTCTGCTGTCCAGAATTTTACTCTGAAAACAATTAGAGCATGATGGGCTGCGTGTTTGACAGTCCAAATTGAGCTACAAATGACCTGAGTGTGCTTCAGCTAAGCACAGGGCAACTTAGGAATGTATTAAGTTGAGTAATCATCTCATATGTTTTTCCCTTGAGTTCAGTGACATCTACAAAGTTCATTTTTTCTGAGAAGTTTTTCTCTTTACAAATTTAAACTCAAGGGAAATAGGATCCACATGTTCCTGATTCATTTGCACTAACTCATCAAAACGTTCTTTTCTTTATAACTTATTGGATGTCTACAGAGGATTTTGACTGTTTTTTACAAGTTCTTTTAAGCCTTTCTGTCTAGAGGCAGGAAATGGCCATTTGCCAGGAGTGAATGAACCCCCTAAATAGTCACGTTCTGTTTAGGAGGCAAAGAAAAGAGAAAATTCATTCCCCATTTTCTAAGTACAGTTGGGAAATGGTTTTCCTTAGAGGGTGGGGATAAATGTATACTCTGGAATGTATTAGATTTATTAAATGTGTAATTAAAGAAATTCCATGAGGTGGTTGCAGCAGGAAAGGGTTTTAAATTGCCTCATTACCTTACCTAGGAAACTCTTTAGAGCAGTTTATTTACCCAGCAGCGTAGAGCCTTTAACTAAGTGAACTGTGAGGCATCTTCAGCGTGCATAGCAGAAGTTTAGTGTGTGTGTGCGTGTGTGTGTGTGTGTGTGTGTGTGTGTATGACAGAGAGAGAGACTGATTTATTCAGTCCTATTTCATACTGCATTTCTTACTTCTCCATATTGAATTCAGCAGATCTACTTTAGAAAATCAAAAATAGCCTGGCAAACTGCTCCATTAAAAACAAAGGTGAAATTCGTGGCTTACTAATGATAGCCAAGGATAACTGGATTTCAAAGCAAATAAACTTGAGCTTGATCTTTCACTAACTATAAAAAAAATTGAGGATATATATATATATGTATTTGTTTTTAATGTCACATGTGTTAAGATATTGAGTACTTTCTTTGTCTAAGCACCTCACCTGGAAGATCTAATTTAATTAACAACAATCCTATATGGTAATCATTATAATCATTTCCATTTTATGGATGAGGAAACTGAGACTTAGAAATATTAAGTAAAATTTCAAAGACCATGTAGCAAATAAAGGGCAGAGTTAACATTTCAACTCCGGATTCCAAGTTTATAACCGTGATTATCAGAAACATCATTTTGTTTTCTTAATAAGGAAAGTAGACTACCACATGAGAGATTTTTTTTTTCAATGCTTACAAATCTCACTGGAATCTAATTCAGATTTCTTCTGCCTTTATCCCATGGCACCCTCCATACTGTTGCTCATATGACTTATGTAGAGTTTTTTGTTAATTTTTTAGTGAAACCAACGTAGTGGGTCCATGGTTTGGTCAACTTTTATTTTCTTGCCCCCAGCACATACCAGGCCCAAATTCATTACAAGTTTGATGAAATAGTTAACAAATGGGACTTTTGGCCTGTAGCTCTCATCGTCTCCTAGCCTTCATGTGATTAGAGTTAGAACCCAACAACTGGGGCACCATTTCTGAGCCATGGATATTGCCATTAATTTGTTAGCCAAATCTGATCAAAAGATAAACAAGCTCAGGAGATTTGTAAATCTCCCTGAAGCAGGTAGGCCCTCATATGGCTCCAGTTTCTCAGTGATCAGCCTAAACTTTGTTTAGAGCACATGCTTTTTGAGATGACAGATTCCTTTACTTACTCCTGTCATGTCTGCTCAAATATTGCATCTTTGGTGAATTTTTCCCTCATTCCTCTATGCAGACTTAGAAGTATCACTGCTTTTACTGTAGTTGTGGGTTTACCTGTTGGTTTTCTCACTGACTTGAGGACAGAGATTGTGCAATTTCATCCATGAGTTTTTTTGTGGGGGGTGTGTGTGTATGTGTGTTTAATCCAAGGGGAGAAGGGGCCTGGCAAATAGAAAGCCTTGATAAAAATGCATTGACTGAATGAATGTTTTGTATTGTTTCTTACAATGACGGAGCTGAACATGCATGAAGCCAACACATCTGTCTCATACAGACCTTCTTTTCAGTGTCAGATTTTAAGCATGCTAAATAGATTATCTGTATTTCAGTGGATTCCAAATTAAGATTCAAGCCTTGATCTCCATCCCCACCTCCCGATAAACACAGGGCCTAGAAACCAGCCTAGTGTGCAGAGCTTCAGCCAGGTCCCAGATGTAGCCCAGGATTGGGGAAAATTCTACCCTCCTCCTTCCTTCATCTGTGGATGGATGGCATTGTGTTGGGGTTAGGTAGCTTTCAGCTGTTGTCTAAAATGCAAAGCTCATTCTAGGGATGAACTGGAGAAAATGAAGATTCCTAGAATCTCATCTGCTTGCCTCTAACTGTTGATCTGTAGCTGGTGTGCACAATGCTTAACGCCTTTGTCTACCTAGCAGTCTGTTTCTCCACAGAGGCTCCTGTGATTTTAAACACCAGGGGACCTTAGTCTTTAGGTAGCCACGTTATCTTTTTTCAATCAATCTACTTTTAAATTCTTTTTTTTTTTAATCTACCTGATGGCATCAACATTTCTATTTCCAGTTCCAAAGTCTGATATTATTTTTTAAATGTTGTGCATTTTCACATATAACTCGTGTCAGAAAGGAAAATATGTTCTTCAGAAAAATGTTGGCAGTGTAGATTCGCGTGTAATTCTTTCAAAAGCATTCCAGTCTTCATTAATTTACTTAACAAATACTCAATAATTTGTATGTCTCAGGCCTTGTGCACTGTTTATACAAAGACAGTTGATACATAGTTCTTGTCCTTACAATCTGTTAAAGGAAACAACACAGTTAGTACGTCATAATGTGGTGAATGCCAGGACAAATGGTGCCCTGAGCACTGTGGGGCACTAGGCAGAGGAAAGAGACAAGGAAGACTCTGGGTGCTTCCCAATTTAAATGAACAAGTACGCTGGAGCCTTCATGCTCCTCCCAGGGCTTCCATTTCCCTGGGAGTAAAATCCAAATGCCTCCCCTACAACAGGGACCCTTGAACCTGTGGTCCACAGACTCTTAAGAGGTCTCAGGGAATTCGTGAGCTTGGGGAAAAAAATACAATTATTTTCATTAACCTCTAACTGAATTTAACACTTCCTTCCATCATGACTGTAGCCGCAAACCACAGTGGTATCAGCCATTCCTGTGACTTTGTCATCAGTAGAAATCATAGATATTTCATATCACATTGCAGTTGTTGTAGAGATCTCAAAACACTACTTTGCTCATAGTGACTTCAAATTACCACAAGAGCTTGTTCTAATGTGTCAATAAAGAAGCACACATATTACCATAGCACACACTGATTCTAGGTAATTGTTATCTCAATAAAATTGTTTCCTTTGTAATCTTTTATATATATTTTTTAATCCTGATATATATTTTGAGAAGAATCCATAGGCTCCACTCAGCTGCTAAATGGATGAAAAAAGTTTCTCTGGTCCTATCCATACTGTTTCTCCCTTGCTTGCTACCCTCCAGTCTCACTGACTTCCTCTTTGAATCCACCCAGAATGCTCAGGCCTCAGGCCACTGCCACAAACGTGGACAAACAGCCTGGACAGACAAGTGTTTATTGGAAACAGCCCAACAGAGATGTAGGCAGTGTCCATTGGCCTTCCTTGTGACTCATTGGCGGGGATAAAAGCAAGCCCAGTGTGATTCTTTTTGAACAGAAGAAAATACAATTTGAAGTTGATCATAGAGAAACCTGAAAAATGCTAATGGAGCAATTTGCTTAGCTATATCTTATTGCCTAACCTTGCTGCCTATTTCACCCAGGAAAGATGAGCAGTCATTATTTGCATAATGTGCAGGTACAAACTATCAAAAGTCTGGAAATTGATATAGTTGGCAACAGACATTCTTTCAAAGGCACCCACAATAAAATGAGGCTCCTGAGAGAACTTGTATCATGAGATTGTGGGTGCCCGAAGAGCATGCTTTATGAGGGGGATAAAAGGTAACGGGTTCATTGCTGCCAGAATGCAGTGTCTTGACACACAGTTTGAGATGTCTGAATCTGACATTTAATAGCTGAGATGATAGTGGCCAAATACTTCTAGAGGTCAAATTCATGCAGAGTTCCTGAAAAGGTGAGAAATCGTTGAGTTCTGTAATGACAAAGCTGATGAGAAGATTGATGAAATGGTGGTGGCAGCAGGATGAGCCTCCAAAATAGCCTGTGAGTCATTTATCCCTGTGACAGCAGAGTCAATTGACAAAAGCAGAGTGCTAATTAAATACCAACCACTGGGAAAATACTATAAATTTCTTTTGGCTTTGTGTTGGCAATTTCGTACTTTTAAGCAGAGGCCAATTATTTTAAATTATTGTTCTTTTTACGCCTAAATTTTATGTGCTCTCATTCCTTTTCTCATTTTCCTCAATCTCCAGCATGTTTTATTTTAAACCAAAAAGGAGACGAGGAAAGAAGAAAGTGGAGAAGGGATTGGAAACAAGAGAAAGAAAAGAAGTTGACAGTAAGAAAGGGGAGGGAAGAAAGTAGCTCCCACATGTTCTAATGACAGTATATGAGACAGACTTCCATTCCTTTCCAGTTTGTGACTAGTTAGGATAATATAATAACTAGCATTTATTAAGAACCCACCACAGGTTTGGCTTTTTGTTAAGTAGTTTATATAGATTAAGCGTTAGCATTTATTATTTACTATGTGACAGACATTGTGCTAAGTGTGAATCCTTACCACCACCTTATCAAGATGTGGGAACTTTTTCCTTGTTTTTTATAAATAAGGAAACTGAGGCAGATAGAAAGTTAAAGTCTCGCTTGAAATATGCTGTCTTGTTTTAATGAATGTGAGAATTTCCATAAAACAATTTTTGAAAGGCCTTTCATATGGAAGCAGTTTATAAGAGTTATAGTTTGCTAAGAAATACATTTAACACAATTTAGGGAAAACTATTGAGTACATAAGCATTGCATTCAAATTAACTCTTAGCTCCAGCTATGAAAGAGAAAGAGATGGAGTCTTACTCCTCAAATGAATGAAGAGCCAAGTGACCTCAGTTTGGAAAGCAGGTACAATGGAAGAGTTAGACATCCCGTACTTGAAGAAGCTTGATCTCCTTTTATCCTCTGTCTGGCTTGCACTAGGTTGGAGAGGGATGTTCTTGGAGGCGGGATTAAAGACTGTGGGGATGCAGAGTAAAAATGAGGTGAGTATAGTTTAAGGTCACAATAGTTCCATTATCTGAAATACCTATAGCTGATTGCCAAGGGCCAACCTGCAAAGGCTTTTGAGGCAAAGTTGAGGAGAATCCTGGAACTGTGTACAATGCCAAGGAGGCTATTCTATTGGAGTTAGGTGAAGTGATGAGTCAGAAAGAAACATTTCAATCAATTCCATCAAATGAAATGAGGACTGGAGAAAGCTTACAATAGTAGAATGATTAGTGACGTAAGTAGGTGAAGGTTTCTTTAAGCAGCTTGTTGAATAGGAATAATCTATTTTGTCAGTTCACATAGAATACATTTGGTGGTATAAAGAAATTTTATGGGTAAAACCCAGATTGGGTAGGAAATAACTAAAGTTCCATATGAATCTCAGGAGAAGAAACTACCTTGTAATTTTGTGAAGTGTTTAGATTGGGGGAAATATGCACAGGGAGTATGCACGGCGTGGAGACCTTTTCCCACATGTTGGAATGACACTTTCTGGAGTGTATCAAACTGCTGATGAGCCAAAATTAATATAGCAACAACTACATGAACAGAGTATTCATTCCTTTCCGTCTTTTTTGGCACCTAGGCTGATAACAATAACAATGCATGCCAGGGCAAATTAACACAGGTGTCTTCCCTGTTCTTCAGATTTAAAGTGACCATGGAGCTGCAACATTTCCCTTAATAACAAGCTTTCCTGCTTCCCGCAGCTTCCATGACAGTTGAGATTGTGCAAAGATGAGAACAGATTCAACAGAGGATCTGAAAGGTCCCATTGGGCCTAGGGCATTCCAAGTCTTTCTATGGCATTATTGAAAATCAGGTGGACACTTCTTTCACTGTAAACTCTAAAAAGACAAAACACGTGTTTGAAAAAGCAATCCAAGTTCAGATAGTCTCTGATAGGGTTCCTCCTTTTTACTTTCTCAAAAAGAATACCCTGGCCTGGGTCTTAACAACAACCACATGCCCATCTTCCCATTAGTTCTTGATGATGGGTTTGGAAGACTTGCCATGGGCCAAACATAGATCTTACTAGAGTTCATCATGCTGGAGTCAACATTCCCAAGTTCAGACAGCCTTTCATTCTGTTCCTCACCAGAAACATTTAATAGCCAGTGGGTGTTTAAACCACAGGGAAGGGACAGCAAGAACAAATACATAATTAGACATGTTTCCTGGCTGTGTGCTTTGTGGATAGGCCTGTGGATTTTCTCTTGGGTGACTTGCCCTAATTGTGTTAGCAGCTTCCCCCAGCAGAGAACTGGGCTGAATTTGATCCACGAAGTTGAAGTTTGAGGTAAAGAATTGTGCATCTACCAGAACGATTATAACTATAGTTAAGAGTGGGTTCGTTTTCTCTCAGTTTGCCTTCTTGTTTCTCAGTGAGCATGGCAGGGATTTCCATTAAAAATAAAGACATTCTGGAGATGTAGAATTAGGAACTAGTTGACTGTAGTTAATTGGCATATTATTGTATTTACGTAAATTCTGTCTGGGAGCTCTGTGAGTAGATTTAAAGCTGCTAGGAAGAAATAAAATATACAGCCCTTTACAATGAAGTTGTTTTCAGCTTAAAGCTTTTGTGTTTTAGTGACTTTGGAGTCGGAATAATATCAACTTGAGGATTTTATTTTGGAGAATGCTAAAGTAATGTACATGATGAGAGTTTCTGGTGGATTTCCATAAACTGCAATTAGAGCTAGGGGACAGAGTATATTTTGAAATTGTATAAAAATGAAAATGATAGCATGTCACAAATTCAGTTTTTGCCACCTCTTGGGTAATCCGTCTACCTCATTACGTCTCCAAACAAACCAACATTATTGACAATAAAAACCCAACAGTATACATAATTAGGATATGCTAATTGCAGAATTTTAAAGAAACTAACAAAGCTTGAAATAAATAGCATTCTCATTTTATAAACAATAATAAGAATGATTAAATGGAGATTTTCTTTGGCATGCTGTCCATACTGAATTTTAAGTGGAGGTTGAAGAAATCCAGTCAATTCCCATGCAATTTATAAGTGTGGTTTTAGTTGGCAATGGCTTTGGGCCGTAGACCCTTTAATGGAAATAAAGAACAACAGAATATGTTCAGAAGGTTTACTAACTGGAGGCCTTTGGCAAGTTGCTGAACATCTCTGAGTATCAGTTTGTCCATCTTTGAAGAGAGGAAGATAATGCATAACTGACAGGGTTGTTGAGAAGGGCCAGGACTTGGGTGAGGCAAGCAAGGTGCTTAAGATGCACCGTTTAAGGAGGCTGCTCTCAGGTGCCAATTCTGCACTCGTATGACTCTGAGGGTGAGCAGGTCCTTAAATTCTACACCCTAGGGGCCTCCCACGCCTCACTAGTCCTGGTCCTCTCAAAGAGGTAGTACACAGAAAGCTCTATCACAGTGCTTGGATCTTATTGAGGCTCAAAACACGTTTCCCCCTGTTTATCCTGTCTGTCCCTTGGGGGCCTTTTGAGAAGAACATATGAGAAAGTATGTGAATGTGTTGGTGAAGTGCTATACAAATGTTAGCTGTGCTAAATCACTGTTGAAGTTATTATTATATTGCTGTTATCAATAGAAAAGATATGTGTGTCTATATGTAAACATACATTAGATATTATAGTTCGTGGAAGAATTTAATTGAGACAATGTGTGTTAATTAACATAAGATAACACTTCAGGTAGGATTGAAATGTTTTCTGAGTACAAATTAGAAATGTGCTCAGTAGGGATGGTATTCCCTTGCCTTGTGATGGTAAGGATGGTATTCTCTAGCCTTGTTTAATATGACTACCAGCCCAGCATCATGAGCATACACTTTGTACCAGAAAATAGGTGGGGTAGGAAAAAAATCAGGACTGAACATTGTTCCAGACTTGGAGAGTGTTGTCTGCCTGCTGGTAACTGGTGCTAACTGCCTGCTGGATGGAATGAGAAATTTGGACAGTTGCAGTTTAACTTGGGGAAGATGGACGAACAGGAGATTGACAGGACTGGCATTCTTACCACCCAGACATCAATTCATTTGGATGAGAGCCATAATAAAAATCAACCATCTATGGAAATCTCTGGGCTGGCCTTAGGGATTCTTAAAGAACTGCCTAGCTTCATATGAATTAAAAGCTAAATTTATTCAGAGCAAAGAAAGATTTTTGCTGAGGGAAGGGCCTGCCAAGTGTTACATGAATGGTGGCAGTTAATTTGGGTTGAGTTCAAGCACAAAGTACTTTTCAAAAGTATCTGCAAAGAAGAGCTGAATTTTTAGAGCCATTTTAGTTTTAGAAATTTTACATTTTATTCTGGTCTTGCAGTCAAGTTCAGTGACTCAGGAATGCTGTTGGAAAAGACTTGCCTGGGTCAGACAAAGGGCTAATTTGAGGCACATTAGCTGTTGAATTCCTTTATGCAGGGAGAGTTATTATCTCACTGCATTTCTGTGCGCCAACAGGAAAAGAAGCTGTGTATGCATGACGTTTGTGTCTGTGTTACTCAGAACTCATCCCAGGCTGTGCTGCAATCGTTAGCACATTGGAGAAACAGGGAGCTTTTGATGAGTCACTAATAACTGGTTTCCTGGGACTGCTCATTTAAGACATACAAGCAAACTCAGATTTCTACTGTGGTTTAGAATTGATTGGAGAGTGAAGTCCTGCCTATGTCTTTGTATTATCCTGTGAATAAGCCTTATCTACATTCTTTCTCCGTGGAGACGTGGTTTCCATAACTGATGGTCCACCTAAAATCTAGAATAATAGTAGCTAACGTATACTGAGCACTTGCGATGCACCAGGCCATGTTTCAGGTTCTTTATGTCCCAACATTTTACAGAAACTGAGGCACAGCTCAGTAACATGCTCAAGCTAGTAAATGTCATTTCTGTGTACCCTGAAACCAGCAGCCTCGGCCTTGGCTCACACTCATCCTCTTACAATGACTTTGAAATCCTCTGTATTTGTGCATGTACATATTTGCTTGTGAAGAACAGTGAAGAGATTCTACCTTGAATAGATCTTTATACTGAGGTCTTTCCTGGCTTTGTTCAGTATTAGAGGTGAGAGCAGCAGAGGTAAAACCGCCAGGCTTGCCAGGTTCTCAGATTTGATGCTTCTGCCTGGAGAAGATTTGTGGACCAGGTCTCTCCGATTCCAGTCCTTCCAGGGGCCAAGACAGACCACCTGAGTGGGTGAAATAGGCTGGGGAGTGTCTCCACTGAACTTCAAGTGTCCCTTTGACATGGTTCCAGATACTCACTGCCGTGAAAGATTAGCCAAGGTGGCCTCATTGTCTAATTTTTCTAAAGAAAACAGACATTGAGATTAAAGAAAAAAAACCATTTTACAAATATTGAAAACTAAATTAAAAACTTTAAAAATATATAGTGCAAATCAACTCAAGCATATCTATGGGCCAGTTATGGCTTACAGGCTGTCATTTCAAGATATTCTATGTTCTGGGTGAATAATGGGTCACCTACAAGAGGTTTTAGTTTCTTGTTCTTCCTTTAAGGAGGAAGGGGAATTATCACCTATAGGAGAATCCAGGGCAGGGGGATTGTCTAATAGAAAGACATGTTTATTGTCTAGTGCCCAGTTATAGCTCTGCATGCTTTATACTCAAGATGGGTTATCTCTTTGCACTGTACAATATGGTAGGTACTAGCTACATATGGCTATTTAAATTAAAATTAATTAAATAAAATTGAAAGTTTAATTGCTCACCTTCACCAACCACATTTCAAGCACTCAATAACCATGTATGGCTAGTGGCTACCATATTGGACAGAGCAGAACAGAACATTTCTATCATTGCAGAAAGTTCTATTGAACAGTCTAGCTTTAGATTCTTAGACTCTGGCAGCCCAGGCTATGTTGTGACTAAGTGATATAACAGGATGCTGACATGAGAAGACTTGAGTAAAACTGAATGGCCTGCTTTCTCAGAAATTTCTTTCCTAATCTATTTGCTTATGTGATTGGAATTCCTACCATAGTGATACTAGCTTGAATGGTAATATGATGCTTTTTCCTGGGAAGGAGTGCTAGTCAATGCCATCAAGTCATTCCAGTGATCCTTGCATTAAAGTCACCTGAGGATGTTTTAAAAATTCAAGTATTTGGGCTCTATTTCATATCTACTTTACCAGTAGTTCTAGAGAGTTGGGCCAAGGCATATCTGGTCCTCAGGATGTCCCTCAGTGATCCTGTTGGAGGCCTCTGGTTAAGCATTACTCCATTAGTACAAACCAAGTTTCCCAGGACATTCTAGCCTTGGGAATAGTCAAAGGCCTGGATCATAATCAAATGATATCTTGGCCAAAGCCCACCTATATTTCTTTGAATGTATGCACCACTAAATTCCTTGGTGCCCATTTATGTTGTTACCTTGGTAGAGCAAATTCCAGGAAATCAAAGGGTATTGATCTACCTCAATAGAAAGAGGGCATTTTTTTCAAGACTGATAGATCTTTCATTTACACTTAGATGGCCAGGCCTTCTGCTGGTTCGCAACTCTCCGGAGATTCCCCAAAGTTAACTCTGCCGTTTGAATTTTTAATGCCTCTGAGACATACTTTACATTGAGACCACAGATGCTAGATTGGAAATATCTATTACTAAGGCACAATTGAGAAGGGATCCATCTCTGACCATGGACCTCACTGTGTACTTCTCAGTCCCTTCGAGGAAGCCACACATCCTTTAAAAATGGGACCCTTGGAGAACTGTTTGATCTCCCAGAGTTCCAGGATGCTGGACTCCATTAACATGGATTGGGTATTGGGTGATCCTGCTGTCACTCTGCACAGAGGGAAGGGGCATGGATTGGAATAGGACACATCAAGTGGCAGGCTACAGGGAGTGAGAGGGACCAGGCAGCAGTAGGCAGGAAGAACCTAGGAGGGAAAGCTGGTGAGTGTTTCTATGAGCATTCTTGTGGCTGACTCTTAATGGCTTGGCACCAGAAAAAGGTCATGTGCAGACCTCATTGATGACCACATAATGAATAACAGCTCCTATGAAGTCACATCAATTTCCTGAAAAGGTATTCAAAGCAGGCTCAGAACACTATTCTATCAGTAGTTTTCACTTAACATAGTGCCTCCCAAACTTTGTTGCACATTTGAAAAACCTGGGGGAACTAAAAAAATTCCAGATGCTCAGGTTGTCACATACCAACTAAATCAGAATGTCTAGGGGTGGGAGCCAGGTGTCAGTATTTTTAAAGGTCCTAGGTGATTCCAATTTTCTTTAAAGCTTGGAAGCTACTGATTTAACACCAAAACATCAGTGGAAAATGGCGGTTGTTCAGGTCTTGGGCTATTGCTTGGGCTAGGGCTTGGAGAAACTGACCATGGTTCATGCCCTCTAATTCTAATTATTTTTTCTTCTATGGACATCAACTGGGCTCCCTGTGCATGCAGGACAGAATCCAAGTCTTCTCTTCCCTTTGCACTCTGTAAGAAAATTTAATGCTTCTCTTGATGTGGAAAAGGCAGAACAGGTCTATTTGAATGACTGCTGTACCTGAATCAGAGAAACTCCAGTTTCTATATGGGGCATCCAGAGGCCCCAGTGAAAATGATGCTTAACTTCTCTCAGCCTGGGTATCTCCATCTGTAATTGGTCGTGAAGATTCAAGGACATAATGCAGTGGTTCCCAAACACCTCATGCAGATGAGAATCTCTTGTTTAACATATACAGACTTTATCCTGGAGACCTCGATTTATTAGGTAAGGGTACAGCCTTGGATCAGTATGTTTAACATGCTCCCAAGATGATCCCAATGCTGCTCAAAGTCTAAGAACCACTAAACTAATGTACATAAAGCATTCAGAATGAAGTAGGTGTTATTTCCTTTCCTGCCCCTCAATTCCTGTAGATATACTTTCCTTTCTATCTGGCTAGGGGTTAATTGTGCTCTGAGACATAATTATCTGATCATAGGGAGAGTATATAAAATAACCCCTCATCTCAGAGGTCTGTGGATTTGGTATCCAGAGCCATTTTTCAGTGTATGTCCTGTGCATTTCAGGGGTTCAATTCTTTGAGTCCCATTTGCCAACAAATTGCCTCATACATGAGTACTTCAAAGAGTGGAGGAGGCTTGTCTCTTATGGACTGTGCAAGTTATATCACAGCCACATGACCTGATATTTCCCAGTTCCTGTCTTGAATTCTGGCTTATTTCCTCATCTTCTGGCTCTTTCCTTGACTGTACTCATCAAAGTGCCTTGAACTATGCCTTAACTTTGCACCATCTCCAGGAGTTGTGAGCACAACTTACTCAACTCCAGGAGATGTGTCTGGTCTCAAATATATCTTTGTATGGTTTTCTCCCTGGGAACAGAACCTGTAATCATCTCTGATCAGCTGTTACGCCATTGGCCCCCAGACCACTGGACTAGGATCTGCCTCCTGGCTCTCAAGTATTTGTCATGGCATTTTCTGATACTGACCATTTAGCGGCTATGATTGCTTCAGTGGCTTGAGCTTGTTTGCATTGCTTCAGTCTCTCCATTGGTCCAAAAACAGCTCAGCATTTGGCCATTTCCAGGTGCCTTACAGTTGGCTCATGAAGATGAAGTGTTTGGTCACTGAGGGAGAAGGGAACTCTTGTTACCTCTTGCATTTCTCCTTCAGATCGCTCATCACAGCTACAGTTTTCTATTCAAATGGGAAGTGAATGCTTACTCTCCACTAGAATCCTGCTAAGAGCCACAAGAGGAGGGATCTTGTTCGTGCTTGCCCTTTTATCTCTGGCACCTAGCAGAGTTCCTGGCACAAAGTGGAAAGCCAACAACTATTAGATGAACTTAGGCCCTAGGTAGCATAATTTTCCTTTACAACAGCATCCAGTATGGGAAAAACACCATTCCCAAGAAGAAAAATGACATAGCTCAAAGAAGTAATTTCCATCATCTACAGGCTTATGAGGTGTCATGATGAGATTCAGACCCGCATGATCCCCATTCCTTTTATAGTAATGCACCCAAAGCAGTCGAGTATAGAACTGTCAAGATGAGTGAGGTTAACCCAACCTGTGTGTTCCTATGCATCCAGCATTAAAGTGTTCTTGTTACTATTAACACTGACTAACCAGTGAAACTTTGTGTGAAAACATTCTGGAAAGATGTCAATGATACTCAACTCATATGAAAAGGCAGTTTGGGTAGGCTAATTATCCTTTTATAGTCCTTATTGGTATCATAGCCATTTAGACTCCTTTTATGTAAACTCAAATCTCTCTTGCTCACACAGGAATCCAGACAGCTGGATACAACTTACAGGGTGGTCAGGAGCACTCAGAGATCTCTATTCAACATCTGGTTGCCATGGGTGAGCATCACAACCTAAGGAGAAGGATATTTGTGGCAAGTCAATGAGTGATGGTGAGGAATAAAGCAAGGGACTGATAAAAAAGAAAGACTTTTTCTTTAAATGTTCAAAAAGGGAAAGATAGATTTAAAAGAAAACTAATGATGTATGTCATTAGTATAAGCTCCACAAAGGCTAGGCCTAGGGTTTTTGGGTCTGTCCTTAGAGTGTCTGTCCTTCAGGGCAATCTAGTGAGATTTCTTTAATAAGCATATCAGAGGCTGAGGTGGATATCAAAAAAATTGTATCCCTCAGGCCCTGACCATAGCTAGACAAAAAAAGCTAGTTGGACCAAAAGATATCTGATCTTGTAAAACAATTAGACAACAATGACAAAATGGCACATAATTTGGTACCACCAAAAATAGTATAGGTATAGCATAAGTCCTCTAGAAATTTTAAGAATGAAGAGAATATTTTGGGATAAATTGTTCAGAAAAAGCTTTATGGATAAAATGAGGAAAATTGACACAATGAGAGGTTTGAATAGGCTGGAGTAGAAAGGAGGCCATTAAAGTTGGGGTGAGGAGAGGAGGGAGCTGGAGTGTGGTATGAGCAAAGAAGCAAGAATGATCATATATGTTTCTAGAACAGTAATAATTCTGACTTGGCTGGCATTCACTGAGAAAAGGTGGGTCAATAGCTTTTGAGTAATTGTATATGAAGAAGCAGAAGTTGTATCTACCAACTTGATTTAGTTAGGAAAAAAACATATAGTCAGAAATTGGTAAACCATATTGGAAGGGTGGGGCTCTGCCTATGGTTGTTGACATTTTTCTTTTTGCTTGATAAGGCTGACTTAGTAGATCTGGCTTTTAAAGGAGAATGCCTTCCTCCTCCCTTACAAGTACATTGATCCCACCTCAATCTCATTCAAAGAAAGTGACCTCCTCAGATAGCAAATGGAAGAGAATCTCTATTTAGCAAGGAAATATGGGCAACCCCCAAATAATCAACACTGCATAGGCACAGTTCATTCATCCTCTGTTTGTTTCATGATTTTGCTAGCAAATATCTTACCACATATTGGAGATTGGAAAGATAAGACTATCTTATTTTGGTAAGGGTTGTGGTGGGAGGTGCCAAAATATTATGTAAATTAAAACCTTTAAGTAAGGGGGAAAAAAGCTCACTATCTCAGCTTTCTACCCCGCCTTGTCTGAGCTTGTGGCTTCAAGCTGTTAGGACTGTACCAGCAATTACATGCGTTCCTCAGAGAAAATAAAATGAGCCCACTAGATATCAGTAAATATTTCTAAGTATTTTGGTTTCCATGAGTCTTCAGTGTGAATTTTGACTAAAGATTTTATTCAAGAAAAAGGCTCCTCATTCATTTTTCTACAATAATATTAGTAAAGCTTAGTTAATGTTATTCAGCTATCTGTTCTACTCAGCATTGTAATGCAATCGTGTGAAATAAGAAACTCTCTGAAAGGAAATTTCATTTCACACAGCCTTGTAAAGCATCGTTGTCAAGAACGTTTGATAGAGAAAACGAGCTAAAAATAAAAGAGAAGGTTTATATATTTACCATTATATATTCATATTATAGTGGATGGAGCTAAATCTTTACATTTCTACTTCAACCATCTGAAGTCAGACCCCTTCCCAGATTCCTGAGTTGTATGTGTTTTTCTCCCTGTATCATCTAACCAGCGTCACCCTCACTCTTCTGCTGCTAACTTTCAGTGACTACCCATTGCCCATCCTGATCTCTGAGTTTCATCAGTATATGGCTTTGGAATGGTCTAAAGTGCATCACTATCAGCATCTGTAATTCTTCCCTGGAGTGCATTTGAATTGTTTAGCAAATATCTCTCCAGTGGTTTTCCAAGAGGGAAAAACCAGCCACTTGATGTTCCCCACATACAAATCCAGGAAAAAAGTTTGAATGCCAACTGGCAGAGCTGCTCTGGAAACCTCGTGTGTTCCATCTCCCTTTTCCTTCTCTCCCTCCATATCTTCTATCGTTTCCTCCGTTATCTCCATAGCACACTTGTCAACACTTGACGAATTATATCCTTTACTCATTTAGTTCATTTGTTGACTACCTAGACCCACTAGAAAGTATTATGAGGACAAGAATTTTTGATGATTTACTTGACTTCTATATCTCCAGTATCTAGAACAGAGTCTGGCATGCAGGAAGTATTCAATGAATATTTGTAGAATGTATAATATAGAACAACAGTTCTCATTCAAGGCATTTTGTCATCTGGGAGCATTTGACAAAGTCTGGAGACATGTTTGATTGTTGGGGCCGGGGGGATGAATAGTGCTACCGGCATCCTACAATGTGTAGGACAGCCCCTCCCAACAAAGAATTATCTGGCCACAAATTTCAATAGTGCTGAGACTGAGAAAACCACACAGAATCCTCCAGAATTCTGTCAGGAAGGATGGCTGCCATCTCTCCTGTGGCTCCCTCTGGTACATCTTCTGGACTATGACTTTTTCTGCCTGATCTCCTGACTGCACATTTCTATTTGCTTTTTGTCATCCAGAAATTGAGCTCTCTCATTTGTTCTCTTTTGTATTCCTTTATTGTCATTTTAATGTAGTTTCCTGATGGAGGGGAGGCAAATGCCTGTGCTCAGCTGCCATCTTGAACTTGAAACTCTGTCATCCTTATCTTGTTTAAGCATCATCTTTTCTCTAAAGCCTTCAGTATGACTCCAGCCAATATGTCATTCTCTCTTCTCTGAATTCTTAAAATATTTACCATAAGTTTTGGCCATTAGGGTAATGTATTAGATAGGGTTGCTGCTCTAACAAAGTGGGTCTCAACTAGTTTAAAGAAGATGGAAGTTTATTTCTCTCCAATGTAACAGTCAGGTCAAAGTCCTGATGTAGGACTTTGGATGGCTCTGCTCCACGTGATTATTCAGAGATTCAGTCTCCCTCCATCTTGTTACTCTGCCATTCTCAGAACAATATTCTCAACCAGAAGGGAAAAGATCTGGAAGTAGATATACCTGTTTTCCACCTTCAAAGAAGAGGAGAAAGAGGCAATTCTTTTTATAGTATTTTCTTTTAAATTGTGATATGTCTGTATGGTGTGTGTGTATGTGTGCACATGTGTGCGTGTGCAAAGTGTTAACAGTAGTTATTTCTGGAAGGTGGATTACAAGTGATTTTTTGTTTTCATTATTTTGCTCCTCTATACTTTTTAAATATACGTATACTTGTAGGCCACTGTAGACATTCTCAAAACCATTTGTTAAACCTACTATTAAATGAAAACTGTATATAAAGATCTGCCAAGAAAAGTAGGGAATTACTAAATGGAAGATAGATGGTACTTTTTTAAAAACAAAAAGAACTCAAAAACTGTAAATATAAGCCAAAGAAAAAGAAAGTAAAAGAAAACACATGTAATATTATGTCTATATGTTATTACCTTTTAAAAAACATATCAAGCGAATCCTAGCTTGATTCACCTTTTCCGTTTTTAACTAATTATTTTGAGATTTAGCAAACAACAGTTAAGTTTAGAAGCTGAGAGAAGAAAAGGAAAAAATACAATGGAAAATGGACAAAACAGTGTAGAAGAGATGGCAAAGAAATAAGGGCAAGAGTGTGTATTTAGAGAGGTATGAAGATCAATAATAATGGTTTAAGTCAGCAGGTAGAAGAAATTTGAGGCAGGACGTGGGAAATTTTTCAGCACAGAAATGAAAGTGGGCAGTAAATGAAGCTTATGTTTGAAGAGGAAAAAAATATAAACTGAAGTAACTGGTAATAAAGCCGAGTTAACTGGACCTGAAAAGTTTCATTCTTTACCTGCTAGTCACCATATTTAGCTCTTCTTTGAGCTAAAGAAGATATGGAAGTGGCAGATATGAAAGTGGTATGAAGGTTCTGGGTGGGGAAATGGATGCTCATTCCAAGAACGTAATTGAAATCCATTTGTTGAAGGGAAGGGAAGGAGACATTTGGCTAAAGTTTATGTGAGCATATTACAAATTAATTCCTCGACTCTGGTACTGTAAACATGGGATAGTTTGCAGAGGTTTCTTTATGTTTAATGCCATAATCTATGCTATTACTGTAGCATAATTATCGAGCAACATAAATAATGTATACATTTCTATAAGCTGTATTTTTCTTATCAAAATATTATGAACTTTTTTTTGGTGAGGAAGATTAGCTCTGAGCTAACATCTGTTGCCATTCCTCCTCTTTTTGCTGAGGAAAATTGGCCCTGGGCTAACATCCGTGCCCATCTTCCTCCACTTTATATGTGGGATGTCAGCCACAGCATGGCTTGATAAGCGGTGCATGGGTCCGCACCCGGGGTCCAAACCCTGGGCCACCATAGTGGAGCATGAGAACTCAACCACCACGCCACCAGGTCAGCCCCTATTATGAACATTTCTACTTTCCACATACATGTAAAGATGTCTCATTTCTTCCATGGTTATATAATATTCCATTAAATGAAAGTTCCAGTAAATATACTTCTGACAAGATTAGCCAGGATGACCATCAGGATATATATTTATTGAAGAAAAATTTTCTTGGCCTATAAGTTATGGACTGACTATTTGTGCACCGCCCCCCACCCCTACCCCAATCTATGTGTTGAAATCTTAACTCCCAATGTGATGGTTTTAGGAGATGGGGCCTTTGTGAGGTAATTAGATCATGAGGATATAACACTCATGAATGGGATTAGTGCCCTTATAAAAGGGACTCCAGAGAGCTCTCTTGCTCTCTTTCTGCCATGTGAGGATACAACAGGAAGTCAGCGGTCTACATCTGGAAGTGGGCTCTCACCAGAACTGGACCATGATGGCACCCTAATCTCAGACTTCCAGCCTCCAGAACTGTGAAAGAAAATTTCTGTTGTTGTAAATCCAGTCTATGGTAAACCACCCACTATGGTATATTTGTTACAACAGCCTGAACAGTCTAAGACAGCACTATTTATTAGATTATTTATTCTTTATCTTTAGATACTTTTTTAATAAAGCAAAATCTTTCCATGTTTTGGTAGTTCTAGGTGATTTATCTAAATTTAAAAAAAGCTTTGTTTTATTTTATGCAAATTGCTAATGTAGTTGTTCATCAATGATGAACTAAAACATTTTAAATATGGAGAATTAAAAACAGAGCAAGTGTTATTGCCATTTATTAACAAAAGTGGCAAAGAGAAATTCAAATGAAACCAATCAATGTATTTGTTGACTATATCCATATAGAAATATGAAAATAATTTTAGTGCTCTAAATAAGAAAGCTAGAATATGACATATTCTGAAGCCCATTATGTTTTGCTATTCCCAGAACTATTTTAAAGATTATATAGCTGTTAATTCTTTTTCTCTTTTTCATATTTTTTCTTCTCCCTCAACTTGTTACAAAAATCTTCAAACACAGAGAAAAGTTGAAAGAACAGAATAATGAACACCTGTGTAACCTCCAAGATTCAACAGCTGTTATATCTTAAGAGAATAAAAACGTCTTTGTTGTATGAATATATTAATGGTTAAAATAGAAAAAAAAACCCACCTAAAAATTAATTTTATTTTTATTTCTGCATTATATTATTGATATTGGATTGATCCATTGTAATATCTTTGAAGAATCACAACAAAATCTAGACTGGAGAAAATACTGGCTCATGACACTAGATCTAATGAGCATCCAGCACAATGCTTCTTATGTTATTATTCTTTCTCTTATCTTTTTCTCCTTTCCTTTTAAGTTTCCTTCTTTGTCTTTCTGTCTGCCACAAAAATAAAATTTGGCAATATAATTATTTACCAAAGAATTATCAGTTTAAATTAATATTGGTTACATGCAAAAGATTAATTACAGTCATGGGCCTTATAATGACGTTTGGGTCAACAACACACCACATATACGACAGTGGTCCCATAAGATTAGTACCGTACAGCCTAGGTGTAGTAGGCTATACCGTCTAGATTTGTGTAAGTGCACTCTATGATGTTCACACAATGATGAAATTGCCAAATGACGCATTTGTCAGAACAGTGTCCTAGTTGTTAAGCAACACATGACTATAATGACATTCTCTAATAGAGAGGAGTCTATTGTGTTTGTGGTTGGTTTGCCTTGTTTTTCATGGATTATATTTCATGAATACTTAAATAAAAGCCATGTGTCCTTTGCAAATTACTATTTGATTGTATTCCTTGGAAATAAAACACCACAACTGATATACATTGAATATTGAATGCTTTTTATGATCTTTAGTAGACGTGAGTGAATTTTGTTCTGTATAGTAAGAATTTAGTATATGTAGTAAGCTAATATTAACTTACCAACAAGTGACCTTTTAATTAAATATTTTAAAATGGGCAGATCTAGGGCTTCTAGATAAAATATAGGATATTCAGTTAAATTTGAATTTCAAATGAAGAACGAATATTTATTTTTCCATAAGTATGTCCCAAATATTGCATAAGATATACTTTTATTAAAATAATTATTCATTGTTCATTTGAAATTTGGACTTAACTGGACATCATGTATTTTGCTTTGCTAAATCTGGCAACCCTTGCAGAATAACATGTAATTATGTAAACATAATAAAATTTTAATTTTATTTTTTACTCATTGATTACAATTTTTCTCTCAAGCACAAACTAATACATGCTCAATGACACAAAAACAAACAAAAATCAAACAAAGCAAACAAAAATAAGCATACCTAAAAAACACAGAAATTCACAAACAAATAGACTATCTTATATTAAATTTATCACCCTCCAGAATCAGCCTCTTTTCTAGAAAAACATTGGCCTGGGTCTTGGAAAATCTTAATTCCAGTCTTGGCTTTGTCCTTAGGAGCTCTATGGTCTGGGCAAGTATCTGACCCCCTCCTAGGATTCCCTATTCTCATATGTCAATTAAAGGATGTTGAAAGATTGATATTTAAGGTAATTTCCAGACCTGAGGTTATAGTAGCCCATGATTTCAATTTCAAGTTCCTGGAATAATTGCATACCCATGGTACTCGTGAAGCCTGTTCTTGGTTAGTTAATTTGTGTTTACTTGTTTTTTAAACTGTGCTATTTCTATGTCTTTATTCTTTTTTATTCAAATGGATTTAGTTTTCACCTTTAATGGGTACAATGATGTCATTCATGCAAAGCAATAATTCACAAATAAGTTCAAAGGAAATCTCTCACCAATATTCACATTAAAATGCTGGTTGTGCCCTTTAAATGACGTCAGCATTTCTTCCTAAGAATTTTGAGGCATTCTAAAAGTTTAATGGTAGAATAAAATGGTATTTTCCTCAAGAAGAACAATTTTGGTGGTGCACTTGTAGATCAGTCTTTTTAAGAAAATTGCAGAAGGAAAGAAGAAATGTACATAGATCATAATATTTTAGGCATTAAGACAGTGCTACTACTTGGATACTCTGAGTGCAGTTTTGATACTTTAGAGGTATTTTTCAAAAAGAGAGAAAGAAAACAAAAAGAAGCCTTAGAGATAGTTCATCTTGCTCTTTCTTTTTTTTTCTTGAGAAGAAATGCAGTCCTACAGGAAAGTAGTTGGTAAGGGAAGAAAAGGGAATATGTGACAGGAACTTTGCAGGTATAGCTGAGTTTTATCATAGCCACACTGGGCCAGGAAGCCCTGGAATTTCAGCTACAGAAGGGGATTGGCAACATCAGTGTGGTTGTGGGGTGGGGGAGGGAGCTTGTCTTGATGCAGTTTGGGAGAAGGATTGAGTAGGAGGCTGGTTTGGAAGCTATATTTGCATGTCAAGTTCACTGTTTCTTCTTAAATTGTTTGATTGTGGTACTTTGATGAGAGAGGCATGGTGGCAAGAAGAATCTGATGGAGATTATGGGGGACTAAATCTTTCCCAAGCCACTTTTTGGTTCTGGCACTGCCTCTGAGGTAGGAGGTATGTTTTTTCCAATTATACAGATGATAACCGTGAGGGTAAAAAACACTTCATTGATTCACCAAAGGTTACAGAGTAATGAGCAGGATTCAAAGTCAGGTCTATGGAACCAGAAAATCTAGATGGGCTCTCCATTATACCATGCCGAAGGATTAGACATGACCTCATCAACTTTGAAATAATCCCTGAGATGAGACGCTGAGCTTCGGGACCATGTGTGACTATGTTTGCCTCATGCAGACACATATCCTTCTAAACACAAATTAAATTTCTTTAAAATCACTCTGAAAAATATATGACTAAAACTGTCTCTATGTGCAAATTAATTGGTAGAAGAAAATAAAACAGATTAAGCTTATTACATAAATGAACTAATGAGTTATTCATTTTAGAATACTCAGATCGACCAAATTCCATTGGTTAGTTTTAAAATAGCACAATGTGTGATAGAATTCAAACCTTTTCTCCTGAGAACAGCTCTTCTATACAAATATATCCAGTGCTCCCTCCCTTGCAGGCTTCTTCCTTGCCTATAGAAAACTAATATATGCCCATTTTTTTTAACTTAGAAGTTTTTATAATAAAAGGAAGTCTCAAAAGGGTATAACAGGATGGCAGGTGTGAAGGCTGATATATAAGTTTACCAGTTTCAACCAAGTAATCATTTAAACTCCCAGTATACAAATATCATAACAAATGGTATAATTTTTAGTGGATAAATAGATTTGACATCAGAGCTGGCTCCAAGATAGGGGTAGCGCAAACAAAGTTATGGACGTCCAGAATGTGTTATAACCTCAGCTCCATCGCTAACTGGTTCATGACCTTTGGTACGTCTCTTAAATTCTCTAGGGTGTTATGTCTCTGCTTTACGTATCTTGCCAACTCTAAATTCTACCATTCTTTAACTGGTTTTCTAAAACCAGATATTTCCAGGGCAATATTTTGAATAATCTATGATTCTGGTAGCTCCTAGTAACAATGTAAATTTCCTTTCTTCTTACACTAGTGGTTCTCAAAATGTAGTTTTGGAACTTATTAGAAGTGTAAATTCTCAGGCCCCACCTCAGACTTGCTGAATCAGAAACTCTGGAGGCAGGGCTAGAAACTTGTGTTTTAACGAGCCCTCCAAGAGATGGAGAACCACTATTTTATACTATAAAATTAAAGAGCTATTTCAAAGAAAAGGGTGATTCCCAGATTATAGGACTAAGACCCTGACAACTCAGTCTCTACTTTGACCGCACAGAAGAGAGTGAGGCCTAATGGATAATGACATGACTGAACAACCAGGCAGGCCATACTTCCACTCCCCGATAGGACACTTTCCAATCTTGTGTCTCCTGCGTCTGGGGTTTCCATCTCCCTGGATCTATTTTCAGAATGAGTGTTCATCCTAGTATTTCAAATAAATTTGTGTTGGGTAATTATGAATGAGAAATAAATTGGCAACCAGAAAATAAAGATAGCATCCCTTTAAAAACCTATTGGTAAGTATCTGGCAATTTTGGGGGGTAACACAGGTGCACCATCTTAAGAAGTAAGACATTAAAGGGCGCCCCCAGAAGAGTAGGAGCGACTGGGCTGAAATTGAAGCAGTAATTTGAGCCATCACAGTGAACACCAAAGGTCATGGTGTTTTATTTATTATTGCAATTACGAGAACAATAAAACTGCGACAAGCAGCAGGGGCTGTGCAGTTTTGCCAGCCTTCCATGTGACACGTTCCCCCTCATCAGCACTTCTGATTTCCAGAGGCTTGAGTCTAACGAGCAGCCTCAGCAGTACACAGATTAATATATTTGCCCGAGACAGAACAGTTTTCAAGCTGGCAGGTGTTGATAAAGATGTGTCACCCTAGTTTTGTTCTTTACTGGAAGGCCTGCAAGCAGAGATGGTGAAATTCTTGTTATCACTTCCACATGGGTTGTCTTCTTGGCACAAATGAAGAGACTGGAGGGATGCAGTCATTCTTCAGCTACTAAAACAAAGGAAGGTGGATTCCATTATTCCAAGGGCCCTGAGGGTTGAATGTCTTCAAAATCATTCAAGAAAGAAGGAAACTAAATGTTAAAAGGCCTTAGCGTTGATTAGAAAGTGAGATCAGAAACAAAGCGAGGGTGCTCTTGCATTTATCGCAAATATTAATTGTGCTGCTATCTTTGATTTGCAGAATAGGATGTTATAAGGAATGCAATGACCATTTTATCATGTTGAAAATGCCCATCATTAATATGGATTAAGAAACAAAAATGAAATCACCAAGCAATGAGTTATGCCCATCAAAAGATTTGTTGATGGAATGAAACTTATCCTTTATTCACACTCAAACAACTCTTGAATAATTATTTCCAGTGCTGTTTTTGGCTGCATTTCCAGTGGTCCAGAGCTTTAATGAGATCCTACCTATCCTAAGATATGCTCCTCTCTTTTTAGTATTTTTACGGGATTTGATAAAAAGAAACCAGTGGAAGCGATCCCCTAACCCCTTGTTTATAATATTTCAATGGATTCTTCTTAGGGTGGTCAGCAAAGGATGCATCATCTCACTACAGCTTATCCCTGTGACCTCAACACACACTGTTAGCCACTTGCTATCTGAATTCTGAACCCACTCCCCTCCTCTGAGATATCCAAAAGCTCCAAGCTCCTTTCCACACATGCCCTTCTCATGTGTTGCTTTCTCACCAGGAATAGTCCTTTCACTTTTCCTGGGAACTCCACCCATGGTTCATATAGCAGCTCATACAACTCTTATTCTGGGAAGCCTACCCCTGGCTCCCAAACTGGATCATGACCCTGGTCATATGCTTTCAAAGCATCTTATAGTTTTGCCTTAGAGTAATTATTTAATGAATGCCTGTCTTCCAACATAGAGGCCATTGTTTGTTCGTCACTTTATCCCTAGCACTTAGCAGAGTGCCTGCCTCACTTATCGTGGGCAATAATAGCCATCAAATTTTTGGAGCAGGGAATGATATGGTTGGCTATGTTTCAGAAGAATAACCCTTGTAGTAAGTTTGTAGGTCAAATTGGAGAGTAGAACGATTCATAATAGGGATTTTGTATAGGGAACTATTGAAGGTGTCTAGGAAAGGAAAAGAAAAAAATAACCTATCTAAACTATCCATTTTATGGCCTAACTCACTTGCCAAACATTTGTTGAGTACCTACAATGTACATATCAGACGCTGCTGGATGCTGAGGCAATAAAAGACCCTATCTGGAAAATGGAAAGGAAGGGATGGATTCCAAAGACACTCTAGAGGTGGAATCAGCAGGACCTACTGAGCAACTTTTGATGTAGGAGTAGAAGGAATTCAAGAGGAGTATAAGGTTTCTAGCTCAGTGACTATATAAAGGGTGATTCTATTAACCCCATGTTAGGACTTCAGGACAAATAGCAAGTCAGAAAAAAATGTAGAGAGCTCACTTTTGAACACATTAAGTTTGAGATTCCTCTTAGATTTGCAGGTGAAGTAACTGATATAGTCACAGTTTTTGGAATGAAGTTTCACTGTTCAATGCAGAGCTTCTGGTTCATTGTAATGGTTAGCCTATAAAGATTGGGAAGATAGCAAGGCCCGCTTAAAAATATAAAAGTATAGGTTTTTTTGAAACCAGTGCCTTATTTTCTGACCTTTAGAATGTGCATATTTTGAATGAGAGTGAATAAAAACAATTTTTTTGGTAAAGAAGTATATCTCATGGATAATGTATTTTGAATATAAAGAAAACAGAACAGTCATTAAGTGGGAACATAAATAATAGGGTGTTCTTATTGAGTGGCAATAGAAAAAAATATTTGCTATTCTACTGCTTCTTTTTGTACTGATCATATGCCCTAGAATATATAGTATATAAAATATTTACATTTTATATGATATACATACATCATATAAAATATAACTTATATAAATATAAGTTATAAAAATATATTATATAAAAATATACTTTTGTCATTTTAAATATGTAATAGAACAGTTTATTCTATTTTTTTGTCTTCCTTTTTTCTTACTATATAACTCTTGTATTTTTCCCTTTAAGGCAATACTTAGGAATGTATGTAACCAAGAAATATGGTGATAAATATGTCTTTTGCAGCAAGCTTCAAAATCTCAAGAGATCTAGGAGAGGCATGAAACTCTAACCAGATAAATCCATGGTATATTGTGTGAGCCAAATGCTTTCTCTGGAATGAGAAAGATTCAAGTCAGTGACAAGGAAGAGCACGTGGGGCTTAAGCTGCCTGTCGAAGGACACAGGTGTGCATCAATACCACAAATGCACACAGAAGTATCTAAGAACATCTCGCCTTGCCAACTCTTTCATATCACATGAAACTTGGGCCAAGTGTGCAGCAATATTGAAACATATCAAACTCTGGTATTACTTTTCCAGTGTCTATTCTAGCAATTGCATTTTTTTGTTGTTCAATAAATTGTTATTTCAATACTGAAGTAGAATTTAATAAACTAAGGTTTGACTGCAGGTATTTTCACTGACTTGTTGGTTAAACTGAGGTGGGTTTTTTTTCTGGTTTGTCTAGCATAGTGATGGCTCATATTTTAAGATGAGATTCTGATTTTACACATTCACTCAATAAACACTTATTTAGAATCTTCTCCATGGTGAGCACTGTGCTAGACTTTAGGTAAGAGAGATAAAGTGGTGATAAGAGAGTTATAGCAGGGAGGGAATGTCACATGGAGAACTTAGGGAAAAATATGTAAAAACATAGGAATGGCAGAGAGCATGGGTGCTCAGATTATGGCAAATAGCTCAGGATGGCTGGATGCATGAGCTGGAATATTATTTGAATGTGGGCTCTGATGGACTGAATAATTGGTCAGGACCAAATCATGACCAGCCTTGAGTGCCAAACTGGAGTTAAGATTTCCAAAGGCCATTCGGGTGTACATCCTGTAGTATGTAGGGATTTTTAGGAAAGAGTGACATGACCAGATTTGCAATTTAGAAAGATGACCCTGGCCACAGTGTGAATGATGGATTGGAAGGTGAGGCAAGGAATCAAAAGAGAAGGCAGGGTGGCCAAGTAATAAACTCCTGTAGCAATTCAAATGAGAATGTTTAGCCCTTGAACCAAGGTCGAGTCATTGCACATGGAAAGGAGGGGACCAAATAAGATAAATCTAAAACTTGGATGCTGGAGATGAAGGATAAGGAAGAATTATGGGGTAACTGGGTTGATGGGGGTGCGTATCATCTAGGGTTGCCATAACAAAGTACCAAAAACTGGGTGGCTTAAACAGCAGAAATTTATGTTCCCATAGTTTTGGAGGCTAGAAGTCCCAAAATCAAGGTGTTGGCAGAGTTTGTTTTTTCTGAGGGCTATGAGAAAGACTCTGCTCTATCCCTTTCTCCTATCTTCTGATGGTTTGCTGGCAATCTTTGGTGTTGCTTGGTTTGCAGAAGCATCATCCCTATCTCTGTCTTCATCTTCACATGGCGTTCTCCTTGTGTGTATGTCTTTGTCCAAATTTTCCCTTTTTTATGAGGACACCGGTCATACTGGATTAGGGGCCCACCCCATTTTAGTATGACCTCATCTTAACTAATTATTTCTGCAATGACCCTTTTCCCAAATAAAGTCAAATCCTGAGCTACTGAGGGTTAGGACTTCAGCATGTGAATTTTTAGGGGACACAATGTGATCCATAACAGAGTGCTCTTGGAGACAGGAAATGCATGAAGATAGTCCCTTTTTTATGGAAAGAAGTGATTAATTCATCACTAGTTACACTGAATTTGAGATACCAAGGGGATACTCAAGTAGTGATTTTTTTTTCTAGAACTGGACTTACGAGTCCGGAACATGAAAGGCTTTGGGTACACTGCCTACTATAATCTCTTTCATTCTCTTTATTTAATATAAAAGTATTTAAATTATACTGACAAAAGAGCAGACATTTGGATATTAGTTGGAAATTTGAAAAATCAAAAGAAAAGAGCTAAGTAGACAAATATTGGAGACCCTTCCCAGATAAATTTCAGCAACTTGACATTCATATGATGAATTGATTAATGGGAAAGCAGCCCAAACTTGGTAGAAAGAGCTGAATCTTTTGATTTCCTTCAGAATATTTTGATTCTGTAATATGACTGACAGATATCCGTATGTCCCAAAGCAGTGTCTTGTGTGACATTGAAGTTTTGCCTGACAGTTTTCTTCAGAAAGCTCTGAACATTTAGCCAATTCCTTAACATATTACTCTTCAATAGATTTTCTGTTTGTAGGGAAAGCATTTCTGAGAACACATTTATTTTTCATATGTGTAACTCTTTATTGCCCAACATAGTACTTCATACATGGTAGATGCTAAATAAAGCCAATTACTGAATGGCTGTTGTCTAAATGTTCAAGATATAGGCTTTGAAAAGAATCTCTATAACCCAGGTTTGCATGTAGTATATAGACCTTCATATAGTGCTCTCCCTTCCCCTCCATGCCATGTGGGAACATGCTATGTTTGTTTAAAAGCCCAAGTAATGCTCACAAATGAGCCTAGCTTGGAGTCCAGTTGGACAGGAGCATCAGGTAATTGTTGGAAACCTCTGGGGTTGTGACCTGTATAATTCATGCAGAGGAGGGCCTGCTTTGTGCCTCTCAATGTGCCAGGCACCTTGGGGTTATACAAAAGAAGCTTATCAATGTCTTCTATGGAGATAGTCAAGAGCCGGGATTGTTGGAGTGAAGCTGACTATCTTCAAACCCCACTCAGTCACTCTCTGGCTGTGTGACCTTGAGCAAGTTATGTGACCTTTGTAAGTCTCAGTTTCTTCTCTATAATGTGGGGATTATAACAGTACCTACTTCCTAGGGTTATTGTGAGCTCAGTGATTATAAAGAGATTAGGCATACAGAAAAGCTCATAAAATAGGAGATGTTATTATCAAAATTGTCATCACCATTATACTAGACATCTGAGAGCTCTATACACTCACATGGACCTATTGAGAAACCATTTAAGAAAATAGGACCAAGGGAGAGATTATGCCATAATTGTTATGAATATTTAGGGTAGAGAGGGGCTAATGTGGGTGCTTGTACAATCTAGGAAGGGATCTTGAAGGAGGTAAGACTTCAAAGGCCCTTCAAAGATGGATTGCTTAAAAAAGATTGAAAGGACAGAATAAAAATGTATTGTCAGAACTCTACCATTTTAGGCACTTGACTGATTTTGACTTCTCTGAAATCTGTTCCTCAACACAATTTCCTCAGAAGCCTTGGTTCTCACAATATTTACTATTGTAAGCTTCATCAAACAGCCAAGTGATTTCTTAAAAAATAGGGGTCTTGACCTTTGCCTTTCCCTTGGCTGGGAACTTAATCATTCTTTGGTGAATAATACCAACTCTGTTTGCCGGCCCAGGACTTGTGACTGGAGTTCACGTGAAGGACTTCCCCATTTTCTTTTTAGCACAACCCTGCAAATCAGAGCAAATGACTCTTCTTCTGAGTTTAGCCTGCTGGCAGAGGGTGAGGATCTTGGAAATGCTGAGGAGCTCCTTCTGGGACTGGGCTTCTGGGTTGCTGTCGCTGACCTGCACCAAAATATGATCAACATGGACATGCATAGATTTAGATTTTTGTGTGTGTGTGAGGAAGACCAGCCCTGAGCTAACATCTGTTGCCAATCCTCTTCTTTTTGTTGAGGAAGACTGGCCCTGGGCTAACGTCTGTGACCATCTTCCTCTACTTTATGTGTATAAGCAGTGCGTCAGTCTGCACCTGGGATCCAAACCTGCGAACCCCAGGCCGCTAAAGTGGAGCACGCGAATTTAACTGCTACACCACCAGGCCAGCCCCAGATTTAGAACTTTTTGATCTGTTAAGAACCCACTGTAATTTTTACCCCTTTCTGCAGCTTTCTATAACTATTTATATAAAACTGTTTCCTACTAAAATCCTTTGGGATTTTAAGATGATTAGGGAAAGTGTGCCATAGGGGCTTAAATTGTGGCTTGAGTCAATTAAACCAGGCTCAAATATATTAGTTTTAGGTCCTTGAGCGAGTTACTTAGCTTTTCTGAGTGTCAGTTTCCTCATCTGTTCAATAGAAATGGGTAATAATGTCCCACTTATAAGGTTGTAGTGAATATTAAGAATATAGTGTATACTGCAAAAAGTGTTTGGCATATAATAGGCCCTCAATAAAGTTTAGCTACTATTATTTTAATGATACCACAGGCAGATATTCAAGTTTTCAGTGCCACAGCCATTGAAGGCTCCTACTTCTGCTGCCAGGAATGTCATTTCCTTGACTTTCAAGTCATGACAGTGGAATGATGGGACATCCTGCTGCAAAGAATGGAAACTTAAAAATAGTTTCCATCCAAGCAATGAGGCAAAGCTCTTTTTTTGAATTGCTTAGTTTTCTGTTGTGACAATTTTAAGCAGTGGTTTAAAACAATAAACACCCCGCTCCCATAAGTGGCTAAAAACAGTAAGCACTTATTTGGCATGTGAATCTATAGGAATTCCATTTGAGTGGCTCTGCTGGTCTCAGCTGTACTTGCTTATGTGTGTCAGGGAGTCACCTGGCTATTAGCTGTTCTAGGCTGGGCTTGGCTAGGTCAACTAGCTCTGTTCCACCTGTGTTTCATCCTCCTTCTGGGACAAGCAGCCTGCCTGGGCACCTTCTTATGGTGATGGCAGAGGTACAACAGTGAGCAAGTCCAAGGCAATGCTTGCATCACATCTGCTAGCATCTTATTGGCCAAAGCAAGTTACGTGGCTGAGCACAGAGTCAAAGGGCAGGGCAGGTCAACCCCCTACAATGGGTGAATATTGTAAAGTCCTGTTGGGAAAGGTGTGGATACCCAGTGGGAGAAGAAGTGGGGACATTGTTGTGCCTAACACAGCATCTAGATTCAGGGCAATAGACTTTTGCCCTAATATTGATTCTGTCCCTGAAGTCATATGGTTTGCTTTAGAACCTGACTGTGTGATCAGTAACAGCAGCATAGTAGAAACTCTCAGTGATTCTTGAATAGCCACAGACTGAGCTAAAAGAAATAACCTGAACTCTTATCTCAAGAATATAGACTCTTTAGCCGGTAGCAAGAATTATTCCCAACTGTTTTGAATAGGTTCTCATTGATTTAACAGCTAGGCTAGGGAGGGTTGATTACAATTTTCAATGTAGTCTCTAAATTATGCTAGGGAGATATGTGCAAAACTAATTTGTTTTAAGCAACAGAGAAGCCATCCGAGATTAGATTTCCTGGCATTGTCTTCAACTGTGAATAGAGTCAGACTTGTGTCCAAGAGCCACAGTGTGAATTTGGTCATGATTGCAGCAAAACAGTGCCAGAGGGTTTGACAAACTCTGGGTATTCAAACATACCCTTCCACTTTACCAGCTTCTGCACGCATGCAAGCATTTCTAATGTAACTTAGGACAGAGCTGTATTTCATTTGGTTGCTATTGATGGTTTTTCTTTATTATTTTATTTAATTATTGTTAGGTAAAATAATAGATATATATAGCTGAAAAAGTCACCCATGACAGCTGGTTTTTAGAGGAAGCATATCTTGCTTTTACCCTTTGATTTCCAGCACCCCTAGTCCTCCAGGGAAATTCTTTAAGTCACTGAGCAGGGGGTGTGGGTGGGGTTACATTCTGAGCTTCTGTGCGCTCATTTTCATGCTGCATTCCTCAGAGAGGCCTCGAGTACTTTAGGAGCTGATAGAGTTTGGCTGTCATTTGAAAATGTTTTCCTTCTAACTGTTTTCATTTAGAAGCTAATTTATACTCTGCTTTCAAGTAGGCTCAACTCCATTTCACATCTCTGACATGTAGCACACATTGCAGTGACTGGGATGGAAGGAGACAATTCAATCAAAGGATGTTTTCTCCATGGAGGAAATGAATATTATTTGTTCATCTTGCAATTCAGAATTCTGGGCAAATTACGATGTTTGGCAAAGGCGCTGGCAAGACAGAAAGACAAATAAATTGCATGGTGTGAGAACAGCCTTCTTAATAGTAAGGTTTCCTTAAAACAGTGGGTATTGGCTGCAGGCAAAATATTAAGCTGCAAATCACTGGTTTGCAACTCCTTGATCATCAGTTGTAATCCCAAGAACATATTTAATTTCCTATTTAGTCCTAATTTCTCTTTGTTCCTTAATGATATTTCTCTCCACTCAAAATAAGCCATCTGTTGGCAGCAGCCCACAGAAAACAGATACTGCACACTCAGTAATCTTGGAGTGAGGCTGTTACACTGAGAGAATGAAAAACAGGTCTCTCTGGAATCATGGGGTCACCTTTAAAATCTCTAATTTTCCTTTTTTTTTCATCTTGGCCATATATAGTATTGGAAATAAATCTTGTTTCATTGTGTTTTCTAAAACGTTTGTGACCAGAGGACAAAGCTTTGTTCTCAAGAACAGAGAGTTTACAGCTCGGCTTGGAGATGCATTTTGACATTTTTTAACCCTCAATTTAATAAATCCCTGGATTTCCCATGTTTTCAAGAAAAACATCTATCTGGCAGTACACATCAGAACTCAGGATGATGGCAGAATAATTCTTTTCACTTGAAGGCTATAAGATGGATGGGCTGAGCATGGAAGAGGGAGCACCATGACATGGCGAGTGGGCAGAATATGAAGTATTCAAATTTACCTTGCGCCCATCCAGTCTTTGACCACAACTATCTTTTACCTGTATTTGAACACCATTCCTATTGGAAAGAAAGGATACTCTTTGACCATGGACAAACATAATGATAGCTAATACTTCTTGAACTTCAACTATGTCCCAGGCACTGTGTAAGTGGTTACACATGGATTTTCTCCTTTAATCCCCTCAACAACCCCGTGAAGTTTCTCATAATATGTTCATTGTCGAGATGAGAAAACAGTCTCAGAGTTCCATAGCTATTAAGTGGCAGAGTCCGGATGATAACCTAGGCAGCTTGATTTCAAAGAATCTCCACACTTAAGCTAAAATTGGGAATGGGTTAACAATGAAGTTGTTTTATCCTGCACGCCTGCAGGAAACCGCCTAAGAATAAAGAACAGAATTCAGATTCACTTAAAAGAAAGTGTTAGAAATGTTGAAACAGGCACACAAAGCACATCAATGCAGAGGTGAGTGAGGTGGAGGAGCTTTTGATCTTCCCTTTCACTCCCTCATGTTTTGAAATATGATTCCTTTTGATGTCATTTCTTCAGTGGTTGCTGCACTTCAGCTTTAGATGACTTTTCTATCTCCCAGAGCAATTAAAAGGTAATATCACTATTTTACCATGTGAAGCTTGACATCTGATTCATATATCACTCAGCCTGAAGGCATATTTTTCATACTCACCTGGGTGCATGTCAAGCAGTGAATTGGTCTCTTTTAGGATTCAAAAGGAATTCCCTTTTCCAAAGGAGATTCAGGTGAGCGAACAAAATTAATATCCCTATAACTCCCCATCTCCTTTAATTAGCGAACCAGAGAGCTAACAATTATCTCACCTGTCAGTTATTTTGACAGCTTGCTGTTAAGTCAAAACCAAAGAAATATCCTCCTTCCAATCTCACACCCTAGCAATTGATATCAAAGTCTCCACCACCAAAGGTCTACTTAGATCCCGTTAGTGTGACCTTCATGATGGGAGAGGACCTTCCACTTTCCTCAAACCAATGTCTCAGATCCTTCCATCCTCCATCATAGATTTTCTGACTAATAAATGTCACTACATGGTGGAGGTTGCCTCATCTCAGAAATTTCCACTGTCAAAATATTCTCAGCAGTGCTAGACAGATGGAACCAATCCAGGGAGCAAAACAAATGCTACTGCAGCTTTTTGATCACTCCAAATGTAACGGTACTAGCAGTTCTTATCTCATAATATGCCCATCGCCATCATTTTTTTCCTCTAACAATCTGTCCATGGTGACAAGTTCTATTCCACGTTCTTGATGAGAGATCATGTCTCTAAGCCATATGTTGTAAAGGGAAGACTAGCCCAGTCGTAGCCTTTAGATTTATAAATAAGTGGAATTGTACCTCTCATATTACCTCCCATTATCTTAGTACTTACCTCAGTCCGGTTCTGTATCCTAGGAATTTCCCTGAGAAAACTAAAGAACACATGTAATGTGATCACAAATTTGTAGGATGGGAAAACTCATCTAATTGTTCTCTTCTGCCAAATTTTTGGATTCCCATTTTCAGAGAATGATCTGTCTTCCGCCATAAGCTGACATGGTGCTACCAACTCTCTAACAGAATTGAGCAGCTGGCCAAGACAGATGGATTTCTGTGTTGATCCACTGAAGTTTCTCCTGTAAAAATCTTCATTTCCTCATCATACCTATTAAGCATTCTTCATTTCAGAATCCACTCTCTGCCCTGGTTTTACTCTATTTAGTAATTGTTTCTGAATGAACTGTGGTTTTAGTATAAGCACCCTCTAAAAGATGTTTGTAACCCGAATATAATGGCCAGGGTTGGGAGTAGCCACTTGCTATGCTTTGAATTCATCCAAATAGTTCTTCTCTCATTGCTGTTTATCTACATCCATCCATTTATTTATCCATCTGTCCATCCACCAGTCCACCCACTGACTATCCATTCTTTCATCTCTGTCCATCTATCTGGTCATTTAATATTCAGAGATAGTCTCATAACTTAGCTTTACCTTGCTATGTGATTATATAAAAATAATCTAACTTTTTTCTGTTCTAATTCATCCAGTAAAGGCCTTCTTTGTTAGAATTCTAATCAAAAATATTTGGAATTCCACAATTGAAACATAGTGGTTTGAAATCATATCACCAATTCTTTAACATTCCTCCCTTTGAGAGGAGGAGTCTATGTTCCCTTCCTTTCAATCTGGGCTAACCTTAGTATGTGCTTTTTAGTAATAGAATTAAGCAGAAGTAAAGTGAAATTTCCAAGCCAAAGTCAGTAAAGGCTTCTTTACTGTATCTTCTACTTGGTTCTCATGGATTGTTGTCTCTGGGGGAAAGCCAGCTACCATGTAAAAAGTAGTACTACTCTGAGACTGTCAAGCAGGAGAGGACATACATAGACACTCTGGCCAATAGTCCCGTTGAGCTCTCAGTCAACAAACTGCATCAACTGTCAGTCATGGGAGTGAGCCATCTTGGATATCCAGACCAGTCAGGCCTTCAGAGGATTCTAGCCCCGGCTACATCTAACTTCATCCTCATGAAAAACCCCAGGCAAGAACTGCCCAGCCAAGCCCTTCCTGGATCCATTAACCAAAAAACTGTGAGCATAACAAAATGGTTGTTTTAACTGCTAAGTTTTGGATTAATTTGTTCTGCAGTAATGATAACTGAAATAAAACCAATATCTGACTGGTAAATTACTGAGGACTTCAAAAGAAAGCTGACAATTTCATTTTTTACTAATGGACTCTTTTTCTAGTTTTCATCTTTCTGTTTTAAACTATACTTGTTTTGTAAATTTTGCTGCTAAATAGAGATTGAGATAGAAATAGATCTAGAAAGTATGGCTGACTGTCAATATCTTTTCCCCCATTGCATCATATGATTTACGCAAATACGGAGAGATCTTAGTTGCATGAGTTTGGAAGCCAATAGGAAAAAAAAAAAGATTTTTAGCTCATCCACTTCAATTTACTCCTAGATTAGGTTCTCATTTACGTATTGGGTTGTGTGCCACACATATATAATCTCTCAAAAACAGGGTACCTCACTAGTATTCTCTAAGTATTTGGGTAATGCAATTTAATATAGCCTGAGGTTTTACTTTGACCCCAAAGTCTCATCACCAGTGGGTAATGGGGAGCATTGATATTGCTGTCACAATTCTCCAGATCCTCTTAGAAGGAGCTCACTTTTCTCTTGTCTGCCCCAGTCCCAGTCATCATGTTATAAAATTCAAGCAGCTTCCCTAAGTCATCCATTTAGCATGTGTGGGATGATCTTTTCACAGTCAGGGAACGTGTTAGCTCAAACCAGGTATTGTCTGTGCACTTGTCATGTACGTGCATATCAATGTATGTTTTTTTGCAGACCTTTCTGAGTATTAAGCATTAAGTTAGAGACATTGACACTTCATTCACAAATACTTCAACATATATCTTCTAAGAAAAATGACTTTTTAAAAATATAACTGCAAGACCATTATCATACTCAAGAAATTTGGCACTAATACAATAACATGTCCAATATACAGTCCATATTCAGATTTCTCCAGTTGTCCCAGGGATGTTTTCTGGTTTTGTTTTTGTTGATACAGTATCCAATGCTTCACAGTTAATTGTCAGGTCTGTTTATCCTCCTGTAACCTAGAAAAATTTCCCTATCATTTTTTGTGTGTTCAGTGACGTTGACACTTTTCAAGTGTCAAGACCCATTATTTTTAGTATATTCCACAATTTGAATTTATCTTATTGTTTCTTCATGATTAAATTCAGGTTATACATTTTTGGTAAGAATATTCATGGATGATATTATTCCCTCCCAGTACATCAGATCATGAGATACTTGTCATCCATTAGTCTCATTATTTGTGATGTAAAGTTGGTATCCTTCATATTTTTTCACTGTGTAGGTATATTTTCCTTTTAATAATTTCTAAGTAATCCAAGAAGTGACACTTTGAGACTGCGTAAACATTCTGTTTTTTCATCTTATGAAAACTTTTCATTCTATGGTTTTAGCATCTGCTCTCACCTGAACCAGTTATTACACTGGTGATTGCAAACTTTCTAACTGTATCAGAGATAAATATCTCCTGTTTCCTGCCAGGGTAGGTCAAGGAAGGGGAGTCAGGCAATGTGGGGGGGTCGAGGGCATATGGAGGTTCATCTGTTCCAAATATAGACTTTCATCCAACCCTCCTGTTTTCAGTCCCCAGCTTTGCCACTTCGTTCATGGGTACCAGGTATCTCCACTTCTGGACCTTCTCCAGAGTTCTCCGGCAACTGTCGCTGGCTTCTTCTTAGTCACCTTCTCTGCAGGCTCTTATAGTTAGTTCTTCTCCCTTACTCTGTTACCTCTTATCCCATATGTTTAAAAAAATATATTTGCCTTTCTTATCTTTTGTCACCTCATTTCCCATTCTCTTTGTTCTTGTGGGCTTTTATTCATCATCATGATTATTTTACCACCACTTTAGTGAACTTTCAGAGGGGAGTAGAGAGGAAAACATGTACTGAAAACCTCATGTTTTGTGTATTTTGGTGTTTTTGGTTTCACAGACAAATGCCTTATATCTCCATTCACATTGCATTGTTTCATGTACAAGAATACTTCCTTCCTGTGTGACCACATTACTATTCCTTTTTATTTATGATGATTATATAAGCATTTATTACTTTCATATAAGGAGAAAATTTTCCTCAGTTTGTTTATATGCATATACAGTTTTTTTTCCAAGGAAATCTATGATTTATTTTCTTTTTTAAAAAAGATATGTTTAATCAGTTAATCAGGCCTAGGATAAGTTTGGTAAGTATATGGAGTGGAGAACATGTGTTTTCCTCCCCCCAGAGTTTATTAGAAGTTCTTCTCTTTCTTGGAAGACAGTTAAAGAAATCAGTGCTCCCTTCCCAGAAGCAGCATCTGGACCTTTGGCATAATCCTCAGGTTGTTTTATTGACAGCTTACAAGCTTGTGTAGATGTCACAATCTTTCCTTAGCTTTCTAGACCACTTGAAATGCTTGAATTTTTTCCTACCCAGGACCCTTTAGTGGTCAGCTAACAGTGGATCTAGTCTTGAGGCAGTTCCGATGTCTTGGAAATCTCTCATTATACACCAATACTCTAATCTGCTGTTAAGTGGACATTAGAAGTAAAAGTTGGTTAAAAGTGTTAAAGTGTGCTGTAGCAGATGCTGGTGCTGCCCTCTCTGTTTGTCCTCGGTCTGGCACTGCGTCCACCTGCAGCCCTACTGGACAGCTCCCATATATGCAGGCAGCTTCCCACTTCAAACACCTCCATGTCCCTGTTTCCTTTTCCAGGGACTTCTCCAGTGCTGTGGGAGTTTTTCTCAGCCCCACTGAAGGGTAGCCTGGAAATGACAAGAATTTAATGCCACCAAGGGCATCCCTTAATCAGCAAGGGACAGGAATCAGTGAATAAATACCCTGGCATCTCAGTTCCCCACTAGGACAGTTCTAGGAGTGTCCCCTGTGCTTCCTCAGAAGGAATCTGAGCCCCAGTTGCCCACATTGGCAACCTACTCATTCATACTCCTTCATTGGATGTTTCCATTCTCTATCTAATTTCCTACTACCTCTCTTTTACTTCCTGGGATCACTTCTCAAATAAACTAACTGCACCCAAGTCTTTGTCTCAGAGTCTGCTTTTGAGAGAACTGTTGCAAAGATTCAGGAAAAAAGTTCCAGAAAAAGTACTATTACACTTCGTTGGAAATTGACTTCTTTGAGAAGGTACATAAGAAATTACCCTTTTTTGGTCTAACCATATTACCCTTCTTTTAACAGGCAGCTGGGGAATTTATGGTATAAATAATAGGGTTAATTTGTTTAAAAACAAATTTCTGGAATTGCTGCTATATGCCAGGCTTTAGGCTAGGGGCTGAGAAAACAAGAGTAAACAAAATAAATACAGCCCACCTGTCTCCATTATAAAGCTTAGACTCTAGTTGGGATATGGACAAATAGACAGTCAATTATGATGCCATTTGGGACATGCTATAATAGAGGAAGTCTCGTTACTGTTGGAATGCGTGGGGTCAGAAAAAGTGTCTTTGTTACCCTTGTTTCTCAACCTCTAGCACAAAACCTGGAACACAATGGGTATTTCAGACGGATTTATTGAGTAAAAGAGGTATATTCAAGAATGAGTTATATTGAAGGAACTGCAAAAATGATCAACATGACCAGAATAAACCAGATAAAGGAGACATAGAGAGATGGACAAGAGTTAGGACTTACAGGGCCTTGAATATTGTGTTTAGGAGTAACAGGAGACAATAAGAAGCGTTAGGCATTAGAAGGATAGAATCAATTTAGCAGTTTTACAAAAATGCCCCTTCTGCAGGCATCATGAAGAACGGATCAGAGCCAGCAAAGCAGGGATCGGGGAAATCAATTAGAGAACTGTCCTGTAATCCACATGAGAGATCATGGTGGTCCCAAATCTGCTAGTGGTAGTGGGGATGTGGAGGCATGGCTGGGCTGGAAAGAGATCTAAGAGGTAAAATGGATGAGGCGTGGCATTTGTTGGATAGGAGAAGTGGGGTAGGGGAGACAGTGCTGATAATGCCCAGGGTTCTGACCAGCACAGCTCTCTAAGTCTGGGACTGCAGGAGAAGCAGTGAATTTAATGGTGAAGATGAAGAGAAAGGAATTCACTCTAGGATGGTGCTGAAAGAAGAAAAGAGGTTTTGTCAGGGTTGTTCTATATTACATTTCCCTCTGCCCATCTATGTCTAAAAGAATTATTTATTTGTGAAAGAAGGTAAATCCAAAATATGTCACTTAAATATAGATAGATAATTTATAGCCATGTAAATCTGAATGTATTTTAACTTAGATGAGAATTTAGTATAATATGTTAATTTTTCTATCAAATAAGTATCTTGTTTTTAACACTAAAACCTATAAATCATGGTAGTCCCATCTGGCAAAAAAGCAAACTGTATAATATTCATTTTCTTAAGCAAAATGTGATTATATAACTTGTATGTTTAGAATAGTTATTTGTTGGAATGATTTAATGAAATTGATTATAGCCCTTTAGGTGCAGTTTATTATTTTGAAATTGCTTCTTTTGGAAATGTGAGGAAGGGTAAGAAGGTTAAATGGAGCTGAAGTAGCAAGCTGGGCCATTTAAAGAAGGCATGAGTTTAAATTCTGAATGCTGAATAAAAATGTCCTAAAAGACCTTTGTTTGGAAGGAAATGACTTTAGCTGTTTAGCCTTGGAGGGAATAAACAGCCACATGCATACTAATCTTGTGAACCTCGTGCCCATGCTCACAGATTCCTTATCTTTTATTCATTTCAAACTATACAAATCTTCAAGGGAGAGAAACTTTCACTCTTGTAGCATTGCCACTAAAATGCAGAAGCTGTGTTTGTGCCAGTGGAATTTGAGTTATTCTTGATTTTATGTGGTTAGTTATAGCAAATCTCTAAAGACAGGGAGTATAAAGAGGTATGAGTGTGTGTATCAATAGGGGAAGGAGGGAGTGTGTGGAGGGAGCTCTGGTGTGCAGGTGAAGAAGAAATGAGAGATAGCAGAGGGTGGAAGCTCAGAAACCAAGAGCCTTTCAAATCCTCCTATACCAGCTGGAGCCCTGTGATAGAGAAGCTCTCTTCTCCCATATCTATTCCCAAATCAGAGCCCTGACCACTTCCCTCCACTCTTTTCCCTCTTTTAGAATAGGAAGATGGAGGACCATAAATGAGATTTGAAAATTGTCCTGCTTGTAGACTGTCGTTTGAATTAGATGTTTTCATTTGAGCTTCTTCTTACAACTAGCTTATATTTTTATCAGTACAGTTTAATACACTTTTAAAGCCACATTTTCAGAATGATCTAGCATTTTCCAGGAAAATAAAAAAGGCACATAGTGTAATTGTTGACCATGGGGAGTGATGGATTGGTTTTGCCCTTTGCTAGTCCAATACAGATCACTGAAAGTCTCAAGGAACAGGTAGAAGGTTGACAGTTGGGACAATGAATTTTCAAATTTATACTCTGAGCTTTTCCTACTTATCAAGAAAATTTGACATTAGAAATAACTGTAAATTAGCTGTGATTGAAAGTATATGACATTTATAACTTGGCATCATCTTCAAATGAAGAACATGTTTATTTGGTTTGAAGGTAGTTTACTCAGGATTCATTGCCCCGATCTTTATCTCTCTCAGGTCATAAGTAGAGCTCTCTGGAACTCATGCATTCCTGGCTTATTCAAACCTGCTTCTGAACTGTGCTTGGCTCAGTGAAGCAGAGAGGCTTAGAGAAGGAAAATTAAAATGGGTCATATGCATCTGTGCCTCTTTGAGGCGTATCACAAAAACAGCCATTCTGGGAACATCGTAAACAGTTTTACCCATCTGTCTAGTTTAATCTATTTGGGGATTAAACCTTCTGGCTTCTCAGAGTACAGGGTTGTGCTAGAGGCTCGCTCACTTATGATACATGTTTCCGGAATGCTGGTTATTCCAATATAAATGATGGATTTGGGGCATTGTGTTTACTTAAAGAATCATGGATCTCTTGATTTATACTAGAACATCTGGCTTATTTTTTCCTGCAACTTTGCTTAAACTGAAGCCATTTACCCAGAAATAAAATAACCTCTGGGTACTCATGGTGCCAGTTATTGGTAACCAGGAATCTTATACTTTCTAAAATATTTTTGGTTAGATGGCATGCATTATTTACAGTGATGGGGTTATTCAATGATAAAAATATTGGAAGACACCTACTTGAACTGTAGTTCTTATATATTATAACATAGTTCACATGGCCAACTCTATGCTTGCTATTCGTTTTGTAGAACATAAGAAAAGCATTTGGGAGATATTACCAAAAAGAATCACTGTTCCTGCTTTTGTTTTTCATGTGATTACAGTTTTCTTATTAAGAACAAATGATGGTATAAACTGAATCTATTTCTGGTCACTGGACCCTCATTCGGCTCTGACTTCTCTCTCTTCGTTGGTAGTGATTTGTTTCAGCTGATGAACTTGAATCCACACCACACTGTGAGATTGATGGTTGTCAGGAAAGAGAAGAACTCTTGCCCTTAGATAGAGTTTCCAACTTTGTGTACTGTTTGGGATTTTTTTCCCATGAATTTCAATTTCACGTATCTTAAGATTCATATCAGCTTGGCATTCAAGCTTGACCATTGCAAGTAGGGCAAGCTCTGATCAATCACACAGGCATGGATTAATTGGTCATGTGATAATCATAAGTAAAGAGGAACTGGCAGCAACATAAAATTTCACATGCAAATAATAGGTGCTGATTCATTTATTGTTATTTCACATTTAGAGAAAAAATTGCAATGTAATTTACTTCTCTGCAATTCTTCATTCAAAAATCACATTCAACAGGGCACTCTATCTTAAGTAAGTAAATTTTGAAACTCCTTAAAAGAATTAATTCTGTTTTCCTTAGGTACAACCATTTAGTAAAATTCATCCCAATGTTATAAAATTCAGGTTAGAACAACAGGATACAAGTTAGGGCACCCATTTCTTTCTTTTAGCTCTTTGATTAGATAGTAGTGTTAGAGCTTTTGATTCTACTAGTGAGATATAAGCAATGGAGAAAATAGCTATGCTTCAGATACAGAGAGAGGAGAGAAAATAAAACAGGCATTCCATTCGGTTTTAAAAACAACAAAAAGAAACAGCAAACACAAAAACCAAAAGAAAAGCAATGTAATCTAAGCTTGATCTTTGGGTTTTCCCAGCCACACAGACTTAGGAAACTTGCCATTGGCCCTTGGGTCATCTCCAAACCAGAACTTGAAAAATCTATGGTTGCCTGAGACCCTAGCAGCCAAGTCAGACATTCTACAAGTTAAGCAAAAGGGCCAATAGGAAATTTAGTTCCAGCTGTGGTCCAATATGTTTACTATAGAGAGCACTCTGAAGTGGTCTCAGATTTTATCTTTGCAAGCTCTCGATGGAACTCAGAGAACATGGAAGGGGGAATTGGGCTTAATTTGGCACAGCTGCTATTAGAGCATCCCCTGGCCTCTGAGCTATTTGTTTGGATTTTGTCTTACTGAACTCTAGCAGATTATGATTGTTGGACAGCCCAGGACATTTTGGTCTTTATTCATCCCCAGCCATATCATGTAGGAGCCATCATCTCCTCTCTCACACAAGTAACTATTCCGAAAGCACTTTTAATTAGGACGGGCTAATAGAGTAATAATTTTAATGTGTGCCTGCCTACTATATGCTGGCACTATGCTAAGCTCTATTCAAATATCTCATGCAATCTCTCCCTAATTCTATGTGGTGATCATAATTAAGATATAAAAAGATGAGAAGAATCACAGACCAGGTAAGACACCCAAGGTTATTCTACTACTGTATCAAATAAAATTCATTAGATCCTGACATACGGAACACGCAAGACCTTCATGGCCTGCCCATGTATTTTGGCTCCGGAGAGCTTCTCATTTCACCACCACCAAAGATGCCAGTGAGTCATTCCATTCTGATTATCCTGCTGACCTGTTGCCCACTGTGCTCTCCACGCCACTCTGCCTCAGCTGCCTAATTACCCATGCATGATCCCTGCCACTCCAGCACGTTCCCTTCTGTACTGAAAGCATGAGGCATTTCTACTTTGTTCCACCCTGGCTTACAGAGAACAGTCACTAAAACACTTTCCAAAGATGCTGGAGTTCCTCTCACCCACATCTTGATGAAGGGAGTTCTTTTGGCATCATTGAAACCTGGTATCTTAGTCCAGAGTGCTATTTTTTTCTTTTCCTTCATCTTTTGGGATCTCACCCAAATCTGGAAAGGGTATAAGAAGTGTGTCCCTCTGGCAACATATCTCTTTTTCCTATTGGCTGAGCTTGAGAAGTTTTGGTTAGGGAAGCAAATTTCAGGCAGTCCAGTGAATTGTAATTCTGGGCCTGAAATTCTTTCCTACACAAATAATGTTACTGAAGACCTCATCCAATTACTTCTTTGATATAAATATTTCTTAGAAGAAAAAGCTGGTTTAAGTGACTATCAAAAATCAAGATTTTGGGGGCTGCCCGGTGGCGCAGCGGTTTAGTCCGCGCTTGGCAGCCCGGGGTTCGCGAGTTGGGATCCCGGGCGCCCGCGGACGCACTGCCTGTCAGCCACGCCGTGGCAGTGTCCCATATAAAGTGGAGGAAGATGGGCACAGATGTTAGCCCAGGGCCAGTCTTCCTCAGCACAAAGGGGAAGATTGGCAACAGATGTTAGCTCAGGGCTGCTCTTCCTCACAAAAAAAAAAAAAAAAAATCAAGATTTTATTGAATTATTGCAGATGCTACAATAATCTCAGATGCTCTAGCTACACCATTCAGTATGTTATGCTACTAGGAATACATTTTTCTTTTGGTGTAATGCACTGAATGTTCTCAAACTAACTCTATCACATGTGGACAGGGGTAAGAGTTTAGAACTATTTGGTAGCAATAGTGAATAAAACTATTAAATAAATAATAGTCCCAATTAAATCCATCTCTGGGGTAAGATCACTAAATGCATGAAACAAATGTTAACTGAGTAGAAGAGATTTGATGTTACTTTTTAGTTAAAATGTTGAAAACAGCAATCCCATTTAAGATAAAAGTAGATTTTTATTTGTGGAGAAATTATCTGCTCCATCTCCTCACCCATTTCCCACATTCTTGCCACCCCATAAAAAGAGAACTTCCACCAACTCTTGGAAGAATTAGAGACAAGAGCTGAATTCTCTCAATCTTTTTCTAGCTTCTCTCCTTAGAAGAGAAATGATTAGTTTAATGGCAAGAGGCTGACTCCATAGATCCATGTTCCTTTGTAGAGTGAAATCAGTGTGCTAAGGGTCACTGCTCATATGTGGTCACTCCTCTTGGGCTCACAGTGCTTGATAAGGGGTGAGGGAGATCAAATTTTCTATGAAGTTCTCTGCTTAAGTGTCTGTCCTGCAAACCCAATTCTCAGCACTTGGAGTCCCAAGGTATAAACATGGGGTCAGCGAATAGAAAGACTTTTGATCTTATGTGCAAGCCACATTTTCCAATTCAGTTTTCCCAATAAGAAAGGTAAAGTTCTAATCCCTATCTTACTCTTGCATATATTTTTCAACTGATCCCTAGCTTGGAAATTAGAGGGATATGATAGTTTATCATATTCAAACTCTAATATCTGTCATTTAGGTAATCAAAATTAAACTCACCACAGGCATAATGGAAGTCACTTTCTGCCTCAAACTCCAAGACTTTTGGTTGAAGACATGATTTGCCATGGGAATCTCCTCTAGTTTAAAAAGACAACTAAGTTATCCCACGATTTATGCCTGTTCCCCTAGTTTGTGGCTGGCTGAAGAACTGTGAAAGGTGAGAGATGGTGTGTTGGAGTAAAATTAGGAGACCTAAGTTTGACTTTCAGCTCTGCAGTTAACTACGTGAGGAAACTTAGGTAAATTTTTTAATCTCTCTGATCCTTAGGCCCTTCATCAGTAAAATAAGGAAAATAAAAAATTACTTTATAAGATTCTAGTACATTAAATAAGGTTATTAATTATAAATGCATTTATCTTTTATTTTATTTTTATCTATTTATTTATTTTGGGGGGTGAGGGAGATTGGCCATGAGCTAAAATCCATTGCCAATCTTCCTGTTCTTGCTGAAGAAGATTGGCCCTAGGCTAACATCTGTGCCCATCTTCCTCTACTTTGTATGTGGGACACTGCCACAACATGGCTTAACGAGCAGTGCGTAGGTCTGTGCCTGGGATCTGAACCTGAAAACCCTGGGCCATCAAAGCAGAGCGTGCAAACTTAACCACCACACCACCAGGCCAACCCCACATTTATCGTTTAGATCAGTGTTTGATAATGATGACAATTACTCAAAAGGAAAAATGCAATGCTACTGCCAGATGCTGTTCTTTTCATCATTAAAAAATGACCTGGTCAGTCAAGACTGATCATGGTCTTTCTGGACATGTCAATTTTTTCTTTTCACTCTTAGACAAGTAATTTTGCTTTAAATGAGTCTGGTTTGTGTTTAAAACAGAAGGGGAATACGCTGGACAGATGGCAGGGAATAAACCAGATGATCAAAGACAACTAGATCTAAAAGGCCACAAATTAGGTCTTATTTAAATTATTTGACCAAAAAAAGAAGAAACTTTAAGGATCTTACGAGAATGTAGCATAGGAAACACTGTGGTACTTTCAGTGTAGTCAGAGAACTCCAGAGGTTCATACTCACGGACATGGAGGCAGTGAGTGTTCTAAGGGAAAGCCAACGCAATGACTTCATTCAGGGTCCATTTACAGCACCTTCACCTGCTCTGTCTGAAGAGCCTTATTGTTCAAAATGTTGGTAAATTGGGCTTACTCTCATTATGTATTTGATTGGAATAAGCATGAATTATGCAATTAGCTTTGCCACTTTCCAACAACATGTGCAAAGTGAACCAGAAAGATAAGAGAAAAGCTTTTCTCCAGGATTGGAATTTTGCTGGCAAGTTGTAATGAGGTTGTCATTGTGCCTACTTAATAGCTAAGTTTCACATTTTGGGCTAAGTTTGACTAAGGTGGAGAGGTTACTTGCTTTGACTTTGTTAGCGATTCTCTATGTTGCCAGTACCACTAGATTAAATTAAATATTGTCCTGTCCATGTTACCTGACATCAGTACGTTTTGGGCCTCATCTGCCCCCAGTAGAGTATTGCCCCTTATCATGCGTGAAAATCAAACAAATTTTTAAAATAAATGAGTGAACGAATTGGTGAATAAATGCGAGAGATGAAATCAGAAGGAACAAAAAGTTTGGGAGGAACTTTTGGATAGTGCCTTTGGCTTTTGTTATTTTATGCTAAGTTATTTATCAGTAATTATCATTCGACAAGCTGCACTGTGGTGAAAAGCTGCTGCCTTTTCTTCTGTAGCAGTGTGAACTCTGGGGGATGCCAAGGGAATTAAAATAAGAACAGAGCACACTGCTGTTTTATATGAGCTACTGCGACATCTCTGCTTGACACCCCAAGTTGAACAAGAGACTATTTAGTAGCTCCCAACAATTATGCATGTACTTTTCCTGGCAAAACGTCTTTGCTGCTTTGTGTGTCAAGATTATGCTGAATCAGCATAAAAATCAGGTCTGACTTATTCCTGGAAGGGACCAGCCCATCTCTTACCATTGGAAACAAGATGTTCATAACAAAGCTTTGAATATAGAAAACTTCTTTTGAATATAGACAGACAACTTAGTCTTATAAAGAACTTAAAATTTAATTTTCATATTTTCTTTATTTCCATTGTTACTATCTACTATATTATCAAACACTGCCCCCCAATCATCCCCAGTTTGGGGTATATTTCTAGGTCTATCCATATTGAAGCAACTGCATAAGGCTTTGACAGCTGTCTTTGTCTCTGATGGGATCTGGACCCCTTTGTGATGTGGGGCCTTCATATAAGTATGCAATGTGGAAAATGAAACCCATGTGTGAATACAAAGTTAATTAGTATGAAAAGTCCCATTTTCCACCACATTCCTTGCCAGCAGCTATGATTATGAGCACTTAAACTTTCCAGATCTCCTAATATTTTTTTAACTAGATCCAAGCAGAGAGATTCTAAATATCTCTTTCTATGATATTATAGATGCATGACAAAAGGGAATTAATATTGGAAGGTATTATGTGTGTGTGTGTATTATAGGCTTATTAGAGTTCATTGCCATACTTTCTGGACAGAAAGGTGATTTTTTCCTTCTAAATCTTTTAAGCAGTAACAACTCTTCTGAGATCTTAATCATTGAGATGTTATTTAAGGTAGGCCTTAATGAAGTACTACTTATAAAAATAGCTCCAGAGTAAGGCTGATGTCAAATTGACATTTTATCTATATGTTCTCTGATGGAAATTATCTTCATGGCAGAGATCAAAATAAGATCTTTGAATTGTGTTGAATAAAATGAGTCAGCTGAATTCAGGGAAAGGGTCTTGAAAAGGAAGTGGGTGCATTAGGATGTAGCTAGTGAGAGCCAGTGACAGAGAGCAACTGAGGATACACCATATAATGCATGTTATATGTAGGTAGAAACATACCTAGTTTGAGCAGAATATGTAGTCTTGGTGGGCGTAGGAAATCAGAAAAGAGAATCAGCAGCTCCCCTCTATTACCAATGCTATGACTGGCAGACCAGTAGGATCTGCCAATATATGTGTATATGCCCAACTTTGCACAAATGCTGATTCCTAGGTGTTGATACCCTTAAAAATAATATCTTTTGTGGACTGGGTGGTAACAATGAGAATTAGAAAGATGTGCTTTTCATGCCTTGTACCAATGTCAATCAGAGAAGATGGAGAAGACTGAGAGATACTGGTCTAGCATACCATCCAATCCTCCTCTCCTTCTTACCAAAGACTTCCCACCTTCAGAAGCTAGAAGGTGCCTCTTTTTCTCTGCACCTTACTTACACCTTGGCCGGACTGCTAGAACCCAGTCCAGGAGGGTCATCTGCATATGTACTTTGCTCCGTCATGGCCTAGGAAAGCCTTTCTCTAAATGTCTACCTGCTCTTCATGATTGTATTCAGATTTTGTGTGAGGTTGGCAAGCATTAGGCATAATAAGAAAGAACATGTAACAAACCATCTTAAAAGGAAGATTATAAATTATCTTGGCATTAAAACTACTAAAGAGTATATTTCACTTAAGTAGACAGCTGTGAAAATCTCTTTTTTTAGGTTTAAAAGTAAAATGCATTTTCTTAGCAAGATAAATGAGTTAACAGAGTATGGTAGGAATTGATCAAAGAAATAAAATAATGTATTTTATTGCACATTTATGCTAGTGCTTTGCAGGAAATACATACCTGTAAAAACCTTTTTAAAAAGTAGTTTGAAAGACAGAGATATAGCACATTGTTTGTCTTACTAGTAGGGAAAATGAAATGATCAATGAAAGCAGGGGTGTGCATGAGGAGATCCTTAAACTGTTTTCCTTGCATAAGATTTCATTTAATCATTCCTGGAACAAAGGCTCGCATTTTTCTTTCCTCTTTCTGTGTGTGTTATTTCATGTTATTAAATGAGATTTGAGTGAACTGAAGTAAATCAGCCAAAACCTAGCTTGGATTAGATCCCCTAAACTTCCTTATGCCCAGATTTTTTCCAGATGGTTTCTCATGTCACCAGTTTAATATCAACAGTGTGTGACACGCTAGAGGAATATTTCTTAGACCAGTTCAGCCCTTGAAAGATAATTACACTGTCAGTTGCCATCACTGTTACTGTGAAAGTGAAGATAACTGGGGTAAGTATATTAAAATCCAACTCCAAACCATCCTCATTTTCAGACAGCGCATTTAAGAACTTTCGCACATTTTTGTTGCTATCTGTCTGCATTGCTATACACAGTGTAACATTGATATCTTTTTGACAGCAAATGCCTGCAGGTCACTTTTTGGTTATATGTTGGGGAAAATATAAAGAATTTTTACATGATGAAAAAAAATTGTACACTGATGTCTCTTGAAAAAGTCTGCATTCTCTACTTCCCCATTTTCGTTTGCAATTTGAAACATATATTTTCATGCTACTACCCACTTTCAATCTTTTTTATTGTACCACTGACATTACTTATAGCACATTTTGCAGCTGGATTTAAAAGCAAGTTAGCAGGCAGTTGTAGGTACCACGTCAACAAATGTGGAAAACCGAACAGGACTAACAAATAGGAATGCCTGCAATTATGATTTGAGGTGAAAATAAAATGTTTTCATGATGCTGCTTTCCCCTCTAACTTTTCATTTTAATGTAATTGCAATTGTACAAAAGTTGCAAGAATAGTGGAGAAAACTCCAGTATATGTTCACCATATTTACCAATTTTCAACATTTTCCCATATATTTTTAATCAATATATATATATTTTTCCCCTGAACAAGTTCCTAGTAACTTGTATACAACATGGCCCTTTACTTTTAAATAATTTAGTATTCCCAAGGTATAAGAATATTTTCTTACATAACCCCAGAAAAACTATCATGTTAGGAAATTAGAATTGATACAATACGTTGTCTAATCCACAATTCATCTTTAAATTTTGCCAGTTTTCCCACCAATGTACAGGATCCGTTGCATTTAATTACCATATCCAATTAGTCCGTAATCTGGCAAATCATGAAGCTGCTTTTAAAAATGCAGTAGTTTAAAGATAATATGGAGCAACAGCCACTGCAAGAGAATCCCCAGGAGCTAAGCCATGGCCTCTGTACCACTGCTCACCAGGCTCTTTTGTAAACGCTTCTGATTTTCAGATAACTAACTTGCATCTTACAGTCTCCAACAGAAAGCATTTCAAATGCAAATGTTCATCTGAAAATAAATCCCTAGAGATCTTTGAGAATATAAAGAGGTGAACACACAGCAGTCTAAAATTACTTTTAGATTGAATACACAGATTTAATTATAAACATGGCTGTAATCATAAATGAGGTCCCACAAACTTCATGGCTATATGGTGATTACTTCATAGTAAAATTTTCTCATATGGATAATAGTTTGGAGTGTCTGAAGTGATGAGTAAGTGCACGCATTCAGCTGAGAGAGTTATTTTAGCGATTAAATATCAAACAGTCTGAGACACTTTTTCAAACTTTAAGATACTTTTGTGTGTAATTTCTTGAGGTGTAGAAAGTAGAATTGTCAGCTGAGTGGTAAATCAGTCATGGGTCTTACGTGGTATTCTTTTAATAGTATCTTACGGCAAAAAACTGGTGGTCGTCTATGACACAAGCCACACTATGTTTGGAATTAGGAATCAGAATATTAATCTTTTTCTTGCCATTTAAGCTCTGTGTCCTCATTTGTTTCATCTGCAAAATAAAGTGACTCAGCTAGATGATCCCTGAGCTTCCTTTAGCGCTATAGTGCTACAAAAAAGTTGGACATCCGCTTAAGGCCAGGGTGAAGGTAGAGAAAGAAACAGCATTAGTTTAATAAGTTATTACCACACCCAAGTTTGTTCTTAAAAATAACATACTCACGGGGCCGCCAGGTGGCGCAGCGGTTTAGTCCGCGCTTGGCAGCCAGGGGTCCGCAAGTTCGGATCCCAGGCGCCCGCCGACGCACTGCTCGTCAGCCATGCCGTGGCGGCGTCCCATATAAAATAGAGGAAGATGGGCACGGATGTTAGCCCAGGGCCAGTCTTCCTCAGCAAAAAGAGGAGGATTGGCGATGGATGTTAGCTCAGGGCTGGTCTTCCTCACAAAAAAAATAAATAAATAACATACTCAGTTGGTATCCATTTACTCATTCATGGAAAGAAATACAGTCCCAGTTTAAAAATGATTTCATTCATTGTATGAATGAATGAAAGTCCTCCACGTTGAGGACTTTTCCAATCTTATACCTTGTAACTCTGCCTGACCATTATATTTTTGCCATTAAAAAGAGAGAAGGGGGCCAGCCAGGTGGTATGGCGGTTAATTTCGCATGTTCTGCTTTGGCGGCCTGGGGTTCACCGGTTCAGATCCTGGGCGCAGACCTACTCACCGCTCATCAAGCCATGCTGAGGCGGTGTCCCACATAAAAGAACTAGAACGACCTACAACTAGGATATACAACTATGTACTGGGGCTTTGGGGAGAATAAAGAAAAAGGGAAAGATTGGCAACAGATGTTAGCTCAGAGCCAATCTTCCTCAAAAAAAAAAAAGAGAGATTTAAAAAGAGAGAAGAACACGTCTTGACATTCCCAGTAGTTGACACCGCCATCATTTCTGTCTTATTGCTTAGGCCCATAAAATACCCAGTTAATCATTTGTGTGAATAAGCATCACTCTGCAGGTGATCTCAAAACCTTCAGCTGTTTATCAGTATGTCTCACACTCAAAGCAGTTTTCCTCCAATTGTCAAGTAATTTGCCATAGTTATACTATTTCTTTTCACAGTTATTCAGATTTCGGTATTACATAAAAATATTGCCTGCTTACAGTTATCTGTTCAGCAAACAAGTATACCCTACATCTCAAATTCCTCTCCTCAGGGCAAAAATAAATACAAATTCTGAAGCTAGCTAGACCTTTTTTTAAAATACTTTTGTTATTTTATTAAGCAGATTAATGACTGAAAGAAATACATTTCAGCATTTTATCTTCTGCTTTAAATAACTGGTGTGTTTTTCTTCAGAAAATTATTTAAATATACTGGCCCTAGTTAAAAATACTTTCAATTCACAGTTAAAGTAAATATTTGGAATTTTTCATGAATGACAAGTACAATTTATTCAAGGCTATATCATTTTATGAATTATATAAAAGATATCGTTCTCTTTCATTCATGAAGAGAAAGAGAATGAGGTCATATAATTAAAAAGTGAGAATAATCCACTCCGCTCAGGTACATATCTCACTGTTTCTGTCAGGAGAGTTTACTCCAGGAGGCTGGGCTAAAGCCACAGACATGTCCTCCATGTTGCCCAGCATATGGGGTATAGGGAACAGCCCCCAACACCTGGGAATAATAGAAAATGCAAATAATTCCCACGAACACATTCAAATTTGAGGCAGATTATCGCAGTATATAAACCACTCTCTGGGAGTAAATCAGGAACATTGTCCATGAGTCTTAACCCTTTCAAGACTGCTGGATACATTTTAATGGTTTACTTTTGTGGTACATTAAAGGATACTCTAGTGACAGCTTAAAGGCTCTAATGTGGCTGCCAAAATTGCCTGGTAATTTTTAAGTAGTGGAGAATTATATCCTAGAGAGTCTATTTAAAAGCCATGAACTCAAATGCCTACAAGAGCCAGGTGGTAAGACACAAGTGAAGCTTGTGGTGGGGACTATAGTCAAAGGGAAAGTGTGTTGACCCCTTAAAGGAGCAGCCCACTCCTCTGCTCCAGTCCATTGTTACAGGTCAGAATGTGGGCTCAGAGTTATCACCTCTCCTGACCTTGCAGGAGAAGCAGAAAATTCAGATTTTTGTGTGAGATCTCCTGAATCTTAAATATTGGCAAATTTAATTCAATGTAGAAAACACTGTGCTGGCTAAGCTAAATATGCCTGTGGGTCACCAGTTCTTGAATCCTGAAGAAGAGTGCAAAAAGACATTAGTGTACTTGGGCAGATAAATTTCCTGTTGACATTAGTTGGACATGGGCCCCAAGGTCTGGGGCTCTGGCTCTACTTTGCTATATAGGAAAATCCCTATCCTTCCTGTAGATTTTATATAAAACAGTGTTCTCTTTTCTGTGTTGATGCATTAGTCAGTTTAGGCTAGGTTATGCCGCATAACAAGCTAACACTGAATGTTCAGTGGCTCAACACAAAAAAATTTTATCTGTTGCTCTCACTGTATATCTCACCCTGGTGAGCAAGTGGATATACTCAACATGGTTACCCAGGGACCCAGCATGACAAATGGTCTACTTCTTTGTGATGCTATCATTTCAAAATATGACTTCTAGGGACTCCATAGCATAGGAAGAGAGCAGTGACAGGCGCACTTCAGGTTTTTCCAGAAATGGTACATACTACTTCTGCTTCTGGCCCTTTGGCTAGAAATAGTCAAATGGTTCCATTAAACTACAAGGGAGGCTAGGGAATATGAGGCAGCACATGAGATCTTGGCTGAGTATTACTGTTTCTACCATAATGTTTTCCTCATTGTCAAATTCAGGCTTGGAGCTCCCATGAGTAAGCAACTAAGCAGGTGGTTTAACCCCCAAATCCTTCATAGATGGCCAGGTCAGTCTCTGCAGGCATGATATGAAAGTTATCAAAAGAATCTTCTAGCTTAAGTCTTGTGAATAAAGGTTGGAGCTTAGGAACACTAGGATTTTAGAATCCAAAAGTTTAAAGGGTCCCCCTATCCAGGGCTGCTGTGTCATGATCATAACACAAGAGAAAGAAGGAAAAATCTAACTGAAGGCCTTGACCAGAACATGACTTCCCCTAGTAATCCTCAAACACAGAGCTCAGCCCAAAAATTGTGGAGGAGGATGAGAAAGTACTTTCTAGTTAACTCCCCCCTGAATGATTCTATTCCTCAATTCCACATTGGTTGATCAGAAGTATAAACCTCCTGTTAATTCTACCATGGTGTATGGGGGCTATGTATGAAAGTTTACACTGTGAAACAGAGTTTTAGCTAATCTGAGCAGAAAGTTCTCTAATGTGCATGGTTTGGCAGATTTATATGTTTGGGGATCAATCTTGCTGGAAAAAAATGTATAGAGTGACTTCAACTTCATGTATCTTTTAGTTATAAACAACTGAAAATCCAACTCAAACCAGCTCAGGCAAGAAAAGCAACTGATTTGCTCTAGCACTTGGTAAGTCCGGGGGAAGGACTGGCTCCACTTACAGCCAGATTCAGAACTCAAACTATGCAATTGGGATCCACATTTTCTCTTTCACTATTCTATTAGCCATGCTGGCTTTATTTGGAGCCCCTACACATTGGCCCTTAGCATTTCAGCTGATTCAAGATAGCAGCTCCAGCTTCAAAACTTCTCTGGCTCAAGTTTGGGAAAAAAGTATGAGAACCCTTTCTGGCTTCCTCAAAAATCCTTAGATTTACTCTAATTGAACTACTTAGGTCACATACCCATCCCTGAACCTACCACTATGGCTTGAGATGTGATGATTGGTTTGTATAAAATCAAAAAGTAGAGGCTGTTGCCTGAAAAAAAAGGATAGTAGGCGTCAATACATATCCACTACTTCATGGAAAGTAGAGACTAAAGATACCTAGATAATCATTTAACTCTATTATACTTTTAAATTGTATTTACTTATTTATTTTTAATAGACTTGATTATTTAGAGAATTTTTAGATTCACGGCAAAATTGAGTGGAAAGTACAGAGATTTCTCATATACCCCCTACCCCTATTCATGCATAGATAGCTTCCTCTATTGTCAACACCCCCCACCACAATGATACATTTGTAAACATTGATGAGCCTTCATTAACACATCATTATCACCCAAAGTCCGTGGTTTACATTAGGGTTCACTCTGGGTGTTATACCTTCTATGGGTTTGGACTAATGTATAATGACATATATCCAAAATTATAGTATCATACAGAGTAGTTTCACTGCCCTAACAATCCTTTGTGCTCTGCCTATTCATCCATCCTCCTGACCTCTGGGAACTGCTGATCTTTTTACTGTCTCCATAATTTTGCCTTTCCCAGAATGTCATATAGGTGGAATCATACAGTATGTAGCCTTTTCAGATTGACTTCTTTCTCTTAGTAATATGCATTTAAGTCTCCTCCATGTCTTTTCATGGCTTGATAGCTCATTACTTTTTAGTGTTGAATAATATCCTGTTGTCTTGATGCACCACAATTTATTTATCCATTCATCTAATGAAGGGTGTCTTGGTTGCTTCTAAGTTTTGGCAATTATGAATAGTTTTGCTATAAACATCCATGTTTTTGTGTGAACATAAGTTTTCAACTCCTTTGGGTAAATACCAAGGAGCACAATTTCTAGATCATATGGTAAGTGCATATTTAGTTTTGTAAAAAACTGCCAAACTGACTTTCAAAGTGGCTGTACCATTTTGCATTCCCACCAGCAATAAACGAGAGTTCCTGTTGCTCTGTGCCCTTGTCAGCATTTGGTGTTGTCGGAGTTCCAGATTTTGGCCATTCTAGTGGTGTGTAGTGGTATCTTGTTTTATTTTGTATTTTCCCTGATGACTGTGATGTGAAGCATCTTTTCATATGGTTATTTGCCATCTGTGTATCTTCTTTGGGGAGGTGTCTGTTAAGGTCTTTGACCTATTTTTTAACTGGTTTGTTTGTTTTCTTATTGTTGAGTTTTAAGTTCTTTGTATATTTTGGATAACAGTCCTTTATCAGATGTGTCTTTTGCAAATATATTCTCCCAGTCTGTGGCTTGTCTTATTATTCTCTTGACAGTGTCATTTGCAGAGCAGAAATGTTTAATTTTAATGAAGTTAAGCTTATCATTGCTTTCTTCCATGGATCATGCTTTTGGTGTTGTATCTAAAAGTCATCTCCAAGCCCCAGGTCATCTAGATATTCCCCTGTTATTTTCTAGGAGTTTTATAGTTTTGCATTTTACATTTAGTTCTGTGATCCATTTAGAGTTAATTTTTTGAAGGGTGTAAAGTCTGTGTCTAGATTCATTTTTTTGCATGTGGATGTCCAGTTGCTCCACTACTATTTGTTGAAAAGACTATCTTTTTTCCATTGTATTACTTTTGCTTCTTTGTCAAAGTTGAGTTGACTCTATTTATATGGGTCTATTTCTGGGCTCTCTGTTCTGTTCTGCCCCATTATATTTTTATTTCTACCAATTATCATGAACTTTTCTTGTACCTGCTGACTTGGCATGCTATATTCAGAACCCTGGTAGTTAAAATTCTACTGAAGGACTTTAACACTTAAGGTATATTTTGATCTATAATTCTAGGTCTAAGTCAACACAGAAGTACTTTTTACTGAAGCCACTATTTTATTTTTAACATGGAACTGTTTGTACATCTGGCAGCCTGCAGATAGCTGGAAACAGTTTGGATGTCCTTGAAATGAAAAATAATCACATGGTTATAATCTCTGGATTTCTCTTTGGATTTGTCCAAGAAGGCTGAGACAGAAATAATTATTTTCCAAATATCTTCCCCCAAACTTTGTTCCTGTTTTTTGGCTTATTTTACAGGTATTTCCCTGTATACAGGTGTGTTCCTTTTGAAAATTTTCACTGGCTTATTGGAAATTTAACTTTTACTTTGTTAAAAAAATATACCTACTAGTTGTCTTGCAAATGTACAGTTTTATGTTAGATATAAACTTTATGATTAAATATGTCTAAGTTTAAAATAAAAGGGAACTTACTGAACTACTTAGATTCTATAATATTCCACACTGGGGAAAAATGAAACATCGCTTATTGTGCTTTTTTATCTTTAGCAGATTATAGAAGGCATTTGTTTGGGAGGTGTCAAAATGATAATGTGAAATATACAGAGCAACAGGGGCTAGTTGACTCTAAAGCATTATGAAATGAGGATGGGAAATGGGACTTTATTTAAACTTCCAACATGTATTGACTTAGTGTTTTCCAAAGTATGTTCTTAGAACAATAATCTGCAAGTTGATCAGACAAGTTGGGGGAAATGATGCATTCTATATTCTCCTCTTGGAAATTAAATAGACATTGTCATATTAAGTTTTCTGAAAAATCCTGTAGTTGAAAAAAATAACAAACCCTGTTTAACTCTAGCATGGGAATTTTCAAACTTACTTTGACCATAATATTCTGTTTGTATGAGCAGCTATTGACATGCTGTAGATTCACAAGACAAACTTTGAGAAATATGTTAATTTCTTCACTGTGCTTAAAAAAAGAACTCATGTTGTATCCTGATAAACATCCTTTCCACAAAATTTAAGCTCTTTCCAGTTTAATCAATAGGAAAGGGGACTTTTCATGTACAAATATTGATTGAAAGTATACATTCACTCAAATTTCCCAGGTAAGAGGAAAGGGTAAGTTTCCTGGAAACAGCAGTATGAACACTTGCCAAGCCTTTGCATGAATAAGTATTCATTATTATAAATCATAAATCCATTACACATGGAGAGAGAATTTCTTTTGTTTTATTCCCATATTTGCAATGAAAACCGTACTTAAATAATTCCTTTTGTAATGTACTCATGCAGAGTAAAATAGTCTTTAAAATTAACCTTTTCTAACATGTAATTTTCACAGTTAATTTCTGACAAAGCAGAAGATGAAAAGAAAAACAAACTTCACTGACATTCATTGTAATCTATCTAGGGTTTATTCAATGTGGTAGGAACTACTGGTTAATTTAGTTAATTCCTCAGAAAAGCTGAATATGGAAATTTTACCTTATAAGTTCATTTATTTGGTTACTATAATAGATAATGATTTTGGTATAAATTTATATTATCTTTACTACAATCTGTATGCTCTTAGTTTAAAAATAACTGCCTTTTTCATAAATGCATAGGAACCCCACACTAATTTTATATTTGAATCTGAAAAGTGATTCTGTTAAGGAAACTCATTACCAGCCTGCTGAAATTGATGGAGTGCATGTTTTCAATCAGCGAACTATCACAGCAACATGCAAAGTTTGAGGAAGGAAGATGTAGCCCTAGGAAGAAACCTTCATCTGAGGACCTTGTAAATGCAAGAAAAGCAATTTTAAACTACAGAAAATTCAAATTATAAATAAGGACGTCTTATCTATATTTCATTATTACAAAATATAGCTAATAATATTCTTATAACAATATATTGAAAAGTACCAAAATCAAAACCATAAGGTTACTTTTCAAAATAATGTTATTCAAAAAGAAAATAAACTCACTGCAATAATTTGGAAAAGCAAAACACTATAGAGCACAGAAAGAAATACCCCATCATTCTCCTACCAGAACAACTGTAGTATTTTGGCATATTTCATTCCAGTCTCTCTCATTTTTTCACTAAGCCATAGACTATATATATTTTGCTATGTCATTTTAAAACAAAATGAACATTATTTTTTATTAATGGCAAAATATGGCCAAACCAGAATAGTATTTTTCTTAATTAAAATAAACTTTTGTTGTTGTTTTGTATTTTTCCCCTGAGAGTAAAAGCAGGCTTATTGTAGGAAGGGCTCACAGCAGCCCTTTGTTTGTATACCTGTGCAGATTTCAAGGTTACTGTGGTCGGTTAGGAATATTTCTTAGAGAAATCATCAAAGATTTTCCTTAATTTCCTTTCTTTAATTCTCTAATCAAGGGATAGAAAGAACAAAACAGTCTAAGATGAGAGAACCCAAGAATTCTCTTATAGGTAGTTGTCCTGTGGAATTGAAGCATTCCCTGAGAAATGGTAAAATACAGCAAGATAAATAATTCCAATAAAGAAACCTTAACTGCTGCATAAACCTAAGATGTGCTAGATTGATTTGACTTAAGCCACATACCTCCTACACTTTAGTTCCTTGGGTCAATCACAAAGATGCAGCTAAATGTGATTTTGTGTGTGACACATTTCCGATATTTATAAATCTTAGACGTTGGTCTCACATGAGAGGATAATAAATAAGTATACTTTTTCCGCAGATTCTTTGGCAATGCTACTCTAACCACTAATCTTTGGGCATAATTGACCAAAAAAAATAGCCATATTCAGTTTCATAAAATTCAAAGCATTTGCAGACACAAGGTAGTATCCGCTTTGGGCCAATGCTGCATACTTGGCATTTCTCAATGATTTCTTTAGCCTAACAAACCACGCTGAATTTTAGTGAAACAGCAAAGTGAGAGAAATATCAGATTTTAATTATTTTCATTATTTTAAGAACAACTCTGGAATCATCTAGATTTTGGAATATGTTCCAAAGAACTTCTTTCTCTCTCTTTTTGTTTTCTGTCATCTTGCAGAGTTATATTAGTTGGCTTTTTCATGGAAGTATATTTTAGATGAATGTGAAGATTAAGTTGCCCAATCTTTATATGTAGAGCATAGACAAGCTCTGAAGGTGATTTCCTTAGACTAAAGAGAAGAAAATGTAACGTACCATGAAAGGATAGGAATGTCTTAGAGGATTTTTAGCTTTGGCAATCCCTATAGAATCTCCTGGTTTAAATTTCTATCATTTCAGCTTCAGGATAGCCCAAACCATTCAGGACTTTATTGCATCAGTCCTAATACTTTTTGTTTTTCTTCCAAAAAGGCAAACTATATATTTATTGTATTGAGGTGTGGATTCAACCTATAAGAGACCATTCTCAGTATGCTCGAAATCTGAAAATGAAATGAATTTCATAACTGGAAAATCCAGTTATCGAGCATGAGCAAATGGCAATATTTGTTTTAGATTCTTTTGCTAGTCACTCCATTTTCTTCTAATTTAACAAAGCCCATGTATGAAATTAGACTCAGCTGTTATTTTATCACTGAGCTCCAAAGTCTAAGGTCTGAATTATTCCTCTCATATCTAGGGGTTTTCTTTTAACTTTCTCTCTTTATACTTAGGCATCTATAACATGTTTTCAACATTCTTGGATATAAGCTCAAAGTTAATTTTGCCATTCCCTGTATTCATCTAGAAAAGATAGGTAGCTGCTCTCCCTCAGTGCACAATCGAGATTGTGCTGCATTGAGGAACAAGTGATCAGTAGCATTTCATTTTAATACAGGAATTTTTTTTCTTTCAAAGTTTGCTTGTAAAGCTCTTAAATAAGGATCTACTTTCTTATTTTGAGCTTATGATTTATACTCTATCTACTTCCAAAAGGCATTTGGAGCTGGCTTGTAATACAAGGCTCATGTATATATAATAATATCGTTAAAATAGAACTAGAAAGTTAAAAGTCCTGGATGGGGGGAGGTAAAATTATACCAATAGAATAAATGAGGTCCTAGAGCTGAGCTTACCCAGATCCTTGTAGCAGCCAAGGCAGAAAAAAGACATGATGGATTACTTAATTCTCATTAGCTAGTTTGGGGAGGCAGAAAAGAAATGTACTGGTTCATCAAGAGAGGGAATTTTGCCCTACAACTGAATTGTGAAAGGCATTTGTGATATGGTTCTTAAAGATAGGATAGACTTTGAAATTATTTGCTTTTTAAAGCATTTTATGGAAGCGTAACATACATTGAGAAAAGAGCACAGATCATGTGTACAGCTAGGTGAATTCTCACAAACCAAGCACATCTGTGTAACCAACACCCAGAGCAAAAACAGAATGTCTTAGCATCCCAAAAGACCTTTAGGTCCTCTTCCAGTCATGACTCCCTCCTCCCCCAAAATGCCCACTATGTTGACATCTCAGAACATAAATTGGTTTTATCTTTTTAATTTTAGTGTACTTTAAAAATGTGTTTCAATAATTTACTCTATCTTCACTTTTAAAATAATAATTTTGTTCACTCATGGTTTCATCCATCCATTCATTCACTTATTGATCTATTCAAAAATTCTTGAAAACTTGCCATACAACTAACAATGATGAAATTTAGAATGTTTTGGAGCTTTCAATTGTTTTTTTATTATTTTTTAATATGCATGCACTAAAATACACTTTCTTTTTTTTCTTTTTTTTGGTGTACAGTTACATGAATTTTGACATAGGCAGAGACTAATGTAACCACCCCCTCAAGCTAGATTCCAAACGATTCCATCACCCCAAGTACTTCCTCCTGCTGCCCTTTTGTAGTCACACTCCTCCTCAGTCTTAAGTTCTGGCAACTCCTGATGAGGCTTTACAGTTTGAGTTTCGAGACAGTAATGAGGAAACTTATCTCCTTCATTTCTCAGCTTCAAATTTTCCATTTCCCCTTCTATCTTTGCAACTCCATCTTATTAAAGCCATTTTATTTTTTGATTGCAAAAGGCCAGAGTCTGTCTGTCAATATTAAGAAAGACATTTTTCTGGTGGTCAAAAATTGCAGTGTTCCACCAGCCCGACTAACCATGTTTTCTGTACAAGAAGTGGTTTTTTTCTTCTCGGAGGCTGGGCCACTTATGCTGCAGAACACAGAAATATTGACTTTTCGTTGAGGATCACTCTGAATCTTCCACTGTAAATATAATGTATCCCAAGACAGAGTAGAAAAAAGATACTGAGAGCTGAATTAGGAACTGGCAGTTGTGCCCTGAAATGCAAAAAGACCCTTTTGAGTTTTTCAGGACTCTAGTTCTCTAAGAAAATGTTTAGTTCTTTACCACATTGTAGTAACACTGCTAACAGATAAAGAGGTGATATTTTGGAAGGAAATTGGTCAGCTTAAATTGTTTTATGCGTAGAAGTTGGCAAACTGTTCCTGTGATTTCACTAGTATTCCAGCTTCTACCTTTGAAGGGAAACACTTAGTACATTTATATATATAAGAAAGGTGAGTCTGAGTTGCAAAATGTGCTTTATCGACAACTTTCTTAATCTTTCATTTAGAATGTCGTATTATAAATTCAAGATATATTTGATAGAGAAAAACAAGAAAATGCAATCAAGCAAAAGAACATTGAAAGAATGTGCCTGGAAGCATTCACTCTTTTTTTTTTTAAACATTTTATAATGGAAAATTTCAAATGTACACAAAAGCAGAGAAAATAGTTTAGCGAACCCAATGCACCCATCGCCAGCTATAATAATCATCAACACACATCCACTCTTAGTACATCTCTACCTCCCACCCTGTCTCACACTTGATCATTTTCAAGCATTTGGCCTTGCATACATTCATGAAAGCCTGCATGGGAAAGACTTGTACTTAGGAGCCAGATAAACAAAGCATGAATCCTGGCTCCAGCATTTACTGCTGGGTGCCTTGGTATATATTAATATCCATAAGCTTGAAATGTCTTCACCTACTTAAAAGAGATAATAATAGTGTCTAATCATGAGGTGAGTGTGAGGACTGAACATGATAATGATGAAGTAAAGGGCTTTGCATAGTGCCTGGTACCTAGTAAAACAAGAGCTCAATAAATTGTAGTGGTTTCCAACTACAGTTAAAAGACCAAATTAAATGCCAGACAACAAAGACTACACACAGGGAGATCCCATTTATATGCAGTATAATAGCAGGGAAATGAATCTGTGCCATTAGAATCAAGATGGAGGTTACCTTGAGGAGGGTAGTGACGAGAAGGGGGCACAAGGGGCTTCTAGGGTGTTGATAATGTTCTTTTCTTTGATCTGTGCTGGTTACACAGGTGTGTTCAGTTTCAGAAAATTCACTAAGCTGTACATGTATGAATATGAAACTTTCTGTGGGTACTTTATACTTTAATGAAAAGTTAACATTGAAAAAAGTGAAAAAAACAAATAAAATAACATCAATCTTATTCCTGGCAATAAGATACTTGGCACACAGTAACATAGATAGATAGATAGATAGATGATAGCTAGCTAGCTAGCTATGGAGATATATGTAATGCTAGTCATTGTTTTCAATTTGAATTGTTGCTTTCCTATTAAATTTTAGGAAACTTTATTTGAAAATAATGTTGATTCGAGTCAAACATCATATATATTTTGAATCTGTTTTGTTAAACTCTTCTTCATATTTTTGAGAGAACTCTCCATATTCAACTTGGCGGATATTTGTCTTGCTTTCTCTGGGTTCCCTTGGGGATGCTAATGCCACATCAGGAGTCTCCTCTTGTCATCAGTATGCACTGATGGCTGATTTCGGCTTTGAAATGAGTTATGGGAAGCCCGAGACACCCTGAAGAGGTGTGACCCCACCCAGTAGTAAGCTAAGCTTATCAAGTTGTCTTCAAGAGTACAGTAGTCCCCCCTTATCCATGAGGCATGTGTTCCAAGACTCCCAGTGGGTGCCTGAAACCACAGATAGGTCCGAACCCTATGTATACTATGTTTTTTCCTAACATACATACCTATGATAAAGTTTAATTTATAAAATAGGCACAGTAAGAGATTAACAACAAAAATTTATAATAAAATAGAACAACTATAACAATATGCCATAATAAAAATCACCATAGATCTTAGCAACCTCGGCATACAATTTTTTTTCTTTCCTTATTAAGTCAAGAACGTTCACCTTTTCACCAAAAAGAAGCACTTTACGCCTTCTCTTTGGCATATTTGAATTGCTAGCATCACTACTCTTGCACTTTGGGGCCATTATGAAGTAAAATAAGGGTGATTTGAACACAAAACTGCGATACCAGGACAGTTGATCTGATAACCAAGTCAGCTACTAAGTGACTAATGGGCGGATAGTGGGTACAGCGTGGAGATGCTGGACAAAGGGATGATTCATGTCCTGAGCAGGACAGAGTGAGATGGTGAGAGATCTCAAAGCACCACTCAGAATGGTGTGCAATTTAAAACTTATGAATTGTTTATTTCTTGAATTTTCCATTTAATATTACCAGACCATGGTTGACGCAGCTAACTGAAACCACGGAAAGCGAAACTGCGGATAAAAGGGGACTACTGTAATTCTTTTTTCACAATACCTCCAAGAAGTAACTATGCATTCATGACCAAAGAGTTATCTCCTTTATGTGGGTGGTGACATTTCAAATGCCCAGAAGAACATTTGAAGTTTGAGAAAATAGACCCAAGAAATAGATATTTGATTTAGTTGTTCTCAAACAATCGCACTGATTTTGTCAAGCAGAATGAAGTGAGCTAGGCTCAACGTTTCATATGGTGAAGTCTGCTGTTCATGCAGCTTTAGCTGCCAAATTCAGGGGAGGCCTTGGGATGTGTTTGTGGAATCTGCTCTGAAGAAAAATTTCAATTCTCACTGTTGTTAGTCATTTTGTTTCACAATCATACGTGTGTATTTAAAAAGCCTGAAAGGTAAGATATTTGATAATCCTCCTTTTGAAGTCCAATGTATATAATATAGTCAGATAGATTTCTGACTACTACTATATGTATATGACTATATGTATTTCTGACTACTACTTTATGTATGTGACTACTAAATGTCACCTACTATAGAGATTTTAACAATGAAAAAATAGTTTAAGAAGATAGATCTTAATCAGTATTTTCTAATGTGAATACGGATATGGAAAATATAATTATAAGGATGTTAGACCCTCTTTTGCTGTCACAGCATACAGCTGGAAATTGCTTATTATTAGCTTGCAAATCCTACAGGCAAATACAGAATTATTTTTCGTACTCAGCAAATTTATGGTGGTAATTACGGGTACTCGCATCACTTCCGGAATGTGAGAGCCCTATATCTTTATTCTCATGTTGAGAAGATAATTTTTATCACTTGTGCACCCTTGGATATTAATTTCTGTGATCACTGGAAATCAGAAGTGCTTTTCTGTTGATGCTGTGGGTGACAGTAGTCATTTGGCAATATAAATTGTTTGGAGGCACACTGGCCCTGGGTTTTTTTATCTTGAAAATAAGGTAAAAAAAATAAAAAGAATCACTTTATTTTCCCATCACCAAATTCCCCAACCTCCCTGCCTCTGAATTCACACATTCTGCCTCCTTCCTTTAACAATTAGGAGTAGTGCCCCTGTTCTACTAAAAGGTAAATCCTTCTCTTGTTCTTCCCTATTACTCAAGAACGTCACTCTCACTGTCCCACCCGATCTGTGTCCACCTCATTAGTCTACACACATGCCTTAAGAACTCTGATCTTAAAGAAATAAAACCCTCAGTGGCCTATCCACTGCAAAAGTCCTAAATTTAGTTATGTTAGACATCTCTACTTCCTCACTTCCCTTTCTCTTCTCAGCCAACCCCATTGGGCATCTAAATTCATTAATCTTCTTATAAATGGCACCTCCATCTACCATTTCCTCAGGCCAAAAACACTGGAGTCAATTTATGAACTCAGTTTTATAAGTTTTCTTATAAATACAATCTCTAAAATGTATTTGTAATCCAGCCACTTTTCATCATTTCCACTGGGCTCCCAACTCATCACTACACAGACATCATTGTCACCAAAACCTTTTTGCTAAATCTAATGGATGGTCAATTATTTGGCCCTTTCTTATTTAATCTTTCTTGTTGAAACTTTTTCTCAAGGCTTCTGTGACAGCACCTCCTCCAGTTATTTTAATAAGGAGAAATTAACAAAAAAGAATGTTAACTAAGTAACTGAAAAGAGTAAATAGAATTATTATCCTTATGTAAAGAACATTAACTAGATCACTGAAATGTGTGGAAAGAGATCTCTAAGGTATTATAGAGGTAGTGACTGCAGAAAACAGCCACCACCTAAGGGAAGAGGTTGGAATGATTCAAATTTAGAAGCTTAGAGGTGGACCCCTGGGAAGCTGAAACCCTGACCTCCGAGGAGGGACTGCTGCTTGGACAGAACTCCTGTTTTGAGCTCAGAAGAGGGGACCCTAGAGCTGAGACCCAGACCTCTGAGGAAGGTGTGCTGGTTGGTGCTAGTGCTGGAGTCACTAAGCAGGGTACTATGAGACTGATTCAGTGAATATTGGAAAAACAGTAAAATGAAATAAACTGCTGCTAAGAAAAAGTACTGCCACTTCCAGAGTGAAGAGTGGAGACTGCAATAAGGCTCTAGGGAAAAGAAAACCCAAGCCCTTTCTAATTCTGCCTGCCTTGCATGCTCCCTCTAGGGCCCCCTAGGGCCAGAGCCTAGCAAGGAGTTGCTGGCAAGGCAGGAACGCTGGGTCTTAGCCCCACATCACAAAGTAGGGTATACTGCAAGGGTGAATTTGAAGATGTGATCAATAGCTTGATAACTGGCACAGTCTCCTCTAACTTGTGCTCCTTTTCATTCCGTTTTCCTGGCTCTTAATCATCTGACTGATATTTAAATGTTGGAGTGCCCTGGGGCTTCATGCTGAACCCTCTCTCCTTAGATCCTCTTCTCCAGCCCCAGGCTTTCAATGCATCTACAAACTGATGATTCCCAAATTTATATCTCCAGCCCTGACTTCTCCCCTAGGTCCAGAGTCAAGTAGCAAACTGCTTATGATACATTTCACAGAGGTATTTAAAAGGCATCTCAGACTTGATGGGTTGAAAACAGTGCTTTGATTTCCCACTCATCTCCAACCTGCCCCTTCCGCCATCTTCTCGTTAAATGGCACATCATATGTAATTTCCTCAGGCCAAAGTCTCAAAGTCATTTTATAAACTCAATCTTCTAATTATTCCTATAAACTTGATCTTATAAACTATTCTTATAAATGCAGTCTCCAAAATATATTTGTAACCCAACCACTTTTTATTATCTCCATTGCTACAATTATTACACAAATCACCGTCTTTTTCTGGAATAGTACAAGAGACTTTGAACGTCTCTGTGCTTCCTCACTTGTGATCCTATAATCCATTTGCCACATAGTGTTCATGGGACTTAAAAGTCAGGTCGATCCTATTGCTAACCTGCTTAAAATCTTCTAGTAGCTATTCCTTGAGTGCAAAATAAAACTCAGACTCCATGCCATGACAACCAGGCCCTACTTTTGGGGTCAGTAACCTTTCTACAAAGGGTCAGATGGTAAATATTTTAGGCTTTGTGGACCAGCCAGTCTCTGTCGAAACTACTCAACTCTAGTATTGTGGCGTGAAAGCAGCCATAGATGATACACAAATAAATGGGGAAGGCTCTGTTCTAATAACACTTTATTTACAAAAACAGGCAATGGGCCAGATTTGGGTTGTAGGTCATAGTTTACACCTCTGCCCTATATGATCATGTCACTTCATGCATAGATTTTATCCTATCTCAGTCTAAATGGCATTGTTTGTCACCTCAAGTATTTAATACTTAGTGTTCCTTCTATCTCGGGTTCCCTACCTTCAGCTCTGTGCATAGCTGGCTTCTACCCATTATTCAAGTTTCCATTCAAGTGTCACCTTCATGACCACCATAGAAAAACTGCTCCCCTCTCTCACCTCTCACTTTATTACCCAGTTTAGTTTATTTCAGAGCATTTGTCACTATACGAAATTTTTCGTTTGTTCACATGTGTATCATCTATTCCCTCAACTAGAAGAAGAGACAGGTTGTTTGAAATCTCACCAACTATGCCTAGGATATAGTTGCTCCATAAATACTTATTGGATGAATTAACTAAAACCCAGGGTTTTAGTCTTTTTTTCTTCTTCTTTGTCAATACAAAACAAATCCTTGATTTGAGTTGACGTCATGGTTTGTCACTGATTTTCTACCTTGCTTTCTTTCCTTGAATTGGTCAGTTAATCAACCAGTCAGGTAATCAGTTAAGAATTTACCCTGGACTTGGTCTGTGAATACACTCAGCTAGACCCTGAGAGGTGTGTCATGAGTGCCTGGTGTGTGTGTGCGTGTGTGTGTGTGTGTGTGTGTGTGTATACTTTGCTGTCCAGAATCTTGACATTTTCCTTGACCTCACAAATAGAAAAAAATCAATTTGGATGTAGATACATAACCAAGGGTGCTTGCTTTTAACATACAGATTATACAAACATATACAAGCATATGTATTCTTGGCAAGAGATGTGCAATTATTCACATGGTGGAATTACATGATTTCCAAAGTTCCTTTAGACTACTCAGTCTACCTGCTAGAATCCTACTTCTTATGCATCCTTTGGAGCAAAATGTCATGCTGTAAACTAAAGAATTCACTCGCTTTCTGTTTATTTAGATAGTAGCCATTGTATCTTGCTGCAGTGTGAAGAGGGGGTTGGGAGAGAAGATGTATTCTGCAAACCTCGAGACAGCACCAAGATTTGCAAACTGCAGTTCAAGTCTCTTCACCTCCTTACATCCTCAGGAGAAAGATCTGTTCTGACATTGTGTTTAGTACTAAACTATTGTAATCAAGTTCTGTCAAGGTTGAGAGATGTTTGTTACCAGTAGAAAATATCTCCTGGAGTTCTGACTAGTGAAAATGGCCTCCCCTTTGCCTGACTTCCCCTGTAATCTTATCAAGTTCACCCTGGAAGCCACAGGGACTGAGTTGATGGGATGTTAAGGCAAAAATCTTATTTCTTGAAGAGTGAGAGAGGGGAAGAGAAAAGAAAAAAAAAATTTCTGATATTTTCTCAGAGTTCATATCAATCCTATTCAAAAATCCTCTGTAAATGTATGTATCCCTTCCAAGCACAGGAAGGTACCACGCCCTCCTCTTCTTGATTCTTGTCCTTAATTCAAGTCTCCACTCTGCCTTCAGTGATACACTCCCCCACATCCCTATGCAACCAGAGTTCTGTGGTCCCTTTGTTCTCTATTATCCCTACAACTACTTACCTCAGAGGCCCTCTTAACAAAAGACTACATAAAGAAATGTAAATAGAGAAAATATAGGAAGTGTGTTTAATGGGAAGATTATGTTTCAAGGCTAACGTCCTTCAAGTCTCCACTTTCATCAGGACTCAGCATCATCACAAAACTCATCAGTAGAGAGATGTGGGGAAAGCAGCTCTATTTTGTTTTCTTCAGAAAGAAACTATGGTTTGGGGCCCAGGAACCCAGGTAATCTTCCACTTAATCCTCCAAGACTCTGGCTTTCTTGCCAAAAGGCCTCTATCCTTCTTCCCAGAGTCACATTCCTGAGCCCACAGGGTTCCAAGAGTCTCTGTTTGCAACCTTCATGCTTTGGGCATTTTGTGATCATTTATCTCCACACTTGTGGAAGACACTTCCTCAGTCATCCTAGTTTTTCAAGAACTAATTAAATTTTAAAGGTCAGGAGCAATTTTCTGTCTGGATATTTCCTTAAAGGATCTCTCAAATTACTCCAAAGATTTTTACCCCATAGAAGTATTCCTCTAAGTGCCCCGAGGCAACTTCATTAGATTTACCTGGGATACTTCTTAAAAATTCAACCTCTTGGATCTTACTGGGGATCCTTCTAAGTCAGAGTTTCTGGGGATGGGAATCAGGTATATGTACATTTTTAGAATGTTCCACAGTCTCTTCTTACTCAAACTAAAGTTTAAAAACCTCTGGTCTGTTGTGTAGATCTTTGGAGTAATAGAAAGAAAGCAAGTGATAGAGCTGGCTTTGCCAAAATATTGCCTGCTTACCATTCAAGGTATTAGAGATATTACGGACTAGATTTTTAAAACTATTACACATTAATTTTCATGTGTTTGAGAACAAAACAAAAGTGTAATCTGAAACAAATGATTTCACTAGTATTACCGTTGAGGATGAGACTGAAGAAAAATAAAGTGGATGTCTAAAGAAAAATCCTAACTAAATACAAATAAAGGAAATTTGAATGGGTAAAGGGGTTCTACTGTTTTGTTCAAATCCCTGTTCAACCACTAATTACTTGAGTCACATCAGATTTGGTTCTTCGTGTCCACTTCCTTGTGTGGCCCACCCGAGGGTGTTTTGTACCCATCCTAGGTGCGGTTACCACCTTCCTCTGGTCTCCCTTCATGCAGGCTGAAACAGTCTCCTGGAAGTGCCCCCAGGAGCAGTAGGGCTGGCTATTGGTAAAATTGTGATATTATTGCCTTCAAGGTCTGCTTCCACTTTCCTCCCCACTCCCATTTCCCTGGTGGAGTATTTTTCCCTTGAAGGCCACCTCTCTCTCTGGCTGTATTGCCCTGTCCAGGCTTGTGAATATAGCATTCACAGTTCTGCCCCTCAACTGAAAAAAATAACAATTTCTATGGATTTCTTTCCCAGATGTGCTATTGGGTGCCACACATTCCAAGATGTAGCTTGCTAATCTGATGCACATAATGAAGCTGATATGCCAGCATAGAGGCCAACACTGTCACAGTCTAATCTCAGGTGGCACAATTGATGCAGCAGATGCTGTCCGTGCCCTGCCTATGTCCCTTGACCTCTCCAGGTGCTCCATCTGATTTCCAGCTGCCACTATCTACATCCCCGTACCTGAGGGCTCTTTTTTCCCAGCTGGAAGAAACCTAATGGTGATACAATATCTCTCCTTTATTATTTAATCAAAGCAAGAATTTAGGATCCCAATTCAAGTAAAAGGAGAGAGTATCTTTCAGATTGGAGAAAGGCAAAGTTTGGGACAGGTGAAAACTTTTTCTGTCTTTCTAGTCACCCTTCTGCTGTGACCCCATATGGTTGTAAATTGAAAATCAGTTATGACTCTTCCCTACCAATAACCCTAAAAAGCCCTGGTTTATCATCTGTTTGACTTGTTATTCTGGCTAAGCCAGTGGGTCCTGGATTTTAACTCACATAAGAATCTCTGGAGGGATTGATAAATCACAGATTACCTGGCTACTCTACCTCCCAGAGACTCTGATACAGTAGGTCTGGAGTGTGGCCTTAGAATTCGCATTTCTAATAAGTTCCCAGGTGATGCTAATGCTGCTGGTCCAGGGAACTCACTGAGAACTGCTCCTTGTAAGTATGCTTTCATTGTAACCTCCTGAATTATAGAGCCAGGCGTTTGATGCTGAGATAAAGCATTAGTGGATTTTTCTTTTAAAATTGTATCTATTGATTTTGATTAAGTAATATATTTACATGGCTCAAAAGTCAAAGTCTATAAAGCAATAGATGAATTCTTCCTTAGCATGATAAAATACACTGATCTCAACACAAAAGCCAGCGTTATGCTTAACAGGGAAACACTGGAAATGTTTCCATGAAAGGAATAAAACGAAGTTGTTCATTACATCAACCATAATTTACCATTATTCCAGAGGTATTCTAGATATTATCGTATACCTAGAAAGCCCAAGAGAATCAAATGAAAAAAAACTATCACATAATAAGGATGTCCAATAGCATGGCTGTGTACAATATTATATGTGAAACTATCAGTAAACTTACTGTACACAAGCAATAAACAAGGAGAATATATAATGGAAACAGAAGTCTCATTTCAAAAAATATATAATATACTAAAAAATAAACTATATTCAAAAAATTTGCAAGATCTTGATGGAAAAAACCTTAAAATATCCTGAGGGTACAAAGAAAGACTTGAACCAATGAAAGAAGATACAATGTTCTTGAATGTCAAGGCTCAGCTTCATAAAACTGTTAATTTTCTTTAAATAAGAAATAAATTCAGTATGAACTTTATTAATATTGAGTATTGATATTGATGTTAATATTAATATAATTAATAGGTTAATAAAATATTGATAAATTAATATTAATATTGGATAAGATACCAACATGAATTTTTTACCTAAAGGTGGTATTTCTAGAGTGCACATGGAAAAATAAACCAATAAGTTTAGCCAGAAAAATTCTACAAGAGTAATGAGGAAAAACTAACATCAATGATATTAAAATATACTGTAAAGACATAATAATTTAAACATTATGGTATTAGATCATGAATAGACACAGTAGAAAACCCAGAAGTAACCTCCAAAGCATACAAATATTTAGTATATTTTAGAGTTGACATTTAGTTCTTGATAAAGGAATAGATTTCTCCAATATAGAACCTGTGGTCATTTGATTAATATTTGATTTGATTAATATTGTTACTTTGGGCACTGCTTCAGATTCACCTACAACTAGCATTTACTGAGAACTCACTACATGCCAGACAGCATGCTAGGCATTTCCACAGGTTTTAACTTGTTTAATCTTCACAAAAATTCATGAGGCAAGAATTTTTATCTCGATGTTAAAGCTGAGGAAAATAGAGGCCCGGAGAGATTAGGTATCTTGCCTACAGTTGCACAGAGGTGAGTGACACAGCTGGAATTCAAGCCCTGGTCTTCCGACTCCCTATCTGGGGCTTTTTCTGTGCACCAAACTTCAGATCTCGTTAAGCAATATTTTTTGCCATTTCTTTTATCATATGTGTATTTTCTATTCATTGTCTTTATTTCATTTGAATCTTCGTTTTCTAGGGTAGTCAACATGAGTTTCTAATTAGGAGCTTAAATCATGAAATTGATTTTAAAAAGATATGTAACTCTTTTCTTTTATAGGAAATTGTCTTATTTTTCAGCTCAGACCACCAAGATTATGGAAGATTGATGGTCTGCATGGTCTAAGTTAGTAGCTAAGAGGCGTTGAGCCCTGTCTCGGTGGCAGGTTATCTCCGGGCCTTAGACAGGGAGAAATGCTGTCACCAGCTGGAGACATGGCGTGGCCAGGTCTGAGCAAGTCCAGGGAAAGTGATCATGGGAGCCTTGGGTCCTCCTATTCCTAGGGCTTCTCCCTCACCTCAAGGAAATGTGGATGGGCAACGAGGCTCCTCTCCCCACTGAAGACTGGCTTTCCAACTACTCCAGGTGCCTCAGAGGCCCATCCGCTGCTCATTTGGTAACCAGTGTGGCACAAAGATGCCAGAAACCCAACACAGCCCTTCAATTCCTCAGCCTTCAGGGAATTTGTCACAGTCCCTCTGTCCCACGAGGAGGTAACAACCAAATCGTTCTTGCTCACAATGATGCTGGGCCATTCACGGCTGACTTGGAGCTCAACTCCTGACTGTGAGGAACGCTGGTATGTTTTTGTTAAAACAAGTACCATCAACCTGTTGAGGAAATTCATGATTTGCTAGTGATTTATGACTTTTATTTTTTCCTCTTTAAAAGGATGCAGCCCTTGTCTCATTAGGTTTATTATGTTTTTAATTACCTTAGGGACCTATTTGGTGCCTAATTATCTGTATGACAGGAAATTAAGCTAAGCTTCTATTTGTCTGTAGGCTCTGTGTAACCTTGCTTTCCCTCCCTTTCTTTTTTTTTCAATGATAACATGAATTGCAAATCTAGACCAAAGCGGATTTGGTACAGCGCTTTCAGACTAGCTGTAAAACACTTGATGAACATTAAAAAGAACAGTCAATTTTTTGTCAATTGATTGTCGTTTGTCAACTGTCAGTTGATTCATTATGTTGTCATGGGAGCATTCTTCCATCACGGTCAAGTTTAAGGTCTCTCAGTTTTAACTTCTGAGGTTTAAATCCTGGCATTGCTACTTATTAGCTGTGAAACTTCCCAGTAGCTAAACCTTCCAATGCTTTCGTGTCCTCGTCTATAAAATGAGGATAATAATAAGACCTCAGAGAGCGGCTGAGAATTAAATGACATAACATGTGTAAATACCTGTAAAGTCTCTCGATGCCTGGTACACAGTAACTGCTCAATAAATAATTACTGTTATTAAGAGAGAGCCAAGATTTTCAGATATGGGTCAGCATTTTTATTTACATTCAGCTGTTGACTATTTTCGATAAGAGATGAGCATTTTCAGGAGTTGCATGTTTCTGCTGACATTGAAAAAAGTAGAGGCAGAGTTGGCCCTTAGTCTGAAAACAGGAAAACATGCAACCCATGGACTGTGTATGCCACAAGCTCTGATCGTGTTTACCCCTGACTTTTCAGACTGGCCCAGAGATGCTAATTTAAAGCTCACAGTCATAAAAGACTCTATTTCCTTCCCTTGTTTTACTTTCTGTTGTCTAACTCTTGCAGAAGCTCTCTGTAATGAGTGCTACAGGTAGCATGATCCCCTCCCAGAAAATTATGAAAGGGAGAGAATGAACAAAATGGAAGTTCTCTAATTCCCTGAAGTTTTGTTTCTTTTTTCCATGGCAAAGCTGAAAACATTCTTTATTTAGAGCCACTGTCCCAATTGTCTTCATTAATGCAAAGTCTCAGGAATAGGGTATACTAGGATAATGGGAGATTGTTGAAAAAAATCCAGAGTATATGCTTTCGTTTTTCAAAGCTTCCCATTCTCATCAGCCTTTGTCGAGTGGATTCCAGCTTTACCAGTAAGAAGAGAATTTTAAATTGGTGCACCTCAATCTCTGTAGTTCAGAAGGAACCCTTGTGCCCCCCAGAGCTAAATCTACAAATCTGAGTGACTTATCTACAAGGAGGTAACACAGCAGCAGCCAGAGACACACAAGAGCACAGAAACCAAGTCAGGCCGACATGATAATTGCAGTGTGGCGGTCCCTGGTATCCTAGGAGTAATTACTCTGACATTCTTTATCATTGTGTGTTAGATGTGATATGAAGTAATTATCCTCTTGCTTTTTGGAATATTGATGCTTGGGCTGTCTCTGCACATTATCCTCATCTCACACTGTGACCCTGCAGGACTTAATTTTGACACCTTGGGTTTCTCATGGCAGACTGATAAGGCGTGCTGGCTTAATCTTCCCTTTCTTTGGATGAGACTCTGGTGTTTACCCGTGTTTTAAGCAGAAGTGCTGATAACATAAGGTACTACCATTTTCTTTTGCCGCTTCAAAATTTGATTTGTATCTCAAATTCTCTAGTGCCCGGTCCCCTACTGCATATATTGGCACAATGCCATTTACTGCTAATTGTAAACTACCCTCATAACAAAGGCAGACATTATTGTTTTTCCCTCTAATTATTTGCAATGGTCCCTGTGTTCATAAGAGGCACTTCTCGTAACCCTATTTTCATAGTAATCTAAGGAATACGGAATAAGATTTATTAGACCACATGCTTCAAGTCCATGCTTACTTTGTGGGAGTAACACCAGAGGGCATGAAAATTTCACCCTCTAAGAGGTGGTCTTTTTTCTTGAGCTGAAATTGGCATTGTGTCAGTACTTCACTTCCATCTGAATGGCTATTTCTCAGTTCTTTTATTGGTAGGTTTTTAAAAATTTTTCTGAGAGCAGATTTTTTTTATTTGGAGCAATGGATCAGCATGCCCACTTTTAAATATTTCATATTATATCGGCTTGTTTGTACCACACACAATAGGAGGCATCTGGCATCTTTCAAAGGCCGGAGGAAGCCACTTCCTGATGCTGCGTGTGGCTGGCCCTCCTTTGCCCCCACGTATGAGGTCTGCTGTGTAGTACAGAGTGGTACAGCCCACAGAAGGAGCAATGGCAAACCGTGCTACAGCTGTGGCATTGTGGTAACACAATACACACATCTATCCATGTGCATGTGCTCTTCTGTGCTCAGCACTGCCATCCCTATGAAGAGATTTCAGCAAGGCAGTTTGTAAGTTTCAAGAGCTTGGGCATTTGAAGACAGGCTGCCCTGATTCACACATGTAATGAGACACCGCCACATCGCTTCCTCTCCGTGAGCCATTCTTTATCATTTGGGAAATGAGGAGAACCATACATTTCTTCTGCAACTGATATAAGGAGTAAATGAGTTGTTGATATAAAGCTCTTAGCACGGGATCTGTAAAAGTAGGCTGTCTCAGTGTTACTTTCCTTTCATTTGTCTGTCTGTCTGTTGTTACAGAAGGTTGAGTCATTTGGACTCCTGATTCCTTGGCTCACCATTGTCCTTGGTCTGTGAAAGAGACATCTATCTTAATTCATCATTTAATTCCCTCTTATCCCATAACCAACTCCTGTTCCCCACCTCACACCCACTCCATACACAAACATTCTGATATGTTTGAGGTAATCACATATTTGGATGTGTTCTTTGAAAACATTTTTTGTTTTATTTTGTGAATATAACTTTAATTTACACAAATGTTGTTCTACTAGATCTTATCCTTTTCTCTCTCTCTTCTATTTTTACTTTTGCTACATTCTGAATGTTTGTGTTCCCCCAAAATTCATACGGTGAAACCTAATCCTGAATATGATGGTATTTGTAGGTGGGGCCTTTACGGGGTGATTAGGGATTAGTGCCCTTATAAAAGAGGCCCCAGAAAGATCCCTCACCCCTTCTACCATGTGAGGTTATAGCTGGAAGGCACTGTCTATGAACCAGGAAGCAAGTCCTCACCACACACCAAATCTGCCAGTGCCTTTATCTTGGACTTCCCAGCCTCCAGAACTGTGAGAAATAAATTTCTGTTGTTTATAAGCCACTCAGTCTGTGATATTTTGTTACAGAAGCCTGAATGGACTAAGACACCTTCCCCCCCTTTTTTTTCTTTTCATTTGCATAGCATGATATTTTAAAGTCCTATCTATGTTGCTGGGTATAGATCTAGCCCGTTGCTGCTCACTGCTCCATGGAATTCCACGTGTGGAATCTGACTTAGCAAGTTCCTCAGTGACAGACGCTTTGATTGGCTCCAACTCCACATTACCACCACCAACATTCTTGTATGCGCCCCTTGCAGAGCTGTGTAAGAATCTCTCTGATATGTATCCAGAGGTGGAATTGCTGGGCTGACCTCCAGAACAGCTGCACCAATCCTCACTCCCAGCCATAATATGAGGGCTCCATCCCCACAACCCCACTAATACTAGGCATAACTCAGATTTCCAATTACTGAGCGTACAGAAATAGTCTGTTGCTATTTAATTCCTTTTTCTGTAATACTACCGACTTTAGGCATCAAACTGCTATCTCTTTGTTGAATTTTACATGATATCCTTTATTGAACATTAACTCTTAATTTTGATGTAATCAAAGTCATCAATTTTTAACCTTTTGATTTGTGCTTTTGAGTTTTCAAGACACCCTTCCTCACCTCTAGGTCATGAAGATGTTCTCATACATTTTCTTCTTTTAAATTTATAGTTTAATTTTTCAAATGAGTTCTTTAATCTGCCCAGAGTCCACCCCTATCTACAGATGGTATTAGGAAGTGACCAACTTATTTTTTTTTATATAGATGATAATGTTACTAAAAGGTCCTTCTTTTCTGTATTATGTATGGTCATCTCTGCTGATTTCTTAAAATTTTCTTTGTTTGATTCTTTCAAAACATACTCCATTGTCTTCATTGTTTCCAGTGTTGCTTAGCAAGACTGACAGCTATCTGATTCTTTCTGCTCTATCCTCTATACCTCTCAGCTTTTCTTTGATATTTTCTCTCTTTATCCTGTCCTGATACAATCTGAGGCAATTCCTAAATCAGTTTCCTAGATTACTAATTTATTTTTCTGTGATATTCATCTTTTTATCCCATTCACTGTGTTCTTAATTTCAATTATTATATCAGTAGCTAGTATGTCCATTTGGCTTATGACTTATTGCTCTTTCTTCAGATTGCTCATCTCCTCTATATATCTTTGCATTTATTTATTATGCTTATTTAAAATTTTTGGTCTCTCTTCTCAGTAATTTGCCTTCAGGTTGTATATGCTATTCAATGTGTTATCTTTCTTTTCTGGTCGTTGTGCTCCTTTGTTATCCAGTCATTTTGGTCTCTGAGATCCTGATTGGGAAGCAAAGGTGATATTTTGGAAATATATAGGAGAGACATGAACAGAACCTACGTGCTGCCCCAGCTCCTTCCTTCTTAGGGTGCAGCAGCTCCCTCTCCCCACCACATGCACCTACCAGGACGCACTTACCAGTTATCAACAGCCGTTAGTCTTCCCCAGATGATTACACATTTTAAAGATTGGTGTCTTAGATCTATGCTTTCCTTTCATTTCTCCAGTTCTTTCAGGGTTGATTTTGGGGGAAGAATCCAAAAGCCCCTCTCTATTTGTCTTCTTGTCAGGATCTGGAAACACTTTAATGTCTTGGTCTTTTCCCACCTCCATAACCTCCTCCTTTCTCCCTTGTGGTTGGCTCCCTTTTGGAAGCTACATGCACATCATGATGACACACTCATGAGCTTTGGACAATTGGAGAGAAAAATAAACACACCTCCGATCCAAACAGCTGCCACAATGAGTAGGAACCACAACATAAACAAATTTTTCTTGTTTGGTCCAACTGTCGTGAGAAAGTATTTTTTCTTGGGAGGGATTATCAGTCAGAGTTTGAAAAGTTAAAATAATGGCACTGGATTATGTTAAGTGAAATAAGCCAGTCCCAAAAGGACCAATACTGTGTGATTCCACTTATATGAGGTATCTAGAGTGGTCAAATTCATAGAGACAGAAAGTAGAAAGGTGATTGCCAGGGGCTGAAGGTAGGGGGGAAATGGGGAGTTGTTGTTTAATGGGTATGGAGTTTCAGTTTTGCAACATGAAAAAGTTTTGGATATCCACTGCACAACAATGAGGGTATACTTTACACGATTGAACTGTACACTTAAAAATGGTTAAGATGGTAACTTCATGTTATGTACATTTTATCACAATTACAAAAAATAGATCTTGCAATTTGTTGAGGAAATAAATTTAAGAAGCCTTGTGAAAAATTATAGCAGTAGAATAAAGTTTCTAGCAAGTAATTTAGCAATAAGCAAGGCTTAGGAGACTTAAGAATGTCCATACCCGCTCCTAGGTGTGTCCTAAGGAAATAATCAGAAATGTGGTCAGGGAATCATTTAAGTTTGTTCACTGCAGCATTATTTGTGACATAGGAGAAAAAAGGTACATTTAATCTAAATGCTTAACTAGAGGAATAGTTAAATGAAGGTTCGTACATCCATAGCAAGGAAAATGCAACCATTAAAAACTTGTTCAGAAATATATTTAATGATGTGAGGAATATTGAAAGTATGTTATATGAAGAAAGTAGGATATATAACTGCAAACTCAATATGATTCAAATTCTTAAAAAATACACATATAAAAATCAAATAAAAATGGAAGGAAATACACAAAATTTGAATGGTGATAATCTGTTTGTGGGATTATCTGTGGTGTGTGTGGAAGTGCTCTGTGAACTGTAACTTGGCACACTAACACAGGTAATCTACATGTATTACCTTACTCAGTCCTCCCAACCAACCTGTGGGATAGGTACTGTTACTATTCTAATTCCTTGATGGGAAAAATGAAGCCCAGGGCAGTCATACAGCTAGACAGCTGAGGAGCCATGATGCATGGACCCAGAACTTCCTGATATTAACTCCTACTATTTAACTAACTCTGAAATAAGCTGAATGAAGGAGAGCAAGCAAAGCTGGTCTTGATTGCCTAGATGTTTTTGTCATTTTGTTAGGTTGTGGCTGGGCCAGCTCTCCAGAGAGGTAGCTGGCAATGCCCAGGGCCAGCCTCCTCAATGGCATTGACTGAGCAAAGATCTCAACAGAAGAGTAACTGATCAGAATGCCTTCTCGTGGTGGGTGTTCTAATGCTCTTGCTTTGGAGCCTCCACTGGGGTCAGTGAACAGTGAGGTAATGAGGTTAGATCATTCAATATGTTAGCTGGTTAAAGCCATGGCAGTTGGCAGCTTCCTTGAGAATGTACTCAGGGGTCCATAGTCATTCCTTAGAAGCATATTGACTCCCTGATTAAAATGTGCTGGACTTAGTCAAATTTTCCATAGCATGTCATTTATAACACGCCTTATTTGGGAAATCCAGAATGTTCTGAGAGCTAATTTAAATTATAAGTGCTCTTGAAAGCCATGACTGGAAATGACTCTCCTAGCCCTTCAGGCTCTTGCAGTGATTTGCAGTGCACTTTCAAGAAAGGGCTTTTAAGTGGTTTGGTTCATTATATGTGCATCCTACATCAGAAAGAGCCCATACATTACATAGGAGAAATTATGAGATCAGAGCACTCCTGCTTATTAGAAATGTCAAGAACACAAAGCTTTTCCCAGGTCAAACATCTTCAAGCCTTTGAGAACTGGTTTGATGTTCTAGGCTCAATGCAGACTCTGAATATGTGTGCTCTCTTAATGGCAGTACACATTTTCCCAGAGTAATGTGGTGTCAATATGTGGCCGTTTCTCTATCAATGTTGGCTAAGACACAAGACAGTGATGCTGCATTCCATGGAGCAAACCCTGCAAAAACTTCAAACAGGAAGGCTGTGATCCCTTAGAGAACTCACAAACCCCTTCTCTATACTGTTAGTCTAAGAGGGTTGTGGAAAGTTGTTCTTGCTTTCTGGATTTTTTTTGACAACACAGTTTTTGAAGATAGGTGGTGGTATGTGGTGAATCCCATCCCTCTCCCTCAAGGAGGGGAAGTGGGGAAAAAATTTGCCTCTCACCTCAAGCCTAGTGAGAAAATGTTCAATAAGACTATTCTAAGAATTTTAAAAGCATTTTTTGCAGTTAGAGAGTATATTGGCCTGATTTGTGACACCTGCCTGAATAATGTAGAAAGTTCAAAATGTTTTAACAGCTTGTACAGTAGAGCAAAGGGAAGGTCATTGCTCTATTAGGATTGGGTTTACTGGGGCAAAGGATACAAGAGTGGTACATACGGACCGGAATTTGGTGAAGAACTCATATAGGATTGTCTTAGATTCTGGCCACCGGGGTCACCCAGAGGCATAGAGATGTCAGCAGAGAAATTCTGAAGATACTGCCTGATTCCTGGGTCTACTAAGGGAATAAGTGATTCACCAGAAGAAACACATCACCTGTAAAAAGGCTATCACAGGTGGGAATTGTCTGATGATGTGGGGTCGGGGGGTCTTTGAAAACTTCATAAAAATACTTTATAAAAAATAAGTAGTTTTAAAGATCAGCTGGGTCCAAGAGCACAAAGACATCTTTCCTGACTCTCTGACCTCTGCTTCCTCCCCTTTCTCTGACCCAAAAGGCATCAGAACCAAAATTTTACAAGAGAAAAGAAGAGGGGTAAGGGGAGAAAGCTGACCACACCCCCATTTCCCTAGCTTCCCATTAAAAAGCTCCAGCTGGCAAAAGGGAGATGTTTAAACTTCAAATCACATTTGATGTTTTGATTATTATATAGGAATCAGCATTCTAGATTTTAGGAAACAATACAATATCTGATGACTTAAAGTATCTTTAAGACATTTTTTTCTTAAGTGTGATCAGTAAAGTCATGGAATCCACAGAAGTTCTTTATGAAACAGTAATAACATCCTTCTCTAAACAATTTTTTTCAGGACATGGTGGGAGACAAAAATTAAGTTGCTTTGTGTTTCATCCCATGAGTTTTATCTGTTCAACGTAGAGATAACGCTTTCAGAAACCTGCCCAACCCTCCAGCCAGCGCTCGGATCTTTTTGCCAACATGGTAACTGATCTGAAACATGGGAATAATAAGATCTGGAAAGTGAGATCCCAGGCTTCTAAAGAGGAGTTACCTATAACATACATTTTGCAGAAGAGTTTGGGTTGGGTCAGAACATCCAGATGGAGAATCAACTCAAAGTGGGCACCCTTCCTGTCACCATAAGACCAGACAGAAACTAATTTCCAGGCTGACCAGAATGAAAGTTTGAGGTTAATACTAGGGTTGCCAGATCAATCCTGTCATCAAATAAAAATACAAGACACCCTATATTTTTATATAAGGATGTCCTGAATATTGCGTGGGATAGATCCATGCTAAAAAATTATTCATTGTTTATCTGAAATTCATATTTAACTGGGTGTCCTGCATTTTAACTGGTATCCTAAAGGGAACCCTTTCCTCTGCTCATGTGTAGTCAGATTACAGTTAGGTCATAATCCCAGAGATGGGGCTGTATATATCTGCAGGGACGTGAGTCTCCAAATTAAAGGTTGGCACACATGATTTGAAACCTGGTCCAGCAGTGCGAAAGAACAGCTTAAATTGTTGAAACTAAAATCATGCCCAAATATTCAGTCCTTTGATCACTTTACCCTTGTCCCCAACATGAGGCAATGTTACAACTGAAAGAACTGTCTTGGGTATCTCTTTTGCCATGCAGGAAAACTTCTCCAGCATTGTGGTCTTGGGCAAATCACTTAACCTCTCTGAGTTCTCTGTCTTGTTATCCATAAATTGGGAATATCAGAGAACCAAATAAAATGATGAAAAAAAATTGACGTGAAACACCATAAAAGTCCCTACAGTTGCCACTACTCTTGGCAGTAGTGTAGAAACCAATACGTCTAAATTTCTCCATTGGCATTCTGTTTGCACAGAAAAATTGCATGGAAATTATTTTTTTAAAGTATCATGCAATTCCAGAGGACCTAACTCCCTCATGAACTCAGGCTTAGCCAGGGATATCGGAACCACAACAGATCCAAGAACTCCAGGTAGCCAATTCAGATGCCTTCCCCATTGAAGGCTTTTCCAGAACCCCCTCTAAGCAGTCAGACCTTTTCAATGGCCCTGTCTTTCCTTTTGGCTGCCAACTCTGGGATGATGCTCACAATACTGAGAAAAAGCTCAGAGGTGAGAAGAGTGAGAAACAGCAGATGAGGAAAAGCTGCAAATCAGACCTCGATATGTGGTCCTCGATGGTGCCTCCTTCACATCACACGGAAGCTGTGCAGGTGGTTCATGACCATTTGTCCTGAGAACTTGGACTTCTCCCTGCCCCTCAGGCAGGGCAGGCTGGGCCACTGGAGCCAAGGCAGTTTGTCTTTCTAGGTGACCTTCCTCCAGTGGATCAGGCCCCCAAGTTCATTTTCACTGGCTTCAGCACTCGTTCCACATTCCAGTCTTCCAAGTTTCTGGTAGCCTGTTTTTCCTTCTTTTTTGATTCATTAGTTTTTGTTGTTGTTTTTGTTGTTCCAGCTAGCAAGCCACAAGGAAAGCACATTTGATCTTAATTTTGCATTGCTCATTATCAGTCCTCCTTTAATCATTTTCTTATGATCTTCATCAAAAAGGTACTTGTAAAACCCAAGGAAAAAAAGCCCTTCATGTATTTTTCCCCTTTTTCTTCTCCCTCCAGCTCTTTTAACGACAAAGAGGCAAGTGACTCCCCAGAGAGCTTTAGGAAGTCTAACCAGACGACAAAATAGTTGTGTGATGTCCAATATACCGAAAAATGTCTTACAGAAAAACCTTTAGTAAAGAGCCTGGGGAGGAAGGTAAAGGCATTTTAAAAAATCAGAAGCTCAGAGGAGACAAATGGTTCTTGATGAGCACTTGAGATGAATACCACAGGCTAATGCGAGCAATCAGCAGGTTTGTGGAGAATATGCTGATATCTGCAGAAAAAATGCAGTAGCAGAAGAAAGCTTACAGGTAAACATAGAAGCTCAAAAAACATTATTGCTGGAAAAACCTTGACATTTTGACCATCTTTTATGAAGCAGCTAGAAGGGAAATTCAGGGTTCAGTTTTTGCAACTGACTATACTTTCTGTAATACATTCATTCAAAATGTCCTTCCAGGACTCCTCTCACTCAGTTCCATCACATACCAGCTCAGCCAGGCATCCTCACATTAATATGAATATTTAACCACACGATGACAGAAGCAGTAAGAAACATACATTGACAACTTTAAAAAATCTGAATCAGGGATTAAATACATGAAGGTAACTCAATTCAGGATCCATATTTGTTACCTTCTGTTGAACTCTCTCATCAATAATACCCTCAGTCTCACTGGGTTTCCAGTTGCCAGCCCCCATCATTGTCAAAGAAGCCGGCCACTGGACCGTCCAAGTTGTACAGCACCCATCTTTTCACACCTCTCAGGAGCTCTTCCATGGATATTTCCTGTAAAGCCTGCATTGCTGTCTTTCCTTCTGCAGAAAACCCAAGCAGTTAAAAACATGTCCACTGAAATTTGTGCACCCAGTCACCCATTCCAGATGGCACATGCTCTGTCAATAAACCTCAGCTGAAATGAGCAAAAAAAGTAAATTTAAGTTCATATCTACATGCAAAAATACATAATCACATTTTGTTCTTATGGAGATGGTAATAAAAGGTACAATTAAATAGTTGCCTCTTGGATTTTAACACTTTCCTATCCCCGGAGGAGAGTTCTTCAAGGCCTAATATCCATTGATAAGTGATCATTTTACTATCAGTTGACTGACTTTGAGCTCTCTGGATAGCAATAACAAAGCAATGAATATTTTCAAACATGGCTCATTCATCATTTTCATTAAAGTGAAACATGGTGGACCAGGTAAATTTGCTCACAGAGGAACCTGAACAGTCTGGGTTCTTCAATCATCAGTGAATCACTAGAGATAATGTGGTAGATGCAGGAATGCACAGCCCAGATCCCCCATGTAAGAATGTAGAACCTACTCCTCCACAGAGCTGCGAGAGCTGTAAGGCGGAAATCCTCAGCCACCAGACCCTACAGGCACTGCCTCAGCTGAAGAGAGCCCAAGGCCATGCCCCCATTCTGGCTGGCCCACATCCAATGGCTGACAACCTGGGGGAACAATGCCTGTCACCTTTGCTTGAACTCAAGCCCTCTGAACGGTCATGTTAGTTTCAGTCTCCCATAGTTGTCTGCGGCCTCTTTTGAGACCGTATCACAGCTCAACTTTAATCCTCTGCCAATTTTACTTCCCTCCCTTCCCGTCTATGGGTTTGATCCCAAGAGCACTTTGTCATTATCTTCCTGCATGCAAGTCTTCATTTCAGAGTCAGCTTCATGGGAAACCCAAACTGTGACAATGACTTCATTTTATTTTAGACTATTGGGTTAACACTTATAGACCTAGTGAGATTTCTTTGTTAGCCCAGGAGCTACAAAGAATGTACTAAATGATACTCCTCTCCTCCAAATTATCATGCAACTTCTTCATAGTTTCATCTAGAAAACAGAAGCCTCTTAAGGAGAGAGTAGTGGACAATGAGTTTGTTAAGAGGGGTCTAGAATAAAAACACCTGTCTAATGAGGGCAGAAGTGAGAATGGTAGGAAAATAGATGTATGCAGAAGATATTGGCTTCAACTTCCTAATTATTGGGATGGCTGCTGTTTTACTTCCTTCACTAGAATGAGGTCTCTGTTAATGGCCAACCTTTGGAAGTCCCTATAGATTGTTTAAAAAAAATATATCCTAGAAAATTTTGCCAATACCATTTTCTTAACAAAAAAATCTATCCTATTTCTTGATTGTGTTTCAGTCTAAAAATTACACTGGCATGGGTGTGGGTGTGTGAGGGGAGAGGCTTTATTTATGTTGTCTCTTTCAGAGTCTATAGCCACTTCTAACTGAAATTCAATAGCAAATATGACTAGATCAAAGAAATGTGAATATTGTATGTTGAGATTTCTTGCTTAGATTGAAATCCTCATTGATTTTCTTTGAATCAGATGCAAAATATCAAATCAAGATCTAGAGGAAGAAAATCAACAAAGCTATCCCTATATATTGCAATCTGAGTGGAGGAAAAAGTAAGGAGTAGGACTTGATTATTAAAGATGGTTAAATATTTCATAAGAGATGCAGGAGCCCTAAAAGTTTTCCAGCTTTTACCATTTGTGTGGGTTTTTTTTCTTTTTTTGTAAGGAAGACCAGACCTGAGCTAACATCCATTGCTAATCCTCCTCTTTTTGCTGAGGAAGACTGGCCCTGGGCTAACATCCGTGCCCATCTTTCTCTGCTTTATATGGGACACTGCCACGGCATGGCTGACAAGCAGTGCATCGGCGGGCACCCAAGATCCGAACCCGCGAACCCTGGGCTGCCAAGCGCGAACTAAACCGCTGCGCCACTGGGTCAGCCCCTGAGCTTTTACCATTTGTGAAAAACAGTTTATCCAGTATTATGAGATAAGTCAATGAACTAGTTGGCATAAAAGGAAAATAGAAGAGAATTTCACCAAGGTTTCCTCTCAACTGAGAGAGTCATTGTGGTAATAAAGATAACTCATAAATAGATGTTCAACCTTCAGACCCTATAGAGGACAATGAAGAAAGTTTGGTCATGAATGTTTTCCTGAGAACAGAGTGTCTTTATTTGTTTTAAAAGTTTGTTCAATGACATGTGCTCCTGGAATTGTACTTTTAAATAATTTACCACTACCTGAAATCAGTGTTCATCCTCTATTCCTTTTTGTTCCCCAACCTGGGGTATAATTCTTTAACTCCAAGAGAGTTCAGAATTAGGCAACAGGTTCTTGTGATGTCCTGCTTATCGGCTGCCTTTCTACATCCCACTGCTTCTACTAAATTGGCAGGATGTGGCACATCAGATCGCTGTGGGAGTATACTTAACACATGGGCCTCTGTTTAGGTATGGGAATGGAAAGGAAGTGGCCAAAACCACAGTGTTGTCCAGAATTTTGGAGTCTATAAATGTGAGTCCACAATCTCAGTACACAGGGGTAAGGATTGATCAAAATGGCCTTATTTGGTTCCCTTCCTTCTGTTCTCTTTCCTCTTCCTCCCTCCTTTCCTTCCATTTTTTCTCTCTCCAGCGTTTAACGCTGGCTATGCAACAAAATTACCAATTGAGTTTTTTCATTTGCCTTTTATTTTTTTAGAATGCATGTGTTCAAGCACTGAAACAATGTCTGGGAGTGGAGCCTGAACAGCTTTATTTGTAAAAAGCACCACAGGCAATTCTGTAGTGTGCCCAGATTTGAGAAGTGCAGAGATCTTCCCTCCAAAAGGAAATTGCCAATGGACAAGAGGACCAAATGGGGCATGCTGAGTTGTAGGCTTGACCACCAAGTCACCCGTCTCTCCTGTTACACCACGGAATTTGTGTGCCACCTCTGAGTCACGCTCAACCTTCCTAGAATGTCTCAGTGTTCTGAGAGAGACAGATACACACCCTGAGATGTGAGAATATTCTTGGTCAAACACAATTTTTATTCTTAGCTCCTCTGGAGTTTTACCAAAGTAACCGAGGTTTTTACTTCTGTATGACAGAGCAAGGTCTTTATTATAGGGACGTTGATAACTCATTAAAACTGGTTAGCTTAGATTTGCATATTTCTGTAATAAATCTGAAAAATTATCATGAAACAATTTCACAACACATTGCACAAGTATCCATCCTTCTTACTCTTAGCAGTTCATGTTAATTTTTAAGTAATGACCCTTTTGGAAATAGAACTATAAACAGATATGATGTGGATGGACTTTTACTGGCAAAAGGCATTTGTTTTATTCCCACATGCTCCTTTAAGTGATTTTTTTTCCCTTAGAAACTAAAAGGCAAATATTGAGTGATTTTCCCCCCACACTAGTATGTCTTTTCAAACCCTTACCAGTTCTTTCAAATCTTTCCACTTCCTTCTTTTTCCATCTACCCGCAAGGCAACACACATGTAAGTGCACGGCCTGTGCTCTTTCATTTCCTTTGTATTAGGAGAAAATGTGCCTGGGTGGAAAGTCATGAGTCCTCCTTTCTTTGAGCATTCTTGACTCTGCTGTCTTGGGGCATCACTCTTTGCAATATAGATTTTTTCATGTTTTCCCACAGTTGCCAGAGAGAGATGCAAAATGAAAAGAGAGTATTGATTCTCTTTCTTCCGTGGGGCATAGACTATTTGAAATGACTTCAGTAAGAAAAATAGGATGTGTGTGTGTGTGTGTTTCTGGGTGTGTTTCTCGACCGTGACGTTTCCTTAGGAGTAAATTAACATTAGATAGACCCAGAAAGCAAAATCAAATCAAATAAACAAAATAAAATAAAATACCAATTATTTGCTAGCTAATAACAAGAATACTATAGTACAAGAGTTCACATAAAATTTATACATTTGAAAATACCAATTTGGAAAAATCTAGTGATAATTTGGTTTTAATTTAAAAGCAATGATTCTACTGACTTTTGTATATAAGAAATAGATATGTCTTAGTCCATATTTCCTTACATGGATATTGTTGTCTAGAGCTTCTTGAAACTCGCATCCCATAATGTCCACTAAAAACAACATTTCCCAGTTCTCATACCGTGTCAGACCTTCTTGATATCAGTCAAGGGATCTTGTTTTCCTGATTCTTAATTACAAGTAAATTACAAAGCTTACTGATATCTCTTCTTAGATTCCCCACTGACATGTCGATTCAGCATGTCTCAAAGTGAACTAATTATCTCCCTTAATTTTGCTTCCTTAGTATTTATCAACCTGTCCCCTCTCCCCATCCCTACTTTCAATGCTTTTGTTTGGATTCTTATCATCTCTTATTTGTTATATTATAAGTGCCTCTCACTTGGTTTCTCTGCCTCTAGTTTTGTACTCCCAAGATCTATCTTCCAGTGGTGTGAGCTGTCTAAAAATGCAGACCCACCATGATACTTTTTCACTGAAAATTCCTCCGGGCCTCACTATTGACTCTTTAGCAGAACATGCAAGGATCTGGATGACCTCACTCTCGACTTCTTCTCTAGGATAATCCCTGATTCAAACTCTACATTTCTGATTTCTTGTACACATCAGAACTTTTCCTGCCTTTATTCCTGTATTGTTTCTGCTCCACCTTGTTTTCCCCTTCAGTTGACTAGTTGTCATCCATCTTTCAGGACTCAAAACAGATTTCAGCCCTCCCTGATTTCAGCCCTGGGCTTCTTTCTTATCTGACCTCCCAAGGCCTCCTAAAGATTTCTCTCATGGCTCTTGCCACGTTAAATTCATATGATATGTTTTGGGTCCCACCTCACTAGGTTTTGAACTCTGAATACAGAGCAATCACTACTTCATCTTAGTCAAGTCACAAGTCACAGCATCGAGTCACAAGTATATGTCCAATTAAAACTTATTGAATGTATAAGCCAGAAGGAAACTTATAGATTAACTAATAGAATGACTTTATTTCAAAATTGGAAACTGAGGCACAAGAAACTGAAAGACTATGCCAGAGGCTAAATGTTAATTTTGTAACTGAGCTGAAAGTAAGGCCCAGATATCCCCATTGCCTTCTGACACATTTTGAGTTATATAATTTGGCATATTTATGAGAAACATTGGTATAATTTGATTATATTGATTCTCCCTAATTACATGTATTTCAGAAATTGCAGTGATGTTCTCTTTTCTTTCCTGTTCACAGTGACCCAAGAGCTTGCTAACTTCAAGCCATTGGCCATTTCCTTTCCATCTACTCTGCTCTTGATTATATTCTACCATAGCTTGTTTTGCAATCTTATAAATCTCATACATTATGCCTACTAAAATATTTCTATCAGCTAACCTATTCATTATAATTCTACATGATACATTAATTTGCATGATATTATAAATGTGTTTGCTGTTTAAAATCAATACTCAGAGATTGAATCAAAGAAATATTATGAGTGGAAAAATAAATGTGTAATATGGTATTTTGGTAGGACCTGGCCATGGCTTGGCCCATCTTAACACAGCCACATGTTTGTCCAATACCAGTTAACAAGGGAGGAGGAAAAGCAGAAATTCTCCACTTCACATACTCATTACAGGCTATTATGTTCTTTGGCCTCGTAAATATGCAGTAGTCGTATCTTGGTTCTATAGCTCATGCATTATTGTCCCTCATTCAAACTTGCCACAATCTCACTGCCCTCTTGTATTAACATCCTAATTATTCTTCCTCATTTCCTGTGATTGATTAGAATATTCTTCAACTGTGTACTCCCTCACTGCCACCTCCATGGGAAGAGTATATTTTTTTGCACATTAATCTGTTCTTGGCCATGAGACGTGATCTGGTCAATGGAATGTTAGCAGATGTAATGCAAACAGAAGCCTGAAATGGCTTGGCACTTGAGGCCCAGCACGGCCATAAAAAGACCTTACTCTTGGTAGCTATTACTCGCCTCCCCCTTGGTCCTTGAAGAAGCACATGTGGAAAAGATCTGAGATCAATCTGCATTAAGAAGCCAAGCCCAGCTAGGCTTACCCTTTGAAGCAGAGTTTTCCACACAAACCCAACCCGAATGAACCAACCACCACATGACTCACAGAGGCAAGAATAAATGATTATTTTTTAAGCCACTGACTTTTGGGGTGGTTTGTTTTGCAGAAATAGCTGACTGATACAACTCTTCCCCCATAAGCTACCCAATTAAAAAGTCTTAAGCCATTTGTATAATTGACCCTGCTACTCTCCTCATGGTCCTCACCTCCTTCCATTTGTCTCTGTCTTAGGCTTTTTGAAATCCCATCTAGATTCTAGATAGCTTTGCTTGTGTTCATTTAGGTTGCTTTCTTCAATTCTTGTCCTCTCGTTTCCCCTTTACTTGATTTGCTACTTCTTCCTGGAATATTTATTTTCATGTTTTATTTCATTTTTGCCTTTTTCTTCTGCTGCCCCCTAATTTTTTTTTACATTCTTACTTCTATTCCCTTCTGTGCCTGCTGCTGCCCATTCTGGACTCTTCTTTTTGTTTCTCACTACATGTAGTTCTTGTGGAATGAAGATCCAATGCCACCCTGCTGTTTTTTCACCTACTCTGTTCCCCCAGAAGCAGAAAGGCATATTAACAAATGATCTGAAATCCTCCCCTTGATAATTCCATTTTGATTTTTGGCTCCAGTGGTCCACCCACCCCCAGCTGCTCAGAGATGGAGCTCATTAATTACATTCCCTCCAGGCTTCTCTGTCTGTGAACAGTGGGAAGTGATGAAGGAGAAGAAGTGGGATTGGCCAGGTGAGGGGAGAAAGAACCATGGGGAGCTTATTAATAGTGTCCTTGTTTTCTGAAATGAGATTTGGAGAAAACAAGGCATAAGGTCTATCCATTGTATCAGAACTGGGAAATAAACTTCTGTTTGTCTTGCCAAATTTTGAAGATGTATATTACTCCTTCCATTAGCTCACAGCAATATTGAAGATGTACTTGGCTAAACTGGAGCACATTATCAGCCTAAAATGCCCAGAGGCAGCTCAATGCAGCCATCCACATGCTTCTTTGAGTTCATTTGGAATACAGAGAATTCAGTATTCAAATTGTCCCCATGAAACCTCATGGAATCGTGCCTACATGAGTGGAAAGGGAGATAACTGATTCTTGTCACCACTTGCGAGCTCTCAGGGATGCCTAGGACTGTGTCATGTTGGAATGGAAAGGCGTGACGGGGGTACAGAGATTTGCAACTCCTAACTGCTCCTTTTTTCATTAGCTTAATTGTACTGCTTTATGGAATCCTTGATTTCTAAACCCACTCTTAAAGTATCAGCAGTGCCTAGACTGTTGCAGTATAAATTATGTGATTACCTTCACACAAATGGATAGAGTGGGTCCTCGGTCCCTCACTAACCCTCTCAGGAGATTCAGATGGACCACTAGACACTCAGCCACATCCAGAATGTCCCCAAAGGCACTATTATTTCTTTCTATAGCATCATAATCTGTGCAGTCTTCTACAGATTCCCCCGGGTAATGAATTTCATGGAATATTGCCATGTGGAATATTTCTTCCTCTGTCTCCCCTTTTATATACTCTGGGAATATCTGAATATCTGTTGAGTTTTACTTAACATAAACTACTCCCCAGCTCATAGTCCAAATATTGCATGGGCAGATGGAACATAACTTTCCTGGGCAAGCTCAGTATATGATGCCCGTCCACTTCTCCCACAACCATTATCACTTTATTCCTTCCCCTAAGTGGATGCTGTCTTAGTTTCCTAGGGCTGCTCTAAGAAACTACAAGATATTGGGAGACTTAAAACAGCAGAAATGTATTCTGTCACAGTTCAGGAGACCAAAAGTCCAAAAGCAAGGTGTCAGCAGGCTTAGTTTCTTCTAGAGGCTCTGAGGGAGAATCCATTCCATATCTCTCCTAGCTTCTGATGGCTGCTGGCAATCCTCGGTGTTCTTGGGCTTGTGACTGCGTAACTCCAATCTCTGCCTTTGATTCACATGGACTTCTCCTGTCTGTTTCTTCTCCTTTTCTGTCTTATAAGGACGTTATCATTAAATTTAAGGCCAACCCAGCTAATCCAGGATGATCTCATCTCGAGATCCTTAACTTAATGGCATCTGCAAAAATCCTTTTTTTTTCAAATATGGTCACATTCTCAGGTTTCAGATGGACGTATCTTTTGGGGGGCCACCACTCAACCCACTACAAGCACCTTGTGGGTAGGCACCTTTGTCTTCAGCTTTCAGTGTTTCTTTGTATTTACCACGTGCTTTGAATTTGGAGGTGACCCAAAATATCTCCTCAACTACACTGCAGTCCATTTTCCATCTCTTGAACTGGTGTTGGCAACGGAATGCCACTGGACCAGCAAAAATGATTGCATTTCTGGCCTGGCCTTGGCCTCATGTAGGAGACAGAAGAAAAATGGGACACTCTGCAATTTCAGGACAATGCATGTAATCGAGATTTTCACTGACTTGCTCCATCTTGTCTCTTTCTTTTTCTCTTTTAGCCAAAAAACTATTTTCTATCCTCAGTAAGCAATGGCACTCTGGCCCCTGGATCTCCTAATACCAATGAATGGTGGTCCCTATGTTGTGGTCCTAATAGACTCATATCAGTCTATACACCCAAGAGCATGTTGGCCTTTTGTTGAGAGCTGGCTCTGTGCCAGACACTGACCTTGTGTATTGCATCTTATTTAGTCCTTGTAGCAAACTTTTAAGGTAGATATCAATGTCTCATTTTACAGTTGAGGTGGCTGAGTCTCAAAAAAGTTACAAAATAAAAAGATGCCCAAAGGTAACACAGCTCATCAATGGCAGAGTCAGGACTGGAGTCTTGCCTTCTGATTCTGTGGTCCAGGCATTTTCCACTGGCACACTGCCTCTTTCATGCAATATTATGTAATCACTAACTAGCTTGGCATATCTGCTCTGCTCATTTGTTTATGCCTATCGTTTTCTTAGCAAGATTGTTAATAGGCATCCTGGGCTCTTGGCAAGCCCCTACTGGGTGCCCTGTGCTGTTACTCTGAGTTGATGAGCGAGAAGGAGCTCACAGTTATCTTGGTGGGGCAGGCACCGGTCATAGCCTGGAGGGAATTAACATGCTGTCCAGCATCCCTCCACACTTTCTTGTGATTAATTCCATATAACTCCGATTACTCCTTCACGCTGTGACCCCCTCAGCACTTACATGCTAAGGTTGTGCTGTATTCGTCTGTTCTTGTTGAAATATTGCTTTGTAATTGCTTCTAAACAATTTCATTTCTGCAGCTATTGTAGGCAAAGTGCTAAATGTGGCAGTTTAAGCAGTTCCTAGACAATGCTTATAAAGCCCTGAGCAATTCCTAGGAGTCAGGCACACTGTGGGGATTATATATTCTCCCTCAACCTGCCTTGTTTTGTGTGTGTTTCTGCGTGGTGAGCACTCTCAGACACTGACCATGGCTCTTTTTCTTTTATTTATTTCCTAGCCTGTCTACTCTTGTCACTTTGGAACTCATCATCCAGCGCTCCCTCTCCCCCCAACACACAAGTTTCCATACTTCTCACAAGGAGCTAACTTCACAGTGACTTATTAGCTGAGTAGATTTCCCTACAGTTTTTGAGAAAGAAGCGAACGTTTGTAAGATTCAGGCCACAGCACATTATGGGTCCATTTGCTACTTTAGTAAATAAATTGCATTGCTTTAATTCCAAGAAAAGTCAGTCTTATTCCAAATTCTAGAGTATAGCAAACACAGCTATAGCAAGATTCTGCCATGTTGGCTTAGGATTCTTGCCTCTTGGCTGTCGCCCAAATCTGAACATTATCTTGCCCCTAAAATTTCACTTCTTGCCTGGTAAAGAAAATGCTCTAATCTAATTGTCTACCTCTATTGTGTCAACTCTTCTGGGAGATAATGGTCCCTGATGTTGTTCCACCGCCTCACTTTTGGCTCACTTTGCATAATGCATATTACGTTATCTCTGTCTTCTCCCATTAAGGCCTGCAAAATCATGGGCAATTGATTAAGCCCAAGACTCTACTAGAAATATCTTTTGCAATGAAGCTCTTTCAGAAGTAACATTTTTTCAAAAAATAATGTATTCTTAGGACATGTAGCAAAATAAGTGAGACTGTAGACTTCCACATTCTACAGAAGAAATGCTCTGCTGCTGTAGCTTTAGCTATTCATCAGGGGCAGTAGAATTATAGTCACAGAGTTCTGATATTGTAGAAGAAAATGAATAGAGATGATGGCTCTGTTGTTTTCTTGTAGTCATTTAAAAAATGTTCTATAGGATGTGCCTCTAGACAAAATGGAACAAATGCAAAAAAAGAAAATTTTAGAAATTTCTCTTAAACATCCGCATTTACTCTAGCCATCTGACTACAGAAAATAGGGCAGCTTCTTTTGAGAGAAGAGTGTCCAATGCATTTACTCATCACATACTAATAAAATGGGACAGACAGACTGACAGGCTGCCTGAGAAGCAGCCTCACACTGGAGCCAAGATGTAACTCCAGAATGTTCTGTCAGGCACATCTAAGCAGAGCGTGATGTCCAATTCCAAACGGGGTACAGTAGCCAAGAGATTGTCATTTAATAAGTGTATGAAGAAATCATTTCCCTGTAGCAAAAAGGGAAAAAAATATCCAGCTGCATCTCTAGAAAGCTATCAAATGAAAATGAATATTTTACAGGAATTAAGCTGCACCTACTTATTAGCGTAACGGTGCCCCGGCCAGTTGGCTGTATTAAAATGACAGACACATTGACCCTGTTGAACTCTCTGTATTGGTAGGCAGTCAGAAATTAATGGCTTTAAAGAAAGATCTGCTCAGATCTTTCCAGATTTGCTGAAAATTACCAACAGCTTTGTCTACGTATTATGACAGTTTGTTCTCTCCTGATTTAAGTTTTAGATTGGCATGTCAGCATTGCAGCATTGTATTTTGCCTCGTCTGTAGAATACTAAAGAAATCACCTTACTTCAAACTTTATTTGGTACTTGTTCCTGCTGTCTTTAGATAGTTAAGGAAATGTGGTATAATGTTTAGAAATCAAATCTCCTTTTCCCCTCCCTATATACTCTAAAATTATTTTAATTTAAACAAGAATGATTTTTTTCTTATTAATATAGGATGTTCTTTTGTATGAACCACCATGTTTAGAGCTTTAAAATGTCATCCCATTTTGGCTTCACAATAACTATGAAAGCTACTCACAATGACCCACTCTACTGATGAGAAGACAGAGGCTTCCGGAAGTTAATCTCACACAAAGTCATGTAGCTGGGGTTCAAATCCAATTTTTCTAACTTTAAAGCTTTTGATTCCACCCACTATGAGATCGTCTTCACACAGTGGAGACTGCCTCTTAGCAACCCTGTTGAAAAGGGCATAGAAGAGAGGAAAATCTGACCATTTTGCCCGAAAATGAATAAGGTTAGTTGAATAGGGAGGCAGAGAGACTGATAATTCAAATTGTGTCATTCTGTGCATGGATTTCTGGCCTGTTGCAGTCATGGCTTTGTAGAGCTAGTTACTGTTTGTGACTGCACCTTAGACCCATGGGTGAATGAGGGATGGGAAGAAGTAAACCCTCATTCTAAAATCCCCCAGGACTGTAGAGATAAGCCAGGCCGTCAGACACAAGTCGCTGCTTTTTAGTTGTCCACAGGAAAGCCATTCAATCAACAAATCACACAATCAATAAATGGTGGATTTCAAAGACTCTGTTCTTGTCTTCCATTATTTGTTCATTCTTTTATTCCTATGAATGAAAATAAGTTATTCTTTCTCTGATAATTTTCTCCTATACCCGGTTCTCCCAGGTACTGCTGTAGCTCACCATATTTCCTATTTTTTCCATATTTGAAAAATTCTGAAATTGCAATTCATTTTATAATTGGAGTAAAGAAAAACATGCCAGCTGCCCAGAATGGCATCACCTGCAGATGTACGTTTTGGGCCATGTTCAAGGTATCTGTTCCTCTGACTGTCAACACAGGTGAGCTATTTGCATTGGCAACCCCATATATGGTTGGATTTTAACTTAAATTGGGATCACTAACTATCACTAAATATATTTTATGCAACATTAAAACAAAAAAAGGATGGTGCATATACAAAGTGGATTGTCAGGTGCCTAGCAATGCAGTTAAAGACAGTAAAAATGGCCAGTTGTTGGAATAGATCAGAGAATTGCAAAGCTTGAAGAGATTGAGGTGTCTTAAGGAACCAGTACTCGGGGACTCTGGATTGTGATAAAATGCTGCATAATGGGTGTTAACATTTTTTTCGTTTCTGAGATCTTAGCCAAACTAATATACCCACATCTTAATGCAAGAGAAAAAAATAGTAAACTTTTTGTTTTCTTACTGGATATTTCTTACTTCTGGCTTTAAAAGTAGAATTGTACACCCTTCTGTTTTCAGCACATTCCCTGCTTCTCTTAGGTAATTTTCTGTCTTTGCTTTGCTGAGATTTTTCTGATCCCTTTTGTGGGGTGTGCAGGGTGTGGGGAGTACTTCCAAAACATGGCCTTGCTTCTCCCTTGTCTTGCTGCTGACCCTACCTCATCCCCAAAGGGTGGCCAAGGTAAAGGCTTCAGAGTTCCAAGGAGACAGCTGCACCCTATCTGCATCAAGGCCTACTCAAGAGACAGGAGTGCCTATGCCACTGGAACGTTTAAGTAAAGACCAGGGTGGAACAGCTTTTGAAGAAGGAGTCTAAGAACTCTTTCTCTAACCTGAGTGAATTTCCCACCTATTCCTTTGAAGAGAGGCAGAAACTTCTGGCACACTGTTGACCTGAGACATGAAAGAAAAATTTAGAGAGATGATAGAGGTAAGTAAAGGCAAAAACCATTTCTAGGTTCCTAAGGAGTCAAGTCGGTGAGGTGGGAATTCCTAGTTTTTCAGGAAAAATCTGGAGTGCTCACAAAAGCTAGATGGGGTGCAACCATCTCACTGGGGTCCTCATAATACCTCAGAGTGAGATGGAGCAAAGTTGAGGGGGAGACTCTTGCAGGGAGGCACCAACGAAGATTTCCAGATGGTACCCAAAGATCACTCATGATAGAGCACTTGATCTGACCAGCACAAGAGACCAGACCGGTGAAAGTACCAGCAGAAGAGGTCAGTGAAGAAATGACCACAGTGCAGCCACCACACCCACCACTGTGCATGGCTTGCATCAAGCTGAAGAAATGCACCACTCTTTCCCATTTCCTCTTGGAAATCCCCACATGCATAAACAGACCCTCGGTCCCTCCCTGCCACTGGCAGGTGACACATGCATAAGCACTCTGAAATTGGAAACAGGACCCAGAGAAGAAGGCAAGGGGATGCTTGTGAGATGCATGAGGAAGCCCTAAGGCGGAAATATTGAACTGCAGTGTAAAAGAATAATAATACCTGAATTTAAGTGAAACTTTCCTAAGAGAGACTGTCATAAACCAAAAATAACTAAAAATAAATTTAGTTACTAAAATGGAATAAGATAGATTGTCAGCTCTAGGCAGACCATGAGCCAAAGAGCAAAGCTGGTGTCAGCTGTGAGTAAAATGAAGGCAGCCTCATTGGTGTACACTTCTGGTGGCTGTAGTTTGTTTCCCACCAAGTCACCTCCCCATTCTTTGTGACAAAGTGGGGATCAAAGAAGAAACCTACTCTTGGACTTTTGCATGGAAGCTCATTGCTATTAACCTGTGACCCCGTTCTTCACCTTCAGCAGACCCCTTGTCTAACAGCCTTCCCAGTATGTGACTGTACTGTCTGCCTGCCACACTCTCACATGCTGGTTTGCTTTGTTCTTCGCCTGTGAATTGCCTGAATCTAACTTTAATTCCAACCCCAATTGGATATCCTCTCTTGCCTCTACACAATCTTATCTACTGTCCCTCAAGCTAGTAAAATTCCTCTTCCAGCTCTAGCTAGAAATGATAGGCTTACATGGTTTTCTGGGCTGTGTTACCAAAGATCCTGAAAGTCTTTGCTTCCAATCATTTGCAATGGTTCAGTTTTATGGAGCTTCTCATGTTACACATGGCTACCAAAGTAGCGTACCATATGGGCTTCAATTTCCTAAATCCACTTCTCCCCACCTGCTAATGCTTTCCCTTCTGTTCAGGCTGGGCCTTTCAGATCTCCAGTGCAAATTGTTAGTATCCATCTCCTGAGCTGTGCTAGAAGGGTGACTTCTCCAGGGATATTTCTGGGTTTGAGGCTAATGTTCCGTTCACCACTTCTCAAGATTCTGTTCCTGCTTTGCAAGGTAATTTCTGCTGGGCTGTTTTTCACTTCAGGTTATCAGCTTTGTGGTTCTTTTCTTGTCATTTTTCTACTAGTGTTTGTTTTTTCTATTATTCTCTGCTAGCATGTGTTGAGGCTCAATTGGGCTGATTTGGTTGTGAGAGAAGCATAATTCAAATATGGTTTGACAGATCAGGGACAGAACAGACATGATTAGACAATAAAGAAGATGGAAAAAAGAATAGATTTGATTTGGATCTTGGGAAGTGCAGTTTAAGTTTTTCCAGAATAACCAAGGAGTATTTATAGTAATTTATTAAAATTGTCCTAGGCAAATAAGTTTCATGAACTAGGTATCATCAGAGCACTTGGCTTCAAAGCTGATCCAACAATGGATGATAGACGAAAAGGTTATAGTTATATTATGTTTCAAAATAAAAGCAGAGGTTCAGTTGAACTGATAAATATGAATGGTCTTATGGAGACAGGTGAACAGTTTTCAGACTGTTTAGGAAATATAATGTGTACAGATTCCATGTATTTGTGGCAGGGACTCCATCTTATTCATCATTCATTCATTCCACAAATAGGGAGTATGTAGACTGTGTGCCAGGCCCTGTGATAAGCCCTGGAGTTACAGAGGTAGGAGACATGGTGCTTGGTGTCTTATTAGGAAACAGTATAGCTCATTCACTGCAGGGTGTTTAGTACGATGCTGGACGTCTGTGCTGGTTGTGTTGGGTCGGGGTAAAATTCAGGGAAGACTTTCTGGAAGTGGTGATACCTAAACTGAATATTGAAGGATAGAGACAGGGCTTTCAGAAACAAAGAACAAATGATGCAGACATGAAAAACAACATTTATTGTCCATAAGGGCGTGGGAAAGAGAGTGAGTGAAAAGTGAAACAGGAAGGTAGGCAGGGGCCAGATCAGGATGCTTCTTTATTGGTATGTTAAGAGATTAAGATGATTTTGCTGATATCTCTAGAGAGCCATCAATAATCTTAAGCAGGGGGATGGCCTGAACAAATTTTCATTCTAGATGTTTGAGGCAGAGGTAGAGAGTCTAGTAGGAGGCTGATGTGACTATCTAGGCAGGAAATGATGATAGGCTGAATTAAAGCAGTGCTTCTGGGAAGGGAGGATACTAAGAATATAAGGTGACTGCATGGAGATAGGGGATAAGGAAGAGCAGAAGGTTTAGGAGAAGGTCTAGTTCCCTGGCTTGGTAAACTAGGTGGGTTGGGTACCATCTACTGAGTTAAGGAGGAATCAAAGAGCTTGGGACAGAAGAGAATGAGTTTTTTTCTCATTGTGTTTGTGTTCAGGCTCAGGGCCTAGGAGCATCAAAGAAGAGATGACCACTTGGTATCTGGAGCTCAAGAGAGAACCACCCAGGCTGAATAGTTAGATCACTTGAGTAAGAAGAGAAAAGGGCCAAGGACAACATCTTGTTACTTAACCTGAATGGCACCTACCTCAGAGAGTGGTAGGATAAAATGAGATAATATGTTAGATAGGAAGAAAACACCTGTGCAATGTGTAACGGCTGTTAGTTATTATTAATATTGTCCTTAATTTGTTGAGGATGGGGGAAAAAGACTTAACAGATTATTCATGTGGTCTATTTCTGAATTTAAATGGTGATGTCTAGAGACATTGCCAGAGACTCTAGAAGGGCGCCCCACTTTTATGAGGTGCCCCTTGCATCGCCCACCACAGGTGAACAAAAGCTGTTAAAGGTACCAAGCTGCTACTGATGATGTCATTGTCATCTCAATGACCCTTTTAAAGTCAAGACAAATTGAGAAAAGTTGAGATGGTACTATAAGTCATAGAAATAATACCAGTAGTATAAGTAGTAGAAATAATGCTTGAAAATGTGTTAGAAAGCAGCAAATGGGTTTCCAAGTTCCAGGAATATATCTTTGAGGCCTGGGATGGTTGCCCTCAGTTTGACTTTTAAAGAAGGTCACAGAAAAAAGGTGCCATGGACTCTTCTAAGTGATAACTGACTGGAATAGCTGGCATGGAAGTCATCTAGTCCAAGTGGGAACATTCTGGGTCACAAGCAGGCCATGAAGATACCTGCAGATATCAATGCATTAATGCTATTCTAGAAATCAAGCAGGATATTTGTTTGAACTTTCAGACTGCCTCACATTATTCCATTTCGGGATAGAACATTTTAACACATTGTTCTTTGCTCTCATTAAATCATGTTCGCCTGTTCATTAGAAGTCTCTTCTCTGTTTCACATTACTTTTTCCCACCTGTCTGGAGCAATCTCAGCATTGGATCTTGGCTTCAAATGAATTAAGATTCCTAAGTTCAGACTTACTCTGGTACTATTGGACTTGGGTGGCTTTTTTCAGCCTGAGTGGCCTCAAGGAGTCTCAGAATCCACTGATTCTGCCAGGAAACTTTGCCGAGGACTTGCAAATTGTAAGAATTAGCTTTTTTCCCTCTGCATGTATTAAAAACTATTTAAAAATGTAACAACTTCCTCTAAGCAGTTTGAGAATGGGCCATTGCAGAAAATCAATAAATTGAATACCCAATTCATTCTTCTCCAGATATAATACTGCAACTGGCAACTTACTGAAAATTGGAAGAAAATAATTTGCATCTGGAGAAGGTGCTATAAATGCAAGTTCAGGACTGTTCATGTTCCTAATGTCTTTGGTATTTCACTCTCAAGTAGTATTTTGGGCTCAATATTACATGCACACACAGCTCCAATACAGATTGCTTCTGCCATCTAAGGGGATGGAGAATGTTCTGGTTACTTAAGGGAAAGGAGAAAATGGGAAAATATTACCAGGGAGACTCACATACCCCACCAAGCCACTCAGGTTCTACTTTTAATAGATGGGGGATAGTTTAGGCTCTTCAAATCTGAATGGATACTGCAGGCTCTAGTTATGTTTTGTAGATGAGTCCCCAAGACCTTCATGCTGTTTTAAGATAGATTTGTCCAAAACCAGACTAAAAGTAGGTTTAGATTTGGGAGGTGAAAATAGACATGCAGTAATTGTGCTTGGGTTTCTGCAGTAAGAAGCACTGAGTTTATGGTTTTGGCTTGCTTTGTGGCTCCCTGTAGGACACTCAAGACAAAGATTCAACTCCAAGTAGTTTCCCTGGGCGGTGAAGGAAAAGGAGTGAGGAACTGTTGCAGGGAGGAGAGAGCTGATAATAAAGGGTGACTTATCAACCCTCCTACAACTACAGGAAACTGACACCTCAAGGTTATCCCACCCAAGGGGCAAGGGGGCTGAGGTATTTGTACACCACTCCATCAGTCATTGGTTGAGTGCTGCTTCCAGGAGCACCCACTCCTCTGCATTTACGTGTGTGGCACAGTGGCCTCCGGCAGCAAGTGCTGGCAGTTGTGATTCAGGTGGGTATGCCCTGAAGTGGGATAATCGAGGGGATGTTGATAAGGCATCACTAGTGTCTGCCTTGAGTGAAGCAGTTGTTTCACTCTGAAAATAAGTATGAATATGCTCTTTAGTGTTTTGAGTTTGGCTAAGGGTGCATAATCTCTTTCTTTTGATGAAATAATTCTAAATTGGATGTTGTAATCATTGAAAAACAGGTTTTCTCAAAATAAGTATGAGGATGTGTTCCCCTGGGAGAGCAATCTTTTAAATGTGGAATTTTTGTTTGTTTTTTCCATAAAATAATGGTACTGATTTGTTAATTCTAGAACAATATTTCACTTCAATTTTGGTGTCAAATTCCAGCAGAGAGTAAATTTTAAGGCTATGGATAATCCAAGTACCAATGAATGAAGCAGATTGTATGACATTAAGAAGAGAACTTTTTGGGGGGAGGGGTGTGTGTGCGTGTGCTTGTGTTTTAGTATAACTTTCATCTGTGTGGAAGCAAAATGGTTCTTAATTATTTTTGAATAACTAGAATGCAGTCTAATATAAACTCTATACAAAAATCCAGATTGCTATCACTAAATTTCCTACATCATAGGTATATATAATTGTGATAAAACATATTCGCCAAGTGTGTTTAATATGTCTGATGACTATGCTGACTCTTGTATCCCGTATGCTTATCAAGTATTTGATAAATGTTTGCTGAATAAATACATTAATGATTGAAACTTTTTTTCTGGGGATGCCTTTTCTGTGGCTCAAGCCATTGTTAGTGAGAAGGGGAGGGGACCACTCAGGAGAGGTTAGAAAGGTAGGGATGGGGTTAAGAACTGGGAACCATGAATTAATTTATTTTCAGAGGTACAGATGCCCTTATATGAGCTAGGCCATATGCTAGAAGCTAGATACATAGATATAGAGGAGATATGGGCTTTGCTATTAGCAAGCTTCATGACTAGTAAAGTCACAGACTCAGAAATCTTGCTTAACTTAGTTTAGAACGTCATCTGTCTACCATCTATCTATCTATATCTAGATAAATATATAGATATATACATACATGATATGTGGTATTCCATATCACTATTGATGTCAAACGACACGAATCCCTGGATTTAGTGAACACCTATTGTCACCATCTTTTCAGGCATCATACTGTGTGGTGAATAGAGCTTTACTATGTATAATGACTATTTGGGACTGGTGTCGGCAAGTTATCGCCTAGAGGCGAAATCAGGCTCACTACCTGTATTTATAAGTAAACTGTTACCGGAATACAGCCAGGTCCATTCTTTTATGTATTGTCCACACCCGCTTTCCCACAAATAATGGCAGAGTTGAGTTGTTGCAGTGGAGGCCAAATTCCCCCAAACCTGAAATATTTTCTATCTGGCCCTTTACAGATAAAGTTTGCCAATCCCTGGTATAGAACATTATTATATAATCCCTTTCCATTTTAAGCATTGGGCACCATCTGTTAAGTTATTTCCCCCAAACATAACAGATGTGTAAAACATAACCCCACAGAGCCCAAGCACCTACAAGTCATGAATCAGTTCTTTCTTACACATCATTGTTATAAGTAATTTCTAATATTTTATCCTACTTCCTATCCTTTGGTATGGTTCTTTCTACATCTGGCAGTTTGTGATTTTCGTTTTATTCTTTTTCTCTCTCTATTCAAGCATATGGGATGTCATATCACCAGTGACTGAATCTAAGAAATTAACCTTTTATACATTGGCTTATACTATTTTGTCCAAGGTCAAAAGGGAGAAAGAAAGAGTGAAAATGACAAATGCTGTTTCCTAAAGAGAAGCACCCAAGTGCAGAGAGGACCACAAAATGACTATAAAATGAGGAAGTTGAGAAGCACTAGAGCTGAAGGATGCACAGGCGGGCTCAGAATGTGGGGACTGTGGGAGGCCACTGGTATGCTCCACAGCATTCATACACCTCCTGCATGCAGGTGCTCAGCTCTAGGGTATTACAGAAAAGATGAAGATGGCTATGTAAAGGTCAGTGGCAATGAGTAAGGAGATGGAAAACTAATTATTTCTATAACAGTAAAGGAGACTGAGTTAATTGATCTTGGAAAAGAAAAAGATGAGAAATGGCCTGGTATAATGTTTCTACCATTTAAATCCATTATGATATAAAAGGTAAATATTTGCTGATCAATTAAAGCCTATATAAGATAGGGAATGGCTTGCTAACTTGAGTAACTGAGCCTCAAAAATTCAAGGCTGCAGATGGATCTCAGGAATGGTTGGGAAAAGGCCCCTGGATTCTCTTTCAAGCTCTTATATGTGAATTTTTTTCTCTCTCCTTCCAGTCTTGCCTTTTTCCCCATAACACTGAGCATGGCATCTGGTAGTCTGTGAAATTTATATTAGATATTCTTAGCCACTGGAAAAAGGCTGATCTCAAGCTCTATGATCCCAGGGAAGAGAAAATCCTGGGGAAGAGATTTAATGGCCCTACTTGAGTCAAGCACTTGTTCTTGGGCTAGTCACCTTGGACCAGTGAGTGATGGTGATAATATTGTGCCCCTGCATTAATGATACAGATGGAGGAAGGAACACTTAATTGCAAAGGGGAAATTGGCAGACAATTCTAAGTGACCACTCCATTATTTCTTTATCTTCACTTGGAAAAATCCACGAAAAATAGCTCAGTCTGCAACATGAAGGATTTAGGTTAGAGAGAAATAAGATGATCCTGACATTAGAGCTTATTACACGCTGGGATATGTTACTGAAAGAAGCAGTAAAATATCTTTTCTTGGAGGTTTATAAAAATAGAAGTGATTTCTCATCAGTTGAGATGCAAATCGTTTTCAAAATGGATTAGACACACAAAAATTTTGTTTGATGTGCAAACTCTTGACAAGGCTCTGCCTTTTTTGCCAGTAAATTCTGCTCACTTCTAGCCTTTTGGTGCAATTTAACATTAAGTACCCACTTAATGTGCCCACTAGGTGCAAGGCATTAGGCTAGAGCTGAAGAGTTTGCATTGTGTTAGGGAGGTTCAGAAAATTACAAATGACTGTAATATGTGGTTGGTTAAGGCAATTATCACAAAGGAAGTTCAGATTCATTGCTATGGCATTTTCATAGGAATGAGAGAGAACTGCGGAAGGAAGGGAGAGAGGGGCAGGGAGGTTAACAGAGAAACAGGAAAACAAGGAGAGAAAGAATTAGCAAAGGGTTGGTTAATAGACTGTGGCTTGAAATGAGGTTTGAAGTAGATAGGATTATATTAGGTAGAGACGAGTGAAAAGGCATTGGGGCAGACAGAATGGCATGAACACTGATTTGGATCATACCGAGGGAAGCGGCAAGTCATTCTTTTAGGTGGAAAACTATGGTACGTGCAGGGAATAGCTAAAAGAAAAGATTAGAAAAGAAAGCTGGGATTATCTGTGGAATAATGCTGAGTTTAAAGTTTTGTGTTGGGAAGATTAGTATGGCAACACTGTGAGGTGTATGATCCAAGGAGGGGGCAAAAGGTGACAAGATGAGTTTGAAAGTAATCTCAGAGGCCTATATGAGAAATCCTGAGAAACTGAACTGGACGGTGGCAGCAGAAATGGAAAGAAGAATATTTGTGGAAGGAAATGATAGGGATATAATCTATAAGTCTTGTTCTTTCACCAAACATTTATCAGAAAATGGCATCCATCAATTTCCTAGTTCCTTAAGATATTATTAGACCCTTATTTATATATTTATTATGCCTCATACCAACCAGATAAATAGGTCAGCTTTCATTCCCATTTTGCATGTGAGCAAACTGAGATTTAGAGCAGTTGAGTAACTAAGCCTGAGGCCACAATGCTAGTAATCTGCTGCTGAGTGGTACTTGGAACCCAAGATGTCTGGCTCCAACACCCATGTTCTTTTCTCTTGTTTTTTAACTATTTTTTATTGAGGTGAAATTGGTATATAACATTATATTAGTTTCAAAAGTACAACATAATTTGATCTTTGTATACACTACAGAGTGATCACCACAGTAAGTCTAGTTACCATCCATCATCATACAACTGACCCCCTTCATCCTTTGACCCACCTCCCAATAACCACCAATCTGTTCTCTGTAGCTATGAGTTTTTTGTTTTGTTTTGCTTGTTCATTTGTTTTGTTTTATAGATTCCACATGGAAGTGAAATCATGTGGTATTTGACTTTCTCTGTCTGACTTATTTCACTTAGTGTAATACCCTCAAGGTCCACCCATGTTGTCACAAATGGCAAGATTTCCTTCTTTTTTGTGGCTGAAGAGTATTCAATTGTGTATATATACCACATCTTCTTTATCCATTCATCAATCAGTGGACATCTATGTTGTTTCCATGTCTTGGCTATTGTAAATAATGCTGCAATAAGCATAGAGGTGCATATATCTTTCTGAATTAGTGTTTTCATTTTCTACAGATAAATACCCAGAAGAGGAATTGCTGGATTGTATAGTAGTTCTATTTTTAATTTTTTGAGGAACCTCCATACTGTCTTCCCTAGCAGCTGTACCAATTTACATTCCCATCAACACTGTACAAGGGTTCCCTCTTCTCCACAACCTCTCCAACACTTGTTATTTCTAGTCTTTTTTGGTAATTGCCATTCTGACAGGTGTGAGATGATATCTCATTGTGGTTTTTGATTTGCATTTCCCTGATGATTGGTGATGTTGAGCTTCTTTTCAAGAGCTTGTTGGCCATCTATTTGTCTTCTTTGGAAAAATGTCTATTCAGATCATCTGCCCATTTTTTAATCTTATTGTTTGTTTTTTGTTATTGAGTTGTATGAGTTCTTCATATGTTTTGCATATTAACCCCTTATCAGATATATGATTTCCAAATGTCTTCTCCTATTCAGTTAGGTTTCCCTTTTATTTTGTTGATGGTTTTCCTTTGCTGTGCAGAAGCTTTTTAATTTGTTGTAGTCTCATGTTTATTTTTGCATTCATTGCCATTGCCTTTGAAGTCAGATACAAAAAAATATCACCAAGAGTGCTTAGTTTTCTTCTATGAGTTTTTACGTTTTCTGGTCTTACATTCAAGTCTTTAATCAATTTTAAGTTAATTTTTGTGTATGGTGTAAGATAAGATAGTGTTCCAGTTTCATTCTTTTGTGTGTGGACTGTCCAGTTTTTCCAACAGCGTTTATTGAAGAGACTGTTCTTTCCCCATTGTATATTCTTGCCTCTTCTGTTGTATATTAATTGACCATAAATGCATGGGTTTACTTCAGGGCTCTCTATTCTGTTTCATTAATCTATGTGTCTGTTTTTATGCCAGTAACATACTGTTTTGATTATTGTACTTTGCAGTATAGTTTAAAATCAGGGAGCATAATCCCTCCATCTTTGTTCTTCTTTCTCAAGTTTACTCTGGCTATCTGGGATCTTTTGTGATTCCATACAAATTATCGAATTATTTGTTTTAGTTCTGTGAAAAATGCCATTGGAATTTTGATAGGGATTGCACTCAATTTGTGGATGACTTTGGGGAGTATGAACATTTTAACAATATTAATTCTTCCAATCCATGAGCATGGAATATCTTTCCATTTATTTGTGTCTTCAATTTCTTTCATCAGTATCTTATAGTTTTCAGTGTATATAGGTCTTTCACCTCCTTGGTTAACTTTATTCCTAGATATTTTATTCTTCTTGATGCAATGGTAAATGAGATCTTTTCTTAATTTTTTTCCTAATAGTTCTTTATTAGTGTGTAAAAATGCAACCGATTTCTGTATATTAATTTTGTATCATGCAACTTTAGTGAATTCACTTATTAATTCTAAGAGTTTTTTGGTGAATTCCTTAGGATTTTCTGTATATAAAATCATGTCATCTGCAAATAGTGACAGTTTTACTTCTTTCTTTCCTATCTGGATGATTTTTATTTCTTTTTCTTGCCTAATTGCTGTGGCAGGACTTTCAATAATAGGTTGAATAAAAGTGGCGAAGGTGGCCATCCTTGTCTTCTTCCTGGTCTCAGAGGAAAAGCTTTCAGCTTTTCAATATTGAGTATGATGTTGGCTGAGTGTTTGTCACATATGGCCTAATTATTTTGAGGCATGTTCCCTTTATCTTCACTTTGTTGAGAGTTTTAATTATAAATGGATGTTGAATTTTGTCAAATGCTTTTTCTGCACCTATTGAGGTGATCATATGATTTTTATCCTTCATTTTGTTAAGATGGTGTATTACATTGACTGATTTGCAGATGTTGAACCATCCTTGCATCCCTGGAATAAACCCCATTTGATCATGGCGTATAATTCTTTTAATGTATTCTTGAATTCAGTTTGCTGATATTTCAGCAAGGATTTTTGCATTTATGTTCATCAGGGATTTGGGCCTGTAATTTTCATTTTTGTGGTGTCCTTGTCTGATTTGAGTATCAGTGTAATGCTGGCCTCATAAAATGTGTTTGGAAGCATTCTCCCATCTTTAATTATGTGGAAGAGTTTGAGAAGGATAGGTATTAAATCTGTGAATGTTTGGTAGAATTTACCAGTGAAGCCAACTGATCCTGGACTTTGATTTGTTGGGAGGTTTTGATTACTTATTCAATCTCCTTACTAGTAATCAATCTATTCAGATTGTCTATTTCTTCATGATTCGGTCTTGGAAGATTGTATGCTTCTATGAATTTGTCCACTTCTTCTATGTTGTCCAAATTGTTGGTTGTATAATTATTCATAGTAGTTTCTTATGATCCTTTATATTTCTGTGCTAACAGTTGTAACTTCTCCTCTTTCATTTCTAATAAGTAAAATTAGAATAATGTCTAATTAACAAATTCTAATTTTATTTATTTGAGCCTTTTCTCTTTTATCCTTGGGGAGTCTAATTAAATGTTTGTCAATTTTGTTTATTCTTTCAGAGAACCAGCTTTTAGTTTCATTGATCTTTTCTAATTTTTTTTTTTTAATCTCTGTTTCATTTGTTTCTGCTCTGATACTTACAGTTTCCTTTCTTCTACTAACTTTGGGCTTTGTTTGTTCTTATTCTTCCAATTCCTTTAGGTGTAAAGTTAGATTGTTTATTTGAGATTTATTTCCATTTTTGGGGGTGGGCCTGTCTTTCTATGAACTTCCCTCTTAGAATGGGTTTTGCTGCATTCCATAGATTGGGGGTTGTTGTATTTCCATTTTCACTTGCTTTAAGGTATTTTTTTTATTTCCCCTTGGATTTCTTTGTTGACTCATTGATTGTTGAGTACCCTCTTGGTTGATCTCCACATATTTGAGATTTTTCCAGTTTTCTTCATGTAATTTATTTCTAGTTTTATACCATTGCAGTCAGAAATGATGCTTGATATGGTTTCAATCTTATTAAATTTATTGAGACTTGTTTTGTGGCCTAACATGGATCTATCCTGGAGAATGTTCCATGTGCATGAGAAAAGAAAGTGTATTCTGCTGCTTTTTGGATGGAATGTTCTGTACAACCTATTAAGTCCATCTGGTCTTATGTGTTATTTAAGGCCAATATTTCCTTATTGATTGTTTTGTCCAGATGATCTATCCATTAATCTAAGTGGGCTATTAAATTTCCCAACTTTTATCATATTGCTGTCAATTTGATATTTGCTTTATATATTTAGGTGCTCCTAAGTTGGGTGTGTAAATATTTACAAATGTTATATCTTCTTGTTGGGTTGATCCATTTATCATTATGTAATGCCCTTCTTTGTTTTTTATTACAGTCTTTGCCTTAAAGTCTATTTTGTCTGATATAAGTATGTCTACACCAGCTTTCCTTTCATTTCCATTTGCATGGAAAATCTTTTTCCTTCCCTTCACTTTCAGTCTGTTTGTGTCCTTAGATCTGAACTGAGTGTCTTGCAGGTAACATTTAGAGGAATCTTCTTTTTTCAATCCATTCAGCAACTCTATGTCTTTTGATTGGAGAATTCAGTCCATTTACATGTAAAGTAATTATTGACAGATATCTACTTATTGCCATTTTGTTAATTGTTTTCTGGCTGTTTTTGTAGTTCCTCTCTGTTCTTTTCTTTTTCTTTTGCTCTCTTTGCTTTTGATTTGATGACTTTGTTTAGTGTTACATTCAGATTCCTTTCTTCTTCTCTTTTGTGTAGGTACTGTAGGTTTTTGCTTTGTGGTTACCCTGAGGGTCACATATAATAGTCTATATATAACAGTCTATTTTAAGTAAATTTGAACACATCCTAAAAACTGTATATTTTTACTCCCCCCACTTTAGGTTTTTGATGTCATATTTCACATCGTTTTATTTTTTGTATTCTGTAGCTAATTATTGTAGTTAAAGTTAATTTTACTATTTTTGTCTGTTAACCTTCACTAGCTTTATAAGTGGTTAATCCATTACCCTTACTATATATTCACGTTTACCAGTGAAATTTTTACTTTCACATGTTTTCTTTTAGTTAGTGCCTTTTCTTTTCAGCTTACAGAAAGCCCTTTAAAATTTCTTGTAAGGCTGGTTTAGTGATGATGAACCCCTTTAACTTTTCCTTGTCTGGGAAACTCTTTCTCTCCTTCAATTCTGAATGATAGTCTTGCTGAGTAAAATATTCTTGGTTGGAAGTTTTTTCCTTTCAGCACTTTGAATATATCATGTCGCTCCCTTCTGGCCTTCAGAGTTTCTGCTGAAACAAAATCAGCTGATGGTCTATGTAGGTTCCCTTGTATGTAACAAGTTGTTTTTCTCTTGATGCTTTTAAGATTCTCTCTTTATCTTTAACTTTTGACACTTTAATTATAATGTATCTTGGTGTGGATCTCTTTGGGTTCATTTTATTTGGAACTCTCTGTGCTTCCTGGACCTTGATGTCTGTTTCCTTCCCCTGTTTAAAGAACTTTTCAGCCATTATTTCTTCAGATAAGCTTTCTTTCCCTTTCTCTCTTTCTTCTCCTTCTGGGACTCCTATGATGCAAATGTTATTCCACTTGATGATGTCCCATAGGTTTTTTAAGCTATTTCCACTTTTTAAAATTCTTTTTACTTTTTGCTACTCTGTTTGGATGAGCTCCACTGCCCTGTCTTCCAAGTTTCTGATCCATTCTTCAACTAATCTGCTGTTGACCACCTTTAGTGTAGTTTTCAGTTCAGATATTCTGTTCTTCAGCTCTGTGACTTCTGTTTGGTACTTTCTTAGATTTTCTATCTCTTTGTTGAAGTTCTCACTGTGTTCATCCATTCTACTATTAATGGATGTTTGGTTAATTTCCAGTTTGAGCTATAATTGATAGTGCTGGTATGAATGTTCTATATATGTCTTTGTGTGAAATACGTTCACATTTCTGTTGAATATATACCTAGCAGTAGAATTGTTGAGTCATAGCATACACTTATGTCAGAGTTAACCGTTTTCTATACTGTTTATAGAAATTTACACTCTTGCCAGCAGTATATGAATATTTTAGTTCCTCTACATCAAATAGTAGTATAGGTCTTATTAATTTTAGCCATTTTAGCTGTTTTGAAGGGACTGTTTTGTATTGATTGATTCAGGCCTTATCTAATTCTCCCCCACTCCATTATTCTCTGCTTAGCTAACTCTTTATATTTTTTTGACAGATTATAGGAGATGCCTATCTGATTATTCCACTTAAGTCTTTCCTTATTCCACAGGGATATGTGGAATCTCTTTCAAAGCTCTACTGAAGCTTTGAGAGAAATTATTCAAGTGGACCTCTCCTGACATCGTATGTGGTCTTTCCACATCTTTAAGCCAAATGATATTTACTCTCTTTTGCTGTATCTGTTTCTATTTAGAATCAATAATCTCAATATCCATCACACTACAACTAAATGTCTAAGAAATACCTTCAGGTGAAAACTTTTGAATTTTGGATATTTTGAGGATCTTCAGATTTAGTTCAACTTCATTCAGGATGTTTCTTTTCTAAGTAAGAGACAATAAATTTGGGTTTGGCTATTAGGAAGTCAAAGAGAAAATGATCTGTATCTGTGGATATAGATATAGTGGAAGATGTCTTCCCAAATTGCAAATACAAAGGAGCCATATCTACACATGACCCTGCTGGAATGAAGGCTTTGAAGTGATTTTGTAATGTGGGAATGGTCAAACTATTTACTTTTCTTCTGTAAATCCTCTTGCTCCTGCTCTCTTATTTTCCTTCTTTTTCATTCTGTTTCTTTCCAAGGCTATCATAAGGCTAGATAATATAGGGAAATTGCTTGCTGCAGTAGCCAGCTCATAGTGATTGATGATGATGATGATGATGATGATGATACTGACTACAGAGGAGATATAGCGTCTACCTCTTTAAGATATTTTTGAGTATAAAATTAACTGGGTTAGCCTATGTAATGTACTTTCTAGAAAGTTTTGACATATGATGATCCTCAGAGCAGAGATTTAGGGGAACCCAAGCAAGTGAGGAGGAATGAAACAGGCAAGATAATACAGCAAAAGATAAAACAAGGCTTCTCTGCTCTCTTCATATGCCTTTCCTGTAAGCTGGTAGTTTAACTTTCCTTGAACTTTCTGCAAAGTGGTTCTGCATCCTAACTTGAGCAACACTGAGTGTGTTTCTCTTCCTTGCAAACAAATGAGTCATGACTTGAACGATCCCTTTAGTAGATATGTCATACATTATAGTCATTTTTGTTACCCTCTCATCTCTACAACTAGACTATAAAATCCTCAAGGGCAGAGATGTCTCTAATACATCTTTGTATTCTGCCTTGTATTTGCACAGAGTGGGGAAATGTCATGTTATCCTGCTGATTAAGCCCATTAAGGATTCAGGTTGCATAACTCTCCTAATGGGGAATGGAGGATAAATTCTACAAGTGAGTTTAATGTTCACAAAAAGCATCAACAGCAAAAGTAGATGCCCTTTGGCCATGCATGAAATGCAAGGGAGACACTGGTCTTTTTCCAGCTCTTTGTGAATTACTTTCAACTAAGTTCTCACCTCAGGGGCAGGCTGCTATGTTGTTGTTCTCTTATAGATTCTTTCTCAGTCTTGGTCTGAAACCACCAACCGAGTTGGAAGATACAAACTAGGACAGGGAGTTTAAAGAGGGAACACGAAATAGAACAGAACTTCGTGTTTATACCAGTGAGCTTCATCTGTGGAACACAGAAGCATCCACTCAACAGATCATTGTGAATATACTTCAAATTCTCCATAAAAGAATATGTATAGGAAGATCTGCCTTTCTGTGTATGTAACTAAAAATCAGTTTGTTGAGTAAAACTGTATTTAAGGCCAAACTCTGATTCACTGTTTTAAGAGTCCCAAACTAACCAAATGAGAGGGACATACTGTGTGAAGACATCTTCATACACATACAGGAGAGAGAGAGATTCTGCCAAGTGCTTGCAGAGGGATGTCGCAGTCCCTTTCAGCTCCCTAAATACATTCTTATGAGACACTTCAGTAAAAAATGCCCATTGGCATGTTCCACTGGGCTAATGAATATGAGTGTGTGTTCAGCTATTGCTACTAGGACAAGACTTAAGTCCTAGGACCAGAATTGAGTGTCATAAATTATTTCTTTAACAAACAAAAGCAGATTTGTTATCAAATGATTTGTTTTTTCATCTGGGAAAAATGATTTTTAATCCCAAACATCCTTCCCTTCTTGCTTTAACTCCCTGAGATAGATCCTAAGAGCCATCATGAGAGAATAGAAAAAGGCATTGCCCAAAGCCGGGGGCTAGGGCCTTTGGTAGACATTGGGCATGTGGGAAAACTCTTATCTTCCTCTACCTTGCACCATTACACTATGTCTTCCCCATTTGAAGCATATTTGGAGGAGCAAGACTTGGACAGGAAACTGTCTCTTTCACTCTTTTGACACAAAGCACCAAGAGGAGATGGAAGATGGCTCCAAGGCACTGGTTACCAAACTTAGCTGTGCATTGGAACCACCTGGAGATCTTAAAAATACTGATGTCCAGCTCTCACTCCCAGACATTTTGATTTCGTTGATCTGGGGGATGATCTAGGCATGGGGATTTTTAAGAGTTTGGACTATTCTAAAGACTCTAGTAGGCAAATCTTTTAAAAATGTCAAAAAAATAAATGCGTGTGTCAATTCAGTTTAGTTTAATCAAATATTGACTGAGCACATACTCTTTTTGAAGCCATATGCTCTACTCTGGTAATACAAACAGAAGTAAGAAAATATATCCCTGTCCCTGAGAAGCTCACAGTTTAGTGGTGAAGGGGGCCAGTTAAATGGACAAATAAATCCAATGCAACTACAACTCAATTGACTACAAAACAGTGTGATGTGTACAAAATTAGAAATTGGTCCAAAGCAGAGAAACACAGAAAAAGAGAAGGGGACCAGGGAATATTTTACAGAGAAGTTTTCATGATATGAAATAACAAGTGATTCGTATTTCTGAAACTTTAAAGACTAAGGGAAGAATGCAGAACATAGGCTGTAGGAAAGAGCTCAACTGTGAAGTTTTCTGTGTTGCCTTAATAACTTGGGTTTTCATGGGTAACCAATGTCTGTGAATGTGGACTGTCTTAGTAATGGTCCAGCATAAATCAACACATTTATCCTTCTTGGCTTCCTTCTTTGCATCCATTTCCTCAAGTCTATACCTACCTACTTTCCTAGAGAGGCCCCTACAACTTTGCCTTTTATTGTTTAAATGAGTTACAGGTTTTGAAGACAAGAATGACTTAACCACTGATCTTACTTTCAATTTACTCTGTGGTTTCTAACTCACATATCACTGATGATTTTTGTGGACATTACACTCATGTAATTTATTCTCACCCTCCCATTTGTAGAAGCATGAAAGTATTGAAATAAAGGTGACTAGATTCTTTGATTTCAAAATTATACTTAAAGGGAAAAAAACAGTGAGACAACAACAGCAACTACAAGAGTCATTATTTACCTCAATTTGCTGTATTGTCAAAACTGGACCTTAAGGTAAATACCATAAGTGCGAAAACAACTACCTTTCAATGGAGATGTAAATAATGATGCCAGGTGAGCATTGCTCTTGAATATTACTATGTGGCTTCATTAGTGTGACAAGTGGGAAGTAACAAGTTTATTCCCAGAACTAGAAAATGCCATTCAAACTTCCAAGGTATAACCTTTATCTTTGATTTGGCTTTTATCTTAAGGGGAAATATTAACAGACAGCAAGTATTTTGCTTAATTCATTTTTAGCAAGGTAGAGTTGTTTCACCCATGACAAGTCTTATTAGTCATTGTAGCAGCATCCCTTGAATTTTTTTGAGTTACTTCATGTGTATTTGTCATTCCTCTATCATGATCTGGCTGTTACCAGGACTACATTGCTATTAATAGTCAACATGTTATTTTAAAATTGAACAAGCTAGTATTATCAGCCCACTTTTCTGGGTTTAAACCGAATTTATTACCATAATTAAGTTAATAGTATTTTAAATGAATGTTCATTTCTTATTATTTTGTGTAGTAAAATACAATTAGATATTTGTCTACATACAAATGATTTAGGAGTACTTACTCTGTAAATGGTTTTGCATGAGTCTATTGTAAGAAAGAGTTTAACTTTTTCAGCATGTCCAATGAGTCAGAATTCAATGATATTGTTCCTAATCTTTAAACTCAAAGGATTCACTTCAACTGTTCATACCTCTTTAGATTCTCTGTACCATGGACACATATTCTTTGTCTTTCTTCAACTTAATGTCTACTATGTTTTTTCTTCTCTGGCTGCCTATCATTGGTGGATTGTTTTTCAGACCAATCAAGGAGCAAAGAGAACAAAGGATCAGCAGATAGATAGGTAGAATGGCATTCATGCATTTCCTAGTTCCTTGGATGCTTAAAGAAGATAAAATAGCAGTTTGAATTACTTGTGGTTCCACTTTATCTGTGATCCGCCCATTTGACATAATTTATTATTGGAGTCGATAATTGGAAGTTCATAGGGTATGATTCCATATGCTTATCATAAAGAACAGATGTAAGAGTCAATTTCCTGTTTGAATTGTTATTTGAGCACCAAGCAATTTATTTAATCAGAAAGTTTTTATTATTCATAAAACTTCTCTAGTCTGATCTCATGTGTTTGCTTCAATTCTGAAAGTGACTCTCTATTCAGGGCTGATAAACTCTGTTGTTTGAATTAGTATGTTAACCAGAAAAGGTTGTGTATCTGATTCCATGTGGACCATTAGTGTCAAACAAAGAAATCGCTGTAAATTGTTACAGGTTTCAGTACCAGAAACCCAAGTCAGTTACCTTATGGGGGTTAAAATTGCTACAAACTCTGTACCAAACTGTCCTTATGGCTGTGATAATAGTACCAAGGGCATGCTCTATTGATGGTAGAGATGGTGGCTAGGAGTCATGTGATACATGTTGTCAACGAGCACTCAGCATCCATTTCCACCTTTTTCTATGTGATTTACTATGCCACAGGGACTTGAGAGTTAAAAACCAGCTTTCCAGGCTCCTTTGAAGCTAGGGTTCTGGATGCAAATTATGTTCTTCCAATTAGATACACTTGAATAATATTTGAAAGCAGTTGAGGCAGAGGCCATCTTCTTGCTGCTGTTCCTTCTGGTGAGGACGGCTATAGCAATGAATGTTTTGGAGCTGGTGAGGACGGCTATTGCAATGAGTGTTTTGGAGCAGTGGTGACTGTCAGACTTGGCCTCATGGATACTTGGAAACAGACGTGGCAACAACAGCAGTAGCCTCCTCACCTCTGGTTACAGCAGCTATAGTTTTGTGTCCCTGTCTCCTGATCTACCATCTCTTCTAGGAATTTTCCAAGGAACTAATTTCCTGCACTGAATACCATTCTGCTTTAAATATTAGGTTTCTATTGCCTGCAGTCAACTTTGACCGATACAAAAACAATAATAACCACAGTAGCCAAAAGAGTTACAGTTTATTGAGTATTTACTAGATGCCAGACAAATTGAGCCTCAGTGAGATTGGGTCACTTGAACAGGGTCACAAAGCTAGTGAATGGCAAAGTCGGTATTTGAGTCTGAGTTCCTCTGTTTGCAAAGCTAGTACGCAAAGGACAGACAGTTTAATAGGTCTGTTTCTACTAAAATTTGAGAAATCTCCAAGGGCTGGGGCAATTTACAAAACCTAAATATGAGATCTATGATGTCACTGACTTTAACATAAGAACACATGATTGGTGAATCAGGTAGAGTATGTGCACCCTGGACTCCTTATTGGAATAGCTACATCTCTGAAGCAAGCCCACATCAGCCTCCACCACTATGGTAATACCAGCTGTAGATCCAGAGCAATTCTTTGGCCCATCCCATTTATCCATTCTTTTTTGTATTCCTCATCACAACGCTGAGGGGAAAATTATTGCCTTAATGGGTTAGGTTTTATGTTTCCGATTCCCTTGATGTTGTTTGTGTGTATTTCAGAAAGTTAATGTATTTCTAAATCTTTCTGAGGCTGAAGCAGACTCTGAAAAGACAAAGTGCCTCATTTGGCTGGGTCTTTCAGCATTTTGTGGCCTAATTTAAAACAAAAGGCAAGACAGTGGGAGGGCGATAGGGCAGGAAGTGCTCTACTCTTCCCATTGTCAAAAAAGACTCTGGAGGACAGTTGCCTGGGCTGAGAGCACTGCCCTTTTCAGAAGTAAGTGGGTCTGTGATTAGCCTGTGGGAAGACTCAACACGGGGGTCATATGATGCACAGGTGAAAGGACTGGAGATGTTTTGCCTGAGGAGGTAAGAATCTGGCTGCCAAGCAGAAGGGAATGAGCTGTCACATGGAAGAGAGAGAAGTCTAAGAACTAAAACTAAAGTGGAAATTACAGAGAAGTAAGGGGGTTTCTAGGAAGAACTGCCCGGAAAGAACGGGGCTGCTCCAGGAAGCAGCTTCGCTCCTGGAGTCCATGCAGACATGCTGGCTGTTAAAGAGGGATGCTGCAGATGGGATTCAGCTTCACAGAAGAGTGTGAGGACGCCTTACCTCCCTGAAAGTGTAGAGTGTGCTCCCCAGCAAGAGGCTGCTTATTTCCTTTTTAACTCCTGGCTCTGGAGGCAGCCAGTTTAGATTTAAATCCTGGCCACGCCATTTACTTGCTAAATTATTTTAATTCTGTACTTCGGTTTCTCTATCTGTAAAATGAGGAAAAGAATAGTGTCTACCTCATGGGGGTAAGTGTGAAATCAAATGATTTAATTCATGTAAAGTGGATTAATCTACTTATTGTTATTGGCTGTATGGTGATTGACATTGCAGCTCCCAAACAGTTCAGTGGGAGGAAGTACCCTCAGATCCTCACTTAAGAACCAAGAGAACCCAGGGACAAACTCTCAGCTCCCTTCCTCTGAGCCAGTGGGTTGTCTCAGACTGGCTTTCCCAGTCCTTGGGAGAGATTCTAAATTATCTCAAAGTGTTCAAGCAGCTGCTGTATTTCTGAGAACAGGGACAAAATGCAAGCTCACAACATTGGAGAACATTAACGAAAGGAATGGAGACCATGAGGCCCAGGTCATTTTAGGGATCAGTAACCTTTCTGTGTCCTCCTCCATCCCTACACAATGAGGGAAGGATTGAGGAGCTGAAGTTTCAGGGTTTTTAACCTCAACATGAGTCAGATCATTCACTATTTTTTAAACTCTAAACTAGAAGATGATTATTGCTTGTCTTTCTGCCTTTGCCTAATAAGTAATTGAAGTTTACATAAGTCTTGGCTTACTTTGGCTCTTTCCCTGTTGGGTATATTATGTCCAAATTTAATTAAAGACCATGCTGTGGGCTCTAAACTCCTTTAGTGAAAGGAAAATAATGGGAAGGCCTAGATATTTTTTATTAGGTTTGTGTTGAGTTAAAGCACGTGGTCTGAGTTCCCTTGAAATGAGCCATGCATTCTTCCATGCCCCCTGGCTACACAACAAACATGAAGAGCTTGGCTCTGGCATGAAGAAACCGTCAGTATTAGGGAAATGGAGCTGCATTCCACATGGAAACATGGCAACCTCAGGCTCGGTTACTTTCCTCCCTTCTGCCAACGCTCTGTGTGTCTCTGTTCTTTCCAGGAGAGGGAGAAATAAAAATATCTTAACAGAAATGGAAGCCAGTTTTTCTCTCCCTAGCAGGGTATACCACTCACTCAACCATACCAAATATAAGTGTGAGAAGGTTTGGAATGGGAAAGAAATTACTATTTAAAAGCTAAAAATATTCATAGAAGGCGAAAGTCACAGGCTGTAATTTCTGTATGCATCAGGAAAGAATTCCAGGTCATTAGACAAGGCCAGCGTTCATCAGCGGAGGGCCATGTGGTTCAGGGCTGCAGGCACTTGCCTGTCTTTGTCTTGGGTATTGACTTGCTGAGTGGCCTCCAGGAACTTAATTAAGTTCCTGGATTCCTCTTTTGACAAATCCAGATTACAAACAATAACTACCATGGACCAGTGCTATTGAATTCATGCGATAGTAGAGCATTACAAAATCAGAATTGTACATAAGAGCTGATAATTATACAGGAGAGAATAGCATGCTGACTGGGGCCAAGGGGCCAGGTGGTTAACTTTTCATGGTTCAAGAGTTGGTAAAGAGCATATGAATTACGGGCCAGTGAGAAGGACATTTTGATGATTATTTGGAAATTCTCAACCCCAGCAAAGACCAAGTTCAAATAATCTCAAGTCAGCCACGTGTGAGGGATGGCTGGCTAACAATCCCAGTGGTTTGGGCCTGTCATTTTTGTTTCCTAAAAAGCCCTAGGTAAATGCTTTCTGGAAGGCACTGGTGAAAGACATTTGGAATTTAAGAGAGACATCAGTGGACAGGTTCGGGGGTTATCTCTGGCTGCCTTATAGATGAGTCCTGGGCACAGTGGAAGGAGCACTGATGCAAACAAGCTGTTTCTGAGAAGCCTCAACTTCAAAGGAAACCACCCACAGCAGAGGGGCTGATGCGGTGCTGAATGAATAATGAAAAATACAATAAAGACCAAATCTGATAGGGATTTGAATTATATGCAAGGAAAGTATTTCTGAGGAAAATGAGATGGTGGAGAGGGTTTGGAACAGATTGAAGAATTCATAACCAGAGCTGCTCACAACTTGTATCACTTAATCCTAGAAAATTTTAAGCCTCTGTGAGAAAGCAGTTAGATGAAAGTGCAACGTCAGGAGCTTTTCTCTGAAATTTTAAATCACCTGTGTTTTGAGCCCAGAGTTCCCACTCGCTACTCTCCCCAATCCCCACCCCAGTGTAGGAAAACTCCAACCTTGATGGAGCCGTCTGCAAAGATGCTGAAAAGATGCTCCACTCGCTTGGAGCCAGGTTCAGATCTGAGCCTACACAGGCATATACTTCCCATTTACAGTATACCTGCCACAGCCAGGTTTGGGGGTGTCTCTCCAGCCCATGCTCCCCTTCTCTGACAGTGACCCCCAGCCATGGGGGCAATGGTGTCCCGATGAAGGGCAGTGGTGTCCTTTAGCCATGTTTGTTCAGTGGAACCTCAAGAGTCTTCCTCCCCCACCACCAGTGTGTTGGAGAGACAGACAGTAGAGGGGAGAGAGGGGGGAGAAAGAGAGAAAAATGGTGAAAGAGAGAGACACAGAGAGAGCTATAGTGATTCAGATACAGATTCAGCAAGATACATAAATAATGATGGAGTGAGACAGTGAGGGGGAGATACAGTGAAGGAGGGAGGATGGTGTGAGAGAGAGAGACAGTGGCAGCAGTGAGATGAGAGCCAGACAGAGACAGTGAGACACATGCACAGAAGCAGAGTGACTGAGTTGGGGAGAGGTTGGAGGGTGGCCAAGCTTGATGTTTTGATGACTTCTGTGCTCCCAGGAGGATAATTGGCAGTGTCTCCAGCCCTGTGTGCACAGCCTGCTGTCACAGCAAATCCAGAGGCACCCAGTGCCTTTTCCCTACCTCCCATTACGCAAGCTACGAGGCAGCAATGCCCATGCAGAGAACAGAGCCTTTCTAGTTTTGTTGCCCCCTCACTCCTTCTTGCAGCCTTCCTCCATTTTAAGCATGTGTTCAAGGGATCCTTGAAGGATAGGCATTATGCTGTGCTCAGAACTGCCCTTCCCGTCAAACTCTGGCCTGTTTTCTTTCCATGAAGCTTGGATGCCTCCATTCTCTCCACTTAGCATGGTCTTTCCAAGAGGCTTCTGTGTCCCACATGCATACAGACCCTGGGGGCTGTCCTGCTGGGCCTACAGCCATGTGGAGATGGACACGCAGGGCCCCTGCTACCTAGAACACCACCTCACAGTCTACCCGCTAGATGGACTTATTGGAAGTTTTCCTTTAAATTCACTCGAGTTTTGCATTCCAGACTTGCCTCATTTCCTTCAGACCAGTGGGCAGGATGACCTGGTAGCTGTGCATCTTGATGTTATTTCACAAAGAAGCGATCCAACCAGAGCAATTATCTTGAAAATAAAAGAATTTATTGGAGATGCTGATTGTGGGGGCTTGTAGAGAGCCCTTCCCCATTTTACTAGAAGTTCTATTACTCCAGTTACAAATCAGCTTCCCTTGATCACCTTGTCTACTCTCCTCTCATTTATACGTTGCTCTCATTCTTTCCTTCTCTTTTATTCAGCTGCTTCTCCTAGCCCTCCACTCTTGCATCTAAGCATTTTGGGCTTTGGTATTGTTTCAAGGCAAATAGAGCAGAATATGTAGGCATTAAAACAATAGATGCAGCAAATTCAGCTGAGAATGAGTTGTACAGATTAATGGAAGGAATATGAAGAACTCGAAGGAGGTCCACATCTCTGTGGAAATTCACGCCTTGCTGAACTTCTGGAGATCCCATGGTCTTCACTAGATTTGTGTATCTTTCATCATCACCCAGAAAGACAAGACATTGCCCTCCATGGAATCTGATATATAATGCAGTGAGGGCTCCATTATTAATAGGGACAATGTACAGATCAAAATAAAGACTGTGGCAGTGTGTGTTTTGGTAGGGTCTTCTTTTTCCTCCTGACAGACAAACCTCTCAGTACCTCTTTGCTTTTTCCAAGAGACAGATATATTTTGGAGTTAATTCCAGTGAGTAAATTATCAGCCTGGATGGAGGAAAAATATGGAATATTTAAGTTTTATTATACTGTTAAAGAGATTTCTTTTGTCTTCTAACCAAAAATAGCTCCAGCCATTGCCAAATGAAAATTACTTCCATGTATCCTTTCTTTATTAAAATTCTTTTCTAAAAGATTGTTTAAAAAATCATCATGAAAAATCCACAAAACAGTAGGACTCACTCTAATGGATGAAAAAAAAAAATGTATATATACATATATTTCAAAATCTGCTCCTTTTCTAAGTGGCCTGAAGGTGGCTTTGCTGCAGCTGTCTTTGAGGCATAAGAAGCCCTAAGAATCCAAAGACAACTGTGGAAAACCTGTTATTTTTTCCTGTCTGCTCAGTATTTGTGAGCAGACAAGAAAGAAGAGCACAAAGAAAGCCAAGCTCCCCCAAGCTTAAAAAGATTCCACATCTGGTGATCATGTGAGCCACAAAATAATAGAAGTTTTGAAATCAGTGCAGCTTATTTCTGGACAACGGAGGGGCCTGTGGCATTAGTTTAGCGTTCTGTCCTCGTTTATCTCGGAAAGGATAGATAGTATCACGGAAAAACCATCCAAACAGGAACCCTTGAACAAACAATTACAAGCATCATAAAGCAAGCAGGTCTGGAATCGATCCCAGCAACCATTTCCCATTCTCACTCTTCTTTAACTTTGCCTATTAGGTGGTTTGCGGATTCAACTTTCTGTGAGTGTTCTTAATGGTACCGTATCAATTTCCCCAGGTAAGGAATGTCTGTGCCCGTTTCCCCTTCAGTAAAGCAAAATATCACATCATTAAGTTGTTTTTCTCTCTGATTTGTGGTTAGACTAAAATAAAGAGGGAGGAGATTAGGGAATTATGTGCCTGTGTACCTGCCACACACACATACACACACAAAACAAAACAATAAAAAAATACAGACACTCCTCCCTGTGCCAGAACACTTCTCCCCAGAGCAACTGCTGGAATCTGTGGGATCTCCATCCTGTCTTTTGTGTGTGTGTGTATGTGTGTGTGCACGCACACACTCTGTTCAGCCTCCATTTTCCTCTCTGAAGCACATTGTACCCTTCACCACACATATGTACACCTATATGACATTATGTTTAGGCTCATGGTACAAGATATTACTTGTGCTCCAACAACACCTAGAAGTTGAAGGATAATGGACTTCCTTATTGGATCCAACCATGCATAGACCTATATAAATTTGTAACACTTTGCCACCAATTGGACGTCTCGTTGGGATGTTTACCTACTTAACTTTAACTGGAGAAGAAGGTTCTCAACATTGTGGGAAAAAGTACAGAAATGAGTGACAGTACTTAATTGCATGAATCCTGGATTTGGGCGTGACCTGGATTTTACAGTTCCTACTCCCATGATATGCATTTATGGGTACTTCTTCTACCAGTTGTTCAAAGTCCTAAGTGATCTAGCCTGTGCCCGCTTAATCTCTTCTCCTCCCTTCAATCTTGTTCACCAGGCTGCAGCCAGGAAGGGTTCTTTTGATTCCATAGTAAGCATTTTCCTGTTTCAATGCCCTCTGGCTTACTCTTTCCTCTACCTGGATTGCGCTTTCTCCAAAATCTGTATCTGACTTTCTTCTTGTTTTTCTGATGTCAGTTGGAATGTCATTTCCTCAAAGAGACCATCTTTGACCCCTGTAAAGTACCACCCTTCAATCCACTACTTTGTGCAACGTAATTTCATTAATTTTCTTCTATGGGGTATCGTTCTCTGTCAGATTAACTTATTTCATTGTATATTTATCATTTGTCTCTTCCCTAGAATGTGGCCTCTTAATGGCCTAGACTTTACAATCTTATTCACCATTGTGTTTTCAGTGCCAAGGAGAAAGTTTGTTACGGAGTAGCTATGATAAATATTTAATGAATGAATGAATTTATGAATATATAAAAGCAGACTATGTGCTAGCCACTTACCTTGCTTAGCCTGTTAAATCACTGCAAAAACCTTACTGGATACGTACCATTATTATATTTGCCTTAATTGGAACTTAGGTTTGACTACATGTGACAGAAAATCTCAATAGCAGTGGTGAAAACATGATAGAATTTATGTTTGTTTCTCTCATGTAAAAGAATTTCAGGACTGTTATGGGGGTTCTAGTTGTCAACTGTTTTACCACCTTCATTCATGTTCAAGATAACTGCTAAGGGGTCCAGCCATCGCTTCTGTTTCTAGGCAGGAGAATGGAGGAAGGAATAAAAGAGGGAATGCTCCCTCTCTTTAAAAAGTTTCATAATAGTCCCCACAACTTTTCAGATTGTTTCTCATTGGTTAGAATATAGACACATACTATACCTACTTATAAGAGAAGCTGACAAAAGTAATATCAGGCAGCAATGTGCTTTCCTAAAACAAATATGGGATTCTGATTCTAAGGAGGAAAAAAATAGCCTCTCTGCTGCATCCCCATTGAATCTCACAGAGAGAAAGGAATTCTCCCAAATTCACACAGCTAATAGAATACAGAGCCAAGATGGAAACCCAGGTCTAATGTCATTACATTCCCCCCAAAAGCATCTAAACCTCCCACTCAAAGCCAGTAATATAAGTGCTCTCCAAGTCCCTCTTGGGGGATCCTTGGTGGACTGGAAAGCCAACGTTGAAGTCTTCTTTCTTTTTCATATTTCCAGAATCCAGGGAGGATCCTGGTAATTGTCAGACAGACATTGTATGGTGCTTGCATTCACTCTACCCCTCCTCATTTCACTCAATAGCCCCCTCCTTCTCTTTCCTTACATAAATCCTCCCTTGTCTTAATGCTGCTAATGATGATAATAATAGTTTCTTTTGATAATTTGCTTTGATTCACTATGCACTCTACTGATTATTTTACTTTTATAAGAATTAGTTCATTCAACTCTCATAATTGAACCCATTTGAGAGATAAGGTAGTCAGGCTTAGAGAGGTTAAGTAATTTTTCCAAATACACCCAGAATTTGACTCCAAAATTCATCGTTATAAGCCTTCTCCAATTCAAGAAGCACTTTACCTTGCATGCTTTCATCTCCACTTTCTCCAACATAATCATGTTTGAAGGGCATCTTGGTGACGCAAAATAAGTGGTTGTCTTTGAGCTGGAGGGAAGTTTGTGCCTTATTTTGTTGTTTTAAGTAAACTTTGCTCTTGCTGTCATGTTTCCTGTGCCTGAGGCTTGACAGACCACATTTGGCTGGAAGTCAAAAGTGTCTGCCTGTCTGGCCGCAGACCGAATTTCTCTATCCTGGGTTGTTCCAGTTCTGTCTGGGTAAGGAGGGCAAGAGGGAGGTCAACATGCAAAGTCAGGGAAGACTGAATTTCTTCTAAGAATGCCATACAGATGCCCTTCCTGGCTCTGGGTGGGGCTGTAGAGTCCTTGGGATGGAAATTGCTTACCCAGGATTTGACTTTGGCCATGTGTGCATTTTACCTGAACACCAGAGCAGCTGCCACACTAGAATGGTGAATGGTTTCCTCCTCATTATGTGAAATTACAGCCAGTGACCCCAAGGCAAGAGGGTCGCCCTGTTGTTACAGAGCTCCAACCCCCTTATTCACTGCAGAGATGAATGTGGAATTTTCCTGTTGCTTCTGAGTTTCAGTCACTGTCTAGACATCGTGCCATGATGATATGCTCTGCTATGTCATTTTTCTCCAATTATCTGAGCGTTTCCAGGGATTCTAAGGTGGTGAGATATAGGTTGAAGATGGTTCAAAGAAATGGAATGAGGAGTTTTCTCTGTATAACTAATCATTTTCTCTGAAAACTCAGAAAAGCTCACTGCCTCATCTTGCATGAGTACACTCTGAGTTTTTTAAAAAAGAAAAAAATCTGGCAGAGGAAAGACAAGTATTATGGAAACTCTCTTTTAAAAAACATTTTTATCAGGGATAAAATAGGTAGAAGGAAACCTCATGAGTTCTCTAAGGAAATGTCTCTCACAACCTAAGAAGACCTGCTCTGTTAAGTTATAATAAGTAAGCTGGAACTAATAAGGCAAACCATGTAAATATATAGTATGTGGTATTGAGTACGGGCTAAATGCATGGTTAGATCTTTACTTTTAAGAAACATATATTTAATGCATTGCATTCGTTCCTTCAGCTTTGTTACACTCCATTGAATTAAGAGGTAACTTAGCAGGCGAGCTAATTTTGAAATCACATACACATGCTATATAATGGTAGACATGGCTTTTAGAAGTATTTTTTGCTGTTCACAAACCCATATTATGCAGATTACAAAATAATGCCTAATATTCCCTTCTAGTCAACATGTTTTCAGTGGCACTAGGTCTATATTACCTCGACTCCTCCTGCTCCTCCTCCTACTCAGTGTTTCTTGTATGATTCAAACTGGACTGTCCCACATTTCTGAGCTCTTAGTATCATATTATTATTCACATATTCCTCTCAGTACACCCTTGAAGTACGCCAAAGGTAAATTCATCATTATTATTTATTAACTCACAGCAAATGTATCAGTGTATCATTTAAAAAATCTGTTGTCAGAACCCACACTTGTCTCACAATCAAAGCACCTTGTCACAACAGGAACTAATTTCTCTGATGAGCTCCAAACCTGAATTTCTGTCAGAAATAGCAAGGGAAGAGCTTGCACGTTTATTGACAGAGAATAGCTAATTTTTATTAAGGTGGTTCTTTGTGCTGTGAAGTCTTCTATATCAGCTCCTTTAATCCTGAGAATGATCCTATGAACCAGCCATTATTATATGACCCCTATTTCACAGACAAGGCCACTGAGGCTTGGGGAAATTAAGGCACTTGGACAAGATTACACAGCAAGAACATGGTGAACCCAGGCAGTCCAGCTCTTGACACATACTATGTCTCCTTTACCCTACCATATTGTGTTTCCTTTTATGGTGTCATTCATTCATTCATCCACCCATTCATTCCCTCTACCCCAGTCCAGAAACATTCAGTAAGTGCCTATTCTTTGCCAAATGCCATCCTGGGTACTGGTGATATATAGATGAAATAGACACTATTTTTGCCATCAAGGAACACATGAACCAGTGGAGGTGAGACACAGAACAGTTGATGAGAATAGAGGGGAGTAAAGGAAAGTGAAGAAGTGCTATGGAAGCTTAGAGTTCTTCTCACCCAGCCTGGGGGTGCAATTGTCATGGAATAATTTATGGAATATATGTCAGCTAGTAGACTCCAAAGGTTACAGAGAAAGGTAGAATGAAAAGAGAAAATGACAAATGGAAGGAACAGCTTGAACAAAGGCACAGAGGCAAGAAACAAAGATGGTATGTGTGGGGAGCTACAAACAGTTTGGTTTTATTATAGCACAAATGTGAGACAAGAGACGAGGTGGCAGAATTAGCAAGGAGCTGGAATATATGCCACGTTAAGGAGTCAGCAGTTTCCACATTAGGATGCATAAAATGATCCACTGAGGTATAGAGGAAGAAAAATTTATATTTCTTTTTATGGGGATTTTTTGTTGTTTTTTTGCTGAGGAAGATTTGCCCTGGGCTAACATCTATTGCCAATCTTCCTCTTTTTGCTTGAGGAAGATTCGCCCTGAGCTAACATCCATGCCAGTCCTCCTCTATCTTTTCATATGTGGGTCACCACCACAGCATGGCTGCCACCGAGTAGTATAGGTCCGCACCCAGGAACTGAACCTGGGCCACTGAAGCGGAACACGCCAAACCCAACCACTAGGCCATGGGGCCAGCCCCTATTTTTATGTTATTTTTATTTCAATTTTTGATAAACCTTTAAAATACATATCATGCAAGTGTAATAATGCAGGTATATAATTTGTGTGGGAGAGTTAAATGCTAAAATTCTTTTACTCATAGAGTTAAGATCAATAAAAGTTTAGAAGTCACTGCCATAAATAATGGTATGAATAGACAATTTTAACTGGGCACATGCATATGTTTATAGATTGTTCTTGAAGCACTGTGAAGGATGATAACAGAGGTGCAAGACTCAGGAAGGGAAGTGCATTGAGGAGGCCGTTGCCACGAGAGTTAACGTTGATGAAGATATGAGCTGCAGCTCCGGGAATAGAGAAAAGGAAATGGATTGAAATGATTTTTAGGTGGTTGAGTCAATAAGGCCTCGTAATGGATTGGCCATGATATTTGACAAGCACCATATCGTTCTACAGGTGTCCAGCCACAAGCCTCCTTGCTGTTGCTTGAATATTCTCAGTATAGATTCCCACAGCACTTTGGGCTTCCTTTATCTGTGCCTGGGATGATTTCCCTTCATCCTCATCTTTGCCTGACTGGACTCCTCATTTCCTTCTCATCTCTATGCCAATATCTTGTCAGTGAGACCTTTCCTGATCATCCTGTATAGTTCCTCATGTTCCTTATCAACCTCGCTAGTTCCTCAGTACTCCCTATCAGCTTTGATTTTCTCCATAGCAGTAACATCTGACAAACTCTATGATGACTTCTTTGTTTGTTGTATTATAGCATGGCATCAGGGACTTTGTCATTTTTGTTCATTGCCATTTTTCTCATGCAGAGGTGCCTGACACACATGAATGTGCTCAATAAATGTTGACTGAATAGAGAAATTAATGGATACCTGAATGAATGAGTGAGTGAAAAAGTGACTCTTCTCAAACTTAATTCCCTGACAAGCCCATTAAAGAGAGAGTATTTTTCTACTGGGAGATGTGAAAAAAATATATCCTAAAGGATTAGAAACTTTACTAAATGTATCCTATCTGTTAAAACTCTTTACATAGTCCATAAAGAGAAAATTCAATCAAAGTGGCTTATGTAACAGACGTAATTTGTTGACTCAAGTAATTAGACAGTTCAGAGGTAGAGAAGCTTAGGAATAGTTAGATTTAGAGGTTCAAGTATTTAAGGCTGGATCTGTTTCTGACTCTCTGCTCTGAGAGGCTGGCTTACCTCATGGTGTCAAAATGGCTGCAGCTATTTCGAGCCTCATAGACCCAAGCCTCACTGTCCGAAAAGAAAGAGAACATGTGTTTTCCACATACCCAGTGAAAGTCCTCAGCTTTGCCATGACTAGGGCACTCCTAAACCAATCACAGGAGTCACTGGGATGGTATGCACCCTTTGGCTTAGGCCTGGGATTCCTCAACCAATCTCTCTGTCAAGAGAGATGGATTACTCTGACTGACTTAGACAAATTAGGATCTATTTTTTGAGCTTGGGATAGAACCAATAAAGTTTGGTTTCCTGGATGCTACAAAATGAGAAAGGGGTGGAATAGATATTGGGGGAGGAAGTCAAAATGTCCTCAATAGCTTGGAAATAAATCCAGGTGTATATTACTGCAAAGTCATTTAAGAATGTCTGCTCATTTATCAAGAATGCCTTCCATAATACATCTAAAGATGTCACATAAACAAAATTGGAGCAGTGGGTTTGGTTTTAAAATTATTAAACATTTTATAATCCTTAATTATAGTATACATAGTTGGACTTACTCCTCCTTCCTCACTGAATGCTATGAAACACACGATTATTTAAAAACAATAATTCACTATTAAATACAGATAATAAAAATTAATATTGTAAAGTAATATCTTGTCTTAAATTCTAGTTCTTTCTGCTTACTTGATATGACCATTAGTAGACAAAGGAAAATGATTTATACTTTCTTTGGGGTAAGACTTGCTGCTCCTGGTTTGTGCAAAGGAATTAAGCAGGGAATGTTTGGGGGATCTGGCTCGGCTCAGTGATGCTGACTTTAACAGAATCCAATCAGTTCTCCTGAAAAAAATGATCCCAAGAAAGCTGAACACCAGCTTTCCTTCCCTTTTGATAAAGGACCATGTAAAACAAATTGTATCAACAGTTCTGTAGAGCAGGATACTTTTCTCTGCTTTGGGGTTTCGGAAAAAGAAATTTTTTATACTGTTTTCCAATATCTGATCTCTCCATTTTCTCCTTAACTACCTCCTCTTTCCTTGACATTTCTCTCACACTTTTGATGTCCTCTTTAATTGTGTTCTTTCACTTGACAAACACTCAGCCAAGCAGTCAATCCAACGTACCTCTGATTTGAGCAAATTCTTCACTTTAGGCTTGCCTGAAAATGACCATCTTTGTCTCAGTTGTAGAATAAATGAACACATACTTCAGTTTTTTCTGTTTTCCATTTACTTTTTATAAAATAAAGACAAAATTAAATTACATGTTGTTTTCTAAACACCGTTTAACTGTTAAAGTCAATGATACTGCTGGTTAGCAGGCAGCACTGACATTTAGTAGCACAAAAAAGGTGGGGTTTTTTGTTTGTTATTCAGTGAATTTAAATGTGATCTAGCATGGAAAAGATGCTAAATTAGGTGGGGGAAGGTATAACATGGGAATCCAAGGACCCCTTGTGCTCACTGTTCCATGTATCTGTCTTCTGAAGGCTCTACTCTGTTGACCATGTGGGTATCATCAGTACGGCCCGACATGATCATCCCATCCTTACAGAACTGGGACATCCTAACCTTCCTATTTGCTTTTTTCTCTTAGAGGGCTCTGTTTATTACTTTTTGAAACTGAAGTGAATGAAAGTTATTTTTTGGTGGGGAGTATATTTTGAGAATTTCATGAAACCCTTTGGAAATCTGAAAATGGTCAGCCCCATGGTTTATTTCTGAGACCATATATGGGGAATATCAGCTTCCGAGGCAAACAATATTTACATGCAGCTGGCCCCAAAGGCGGTCACCATGCCAAATCCATCCATGCGATGGTTGATCCTTGTGCCAAAGAGTTCAGAAACACAAATCCAATTTAATTCTGGCTCAGAAAAGCAATAAGTGTTTAAATTGGATTTCTGTGGAGTTTGTTCTTATTAGGTTCAGCATGCAAACTGCTTTATAGACGTTTATTATTTAATTATTTCTAACAAAGGATCTTATAGACCCAACATCTATAATTAATTGGGAATGAGAGCAGAAGGGATCTTGATGCTAGCCAACGTGTGCTCTGTGACCCAGAACTTGCACTGAGAGAGCTATCAGGTTTGTACCAAACACTAGGTTCTTTGGCAAAAGTTCGTTTCATTAAATTCAGCTTTGTGGTTTTATGCTTTTAATTCAGGCTCTCAATTGTATCTACCTATCTTTCCTGCATGATACACAAAGTTTAACAGGGTCAGTAGGATGCAAAGAGGTGGCACCTGGGAAGTGCTTCATCAGTGGTCCCACTTTCAATTCACTCATCCCTTCCATCACGTCTCCTCCTCTTCCAAGGACCTCACCTCCAGGTTCTTCCTGGACATGTGCCCATCCTTATGTGCCCCATGCTTTACAATGATTGGTCCCATTCCACCATTCTTGATCTTGACTATTTCCTTTTCTGTTGGGGTAATGATGAAATAAACTGACAAATGGTTATGCAAATGAGTTACTTGGTGCTTGGTTGCTTGATTATCTTTCTATAATTGCTTTGCATTTTAGTAGGAACCTTCCAGAAACAGAGCCTTAAACCAGTGGCTGTAATGGTGGCAATGGGAGCTCTATGGAGGCTAATAGGGAAAAATGTTGGAGCCAGACTAATTGCATGGCCGTGGGAGGTCTGGCCCTGCTCACCTATTTCTCATGCTTGGCTCAGAATCTTGCTCATGGCATTTGATAAGCATCATGATAAGAAATCATGTCTAATTTCTAAACAGTCATGTCAGAAGCATTTATCTGCTAGTCTTGGTCGCATGCTACATGATAATTTACAAAAAGTCTTTTTCTTACTGAGACTGTTATTCAGTAGACCTTTTATAATCACAAAGGATAATTCTCACAAACTTCAATAAATCCTAAATTTGAGAGTTTGGAAATGTTAGTGTTTGTTCTAGCTTTTCTTGGTTCATATTTCTAAAGACAGTCATGAATTTTGCATGCATATTACCACAATTAACTATTTTTTCCTCTTTTATTAAGATTTCCTCTCTTATTTCATGATCATTTTTTCATAAGAGCATAAGAATGTTTACTACATTCGTGATATCAGAAAGATCAAAAAGAATAAAGAGAAGTGACTGCTGTGTGGATGACTAGGTTCACTCACTAGCTGGGGGACTTCTATGTTAGCCTCACAGTTAGCACTGTCCACATTTGTGCATCTGCAAAACTTTACCTTACTTCATCGTGCACTCTCAGGTCAGTAATCAATATGGGAACCCATAAATGCTAAATGTGTAAATACCAGGGTTCTATTTTACTGACTTTGAGTTTTGTGATCTCCCAGCTCTTCTTGCTTAGCTGTGTGACCTTGAATGATTCACCTACGCTTTCTTTCCAGTTTCCTCATTCATAAAATGGATATAATAATGGATAAAAATGCTACCTTCCATAGAGTTGTCATGAGGATTAAATACATTAATATAAGTAAAGTGCATAGAAGAGTGCCTTACACACAAGTCTAAATGTATTATTACTGTTGTAACACTATAGCTACAATTAATATTACTATTATAATTATTGCATTATTTTTAATTGGCCTGATAATTCATCATCTCCTCTGGTACAATGGTGAGACAGAAAATCATTCAGGTTGGAAGGACCTAAAAGAGGAAACATTGAAAAAGACAAAAGTAGAAGTCTTAATTTCTAGTTTCTGTTCTAGCCCCTAGGCACTGTTCAAATCCTAGACTACTAGAGTGCTATCTTTTATGCCTGAAGTGAACCTTCTAGAGATAATTGCCATCTGCATGGGTAGATGTGCTAAAAAGATCAGCACTCTCTTTATTTGAGCACATAAATTGCTATATCTTTTATTCAATAAATAGTTTTTCATCACTTACTCTGTTCATGACACTGTGGGTGGTGTAGAGGTGAGAAACACATAATTTCGATTTTCAGGGAGAAAGAAGAAACATATATAAACAGGTAACTAAAGTCAAACATGCTGTATCTACAAATGTGGGCAGAATTGGTTGTCATGCAGTAGATGAATATTTTGGCTGTATGCAAGATCAATGGGGCATCAATCACTCAGTTTGAATGTGAAGCAATTAGATTCAGTTAGGATAATCACCGTTACTGGATTCCACCAGTCCATCATCTGGTTGGCTCATAAAACTGTTTATTATCTTCATAAATCAGTCTAGACTCACTAAAGGCTGTCACTTGAAGCTTCAGCTGTGATAGGACACCAGCATTCTCTCCCTGAGGGGCCTATGATTGCTGTTGCTCAGGGCTTTGCAAAGATTGTTAAGAGGATTCCACATACTTAAATCATTTCTCACCGCCTACCACTGCACTGAGTTGTTGGGGTATAAACACAGGAACCTACAGAAAAAGAAACCCTCTTCGTGGCATTGACTCCAAATCCAGGATCCATTCTAGAGAACTGGTAAATCCTTGTGATCTTCAGCATTCCTTTGGTATCTGAGGATTAGGGGCTGGAGTTGAGGCCAGCTCTTTTCTAGACTCCACTCTTGATGTTCCTACTCTAAATGTGAGAGGAGGAAGCAAGCAGGAAAACATGGAAAAGACAAGATGACCCATCTCCCTCAGACTAGGGAAGAGTTGGGATAACCATCCCATTCCAGGTCTCATTGCCAGGTTATGCTGTGCTTTTCAAGGTTGACAGGGTGGGAACCCTCCCAAACAGCAGGCTGCTCTGTCCCCATCTTATGCGGCCAGCTACAAAGGGGAGAAGACTCGAGTCAACATCAGTTACAAAAGCATATGCCATGCAGAAGTTCAGAGAAAGCAGCAAGAAAGAACCAGAAAGTCAAGAGCAAAAAGATTATCAGACAAATTCCACTAATAATGCTATTTGCTTCTCCTAAAAGAAATTTCACCCTTACCAGAGTGACCTCCTCCTCTTTAAGAATGGAGTTAATAGGTGGACACAATGAGCTCCCCACTAGGGTTTAAAATGCGCCACTGTCAATTACTCATCACAGCCTTTGGGGAAATGCTTGACTGGTGGGCCTAAGGCTCAGAGGATATGGGAGTTCAGAATTCTTTTCACAAAATTACATGCCAAAGCATATATCCTCCCCACTTCCCCCACACCCCTCCACTTTAAGTGATTTTTTTCCTACACAATGTTTGAACAAATTCAAGCTACCCCCTTCAAAATGTTGGAGTAGGAGTGGGGAGTTGGTTAAATCTGTTGTCTAAACTGGCCCAGAGTTGTCAGGGTCAGAGTGGAGATGATTCCTTTGGCATCCGTTTGATGTAACACAAGGAAGAAAAGGCATTAAACATCTGTGTCTTGCCCTCTGGCAGCAGATCACAAGTGTCATAGCTTGTGAGGGTGCCAATTAGTACACTTACAGCCTAACTCACCTGCCACAGAAAGAAAATGCCAGCCAGCTCTCACTTTGTCCTGGTGAGATGAGGCCCATGCTTCTCTGCATATAGCATATCTAATTTTGAAAGCTTCACTGTAGATATAAGGATATGGTGATTCTTCAGCTGGAGGCTGACCAAGGGATTCAGTCGCTGTGCTCCACGTGTACTCCACTAAGTTAAGTAGCAGTTAGAAGTGCTATGAGGTCAGATGAAAAGAAATGACTTGAGTCACTTGAAGGATATATATCTTTAAACACAGTATGTGTGTGTGTATGTATGTGGTACATATGTGTGTGTTGTGCATACATATGTGTTGTGTACATGTGTGCATTGTGTGTATTGTTGGGGGTATGTATATTGTTTGGGGGTATGTGTGTTGTACATACGTGTATGGTGCGTATGTGTGTGTTGTGTATATGTGTGCATTGTGTGGTGTATGTGTATATTGTTTGTGTTTTTTTGTGTGTGTGAGCATATTGTTTGGTGTGTGTGTGTCAGGGAAAGTGGATGATAGTTTAATACTTAGATGTGAAACAGGACAACCTGGCTAATTATAGAGAATTAACTTCATATGCACACATACACATTTGTAAATATATAGATACTTAGGAATTTCATATTAATTTTTAAGTGTCCCACTCCTTTTACATCCCCATCTCCTTTCTCTTTTGATTTACAGATTGAATACATGTATGTCAGGACATTTAGCAAGAGAGAGACAGCTGGAAGTAATAGGGCTGGGCTTTGTTTGAAAAGCTGAATTTTCATAAGTGGTTTGGGGTTTAGGCGTGGGGAGCAGAAAATCCTGGGCTTCAGAATAACTTTTGAAAAGTTGCTCCCTTGACATAAAGATTTGAAAGAAGTTATTCATAGTAGTCTTCCTTGCACTTTTTAAAAGTTGTGTAAAATTACACCACCTACCACAAAAGAAAAAAAAGATATAGGAAAAGTCATGTCAACATTTCTTAGAATTATGTATTTTTTAATGTCACAACTTTCTTTTATTATTTCATCTGTCAAAGAAAACATGCTGGAAACTTTTAAGAACCCCCCCCTACACACACGCACACACACATGCACACTTTTCTTTGCCAAAAGTGTGTAGCTAGGGTCTGGAATGCTTGCCCCTGAATATGGCACACACCTTACATAAATAAAACAGAACAAGCAGCTCAAAAGAAGAAAAGATAATTCAGCCCTCAATCTTTGATTTCTGCTCTGTGGTAGCTCCTTTTTTTAAAGATTAAATCTTTGCCATCATTTAGAAATAAACTGGAAATGTTAGCAAGTTATCTTTACAGGCACCATCTCCATTTTAAAAGAAACTTCTCCAACCATCTTCTATAAACAGTAACCTTGTGGTTGATCTAACTCTCCTGTTGTTTTTATTTTATATACACAAGCCTTTCTAATGCAAGGCGTGGGGTTTTTGGGGGGCAGGGTTGGTAGAAAATCATAATTCATAATAGTGCTGGGGTTGCAGTACTGAGAGATACCTCTGTCATCTGTTTCCTAATTTGAACTGAGTAGCCCGTCAGAAGCAGGAGGCTTCTCCTTTTGATAACAAGGCTATTTCCTGAAGTAACACATGAAGAGTCAGGTTGTATCAATTCCAGAGTCCTGAATTGCTGCAGCTATGTCCTGAACTCTTTAAGCAGGAAATATAAACATGTACCAGCTATAAAATGTGTGAGAACAGGAATATAGGCAGCTATCTTTTTTGCATCCCTCAAGTATGACATATGGAGGAGAGCTGTATCTTATGACGAGCCTTATCCATGAAGCTAGTGTTTGTATATTGCTTTTCAAGGGCCTATTGGCTGAGCCCTATCTCTGAATATTGGATAAGGGAACAATTAGAGTCATTTGTGCCAAACCCCAGAGCTGGCACTGCAGGCACCTTTTATATGTGTCCAATAAGGGAAGGGTTTAGTGTAAATGAAGATCAGCTGGCTAGAGTCCCCAGCCAAGACTCTGTACCAGAGCTATAGGAAGCTGGAGGGAGTTTTCCATGCCTGACTTTAGAATAAATGCACTGCAGCCCTATAGCATGCAGTTGCTCTTAAATAGCTAAGTCACCTTCACAAGGACTTGTAAAGTGTAGATAAATTAATTAATTAGACATAATGGCTCTGGTCCTGCCCCTGAGAATGGATCCCGCTACCAAGTTTTGGCAAAAGTAAGAAGAGACTATAATTTAAAAGAAGAAGGAATAATTTATTAAAATCTGGCTATTTTTGTAAAAAGTAAATTTATGGCAAAATACAGATTTTTTCCAATTTGATTTCTGAAACTTTGCCTCTTCCGTTTTTTTGGTTTATTTGCTTGGCATGGAAGGAAGAAAGGGAGGACTAAAGGAAAGAAGGAAGGAAGGAAGAATTGCAGGCAGGTAAGAATAAAAAAGGAAGGACAGGAAGAAGAAAGAAAGAAAGAAGGCGGGAAGAATAAATGAATGAATATGCCTGAATGAGTACAGGGAGAATTTTGAAATTATCCAATGCTAAGTAAAATCAACTGTAGCCTGTGAACAAGCCCATTTCCCCCATATTAGATGATGCCCCCTAACCTGACAAATGGGATTTTTAAAAAAGTCAAAGCAATATTCATTATTTCTTCTATTCTTTTGATTTCTTTGCTTCTCTTCCCTTTTATTCTTTCAGAAGTGTTAGAGCACATGACTTACTAGAGAGATGGCACAGAGAAATCTAATTTAGCTATGTATTGCTAGGAGTGAATGAAAGCAGTTCCAAGCACCTGTGGCTGGTTTTCATGAAACTGTTTTCACTTAAATCAATACCATTTTAGACTGGTTAGTTTTTGCACATTCTTTATAAAAAAAAAAAAAAAGAAAAGGGAGGGGGATAATTTTCTTTTTCTTCTTAAAAATATGCTGACTGTAATGGTGAAAAAAAAATACCAGGGGCTGGCATAGTGGTTAAGTTCGCGCATTCCACTTCTGCAGCCTGGGGTTTGCCAGTTTGGATCCTGGGCGCGGACCTATTTACTGCTCATCAAGCCGTGCTGAGGCAGCATCCCATATAGAAGAGCTACAATTCTATAACTATCATACACAACTATGTACTGGAGCTTTGGGGAGGAAAAAGAAGCAAGAGGAAGATTGGCAACAGATATTAGCATAGGGCCAATCTTCTAAAAAAAAATACCCAATTTATATTGTGCTAATGATTAAATGGGTTACAGAAAAATGGCTTTATGTAGTAGACAGCATCTTAGGTTGGAACTCAGGCTCTATTTAACAGAGTCCTAATAACTAGTTTTGTGAAATTAGGTAGATCAAGGATGATCACTTGATTTTTTTCTTAACTTTTATTTCCTCATTTGTCAAAAGGAGCTACTAGCAATCCTCGCTGCGTCGAAATTAATAATTAATTAATTACAAACAAGTTTAAAATAATGTTTGAAACTGCTTTTTAAAAATAAAAGTACAGACAACACAAAAGCATTTTTTTGCTTGAGCATTTCCATTTTATTCTGTGAAACTCACCAAATCCGATAAAAACTGCTCAGTGCTTGGCCATCTCAATTTCTCATGGATGCACTTTACTTACTATGCTATTAGGCTTATGTAGTGTTGGGGGAAACCAGTTAGATAGTTTCACATAATTTCCTTAAACCTGTCACTGTTTTCCTTGTATGCAATTGATTCTTGAATGTCTTGTTTTGTGTTATTGATACCAAAGATTGCTAGCTGTGGGCTGGAATCACCCAAAGAAAGGAGGCCTCTGTCTAGTAAGCCTTAGTGTTTGGGGACCTCTGTATGTGTGGTCCGGTCTAGAGGCTTCTCATCAGAAATCTATGACTAGAGGTGGGGGAGAAGGGAGGGTGGTCAGGAGGGTCAAAAAATGAAGACGAGTTCTGATGATCCATAGACCCGCTGTCATTGTATCAGCAGTTACCTATTAGCTTCCTCAATCACCAGCTGACTGTCTGACCTGGGCCACCCAATCCACTGCCCCACTTCCATCGCCTTGTGTACATTATCTGCTTTCCGAAGGAACTTTCTTTTCCAGATGGCATGTGCTTTGCAAGGCTCAGCTCTGCGGGAGCTCTGCTTGACAAACTCTAAAATATCTTCTTAACGGCCCCCACTATAGCTTAGGTAAATACAGAAATGTAATTCTCAACTGTCTGGAAGTTGGAGTCAGGATTTCCTACCCATGAACCCTGAAGACAAATGTACTGGTTTATCTTGACCAGTTAATTGTTTAGTGTGGCCAACGTCCTCTATATCTGCCAAACCAGCCAGTATATGTGCTCGCATGGCGTGGTTTTTGCCAAAGAAACCCCAGTGATAAGATGGGCAATTCAGGATTCCTCGGGTAAGCATATTACCAAAGGGCCCACAACAACCCCGTTAGGATCATATTGATTCTCCTGGCTAAAAGAGACTTAAAAAAGGTGACTCAAGAATCAAGCATGCTTAAATAGTTTCTCAAGACACATAGTAAGATATTTGCCTCCAATTTTTAACTTTTAAGAGTTAAATCTAAATGTGATTGCAGATATATATATATATATATATATATATATACACTATCAAGTCTAATAGCTTTTTGAAGAACCATGTATAGTGAAATGTAATGTTCAACAGACACCAATACTTATTTCCCACTGTGCGTGAGCTTAGAAACCAATTTAAAAATACAACTGTGCAAAGTGGATTGTTCAGGTCTTGGTTTGTAGGTATATGATAACTTAGTTATTTTAATTATATTTAAGATCAGATCTTAAAATTGCCCTTGTTCATGCCTGTCTTCTATGGAAGCATATCAAAAACTTCCAAGATAGTAAAGGTTTTCTATTGCCTTTTATAGAAACAAATCAAAAACAGGCAAGATAGCAAAGGTTTCTGTAACCCCTTGCTCTTAGGATTAGGACAAAACTCAGTCCATAGTCTAGACCTGGGCCTTCCTCCACCTTCATCACCAACCTGTCCTTGGCCCTGTGCCTTCTACCCAAACCCACCTTCTTTTAATTCTTCAAATATGCTATGCCCCCACCAACCAAAGGCTTTTTGTTTTTCCCATGTTGTCTTGACCACATAGAATGCTTTCCTCTTCCCCATGTGGATACCTCCTATTTATCCTTCAGATATTATGTCAGGGAGACCTCTCCTGACTTCCTGATGAGAAAAAGGTCCTCCATTTAGGCTCTCATCGAAACAGTTACCCATCTGCCATAACTCTTAGGTTAGAACTGAAGATTTTCTTTGCTTGAATGATATTTTGATTACTGTCTACCTCCCCCTCTAGATTTAAAGTTTCATGAGGGCAGGGGCTGCATCTGTTTTGGGTCACCATTGTATCTCCAGAACTTCATAGAATGTCTGGTATATAGTGAGCATTTAGTAAACATTTTTTAAGTGAATGACAATGAGTGAATCACTGAAGGTATAAAGGCTTGAAAGAAAAAGAGAGCATGAGAGAAAAAGAAAGAAGGAAGAAAGAGAGGAAGGAAGGAAGAAAGGGAAGGAAGGAAAGGAAAGGGAAAGAAGGTAAGGTATCAGTATGATGTGTTTGTTGACTGATTGATTTCAAACCATAACATCCATATGGTACAAATTCCTTCTTCAATTTACTTGCAAAGAATAGACAGAAACAGAAGATTGAAAAGAGTAACCATCAAGACTGTTTTCATTTGACATGTTGTTTATTTAAGCAACTTGTTTTTCTCCCACAAATCCTCAGTTGAGAAAGTTTGGTGATGATATCCATGCAGACAAATTTTCCCACTGAAGCACAATGACACCTGGGAAAGCAATGTAGTTTTGCAGATTTATTTAGCAAATAGAAAGCATCTCTAAAAGTCCTTCAAAAGCACAACAGCAGGACTTTGGTGTCAGTAATCATATGCCATATTTCAGGCTTTTAATTTCCTTGAGATGATATTTCTTATGGTCTGAAAGCTTTTCTCCTTCCCATGCATCAGATCTTATTTTAACATACTGATTGAGCCTTTTTATCTTACACTTCCTGCTGGGAAAATAGATGCTAAAATGCGTGTAATGTCAATTTGCTTTAAGGCATCACAGGGTAAAATTGCAGGAATGGCAGGCATGGACTGTGGTGTGTATGTGTGTGGCTCCAGACCTCCATCAGCAGCTCAAGCCATTCATTTGGGCCCATAAATGCTGTGTTTAGTTGCATTCTATTCTTCTTAAGCTTTAAGCTGTTTTTTCCTTTAGTTTATACTGAGACCTTTACAAAAGAGTGATCTCTTTTTTGAAACAAAGTTTTAATCTGACCATCTCTATTTTGAGTTAGTTTTCTTTGCAAACATTTCAGAATTTGAGCTAGACAATGAATAGACTAACAGTAAATTCTGCTTGGCCGCTTACTACTTTTGAGAGCTTACTTGTAATCATTTAAACCAGTGGTTCTCAACTAAGAATTATTTTTACCCCGCAGGGACTTCTGGCAATGTCTGGAGACATTTTGTTTATCAAATTGAGTGGGGTGGGGGAGAGGAGCCACTACTGGCATCTAGTGGGTAGAGGCCAGGGATGCTCTTAAACATCCTATGATGCACAAGACAACCCTCCACATCAAAGAATTATCTGCTCCAAAAAGGCAATAGGGTCAAGGTTGAGAAACTCTGACTTAAACACTTAAACCTCAGTTTCCTCCTCTGTAAAATTAGGACAGTGATATCACCTGCATCATAGCCATGTTGTAAAGATGAAATAATGCAGGCTGCATTCTTAATGTAGCCAATAGCTCACGAGTGTTTTAGCTATTGTTATGAATCTAATTGAGCTACTAAATCCTTAATGATTTGAACCTTTTTTACCTCTCTAATCTCATCTTTTCCAACTTTCTCTTATATTTTCAGAAATCCCTTACAATTTCCCATTCGTTACTCTCTTTCATCTGGCAAACTTCCTACTCTTTACCCACGTTGACATTAGATGTCTCTACACCTCCAGCCACTAGACTAGTCTGGACTATCCCAAGGACTCATCTAATCCCCTGGTTTACCCCATTTCAGAGCCCAGTTCACACTGCATTGAATTTACTGTTATTCTTTAGAGTGTGATCTCTTCACACATGCTAATATTACCTATATTAAATTTCATACTCCTGGATTCCACCCAGGAATCAGTATCCACCCAGATGTATCAGTGTCACTGGGAATGGGGGCTGAAAATCTGGATATCTAGCTCCTGAATTCATTCTTAACCATAGTAAAGCATAAGAGACACCAAAATAGATGCTGAGTTTCAGAAGGGCTGGGTTAGGTCTTATTTCCATTTGTATCTTTGGTGGTTAGCATGGTGTCTGGCACAGAGTGGGTACTCACAAATAATGGCACTATTTGAAAGAATAAATGAGTAATAAAAAGTCATTCTACCCTAGTCTCTTGTTCCCCTCTTCTCTTTTTGGCTTTTTCCTACTCATACATCTCATTATTGCTGAAGTCCTCACGTTTACAAAATAAAAATTGTTTATCTTTATTATTGTTATCCTGTAACATATAGTTAATAAACACGATACTTAAAGGAGTTAGACCAAAAGAAGATACAGGAGAAAGTAATCTGAGTATAAGACAAACCCCTCACTTAACCTCCAAAAGGGAAGCTACAGTGGTGAGCTCATGTTCCCTCTTAAAGGGAGTGTTGCTTCTCTGATAGCCAACATTCGCTGGGTGAGAATGGAGGAATGGATGAATGAAAACTCAGCATTGCCAGATCTTTCTATTCTTCAAGAATAGTCATAATATGCTTTTTATATGGTGTCTCCAATGTTAAATGTTGGCCACTAATACAAAACTTAAAACAAACAGACTAGCAAAACCCTGTTGGGGCTTCTTTGGGCCAAACAAAACACATCTTATAGTCTTTGTTCAGTCTAATGGTTCCCACTCTCAAACTTTGCTAAACAAAGGCATATCTCATCCATAATACATTTAATATATAAGAACAGAAGAAGTAGCATTTCCTCTACTTCTGAAAGCTAATACCAGTGGGCCTTTTTCTTCCCAATAAGGCTGTCACTTATCAGCACACCAACTGCGAAAACAGAAATAAGGCAAAAGCAGTGTGTGTCGCTTCCATGTGAGCTGAAGTTTAATCACAGTGGTGCGTGTAATGATGGCTCCACAGGTGTTCTTGTCTCTGGAAATCTTGGCTGTGTCCCTGTAAGATATAACTCACAGTCTGCGGTGAGGAACAGGGTATAAATCAGTTGGTCAATCTCTCTGCATCATAAATCATGAGTGTGATGGTTTGGTAATTTAGATCAGCAGTAAACTTTGGGACTAAATTAAAGAACTAACCATCAGCTAGAGTCTGCACCTAGATTAGACAGTTGTGACTTTCCAATAAATATGGCCAAGAGTTCTGGAAAGGTTCAGACAAGTTTCACTTCATTGAGGGAAAAAGCAGGGAGAGCAGAAGAGGAATTGAACCTTCAGGGAAGAATTGAACATCAGAGTGGGTTCAATGAAAGGAGAGAAGACAACAAGAGCATGTGCAGCCCACTAAGTGAGCAAAGTAGATACCCTCTCTTTAATGGTATCTGGTTTAGACAGCATAAAAATATCTCTCTTGTAGCAAGTGATTGAGATCTCCAAATTGGGGTAATTACTTTGAGTTAGTCAATGTACCAATCAGCTCTTGTTGCAAAACATACCCCTAAACATCAGAGACTTAAAACCACAATTACTTATTCTCGCTCATGTATCTAGGGATTGCCTGGGGTTGGCTGGTCTAGGCCGGCCTTGCCTCGATGGCTTTGCCTTAACCTGTGTGTCCAGTTGGGCTTGGGGCCTCACTGTGAGTGGTGCTCAGGTTTCCTCCTCATGTGCTTATTCTGGCATCTCAGTCTGAGGAGGAACAGCTAACCAAGAGAAGCTCTTTTTCATGGTGATAGCTGAAGTGCGAGACATGCACAATTACACAAGTGTGTTTCCAGCCTCTGTTTCCATCTCTTCTGCTATCATCCTAATGGCCGTGACGAATCACATGGCCAAATCTAAGGTCAGGGTGCAGGGAAGTATACTCCACCTTTAGTGGGAAGAACTGCAGAGCCACAAGGCAAAGAGATTGAGTATACAGAAGGGGTGAAAAATTGGGGGCAATAATTGAGTCTACCATAGGCATGTTTCCAAGTGTGATATGGTGTCCACAGATGATTGTGTGGGTCCTGTGGACATGATATTATAGAGTTGAATTGCATAATGAAAAAGGGATATTAGCCAGTGTTAGACAGATGTTAAAGATTTACACAGGGATTTTCTTCTTAACAGAATTCAAAGACTTTAAAGAGAATTGGAAAAGAAGATAACTACATTTGCTGTCCTAGTGCTGTCTGTTTTACTTCTAAATGATTGGTGAGCATTTGAGCTAACGTTCAGTTCTATCAAGCTTCATCAAGAGTTTGTATGCCATGGGCCAGCCCGGTGGCACAGCAGTTTAGTTCGCGCTTTGGCAGCCTGAGGTTCGTGGGTCTGAACCCTGGGCACCCGCGATGCACTGCTTGTCAGCCATGCTGTGGTGGCATCCCAAATAAAGTAGAAGAAGATGGGCACAGATGTTAGCCCAGGGCCAGTCTTCCTCAGCCAAAAGAGGAGGATTGGCAACGGATGTTAGCTCAGGGCTGGTTTTCCTCACACAAAAAAAGAATTTGTATGCCAGTTGTGAGACTTCTTCTAAAGAAATTATTTATCCACCTATTTTATTTTGCTTTAAGAGCCTCAAAACTACATGTATGGGAGATGGCACATTATAGTTGGTACCTTGATCAACATGATACACTCCCACCCTCAACAAATAACTTGATAATAAGGGGACATAACTCACCTCTTAGTTAACTACTAAATTAAACTACTTCCATGAAAAATTGTTATAGACTCTCTGACAACTCACAGGATTTTCTGTGCAAACTTGAATAAGCATCCTTGGGAATTTATAAGGAGACCTGGAGAAGTAGGGCTGCAATGATAGTCACAATGGAAACTGAAATCCATCAGTTGGGCCGCACTCCATCTGCAGGGGATGGTCAGCAAAGAATAAGAATTTGGCAATGTTTCTCCAACACTATTCTATACCTAGAAGAAAGTATACTTCAGTCTCCAGAGAGAAAAGAGAACCATGGATAGGAAATGGCCATTAAACCATACTTCCTTCTTGAAGCATGTCATTCCCTTGTCCTGCTTTCACGTGTATTAAAGAGCTGTTCAACTTTTGGTTTGCCCCCCCGCCCCAGGAGTTCAAATGTTGGGAAGAAGGTGGTACCTGTGGTTATTCTGACAAGAGATTTTTATAAATATGAATAAAAAATTTGTCATTCTTTTTTGTATATATATATGAGACTCATTCCTAAGCATCCTCACTGCTGGGTGTCTTGATGAAATGGAAGTCCACAATCAGACTCCAGCCTGCATTGACACCATTCGAAGTCATGCCACCTGGTGAAGCTCTCCCTTGTTGGTGAACTGGACTCCCAAGTCTTATCTCTATTTCATTTCTCTTTGAGATCTGCTTGCTATTTCATGCTATAAAGATAATAGTAAGATTATAAAGATAAATGGAAAAGTAAATGAATAGCCTTGGAATTAACAAGTTAGTTAAATTATGCTTAAACTGAAGTTTTACCTGTTGTCATCTGATTTCTTAAGACCTTCATAAAATTGGTTCATATCCCATTGCATTACTGGACTGGAAGTTTGAGGACACACAGAGAAGCTTACACCCAAGAAAGGCAAATATTTTGAAATTGAGTGTTGGATACCTCTCATTAAAGAAGAAATCTCCTGGCCCTCTGGCAACTTCAGAGAGGAGGAGGAAAGGCCTAAATAATCAATTAATTAATCCATTCCATTGCTTATTCAGATGGATCCGACCCTCCTCCTTTATCTCTGCTTTATCCTTCCACAGCCTGCTCTAGTGTTTCCTTTTCACACATAATTGTTCATCAGGATACTTCTCTAAACAAAGACTCATTTCCTCCCTATGGAGGAATTCTGATGCCAGAAGTTAAGAAAATTATTTGACCCTGGTAAAGATTTATGTATTATTTTTCTAACTCTATTTATTGTTGATTTCAGTTTATTCTGAACACTAAAATCTTAAAGTTAGGTTTCATCACTATGTTTCAAAAATAAATATGTTGTTTTCCAAAAGTGGTTACTCAGTCAGTACATAAATTTCAATTAAATTCAACAAATATTTGCTATGTGTTAGCTATGTGCAAGGCACTAGGACTTAACACTGGAGATAGGACTGATATATACCAGATATAAACCAGACTTAGCTCTTGACCTCAAGAAGGTCACAGTATAGTGGAGGACAAGCACCCCTGCAATACAGAGTGAAAACAGAATGACAGGGGAAGACCCCTTTCCATTGTTAAAGGGGCCCACTCACCCTTACGTTTGCATCATTTCTCATGGAGGAATGTAGTTTCCCCTAATGTATTTATTATGAAAATTTTCAAACATTAAGAAAATTTAAAAGGATAGTGTAATGAATACATATTCTAGAGTCAACAATTGAAACTTGCTCTATTTGCTTTCTTTCTTTCTCCATTCATCTATCCACTTATCCGTCCATCCATTCTTCCATCCATCTATCTTTCATCTATCTATGTATGTATGCATGTATTTATCTGTATCATTTGTCTATCATACAAAAGAAAGTTGGAGAATTCATGATAATTCACTTCAAACATTTTAGCATACCTCACCAAAGAATAATAATATTGTGCTGCACAGCCATAATACTGTTAAAAGACCCCCAAAATGGACAAAAACTGTATCATCTAATATCCTGTCACCTTTGAATTTTCTCAATTGAGCCCCAAACCTTTTATGAATTTTCATTGTTGTTCTTGGAACCATAATCCAATAAGGTTTAAGAACTGCATTTATTTTTTACGTCCTTTAGTTTCTTTTAACATAGAACAATGCCCTCCTGCTTTTGTGAAGTCCAATAATATTCTGGATTTTTTAAATTGTTTTCTTAAGGAGCTGAATAATGTGCTCCTCTTTATCCTCTATTTCTTGTAAACTGAATGTTACAGCTTGAAGCTTGATTAGATTCAGATGAAGCATTTTTGCTAGAAAACTTCACAGGTGATTCTGTGTATTTCATTCACATTAGATAGTTCCCAATGTTATTTATTAGTGGGGCTATGTTTGATCACTTGACTATGATGGTGGCCACCAGACTGTCTCTATTATAAAGATATATATTTTTTCTCCTTGCAATTAGTAAGCACTCTATGGGGTGACACTTTGGAATCATTGCGTCACTTTACCCAAACCTAAAGTTTGTATCATCTGTTGATGAGCCTTGTCTGAATCACCTCATGGGGTTAGCAAAATGGTGATTCTCTAATTCTGTCATTCCTTCTGCATAGATTAGCTAGCATTCTTCTGTAAATAACTTTCATTTTTAATCTGCTTTTTGAAAGAAAGTGTATTTGCATAGAGCATGACCTAGAAATGGCAAATATCTAGCCTTACATAGACATTAAAAGCTTAAGAACTTGAAACAAATTTAGAGAAACAATAGCTATTTAGAGCAGAAGGGACCTAAAATAGTATATACTGCAACCCTTTCTTTTAACACATGAGAAAAGTGAAGTCCAACTATGTTGTTTATTTTGATCTCATAGCTCATGAATTTGTTGTAACTGAGACCTTTGAATAAAGGGAAACATTGTACATGGATAGAAATGGGATCAAAGTACCCAGGTACAATTACTGCTCATTTGTTGGCAATATTGTCTGCTGAATTATAATTTTGTAAGATAATAAGAAATTGTTTATTTCAGCCGTGGTGAATATTGTTGCACACCTGCAAAGAGTAGGGTGTGAGGTTTATTTTTTTATTTTCCTACATTATGTGATTGCCAAGGCTTCATTTCTCACACTGAGGGATTTTCACCGAGCTTAAACTGAGCTGATTTATGTACCCAGGATATTTTCTAGTCTTGGAATAGTCAGTAAAGTCACAGTGTCTCCTAGCTGGAAATACAACATCCATATCACTCCCACCAACACCTGCCCCATGATATTTCAAGAGGGGACGGTTATTAATCTAAGAGGAATTTTGAAAACCTCCTATGATTAGGTTTAAGTCCAATAGTTTGAGTTTACATCTATTAAATGCATAGCACAATATGTAATGTCAAACACTGGAATGAGTTGAATGAGGAAAGAATGGACAAAATATTGATGGGGGATAGGTAAGAGAATAATGAAAACCCAGGTGAATAATAACTGATCCCTATTCCTGGAAGAGCACCTTAAGCTGGTCATTAAGGAATGGAGAAAAGGGGTATCATTAGAAAACTTGCCTAGCTAGAATAAGGCCAAGACTATGAGGAAAACTGGATTCTGTTTGCCAAAGCCAAGGATACATCCTAAATCAAAGTTGCCCAAACTAGAAAGAACTAAGCAAAAGAAATCAAGAGATAGAGTTTGTAAGCAGGGGCTTAGATGGCAAGTGAGAGGGTAGGCTGGATGAAGACTGGAGACAAAGAGTGTTGCCAGCACTATGTTTTATGTTTTCCTTTTCAAGCATGTATTGAGTGCTTACTGTGTAACAGGCATTGTGCTGTGTTTTGTGTGCATTATCTATTTTAATCCTCACAACAGCATAGAAGCCAGGACATTTATTATTCCCATTTTAGAGATAAGAAACTGAGGCAAATTACTTAAGGTCACCTAGTAAATAGCATTGAGGTTTTCCTGACCTCTGTGCTTTTTTTATTGAGGTCACACTGATTTATAACATTATATAAATTTCAAGTGTGCATCATTATATTTCACCTTCTGTATAGACTACATAATGTTCACCACCAAAACTCTAGCTGCCATTCATCACGGTACAAATGTGCCCTTTTACGCCTTTCGCCCTCCCCTTCACCCCACCTCTCTGGTAACCACCCATCTATTCTCTGTATCTATCTATCTGTGTGTCTTTGTTTGTTTATCTTCTGTATATGAGTGAAATCATATGATATTTGTCTTTCTCTGTCTGACTTATTTTGTGTAACATAGCACTCTCAAGATTCATCCATGTTGTCACAAGTGGCAAGATTTCATCTTTTTTATGACTGAGTAGTATTCCACATCTTCTTTACCCATTCATCCACTGATGAACACTTGGCTATTGTGAATAATGTTAACAATGAACATAGGGGTGCATATATCTTTTCAAATTAGTGTTTTTGTGTTCTTTGGATAAATACCCCGAAGTGGAATAGCTGGATCATATGGTAGCTCTATTCTTAACTTTTTGAGGACTCTCCATAGTTTTTCATAGTGGCTGTACCAATGTACATTCCCACCAGAAGTGTATGAGAGTTTCCTTTTCTCCAACACTTATTGTTTCTTGTCTTTTTAATAATAGTCATTCTGATGGGTATGAAGTGATATCTCATTGTGGTTTTGATTTGCATTTACCTAATAATTAGTGATGTTGAACATCTTTTCATGGGCCTGTTGGCCATCTGTATATTTTCTTTGGAAAAATGTCTGTTCAGATACTCTGCCCATTTTTTAATCTGGTTGTTTTGTTGTTGTTTTTGAGGTGCGTGAGTTCTTTATGTATTTTAGATATTAAACACTTATCAGATATATAGTTTTCAAATTTTTTCTCCCAATTGTTAGGTTGTCTTTTCATTTTGTTGACAGTTTCCTTTGCTGTGCAGAACTTTTTTAGTTTGATATAGTCCCATTTCTTTATTTTTTCTTTTGTTTCCCTTGCCTGAGGAGACATATTCAAAAAGATACCACGAAGACCCATGTCACAGAGCATATTGCCTATGTTTTCTTCTGGGAGTTTTATGGTTCAGGTCTTACATTCAAGTCTTTAATCCATTTTAAGTTAATTTTTTTGTATGGTGTAAGATAGTGGTCTACTTTCATTCTTTTGAATGTGGCTGTTCAGTTTTCCCAGCACCATGTATTAAAGAGACTTTCTTTTCTCCGTTGTATGTTCTTGGCTCCTTTGTCAAAAATTAGCTGTCCATAGATGTGTGGGTTTATTTCTGGGCTTTCAATTATGTTTGATCTATGTGTCTATTTTTCTGCTAGTACCATGCTGTTTTGATTACTTTAGTATTGTAGTATATTTTGAAATCAGGGAGTGTGATATCTCCAGCTGTGTTCTTTTTTCTTAGGATTGCTTTGCCTATTTGGGGTCTTTTGTCATTCCATATAAGTTTTAGGATTCTTTCTTCTATTTCCATAAAAAATATCATTGGGATTCTGATGAGGATTGTATTGAGTCTGTAGATTGCTTTAGGTAATATAAACATTTTAGCTATGTTAATTCTTACAATCCTTGAGCATGGAATATCTTTCCACTTCTTTGTGGCCTTTTCTGTTTCTTTCAACAATGTCTTATAGATTTCATTGTACAGGTCTTTCACTTCCTTGGTTAAGTTTATTCCCAGGTATTTTATTCTTTTTGTTGCGATTGTAACTGGGATTGTATTCTTAATTTCTCTTTCTGCTATTTCTTTGTTAGTGTATAGAAACACATCTGACTTTTTATGTTGACTTTTGTACTCTGCAACTTTACTGTATTCATTTATTATTTCTAATAGTGTTTTGGTAGATTCTTTTGAGTTTTCTATATGTAAATCGTGTCATCTGCAAATAGTGATAGTTTTACTTCTTCCTTTCCAGTTTGGATCATTTTTCTTTTTTCTTGACTAATTGCTCTGGCTAGGACTTCTGATACGATGTTGAATAAGAGTGGCAAGAGTCTGACCCCTGTGCTTTTAATCAGTAGAGAATAGTATCTTTTTCTGGATGGTAAATGTTTCCTTTCAGAGAAAGCAGGGACAAGTGTATAGATTGAAAGGTTAAAACAGAGGAATCAAAAAATGACAGATGAATAGTGTGAGATGGCCACTCTTTCCTCTTAGAATTTTGGAATACCTATGGACTTTTAGCCACTAAGGCAAAGAAAATTCTGGCTGACGTGACATCATCCCCTGAAATGTCAGACCATTATGGGCCTTGATACCAATGGAGGAATAGCATGCTTATTCACTACTGATTAAAAGCATGGAAGGGAAATTCAATGGCTCTGAACAGTGCTAATCAAAAGTGTCATTGAGCATCATGAAGGACATGGGAACACCAAGACCAAGGATACTTCTGAGTGAGCACAGCTTCTCACGGTCTGCCTTTGGTTTCTTCTGGTATCATGCCCAGCATGGAGGTCAGCAGCCTGTCCCAGGTAAGGAATCTTACAGCTTTGAGAGACTTCTAAAAAAGAGGATCCAGGTTTCTACTCTCTCCACTTTGCCAAGAGGAAACTATGGCAGTGCCTGTGTTTCCATGTGAGGCAGAAACTCTGCCACAAAGCCCCATGGCCCAGGCCTGATGGCCAGTTGCCCTCCTCATGCACCTCCCTCTTCCTTAGAGGCTTTGCCCAAGCAGACCTGAGCAAGGCCTGTCACACTATCTGTAAAAAGAGATGGTTAAACTAAATCAGTGGTTTTAAAATATTTTGAGATGCACTTAAAAAATGAAATATAATTACAAATGAAGCATTCAAATACTACAGAAGTATATAAAAGAAAATAAATGTCCAATTCACCTCGGATCTGTTCTCCAGGACCCCACCTTAAGAGACAATTGGTACCAGTTTCTTGCATATCTTTCTAGAATTGTTCCTTGTACAGTTTTTCGTTTGTTTGTTTTTCTGTGTGTGTGTGTGTGTGTGTGTGTTTTGTATAAGTACATATATCCAAAGCTTTCTGCACCTTATTTTTATCACCTGGCAATAGATTTTAGAGGTCATTGTATATCAGTACATGTAGATCTACCTTATTAATTAATGAATCCATCAAATGGCTGTACTTCTTTCTATACTTTTAAAACAGCTGAACTCCTTATTCAATAAAAACAATCTTCAATCAAACTCCAGAAGTAAAATATATCAAAGAACAAATGCTATAGTTGATGGGAGAGTGAGGGAGTGAATCACTGCCTGCTTAGCTCTCCTTCACCTGAGGAGAGGTCTCTAACATGTGTCCCTGGAGCCCTTTAGAACACAGTGGGGCAAAAGTTGAAAACATCAACTAGCTTCTATCTAGAGCCCCTTCCGGCTCTGGTATCTCATGACTGTGAAAAATATCACTTGCCTACCACTTGGTGTCTAGAGAGTCTTCATCAGCAATATCAAGGGACATTCATTTGAACAAAACACCCAATGGATCAGGTTCTTCCTTCATGGTGGAATGCCTCCATCTACAATTTGTGGGCACTGTTAATAAGTGAGGTTGAGCCTGTGAACTCCTTATATCCAAATTAGATTCTGAAAACCTGCAGCCATTGTTGAAGTCTTGGCTTGTAGTTTTACATTGAATTATTGAGCCGGATTATTTTATATTGTCCCAGTATGCCTTGTCAACTGAAAATATTGTCCCCGAGAGGCAACACAACAATATTTTATAAAGAAATTATTCCTTCAGGGATGGAAAGACCTGTTAGTAACCTGAATCTCTGACCCACTGTAGCAAACAGACACACAGGATACTGAGAAGGGTCCGGGACTCACTAAGCTGCTTAAATCAAAAGGAAATAGTAAAGCTTAGCCTGGCGACATGAAGCAGAGTTTCTGCTGGGTCTGGAGTTGATTTAGACTCTGTGCTTATGAATTGTCTGTGCACTGATGAAATAATAGATATTTTAAAGTCTATTAGTATTTATAATTGTAATTGGCTTTGGGTCTATGTTAGAAATTCTTCATTTTCCGTGTCACAGACTTGCGTGGCCCTAAATAGTGATTAGTAATGTTAGCTAAACATTCTAGTTCAATTTCAAAATCTGTTCTATTTTACACACACACACACACACACAGGCACATTTATTTATTTGTTTATTCACTCATTCATTCATTCATTTTAAGGGAAGTGGCATGTAGTAGACATCTGTTGGTTTTGTCACCCAGAATCCATTCATTTTTCTACTGACAACAATACCCTGACTTTCTTCTGAGGAACCACATCCTCTCTCTCATTCTTACTCCTTGTTCTTCAGATAAGGTGGGCTCAGGTGTAGACATGTGACTCAGGTCTGGCCAATCAGCACAACATAGTCTCCTGGCCATTGTGATTGGTCAGAGATGGCATGTTCCCCAGTCAAAGCCAATGACATGCAATATAACTTTCACTGAGACTGTTGAGACAGAAGCTATCTATTCTTTCTTGCTGGATGTGACATGGAAGAAGAGAGGCCTGGTGATCTTGGCCACCATCTTTCTACCGCATGGAACTCCAGAATGAAACCGATGTACAGGAAATTAGTACTGAAAAATCAGAAGAAAGCAGATCTTGCTGATATCTGATTCTCACCCTCAACCCCAGTCTTTTCAGAAATAAGAGACAATATAATATCTTTTATTTTCTTAAGCTAGCTTGAGTTGAGTTTTCTGGCATTTGCTTGTGAAAGTTCTGATCTAATATTTCATTTAAAAAATTCCAAATTAATTTTATTAGATATCCCTCAGGGAGGGGAAATGAAGCCAGCACATGGGGAAAGGATGGAATTTCACTACCCAGACCATCAAATCTAAATACAGGTAACTAACTCAAGTGTCAGAAGTAAACCCCTCAGTCCTACTACGTCCCAGTCTCCAGAATAGGAAACCAGAGAATCTCTATTTACCAAAAAAACAAAAGAAGAAGAAAAGGGGGGGGGGGAGCTTGTTAGTTCATGATATAGCCTCCTTAGCAGCTGTTCATGGTTCATGTCCCAGAGAGAGTTTGAAGATCACAGGTAATGGGAAGGAAAATAGCATTTATTTTGCACCTTCTGAGGGCTAGATACTTTTCAAAGTACTTCAACATATTTTCATTCATTATGTTTAAGAAAAACTTTTGCATGCCTGTCCTCAGCATTCTAGGCACTGTAGATGCTTGGTGTTCAGTAGTGAGAAAAAAATGGCCCTGCTGCTAAGGAGCTTATAGTATATCTGTAAGCTAGCACATCCAATAGAACTTTCTGCCATTATGTAAATGTCTCTAGCTGCACTGTTCAATACATTAACCATTAGCCATATGTAACTTTTGAGCATGTGAAACATGGCTAGTGAAAAATTGATTTTTTACTTGTAATTAATTTTAATTTGAGTAGCCACATGTGACTTATGGCTACTGTATTGAAATGTGAAGGACTCTAGATCATTTCTTCTTAAACTTTAATGTGCATATGAATTATCTGTAGATCTTATTAAACTACAAATTTTGACTCAGTAGAGTCTGGTGTTGGGGCAGACGTTCTGCATTTCTAACAAGTTCCCAGGTGATGCTGATGTGGCTGGTCCATGGACCACACTTTGAGTAGCAAAGATAATCATCGAAGTAAATAATAATAATTACAAAAAATTGTAAGACAATCAAGAACAGGGTGCTGTAAGAAAGAATGGAAGGGGCAGGGTTTGAAACTAAATTTAAATTGGAAGTGAGTCATAGAAGGCCTCAATGGAGAGAGGTTCCTGAAACTGAAACCTGCAGGATGCATGTGACCTAGTTAGGAGAGAGAGGTGAGAGGGAGGCAATCCGAGAGGGAGCAGCAGTGGGTATGCAGGCCTCTAAACTACCCTTGTAAAAGAGTTTCTCTGTGAAATAGGTTAGCCAACAATAATATAGGTATCACTACCTTTAGCAGCTTCTTATCTGTTCCTCCTCTTGACCTCTCTGCCATGTTCAGATAGGAGTTCCTCTTTGTGTCCCCATAACTCATTGTATATTTTCCCATCATAATCACTGACACTTTGAATTGAAATGGCCTCTCTATCTGCTCCCCACTAAACTGTGAACTCAATGTATTTTTATTCCCTGGATCCCTCTATGGTAGGCGTTTCATAAATGTTTGTTGAACTGTAGCCAACAAAGATAATGCATTTGTTTGTTTGTTTACAAGGTATCTGGGATTAAGGAAGTACATATACTGCATATAGAGATATACACAGGATTTTTCTCCCAAATAGATGAGAAATATTTTTGGAATAGAGCCAAGCCATTCATGGCCTCTCCATTACTTTTAGTTTTACAGCAGGGGATCGCTCTGGTTTTGACAAGCACTAATTAATTCCATCTCTGGGGAATAATGGGAAATGTAGGCTTATGCTGTTTGCACCAAGGTTATCAGTTATATTGGTTTTAATGTTCTGCTCTGCTCTAGATATAAAACACGCAGCAAAATGCACATTTGCCTCCTCATTAGCTGTAAACAGTGTATTTCAGATTTGTCAAGCATACATATTTATTTTTATATCCAGGTATTTTTATTTATCTTCCTTGCAAGTCCACGAAGTTTTTGCCAATAAATTAGGAATGCGCTAACTAGTTCTGAAAACCATGGCACCCAGGAAATTTTATTGACCTCATAATTTACTGGATCTTTTGGTTAATTACAAGTTCTGTCTAGCTTGGTATGCTTTTCAAGTCAGCTGTGCGTCATAAATATGTGACCTCAGTACTCACCCTCCCTACATCTCTGGCAGCCCTGCATGAGGTCACAGGTGTAATAGCTACAATAGCCAGAGTCTCTAACGTGTTTAATTAAACTATTAATCTACTTTTATCTTTGACACTGGGAAGCAGGCAGCATTGAGTTTTCAGAGTTCTTCATTGCAATTTACTCACAGTAGATTTTTCCAAGCCCTATCTTCAACAGTTCAGCACTGGCAACTCTTCTAAAGGCAATCTGAAAAATTTAAATGTTGGAGGAATTACTGTATCAGCTAATAAGGAGGTATATCATTTACAATGATTCATACATTTGCTTCCTGACTAAAGTGCTTTATTAAAAACAAAGAAGATTGAGGCTCACTAAAGATTTGAAAATTGTAGTAGATCAATCAGCAGCAGCCTCAGAAGGTCCATTATTTTAAAAGCACGTGGAGGATCATTAGAACGGGAGTTATCTTTGTTCCATAACCTATGAGAACTCGCTGAGGAAGTGTAACCTCTTGTGGCAGCGATGACATTTTAAGTGGTCAGGACTGATTTTGTGTTCATTATTGCACTGGAGTCTCGAAACTAGAGTCTTCGGAATTGTGTCTCTGCGAAGCTTTAATTAGGTTAACAAGGTTCTCCTTTGTCTATCTCTGTCCTTTATTGTGAATCAACTGGTAGTAATCTACTACATATGTTATGCAATTGAGGAAGCAATTTGCTTCTTTTCATTCTGTTTCCTGTGCTGCTTCTTGAGCTTGTGGGTATAGAATTATGTGAAAATTTCTAGGTTCTATTTCCCTTCACTTTAAGCTCTTCCTACCCGCTTCCACAATTTTTTACTTCTTCTTTATTAAAAGAATCTGCATCTTGTGTGCCTCCAAAAAGGCTGTGAAAATATGACACCATGACCTTCTAACTAATGTCCCTGGCTTTAATTTTAACAATGATTAAGAGTGATTTGAGTCATGCATGTCAGCATTCCACTTAAAAATCAATTTAGACAGGCAATGCCTGTGTAAATATTGATTATAAACCCACTGTGTTTCTAGCAAGTTAGATTACTATCATAAGCTAAAATTTAAAAATCTATTTTTCTTTCCTACTTTGTTAAAGACTATAACCAAAAACCAAATCCATTTGCAGATTGCTCATATAGTTTGCAAATGCCCACAGGAATAAAATGTAATTTAGATACTCAACATATCTTTCCTCCCACCCCACCTCCAGTAGAAATAATCAAAACCACAACTCTTTTACATTTATGGAGCAGTTGAAGCTGCATTATTTCACTTTATTTTATTGTATTTTAAGTTTTTGTACTGCATTTGCTATGAGTATTCCATGTATCTTGTTAAATGCAAGCAGCTTCCTTGAAAACAAGTCATTTCAACTGACATTTTTGGCTTATGTTCAGCATTTTACAGCCTATGTATCAGAGCCATAAGTTTATAATTTGAGATGCCACAGACCTTACTTATTCATCATGATTAGATGTTTCTATCTGCTATTCTACTGAATGGCCAGCTAAAACTGAAAAATAGAGTCAGATTCTAGTTTGGCAACAACAACAAAAATAGTGAAGAAATAAGAGAACTGCATTGGGGGTGCAGTTCTGGGTCAAACTTTTAAATGAACATTGACTATTTGCACAATATGGAATATAAATTGGTGACTTTGGAACATTTGTGACTTCCTGGTGCTTTGGGATTAAAATGATTAGTTTGAAATGATAAATTACTGGCCATATTTATAGAAAAAATGAGTTTTACAATTATATTTTTATGTGATATGTGTGTACATAGATATTAAAGGCTAATGTTTTACTTTGAAGAATAATTTCCCTTTTTGGACTATTGTAGTAATCCCTTTGTAAATGTTTCATTTTTACCCTACATAAGCAAAACCTTGCGGTCTCTCTTTCCTACTGTCCTGAGATAAAAGCATCTAGAAAATTCAGAGGGCAACCCTAATGACATTGTCTGACCCACAGAAATTCATCAGTAATGGCGGAAGCTCAGGCATGGCAGGGTGTGTTATTAGGGGAGGAGCTGGTTGACTTCTGCATGTTCTGCCATCACTTACACAGCCTCCCAACAAAGGCAGGGCCAGCCAGCACTGCAGGGAGGCCTGGGCAATGTGCCTGCCTGTCCAAGTCAGGGCCTTTGCTGCTGCTGCTGCTGCTGCTACTCCCAGGAATAGCATGAGTAGAGAAGAGGACACTAGACATTGTGTGGCTGGCCAGGACACCATCCTTCCATGGTGCTTTAAGCCCCACCATCGGAAAAACATCCTTAGGAAAAGGAACAGAACTAATAGTATTCAGCCTTAGAGTTTCTTGTTTTATCTTTAAAAATGTATATCTCAACTTACTTAATACTCATAGCTATAGTATTAGTCTATATTTTGCCTGTGAGTGGTTAAGTAACTTGCCTCAGAACACACAAGTAGTAAATAATAGGGCTAGGAGTTAAAACCAAATAAGTCTGTAAACCAGAGCCCATGCCTAGTTCACTATATAATGATCCTGACCTTGGTGGGGAAACACCTATGTCATTATCAGGCCATCCTTTATGAACCTAGCAGCTGAGAGCTAGAAAGGTACAGGATGGGAGTGGAGTGTGGATGGTAGTGTGTTGGGAAACTGGCAATCCAAAATAAGCAAAAAAACAAACTATAACAACAAAACAAGCTCTAACTTTCTAGTGTTTGCCAATTTTCTGTGGTGCGACTATTCCCTCCATGGTCGATTTCAAGCTTCCAAAGTGAGGTCACTGAATGCAGAGTTAAGAAGAGATGCACAGAATCAGCTCTCACAAACTGGCTTCCACACACCACTGAGTGAGGAGCACACATATGGGTGAGGGAAGGAAGGGTGATGGGGTGGTTAGAGAAAGGATGCATTGCTAGGATGGACATGTCACATAAACTACATCTGAGGACTCCAACGGCCCTGTCTCTTACAGTGCTAGTCAGTTACTTCAGCAGCTCCCAATGAACCTCCCCTCCCAGAATGCATGCCCTGTGCAGTCCCCTCCCCTTGGGCTGGGCCTGTGACTTGCTTCAGTCAACAGAATGCAGCAGAAGTGATGCTGTGCAGGTTCCATGGCTCAGCCTTAAGAAAGCCCGGAAGCTTCTGCTTTTGCACTCTTGGAGTCCTAGGCTGCTCTCTAAGAAGCCAGCTATCCTGCTCCAACAGACCATGTGGAAGGGCCATATGAGGAAGCAGAGGCCCTAATGACATCTGGAGGAGAACCGAGGAAACCACCCAATGAACAGTAACTGGGAACCCAGATTCATGACCCCTACGGAGCCATCCTATCCTAGGCACCACACTTGTGAGTGAAGAGCCCACCTTGAATGTTCCTCCTGCATGCTGTCTGAATTCCTAACTTACATAATTGTGAGAAAACAAAATTTTGTTTCAAGCCACTAACTTTTGGAGTAATTTATTAAGTCACAATAGACAACTGAAAAACATTTATTTTCTACCAGTGCAAGAATCTTACTTTTACTTACCTGCGATGCTTTATGGTCAGGATGGGAAGGGAAGCCCTTCTCCAGAAGTTCCAGATGCACCATGTTAACCCCGGGCCTCACAGATGCCCAGTTCAGTGCTGCTAGTCCCTTCCTCTTATGACAAGCACAGGAAAGAATCATGGTTGATGGCTTTTACATTTTGCTATCACCATCTCCCTTTCTGATGCCAGCGTTTCCAACTGACATAAAAGGAAAATGAAGTGGAAAGAGAAGAATTCTTTACATTATTGCTCAAGAACCAAGAATAAAACAAGTCTTAAATTTGTAAGCCCAAGGTTCTTTTAAGTATAATTCTCATTGTGTTGACAGTTTGGTGAGGATTTTGCTAATGCTTCTTTCTTCTTCTCTTGTCAACTAAGGAAGTAATCATGAAGAAGAAAGAAAGAAAGGGATCATCCTGCCAGAATACTCGGCCTATATCATGACTTGAGAGAATATTGTGAAAGCGTAAAATTGAGAGAAAAATAAAGTACTCCATTGTCTAAACACTGAATTAAACTGCTATATAACCTTGATTAGCCAGCACCTGTCAGCTGAGACACTGGAGTTAACCATTGTGAATCTGGAAATAAACAACGCTCCAAAGTTGTAAAGCCTGCTGTATGCCTCTGGGTTAAAAAGAAAAGTATCTAGTTTTAATGGTTTCATCAGATATTTTCTTAACATCAGCAAGATGTTGATATTTTTGTCACGGGATTAATGCAAAAGAACCAGACTGGGATTAAAATGACTAGGGAGATAATGTGATGGATGATATCACAACAACAGAGCATACTGGCAATTTTAGAGCAGAGCAGTAAAAAGGTTGAACAATGAGGCAGAGATATTAATTTTATTAAAGACAAGAAAGCAACTTAGGAAAAAACTGTTTTAGCCTTTAAAAAAATTTTCATTTTGAATAAAACTCATCACATTATACTCTCCAAGGTGCCACACAGGGGCATGTACACTCTGCTGTCCAATTTTAGAAGAAAGACAAGTAACAAATTCAGGTTGCTATCTCAATTCAGTATAGTTTCAATGCCACGTTTTAAGATGCTCCAGAGTCTTTGGGAAAATAGTGACATCATGGCCACTGTAGTCCACTGACCAAGGTATAGGAATTAGTGTAACACTGGGTCTCCCATTCAAGGTTTAACAGTTGACTCTGAGACGGGTCATGTAAACTTTTCCAGCCTAGTCTTCTTCGTGTGTATTTTATCTCTCTTGTACCTATCTCATGACATAGTTTTAATGCTCCAAAACATACAGAAATGATTGATGAATTATAAAGTGCTGTTCAAAAGCAAGGTGGCCTAATGACAGGTGAAATACGATGCTACCCAGAAAGCATCACCCCAACCCTGGACTCTTTCAATAGGCAATCCAGATAATTTAGGCCTGACTTTGTACTTTCTAGAAATAGCTCCACCAGTTTGGCCCTCCACGAAAACCAAACAACATGGGCATGAAGGAGAAGATGCATATTTTCAATGCATTTCAGATCAGTTGGATCATCCGTTTTAGATGTGACCTGATTTGTTTGGGGATCCAAGTGTATGAATCAATGGTCATTTTCATATCAGACATAGGTATCCCTTACAACAGGAGGTGAGAAGCTGAAGGATGAAATGGCTAGCAGATTGCTGATATTATATTATTTTCCAGTGATAAGGACATTGCCTGACTTATGGCCATTTGATTACACTTTTTTTGGTTCTCATTTAAAATAATCAGATTTTATCCTGAAGCTTTCCAAGTAAATTTGAATGTTACATGACGTGTGTAATGGAATAAAAAACAGAGTTACAATGACTCCTGTTCAATTGCCACTATGTTTCTTTTCTATTACTAGAGATGGTAGAGTGGCTTTGGGGACTATGGAATTTAGACATTATTCTGCACCTAGTTTTGGTCCTTTGCATGGTCATTTTCGTGATTCACCAGGTGATGGCTGTGGTGGCCATTCTTCTGTATAGCACTTCCCAAAGTCTTCGTCATTTTGACTCACAGTCTTTGCAGAGTTGTGTGTCATGAACGTTAACTTGAATGATAACACAAACCTTGCTAATCCTGTGGGAATACGTATTTTATAAAGTATAGCCACTTATGGGACTACGTAAGGACTGAGGTCATTGAGGCTTTTCCAAATGAAGGGAGAGTTTCAGTTGGGTACATCAGGGTGGGTCAAGTGGTCCAGGAGAGAAGGAAAAGCTAAGTTCTGCAGCACAATAAAGAGAAACACAAAAGAAGGAGCCCACATTTTAACCATTTCTTCTTACATTAGAATTTAATTGGAAAGTTCTTTAAACTTTAGTTGAACAAAATAGGAAGATAAAGTAAAACCTCACTATGATGCTCAGTTTGGTTTTGCAGAACTGGGATAGCTCATAAGGAAATACTAATTGATCGGGATAGATCTGCAGATATTACACAGAGATTGTAAGAATAATTAGATTTGATATAAGGCATTACCCAATAATATAGTAAGGATTAGTGGGGTGGTACAAGAATTACAGCCATTGTCAAAATGCAAAGATTTTTCTTCATTTTTCAAGAGGAAAACTGCAAGTTTACTAAAGTTCCACTTATTGTTTAGAATTTGAAACCAGTGATAGAATTCTTTTTAACTCCACTTGAGGCTCTGTTGGCCATACAGATGGAGTTTTACCAAATAAAAGACTTAAAATTTTATTTTCTTATCATATTTGACTATCAAAAACCTGACCCTCTCCTGTGACTCTTCTGATTGTGTTAAAACATCTATGGTTAATGGCTTTCTGCTTCTCTTATCATAATAGACTTTAAAAAGAGATTATTCTCTGAAAATATGCACATTGTTGGTAAAAATGAGTTTAGCTTGGCAAGCTCTGTCTTTTTTTGCCATCCTGTGTTCTGGAAATAATAATTCACATTAGTCATCTTTTAGAAACTCTAAGTCACATCTTCCCTGCCATGATATCATGCCCTGGTAGCAATCTATTAAATATTTCCTGCTAAAAATGACCCCAGGAGATAGTAATTAACCTACCCTTGAGTGCAGTGATAGAATCAGAGAATGATGAACAATTTTCTTCAAATATTTTAAGTAATGGCATAAAACTGAAAGGCCGTGCATTGCTTGTCTTAGAAAAACAGTATGGAATACGTTAGAATATCATGAATAATGAACACTTTCATTTATGAGTTTTATATAGAAATCATTGAGTTTCCCTGCTCGAGGTGCAGTCTGCATGGTAGTTAATCTTCTCTTGGCACTTACTGTATAATGCAACACCTCTTTGGGCAATCTTTTGTATTAAAATATAATCTAAGGAGAGCGTTTAAACTCTCCTTTCCTTTACAAAGCAATGCAAGAATGAAGTGTTCAACCTTTTTTTTTGATAACGTGGTGGAAATTATTTCAGAAATAACCAAGATGGTAATTTCTATTTAATATCTTTTTTATAGCTCATTGGAAAATATGAAATATTTTCAAACCAGTATAAAATTATTAGAAAATGAAAAGAACCCTACATTGGTAACCAGAAGACTCCTGTCTCAGCATCACCACCATCTGTGTGCCCCTGAGCAAGTCATGCACCCTCCCTTAGCTGTTATCATTATTATTTTAATCATTAAAATGAAAACATTAAGGGGCTGGCCCAGTGGTGTAGTGGTTGGGTTCACGTGCTCCGCTTCAGCAGCCTGGGGTTCACAGGTTCGCATCCAGGACATGGACCTCTGCATCACTTGTTGGGCCATGCTGTGGCGGTGTCCCACATACAAAAAATAGAGGAAGATTGCCACAGGTGTTGGCTCAGAGCCAGTCTTCCTCACCCCCCCCCCAAAAAAGAAAAGAAAATATTAATTCAATGACCTCTAGGTAACTTCCATTCTAAACTATCCTTCTCTGTTTAGATCCCTTTCCTCATTCTTATTTCCATCCACCCCATCCCTTCCTACTGCACTCTAATGACCTCTTAATTTCAGTTCCAAAAAATTATGGTCCATCCCGGATCAGCCTGTGATTTCTTCCTACATAACAGAATTGTCTCTCATCCTCATTGCAGTCATATGCCATCTCTCACTCTGTAAAGGAAATTGAATGGCAGGGACCTGCTATATCTAGATAAAAGCTTAGACCCCATGACAGTCAATGGATAGGCACAACATAGGCTAAATCAGATAGTGCAAAATGCCATTTCTGAAGAAAATTCCCCAGGGGCTCTTTCAAATGGTGAGGTAGATATCTTCTGATTAGAGGAAATAGCACTGCCAACTTGAAGTGAGCATGCTAGGATGGTTACCTCACTCAGCTGTGAAAATTCTTTATCATGAGTACCACCTCCTCATAAATCACAGGGGTAAGTTCATTTAAAATGGACATTCCTCCTGAGTTTTGATCCATATTTGGCTTAGTAAAATACCAATTTAAAAGGTTTAACAGTCCAATTAAGGATTTTTGAGGATTTTTTCAAAAGGAAGAATTGTCCATAGGAAATTTCCCTGTGAGCTCCAGGTGGTATGCATGGACTGTAAATTTTCCTTTGCATAGTGCAAGTGGGAAAATATGCTCTACCAAGAGACACCAGCATGCTGTGGAAAATAAAATATAACTATTCTTAAAATTAAGATGTGGCCATTATTTTATTTCTTGACATAAAAAGAAAAATTGAACACACATGTTTATGCATAAATGTTAGGCCATTCGTAGCATTGTTATTTTGGTGCAAAAGGATGAAAATTCTCCATTTTGGGTGAAAGGAGAGGAAATTGCTCAAGTCATCTGGGACACTAGTTCATAAGCTGTATGAAATCTTTAAGAAAATGAACTCCAGAGTTTATGCAATTCCCCTGAGAAAAATAGATGATTTAAAAAAATAAATCATATGAGTAATATTATTATTATTATACTCACTGGTGGTGTAAGGGTCGTTAATAAAACAGTCTCTATGATATGTGAGTTCTAATATAAAACTATAAAAATATTATAAATGTTCTGCATTTAGTGAAATACCCATATTTATGAAAAGGATTCAACGGGATTAGAGGCCACCTTGCACCATGGGAGCAAAGAGACTCTAAGTCTGCTCCATGAACATTTGGATTTTCTTGCATTTAAAGGAGAGGATGGGTTGGAGAGGAGGAATAATAGCCTATTTTTCGTGTCTTTTATTTGTGTGCCGCCAAAGCTTCCCCAAACATAAAGAGATGACTGTAACCTTCTCTGCTAGACCAAGAGATGAACACAGATGTCTGAAGTAAACATATTAGGAATGTACATAAAACCTAAAAGGGTTCAGAAAATTGAGATATCATTGAGAGCTGAGACTGGAAGGGCTTCAAGTCCTCACTTGGAGGACCCCTAGGAATCTGGATTGAATCTAGAGAAGGGGAGAGATTCATCTTTCATTACACCTCACTCACCAGCTCCTGCAGCTGGGCTGAATTTTTTTGCTTCTTCTAGTGAACCAGGACCTTCTAACCTTCAGGCTTTCACCTGGAACCCTCTTTCTCTTCCATTTTTCCCTGGGTAACAACTTGGCAATTACAGTTCTCAGTCAGGCTGAGACTTCCTTCAGAAAGAGTCCTGGGATGTTCCGCAGGTCTCTGACAATCTGGATCCATTGCTTTTTTATAAGCTGCTGAGAAGTCTGCACACACTGTCCCCATCAAAGCATTTGCCACTCTATATTGAAATGGATTGTTTAGATCTTGATTTCCTCCAAAAGACTGTGGCTCCTTCATGGCCCAGAGTTTGTGTCTCATTTATCACTTCATCCACTACTCTTTGCATAGTGCCTGGCACATTTTAGTTATCAATATAAATCTGGTCTTTTTGTTTATTATTGATAAGGTGAAGGAAGGAATAGGACATGATCTATATGAAAAAAAGTCACAGAGGTGGGAATGATGGGTTGGGCCAAAGACAATGAGAAGACTAATAGAACTAAACTTTGGTGCTAATGTTATTTCCTTCTAAATGTGCAAGACAACATAAATCTTTTCATGGATTGTGGATTGGGACATTTTCCCTGTTTGAAGAAAGACAGAAAATAGGATAAATCCATTATAGTTGCTAGTGATCATTTGTTAGATATCTATATAAGAAGGAACTTAAGGGTTTCAGGATTCAAATGGGCTTATCAGCCTTCAACACAAAACAACTTTTAGAGTTGTATAAGGGATTGAAAATCACTTTAGAAAAGCAAGTTCCACTTGGGGGAGGAGGTTGCCAGTAAAATGACATTATTGCAACAAGTAAAGTTTATTTAAATAGGTTTACTATATCTATCTACACAGTCATCACTACATATATAAGGCAATAAATGGGCCACCTGCAAAAAGAATAGGCAGTAGGAAGAGGCTTTCAATCAAAAGCTACAATTATTAGTTCGTTAAAATGCTTGCAATTTGTTGTATATATTATAACTGGCTGATGGGGCCCACATGAAAATGATACTGTTTTACCCTGAAAATAAAATATAGAGCATACATAATCCTTCTGAACTCAGTTTCAAGATGGGTTTGTAGATAGCTAACATAGGAGAAAGGTTTTATGTGTGGCATCTCATTTCTGCCACCTTCTAGTATCTTACTAGGATAATACTCAAATTTGTATTTGATGCTTTAGAATTTTTGATAAGTGAATAATACGGATTTTGTAATAATTCAGTTCAATTTAATATATTTACCAAGTCTATAGTCTATGCTATGTTCTATTCTAGGCACTGAAAATATGATGGTAGATGAGATATGATCTTTTCCATTCATGAACTCAAATTGAACAGGGAAAACATGTTAGAGCCAGTCAACAGGCCCTGAGAACCCTATGCTGTGAACATACTAGGTTATTCACTTTTCCCTGAATGTCTCAACATGTTCACTTATCTGTGATTTTGCTCATGTATTATATACTTAGATTTTTAGACACAAAACACCCTTCTCTCAATTTATGTCTCTATGCAGAGTTTCAAAAGACAGTTTAGAAATTTGGGTGAGACTTTCCTAATATTTACTTTCTATTCTACTATAACTGCCATGCCCATTCCCTGAGGCCATGATCTCTACTACAAGTTTAGTTTTGATAAGCAAAAGAAAAGTTATTGGGAAGGAAAATCATTTAGGTTAATAGCAAACTATGTCCTACTGCATGCCAATGTGAACTGCTAGCTACCATACATTGGCATATAAAAAGTGCAAAAAGGGACAGAAGGCTTCACAGAAGCATCATTATTTGAGGATTTTGAAGGGGCAGTCTGAGAGCGGCAGGCAGGTATATGGGGGAGGGATGAGCAAAGTCATGGGTAGGTGAAAGTGCTTTGAGATGTGAAGACTCTTGAATGCCATAGACTGTGATCTATATTCCTCCAAATATGTTAATTTTTTAAAAATGGTCTGAAATATGGGAGAAAGTAAAAATGCCTATGCTTTTTTCACTTTTTTTGATGCACATATGCCCAAATTTTCTGAAAGTGAATTTGACCCAAATTTGCTCAAATAAATTACCTTTTCTTTCTCAGTGCATTTTATGCCATATGAATGTGAAGAGAAAAGGGCATCGGTTTCAGTAAAAAAAAAAAAAACACCAAGAGGACATTTTATTATCATCAAAATATGAAAAATGTAAAGAGAAATATTGATGGTTAATAATGCTTTTTACTAAACAGGTAATGTCAACCACTGACATTTGTCACATGACGTGTTGCTGTGGATAGCACTTAACACGTGCCAGTCATTGTGCTGGATACTAGGGGGACGTTGCTCAACAGAACAGACTAGGCCCTGCCTTTTGGACCTTGGCTTCTAGAACACAGAGTCACACAGTAAGCATAGACAAACAAAAACAAAAAAGATGACAGATTATGATGAGATCTATAAAAAATAACAACAGCATTGTGATAGAGAACAACAGGAGAACTTCCTTTAGGCAGGGTAATTAGTAGAGATCCCTAGGAGAAGGTGATGTTTAAAATGCAGAGTAAAGAAGGAGTTGGCACAATGGAGAATCGGGGGCAAGCACTCCAAGCAGAGGGAACATCTAAGGTTGGAATAGCCCTGGTCATTCAAGAGACTAAATGAAGCCAGTGTGGCTAGGTAAGTGAGCCCAGGGAGGGGAGGAGTGGTCTGGAACAATGCTGGAGAGGCAGGCAGGGAGCCGGCTCCACTGGGTCTTAGATGGAAGTAGAGCTGAGAGCAGGGCACACATTGCTTTCCCTGAACACATTCTCCAAAAGTGGAACTTTTTAATGGTTGGGGAATACAATGAAAAGATGCTGAAGGAAGCCCTGTGAGACTCACAGTGTTAACATCACAGGTCAGACTGTGGGTCTAGCACGGGATAGAGTCCTCTGTGGAAAGCAGTCCTGTACCATCCAAAGGCAGAGGACCTCCCATACCCCTTCCATTTACTATTATCACCTGCAGCACCACCACCATAACCAGGCTGTGAGAATTAGCTGGAGCTTGGCCTGCAGGACATGGTAAGGAATATCTTTGTTTCTGAGTGCAATGGAGAACAATAAAATGGTTTTAAGCAGAGGAGTCCATGACCAGATTTATGTTTTTATAAGATCTCTGTGTCTGCTGTGTGAATGATTTTAGGGGGTAGGAAGAAAGGATATAAGCAGGACATCCAGTTAGGAGACTATTGCAGTAGCACACGTGAGGGAAGATGGTTGGTGGCACTAGGATATTGACAATGGATATGATACGTAGTAGATAAACTTAAAATTTATTTTATAGGTAGCCTAGAGAGTTTTTGCAGGTGAATTTGGGTGTGGAGGCAAAAAGAAGGGAGGAATCAAGGATGATTCTTAGGAACTTGACTTTAGGAACAGAATGTATTGCGGTGGTAGGATTTACTGAGATAGAGATGAGGAAGAAACAAAATAAAGTTCCATTGTGGCCATGCCAGGTGGGGCTATCTCTAAGATGGCTAAGGTAGAGTTGGCGTATGCATATAGGAGGTAGGCACTGCCATAATGGTCTGAATGTCAAGGGACATGACTGGACTGGAAAAATACATTTGGAAGATGACAGCATGTGGATGGTATTTAAAGTCATGGGCTGGAAAAGAGCATACAGGGAATCCTTTCTTTTTAGCAAAAATAATTGATGAGTTTGGATTTTTTGTGTGTGAGGAAGATTAGCCCTGAGCTAACATGTGTTGCCAATCCTCCTCTTTTTGCTGAGAAAGATTGGCCCTGAGCTAACATGTGTGCCCATCTTCCTCTATTTTATGACATCTGCCACAGCATGACTTGACAAGCAGTATGTAGGACCACGCCTGGGATCTGAGCCTGCAAACCCCACGCCCCTGAAGCAGAGCGTATAAACTTAACCACTGAGCCACCAGGCTGGCCCCGAGTTTGGATCTTTTAACACCACGAACCTAGCTCGTTCCCCAAGGTGATGCCTCCCTACGTTGGCAGAATGTTCTGTACATAGTAAATGAAAAGACTGTGCTCTTTGCTTTCTAGGAACTTGCAATCTAAAATAGGCCCTGATGACATGTCCAAGGGAGACTTTGTAATAACAACTCATACTAGTATTACAGTCTGGAGGGACTTTTATATTCATTTTCATTTTTTTCTTTTTTGTCCTTGCAACAATCCTTGAAGTGGAAGGTCACGTACAATCTCTTGTTTGATGGACTGAGCAACTCTTTAAGCAGATATTCTTATACCTACTTTCAGCAGATGAGAATGTAAGCCCCAAAAGGTTAATTAAGTGACTTCTCAGCCAAGGTCACAAACGTAGTGAGTGAGATTGGCAGAGGGAAGATTCCTCTGACTCGACGGGTCTAGGGGATCTAGTTTTGGATGGAACTTTCCTGGATGTATCAACCTTTCCAAAGAAATAGAGCAGCAATTAAGAGCAGGAGTTCCAGAATGGGTCAAAATTGGGTCAAACCCCTGCTCTCCATTTGCTGATTGGGTGACCTTAGAAGCAGCATAAGCTTTATAGCCTTGATTTCTTAATCTGTAGAATGGGGATGCTAATATCTACCTCTCAGGTTATTTTTAAATTCGCACATCCATCCGTTTATCCAACTTTCCACTCACCAATGTATTCATTCATCCACCAAATATATAAGCTCCTACTGTGTGCCAGGCACCATTTTAGGCATTGGGAATGCATCTATGCAGAAAATAAAGCTGCTGTCTGGGACCTGCATCCTTTGGGGGAAAATATCAACGACCAATCAACAAATTAATGTAGATTAGAATGTGAGTAGTGACAAGAGTTGTGGAGAAAGTACAGCAGTGTTGAGGATCATGAAAAGTCAGAGAAGGCTTCTCTGAGCAGGGACCTGGACAGGATTAAATAATGCACAAAATGTGTTTAGCATGGTGTTTGCCAGGCATTCTGGAAAAAGGAGAGTGGAAAAGCAGATATGCATAGTTCCCAGGATCATTTGCTCATTGCCCAGCCTAGAGAAACCCTCAGCTTTTGGAGTTATTTCATCCCACTGGCTAGGTTATGAGATAGTCTCTGGCTGCTTTAGCTGATGTCATTGAACATGTGATGAATGTAACTGCTGTTTTTCTGAATCTGTGCTCACCAAATACCTTCTAGTCATGATTTAACTTCCCATGTAAACCTGCTGACCTGGAGAGAATATTCTGATTATATAGACTTTACGTACTTTGCTTCAGTTCTTAGCTATTTCTCATTATACATTGACACAGAAGCACTCTAACTATGATTTGGTTTACCGTGTAGCTTGGCCACATGGAGTGACTATGCTGATCACATGGACTTTGATTATTCCAGTTCCTGTGAAAGGTCTTGCTCATTATAAGCTAAGCAACTGGCATTCTGATTGAACACATTCACCTCCTGAACTTAGGTAACGTTGGTGCCTGGCATGCAGTAGACATTCAGTGAACGTTCACTGATTGATGGATTGAGACTTCTCCCAGGGGTATGGCAAAATCAGACTTTCAAGGGTAAGTTCACCAGAAAGATGATGAATACTACCCTGCAGGGCCTCCCAGGAGCTGGCCTACCCATCTTTCCCAGGTATCCACTCATTGTCACTGCATGTACTGAGCATGCAGGCTGATTTTTTTGCAACAATGGCTTTGAACTCCTGCTTCAACCTATTTCAGGATGGAGAGGGGGAAATGGACAGTCAAATGGGGTGACGGGGGGGAAGAACTCCCCACTCCAGATGAGCCCAGCTGCCCGACAAATTCAGGAGCTGGGGTCCAAAATCCAGTTATATTCCTGGCAGCATGTTTCCCCTCACCTCCAGAGCTCTGGAAGGGCAGAGGTAAAGGGGCTGAGAGTAGGGGTGGGGTGGTAGGACCCACTGAGCTCCTACTAATGCTGAGGAAGTACAGGGCCTCTAATCATAATGATAATAGCAACATGATTCATTTATGATTCAGCAGACACTGCATTTCACCCTTGATACCTACCATTTCACTTAATTTTACCCACCTTGCAGGCCATTGCCTATATCAGCTGGAAATCTCTCTTCCTTTCGATTCAAACCCACATTTTCCAGAAATGTTTAATAAAGGTTTCTGGCTTTATGGCTAAACAAACATCATGCACGAACCCATTGGATTCTCTGTGAAATCCAGCCCAGCAGTTTTCCCTTCTCTCTCTGAGCTTCACGCCAAGAGATATCATCTTGTATCCCCTTAGGTATGTAGGAGTATCTTACTGTTTGCTACCTGCTGATTCATTCCTCCTGTAGCTCAGTTTAAATAATACTTCTTGAGTAAAGGACTTGGTTGGTGGCTGGTGGAGATTTCCATTCCTCTACTTTCCCACCTCACTCTCTTCCCATACTCATTTCTGGTTGCTCAATCTATGAAGCTGAGCAGAATCTGGAAACTTCAACTCCACCCAGTCATTAATAAGTTGAGAAAAACTGAATAAATGTAATTGAGACCCCATTGTAAAAATAAGATACCATCACTGTTTTCTTTCCTACTAGGTCATGTTGGCACTTTTTTTTTTTTCTTTAATGGTTGGTATCTCTGGCAAGGCCAAACACATAAGATTATATCTAAGACATATTTATTATATAAAAATGAGTGTTTTTTCTTAACTCTCTCAGTAATTACATATTTCTCTGGCCAAATTAATTAACCATAGTAGGCCTCAAGTTCTTTTTCTCTGAAAAAAAGGCAGCTGTATTAGATTAGTGGTTTTCAATGTCTTTTAGGTGGTGGAGTACCTGCAAGCCATGGTATGTTTTGTGGGATACCATAACATATTAACACCAAAGCTAGACTTAAAATAGCCGAACATATAATTTTCTGACATCCCAAATACCATCTCATATATGATTCTAATAGAGGCAAAAGTTAGCATATATGGAGATGTAATTTATCCATTCATTCATTCTTTCTTTCATTTATCTATCAAATAAGTGTTACTGAGTACACAAATTTTCTCAAACTAGCCTTCATCAGATTCACCTGGAGGGCCTATTAAACCACAGAGCTGGGCATTTTAACAAATTCTCAGGTGAAGCTGATGTTGATGCCGCTAGTCTGGGGCCGTACTTTGCCAACCACTGGCCTACTCTATTTTAGGCCTCGTAGTGGCAAACTACAGCCCATGGGCCAAATCTCATCCATCCTTCTTTTTGTAAATTAAGTTTTATTGGAAGACAACCACACTCGTTTATTTAAGTATTGTCTATAGCTGCCTTTGGGCTGTAATGGCAGAGTGGAGTAGCTGGGACGGAGACTATATGGCCTGCAAAGCATGAAATATTTACTATCTGGCCCTTTACAGAAAAAGTTTGTTTTCTAGGTTATCGAGATAATCTTATACAAGAGTATAATATAGTTCTAGCTTCATGAAGCTTACATTCTAATATGTCACTAAAAATTTTTATGAGATTTAAAGAAAAAGTATAGGAGAAAGTCTTAGTTGAGGAATTCTACCTTCAGTTATTCATAACCTAGTTATTATTTCTTTCCTTTAAGGATCACTTCTCCATTCACATTCCTATAATGCTAGCTCAAACTCCAATCTCTTCAAGTCTTCATGATTAAAATGCCCTTCAAACTGATCTTTTCCTCTCAGTATGTTCTGCCTTTAGTATATTCTAGCTAGCATTTCCAGAATAAATATCCTAAATGTAGCTATTAAATGACATTTGTCTCCAGAATAAGATCCTGTTGTTCCAATTTTTCCACATCGTGACACCAAATTGTTTTATCTACCACCTGAGATTTCCCACAGTTGCAGGCCCTGCACTGACCTGCTCAGAAGTGGAGATAGTAATGAGTTTTACTGGCAGGAGAGGCAAGGCAAGTATTCAATGCATTTCCACAGGGTCTGCCACTGCCTATTTTTCTCCCTGACCCAGGCAAGAGCCACTTCACTCGCTTAATTTTCCTGTTGGCCCCTGGAGGCATCTGAGTTTGCAACCCCAAGTCTGTAAACTCTCCATTAAAGCCACACTGGTTTATGCAGCATCTCCTGAATTACTTATTAGTTATGTTTTATTATAAGCAATTTATTATTTATATTTGTTGTTTACTAGTTATTTTTTACTAATATTAGTTATTTATTACTAATGACAAATTATCTCAAAACAATGTGTCTTAAAACAATAGATTTTTTTTTATTTTGTATTTTCTGTGGGGCAGGATTTGGGGAGTGGCTTTTCTAGGTGGCTTTTGCTCAGGGTCTTTCATGAGGTTCCAGTTAAGATATTGGTCTGGATTACAGTTATCTGAAGGTTCACCTAGGTCTACAGGATCAGCCTGTAGCAGATGGGTCACTAGACAGCTGGCAAGTTGGTGCTGGTTGTTGGCTGTAGACCTCAGTTCCTCACTGCGGGGATCTCGCCTCCTCATGCCATGGAGGCTAGCTCCTCTTAAGCAAGTGAGCCAAGAAAGCAAGGCATAAGCCACCATGTTTTGTAATGTGTAGCCTCAGAATTCATACTCCATCACTTCAGCAATATCCTATTTGTTACACAGGTCAGTCCTAATCAAAGTGGAAGAGAATGACACAGGAGTATGAATATCAGAGGGTGAGAATTATTGGGGGCCATCTTTGAACCTGGATACTATATAGTTTTAACTTTCTCCTCCTCCAAGCAGGGACTTAGCCTTCACCATTTTCTTCCTATCTGGAATGTTCTCCTTTGTTTTTTTCACTTCCTGAATCTAACTATCTTGTAATGCTCATCTTGGTCCCATCTTTCCTGTGACATCTTCTCCAAATCCTTTAGCCTGAAGAAATTGCATCTTCCTTTGTTCTCCTGTGGCCTCATTATCTTTATCACGCATTTTAGCAGTTACTCATACACGGGAAATAATTCCTCTTCACAAGTGAAACAGTCCAAAGAGCTCAGCTCCTCCTGAGTGAGGAAATCTTTTAATAATACTACAAAAACCTGTGTGAGGCATCGAAAAAAAATTCTTAATTAAAGATTGAACTGTATTATATTACATAGTGTATTCTGGGTAATATTAATATGGCATATTTGATATATTTAAGAGATCAGTATCTATCAGAGCAGTACTACTCGAACTCAAACATTCATATGAATCATGTAGGGATCTAGTTAAATGCAGACTGAGATTCAGTAGGTATAGGGTGGGGTCTGAGATTCTGCCTTTCTAACAAGCTCCCGGGTGATGCTGATGCCGCTGGTCCATGGTATACAGTTTGAGCAGGAAGATACTAGAATATAGGCGTAAAATAGAATATGAATTGAAAATAGATTGAAAAAGAGAAGTAGCGAAGAGAATCATGGCTGTGTTCAATCACTAGAATTGGCAAGGCGTAGATATTTGAAATCATCAATCACTCAAGTATTTATGGTTCTGTTGTACTGCCCATTATTTTTATCCGTACATATATGTCTTACCTCTTCCAGTCTTGATTATAGGTTCTCTTGGATCAAGCATATCATGTCACCCACAGAATTGAAGCATAGTTCCTCTTCCTGAGTAGGTGCTCAATAAATGTCTACTGCTTGATTGCTCTGCTGCTGATTCTCAGTCAGCCCTTCATCAATTCCCATCATTACCTCTTAAGATGTTTCTCTTCCCCAAATATTTCTGTTTTCAGTGTAGGGACCTCACAATCCCTTTCCACTATAAATATGAATTTAATTGTTTTGTTTACAATTCCTTATAATACATACTACAATTCCTCATAATAAGATAAAACATTAGCTAGTAGTTCTAAATACCTAATACATCAAAATAACACGATCAAATTAATATAAATTAACATGATAAATTAATGGGAAAAGTCTCATGCACAGTCACACCCCAGACCAATTAAATCAGAATCTTTGAGGGTGGGCCCAGCTATAGGTATTTTTTTTAAAGCTCCCTGAGTGATTCCAATACGGAACAAAAGTTGAGGACCACTAGTGTAATTCATATCCTACTAAATTTTAACATAGAACTATTACGCTTTTATTACTGTGCCCCAAAGCATATTTTTTACAATATGCGATTTGGAAATACTGATGAAGACCAGTTCAGAGAAAAATTTTCACTTTTTTTCTTACAGGATTTCTTACAGGTTGTAAATGTAATTTGTGAATAAACATAGACAACCTATGGTAATTTTTGTAGTGCTGGAACAATCTAACTTTTCCTTAAATGAGTATGGTTTCTTAATCAGACAGAACTTATTGATGTGGGTTGCACCTTTTCTTTTTTAACAAACACATCATATCATTTTGCTAAATTATTCTAGCCATTTCAAAAACATGAAGGCATTTTGCAAATATTTTGTATCTGCTAGTCAGTCAGTCTCATTTTTAAATAGGACATTGTTAAAGGCCTGCCTCATAAATGTTAGCATCATAAAAAAATCTCTGTGTCATTTAGGAGTGTTTTACTCAGAGGAAAATAATGTCAATTATTTTGCTTACTCAGTGTCAGAAACAGCAAAAGGTGAAATAAAGGCAGCCAAGTACAGTTAGAACCCTGAATATAGAGTCAGAATACTTGGCATCTCCTTAAAGCTCTACCTCTTACCAGCTGTGTGACCCTTGGCAAATTTCTTAACTTCTGATGGTCTTCAGTATTTTATTTGTAAAATGAAGGAGTTGAAGTAGAAGGCATATTGGATTCTTATAGCTGGAAAGGGGTAAGGTAAGAGAGTAATGGGCTTTGAGTGCTTCTAAGTCAGGTACTTTGTGAAGTGATTTAAAATAATTCTTGTGGAACTCTCAAAAATTCAATGACTCTATGGGAGAATTTTCAAGTGGGCAGACACAAAAGTCACTAGGTTGTTAAATTAAACCTATGAAAAATCAGATAACATAAAATAAAAGGACATTAATTGTTTTCATTCTGATTCTCTCATAGAAAAGGAATTTTATACATCATTAACACTTTGTTTTACAGATGAGGAAACTGAAGCCCAGAAAGCTCAAGTGACTGACTATTACTGACACATGAACTAGCACACTAGTAGGGAATAAGAATTTGTCCAGTTTAACAGTACAATCCTTAACTTCAACCAAAACCTTTGTCATCATCATAATTCAACATTTTATTCTGTACTGAGACAGAAGTGGCTTTAAGATTTATACTCATGGTAATTCCAAATTTCTGAAGGAAAGACTTTTACAAGTGGCCCAAAATGTGATATATGGGTCCTAATGTTACAAATCCAGATTGGCATACCAAGGGCTGCCATCAGTGGGACCATCTAACATGGATGGCTTTCTGGATAAGCATTTTTTGTAGCTGGATTCAAAAAGGTTGTTACCCCTCTGGGTAAAAAAACATGGTTCTTCCACTGCCCTAAGAGTCATAGATAGTAAATTAAACAATAACATAGTAATGTCATACATATATATATACGTACATATAGTCATACGTAGTAAATTACACAGAAACATCACTGGTACCATGCTCTCACCTGATCCTGGATGAAGGAATTGAGTGTGAAGGCCTAAAATAAATATTCTCAAAGACTGGCCCAGGGAGCAATTAATTCAACGTCATTTCACCAGGGGTGGTGAAGCTATGCCCAAGTGAAATATGTATCTCAAGTCCTGATAACTTGTACCAAATGACTGTGCTAATCATCCAGTTAATCAACAAAACCAACAATTATTATTCCTCTACCATAAGCCAGGCACTTGTTAGGCCCTGGGGATATGGTGATGAGCAAAACTCTCCATGCTGCCAAGGAGTTTATATTCTAGTGGGAAGATAAAGATACCAAAACATGTTTACGAAACTTAAAAAAAAAGTAAGCTCGCATTAGGTATTGATTAGTGTGATGAGGAAGATAGAGAGAAATGTGATAGAGTATAGAGGATGAAGAGTAAGGGCTGGAGGCTGTGGGAGGTCATGCAGCTCTTCTGTTAGAAGCAGTGATGTTTAAACTGAGATTTAAATGGTGAAAGAGAAGCAGTGTCAGAAAGATGTGGAGGAGAAGTGTTTCAAGCAGATGGAGCAGAAAATGCAATGGTCTTCAGATGAGAATGAGCTTAGCACTTTTGCGAGAAGAGTGGTTTTAATAGTGATGGGTCTTTGAAATCTTTATTTCACTCATACATTTACACACTTATTTATCAAAATATGTATTGAGAGCCTAATATGCATCATGCGCTCATCCAGACATAGTTCTCTGGCCTTGTGATGTTTATGTTCTCATGGAGGACATAGACAATAAGTAATAGATAATAATAAGCAAATTTTATAATATATTAGAAGATAAAACCTTTGAAAAAAGAAAAAGTAGGGTAAGGAGGACCAGCAGTGTGGGAATGGAGTGGTCAGGAAGGGCCTCATTGAGATGAGGTGAGATGTGAGCCAAGACTTGAAGCACACGAGGGAATTAGCCATGCAGATATGTGGGAAAGAGCATCCTGGGAAGTGGAAACAGCCAGCGCAAAGGCGTGTTGGAGAAACAGCAAGGAAGCCAGTGCAGCTGAAGCAGTGTGAGGAGAAAAGCAGTGGGAGACATGATCAGAGAGGTGATGGGAGACTGACCATATACAATAATGCTGGGACTTTGGCTTTTCCTCTGAGAGAAATGGGTAGACATTGTAGGGTCTTCGCTGGCATTCTAAGATCACTGTAGGCATAGAAACCAAGAAGTGCCATTCCAAACGATAGGAAAAGCAGCTAGGAAGGATGGGCTTCCCATGAAGTGGTGAGACCATGGGATGGGTTTCCTCCACATCAGTCCAGGGTGGTCCTGTGGACGGTGGTGAGGAGGAAGAGCAGGCTGGCTCTTGTAGGTGCCTGTTATTTAAGAAGTGAATAGTTTTGCTTCCTTGGGAAAATATTTTTTATTATTTTTTGGTTTAGGAACGATTTTGACTTTCTAAAATGACAATAACAAGCTATTCCCTAGAATTAAAATATAAACACACACCCAAAGACATATAAAAAGAAAAGTACCTGAGGCAGTCCATAAAACTTTAAATTTCAGTCAAGTACTAATTTAATCAGGGAAGCTACAGCATTTTTCCTGTCTTCATTAAGCATGTTATATGGTCTTTGAGAATCTGACTATCTGCATCCAAAAGGGAAGTTATATTCCCCTTTTATCTCTAGCAGATGTGAGCATCAAATGTTTATGGATGTGAAAAGTCTTTCCATTAAAGGAAACTCTGTCAAGTAGCAGGATTTTCTTTTATTATGTTGTTTTATGCACAAAACCTTTCTTTTGAAATCACAGAGGCCACATAAACATTAAAGAAGCAATGTAGTATTTTCATAACACATGTTTTTCTGTCACTGCTGTTTTTGGCAGAATTTGTCCCACAGTGATCTTTGGGTTAGTGCTTTCTAAGTAGCCACCAGTCTTGACCTTCCGGGGTCCTCAAGGACAGTGATGCATTGGTCCATGGAGACCACTTTGGGGGCTCCAGCTTTTTGCTAACACACAAGCAAAGTTTTCCTTTCTTGAAGTTATTTTATTCACCCTCGTCATTTCCTTCCACAGTCCTTTATAGAAACAGAATTAAGTGTATCGGGAATAACAAGGAGGAAAAATAATTCATTCTCATTTTATTGTTTTAATATATTACATTAGTTATCACCAGTGATTTATGTTTGCTAATCCTTTGTCCCTCTGTTTTGTATTCTCCATGTGTATCAGGGGTGTTGAATGAGAATAACCAGTAAATAGGTTTCCAGGGGAGAATGTGTGTTTGGGAAGTATGGGTGAGGTGAATGAAGGTGCATTATCTCATTGATCTTGCACTTTGCTTTCCAAAGCTGGAGACACTGATTGCATGCTTCTGACCAGTTAGAGGGAGTGGAGGTAATGTTCAGTAGTTATATGTTATATATTATCTATCAATTGCTAAAATAAATGGCAAAGCAAAAAGAAGGTGCTTTGTGTAGATGGAAAGCTCTGGACATTTGACAATGTTGCACTTCTCAGTATATTGAGAACGATTTTTTTTCTCCATAGACTCACCCAGCCTTGACTGTCATGTTAGCTGTTTTCATTTCTCCCTACTTGGCACTGAGCAGCTGCCAGCCCTCCTGGGGAGAAAGAGCCTCCATTTGCTCTGAGCTCCTTCCTGGGTGTAGTGATTGCCTGCACATCCCATTGTGATTGCAGTAGGCACCCCAGCTCGGGGAAATTGAGTGTGCTCTTCCTTACCACTACATTTTGCTTCTGTGCTTTGATTTCAGAGAGTTAAAAAAAAAGGTAGATATCAGAATATTTATTCTTGGAGGCTGGGATATACACTCCTACTGGCATACACTTTCAATCCACTCCTGACGACTGGCTCAAATCAGTCTCTGCTTTAGAGTAATATCATTCTGGCTTGAGGTTTCTTAGGGGAAAACCACAAAGGTTCCCATTTTGCTGAATCCCTGTGTGTTACTGATTAAGAGAGAATAACTGTGACGAGGTGGGCATCTGATGACATTTCCTAAATACTGCTAGCATTATGTTCCCCTGGGGCCCCTGGGTTTCAAGCATTTGATTTGGTTTTTTCTACTCTTTCTTGAAACGCATGGCTAAAAAACTGTCACTTTCTTCAATGATTCTTGGTTATTCCCTTTGAAAAAGGAGGGAAACAAGTATATTATTCCCTGAGAATAACTCAGCCCCATTCTTTGGGGATGTCACCTTCTAATTTAAAGTGATCTGGCAGTCCGAATGTTGCTTCTAACACGTGTACTTGTTTAAGGGTATAGAACAGGCATCTTCAAACTTTTTCTCAAAAAGGCTAGAGAGTAAATATTTTAACCTTTGCAGGTCATATAGTCTCTATCACAGCTGCTCCACTCTGCCTTATACTGTAAAAGCAGCCATAGGCCATATGTAAATAAGCATGGCTGTATTCCAATAAAACTTTATTCATAAAAACAGACCGTAGACTGCAGGTGTCCCACAGGCAGTAGTTTGCTGACCCTTGTTACAGAAGATGATTCTTGGAACTTTTGGCATAGCTGGTTTCCGTCTGTTCTTATTGATTAAGAAGATCTTACCAAGGGTCCTAGCAGCAACCTCTCCCCGACAAGTGATTTCTGCTGATCTAATTACACATCTTGTTTTCACTCTTTTTGCTCTAGACCCATCACCAACAGAGTAGGCAAGAGCCAGGGAAGTTGTTGTTAAAAAATAGAGGATCCAGAAGCCCAAACTCTCTATAGTGTGGCTTTATTTTGTCATCCAAGCTTGGAAGGGCAGCTCTCATTTTGGCTTCCAGTCTGTGTCTCCATTGCCAGCTTCCTCTATTTCAGTCCTGGCAGGCTGAGATCCTACAATCTCCTAACCTCACATTAGCAGTATCAATAGCCCCGGTAATAGGAACACCGTCCATGCGCCAGCCCTTGATAATGCAGAAAGCTTTCTATGTGCCTTACCTGATGTGATCCTGGCCCAGTCATTTGAGACCCTTATAATTATTTTTTTCTTTACTGTATTTACTAATAAGAAAGCAGCCCTGGAGAAGTGGAAGGAATTGCCCAACATTCTGCATCAAATATGCAGCGGATCTGGGTTTCACCTTCATGTGACCTGAGTCTGAGTCCTGGAATCTGTCCTCTGTCAGGCACTGTTCCTCAGTCCCAATTCAATGAGGGTCTGGCTTTCACCACTCCTGTTTCACATCTTTTCTCAGAGTGATTATCAATACCCTGAGATGCCAGACACCATTCTCTGGAAAGAAGAGGAAAGCTACAGAAGACCATCCAGGCTGAGAATGTTTTAAAATATCTGGTGCTGACCACCAAGACCAATGGTAGTAGAAGATGAGTCTTTGGTTAAGAATTTTCAAAGATACAGAGTCTGTCTTTTCTCTTCAAGTTAAGAGGGACCAATGCTGTGCAGGGATGCTCTTATCAGCTTTACTCCCCAGTGCCCTTGTAAAATGGCTGACTCTTCATACTTTATGGGCTGCAGGGTCTGAACTGGTCAGGGGTTGGTTGTAGGAGACTAAGGACCAAAGTGGTGTGGTCTTTCCAAGCAGTGCAAGAAGGCAAACACAGAAGTCAATGGTAATGTTGAAAATTCATAATCCATGAAATCCAGGAGGCAGGGATGGAAGGCAGAAGGTCTAAGCAGGTGATGAAGTGTGGGTATGGAGCCAGGAGTCATGTGCTACTACACACACGCGCGCACACACGCACACACACATATGTGCACACACACAAATGAGGTGTAAATGAAGAGAGAAGAGGTGAAAGTGGTGGCTTATAACCACGTGCCACCTGAATATTCCACCTGGCCTAAGTTAGTGTGTTGACTACACACATTAAAAAGAAACAAACAAAATCCAGTCATCCTAGGCCAGCTGATCATCCGCTTAGCTCATTAGCAGGGAGCCAAACAGAAGAGAACTAAGACTCAACCTAAGTAAATCTGTAACGATTCTCCTTTCTTCTCCCTCTGTTGCTTCAAGTAGAGAAGTTCATTGGAAAGTCTTTGCTCCACTAAGAAGTCCTTGGCTTCTGCCACTTACTGTTCCTTACACAATTGTCTTTAAATCCTCTGCTAAGGGATATTTGAGCTACTTTCTTCCAACAGCTACTTTTTTATATCTGAAGTAGAAAGAGATTTGAAGAAAAGAGAAATAAGTAGCCAAAAGCCAAAGATGCTTAAGAAACCAAGCATAGGCTCTTTCCTGTTAAAAAGAAAAGTCTAAGGGGGAAAAAAGACAAACAGATAAGCCAGATGATTTCTAAATGAGATGTAGAGATTTCAGGCCTGATTAGTTTCTTAACACAACCTCCGTAATAAATCACTTACTCTGAATCAAACACAGGTGTATTCCTATGAAACCTCTATCAAATTCATGGAGGAAAAATCCAGAATCTTTGTACAAATATGTGCCATATACTTTAATTTTCACTAATAAATATGCATATATAAATATTTATATTTATATGACATATATGTGTATACCTATTACGTATATGTATATAATGTGTGTGCATATACACATATATATTTTAAATTGTCTGTGTGTGTATATATGCTCCCCAATTTTTAATTTAAAAGTTTAAAACTCCCCATTTTTTTCAATTAAATGCTCATGAATTTTAAAGAGAATAAGAAGTCTTCTGGTGAATTTGAATTCCACCCTACTCGATGTATTTTTGTTGTAATTACATACACTTTGTTATATTGTTATAGGAAAATGCCTTCTAAGATGTTGTTTAGGAGACAATGTGAAGAGTTTGCTGATTTATATTAGAAATTAATTAGTTACTTTGGCTTCTTAGCTGGAATTTTATTTTAGGTATAAAATGTTATTCTGTTCAATTATTTTATAATGATGAGAAAACCAAGTCCGCTTTGAATTATCTTTATTTTTTAGTGTAATTTTCTTTTTAATATCTCCTATCAAGATTATTCTAGGACACAAAAAAATTTGCTTCTCACTGTTTCTCATACATAGGGTTTTCTAGCCAGCCTCTTGAACAGAATTGAATTAAGAATTAAGTCAGGGGCTGGCCTGGTGATGTAGTGGTTAAGTTCGTGAGCTCCGCTGCTGTGGCCTGGGGTTTGCAGGTTTGGATCCTAGGCACGGACCTATGCACTGGTTATCAAGACATGCTGTGGCAGGCATCCCACGTAAAGTAGAGGAAGATGGGCACAGACATTAGCTCAGGGCCGATCTTACTCAGCAAAAAGAGGGGGATTGGCAGCGGATGTTAGCTAAGGGCTAATCTTCCTCACACACACACACAAAAACACAAAGAATGAAGCCAAAGTGAATTTGTCTCTAAAGTTTTTTTTTTATCTGTGGCATCTATACTGTTGCATTGTAGGTAACTAACTAGAACGTTCTTTCTAACTCCTTGTCACTGGTGGTTTACCTACCCGGAAACCCAAATTTGTCAGGATAGGCCCTTAGTTGACACGAAATTTATCTTAATTTTTTGAAGGTTTATCCTACCTCTAATATTCCAACATTCTTTTTTTTTTCAATTTATTTAAACTAAAAAAAAAAAAAATCACTCATTTTTCCCATCCCCCCTCCATCCCCACCTCTGGCAGCCACCAGTTTGTTCCCTGCATCTATCTATTAGTTTTATATGTATATAGTAGATTCCACATATAGGAAAGATCATATGGTATTTTTCTCTCTCTGTCTGACTTACTTCACTTAGCATTATGCCCTTGAGGTTCAGCCACATTGTCGCAAATGGCAAGATTTCATTCTTTTTATGGCTCATCCGTTCATTCATTCATCCACTGATGGACACTTAGGTTGTTTCTATGTCTTGGCTATTGTAAATAATGCTGCAATAAACATGAAGATGAATATATCTTTTCAAATTAATGTCTTTATTTTCTTCAGATTAATACCCAGAAGTGAAATTGCTGGATCATATGGCAGTTCTACTTTTAATTTTTTGAGGAACCTCTATACTGTTTTCCATAGTGGCTGCACCAATTTACATTCCTATCAACAGCGCACAAAGGTTCCCTTTTCTCCACATCCTCTCCACCATTAGTTATTTCTAGTCTTTTTTGATAATAGCCATTCTAATTGATGTGAGGTGAGATCTCATTGTGATTTTGATTTGCATTTCTCTGACGATTAATGATGTAAAACATCCTTTCATGTACCTGTTGGACATCTGTATGTCTTCTTTGGGAAAATGTCTATTCAGATTTTCTTCCCCTTTTCTTAATCAGATTGTTTGGGTTTTTTGCTATTGAGTTGTATGAGTTCTTTATATATAGTTACTAATATAGATTAGTGTGATTTTTAAAAATTAATTTGGGGATCACTCTTGAGCGTTGCTTTAAATTTTTTGGAGTGCTATCTTTAAGTCACATGGACAAATGTGTACATCAAGAGTCAGCTCTGCCAGAGAGAACAGTATTTCCCTTGGTCAACTAAGGCCATTATGAACTTACCTGGGGGGATTTTGTTGTTGTTGTTCTTACCTATTTAAAAATGTAAAACATTAATGCAAAATAAAAATCAGCAAAGCTTACAATATTAAAATATGTATCATATTATACATATATAAATTTATAAGAATTTTATTGATTGTATGGCACAATGAGATAAAATTAATCAGGACTCTATCTCTACCAAATTTCTAGTCATTTAGAAAGGGACTGGACAGTGGTGTTTTTTCTGTCTGTGAGATAAGATTTGTTAGTAAATCAAAAAATATTGCAATAGACATTTTGCATATATTTTGTTAGCTTAATATCACTCTATCAGCACTTCATCCAGAGACACTTGCTAATTTTATGTAGTATATATCTTAATTAAATAATGTTGATAATTGGTACCATTTATTGAGAGCTTATTCTAATGCTAGGCCCTAAAATAAGTGTTTTTGTTGTTGTTATAGTCGTTTAGTCATCACAATCTTAGGAGATAGATTATTCTGTCACCCCCATTTTATAGATAAAAAGATTAAAGACTGTTGCTCTGCCTCATTCAAGTTCACCATGCATACAGTAGTAAACAATTTCTTTAAGATTATGTAAACATTTTTTAAAATACTACTCCATACAGTATGTTGTCATTTTTACTCCAAATTATGCAATGTGTTACAGCATTTTATTTTTTAATAGCACAGAAGATAAATAAAACTATTAAATTATTTATCTTCATTTGTTACAGAAACTGTGCAAGAGAAGGTCATCTGCTAATTCTCTTTCAACCAGTCCACAGGAGTGACTACCATTAAAAATATAAATCTATAAAAACTTGCCCCCAACATCTGCTCAAAAAAATGCTTTCTGATCAATTGATTTCAATAATGTTATTTTGCAGTTAAAAGGTTTCTTTCACAAACTATTGAAGCAAGAATCTGTCCTATGAATAGTTTTATTCTATAGCAGATGCCTCATTCTCCAGATATATGAACTTTTCAGCCAGTTTAAACTGTTTAAAACGTGGCTAATTCTAGAGATGTGTTCACATTTTGATTACAACCAAATGTTCCAGACCCATCCCTATATTTCACAGACTTACTTGGAAAGGCGCCAACAAAACCAGCTGGGCAGCCACTGGAGACCATTTTAAAGGGTTAATACTCATGATGTCAGCAGGGACCACTGCCTTTTGTACTCAAGATTGACTTTTTTAAGATCCACAAGCTTTATACTTTACCACCAATTCTATTTGTGGTGTTATAAAAACTTGATTTTTGTTAAGTCACCTTATTTTTTTTTTTTATCTCATCACAAGACGGCTTTACTTTTAACGAGAAACAACAAAGGAATAGGAAATAATAAAATCTAGCAGCGAAAACCATCAACAGGTTTTCTTTTTTGAGCACCACTTCTTCAAGCCTTATCCTTTATAACAGGCCCTACCTGAAAAGAAGGGGGAAAAAGAAACTTTACATGATTAGGAAAGGAGAGGAATTGAAGATACTGAAAGGTGTAATAGGAAATGAAAATATAGTGACAGAAAAAGTAATTCTCTGTTGGCCAAAACATCATTTTCTATGACCTCTTCACACTGATTTTTTCTTGTGGCCATTTATTTATTGCTTCCTCGAATCCCATTCTGTTGGTAAAAGAGTATTACTATGATCATCTGTGAACCAGCACATACTGAGAAGACCATCTCTTGGTTGTAGCTGTTTTTTTCTTAAATATCAAATGTATCCCCTGAAATAATTACAGTGGTTTTTAATTTGTCTCTTTAGTTTTAGGGGGAAAAGTTTAAGAAAAAAGAGTCATTTCTTCCCTAAGAAGGCTAGGGCTTAAAACTAGAGTTGTCATTTCTTTTCCACCATAAGCCCAATCAATTTTCTCTTTTTCTCCTAAGTTAAAAAATAAGCTGACACCAGCAAAAAGCCATAATTGGGTCACTAATTAAATGTCAGACATCTGCTTGTAGAGTTGAGGGCTAACTAGCAGAAGAAAATAAAATCACTAACTGATATTTGTGACAATGTATGTGGGAAAGGTGAGGGATATGGTATGTTCACTGCTGAATAGTACTTATTTATGTAACCCCATGATTTATGGAGATAAGTGATTGGGAGGGTGTAAAACATTAAATAGATTGTACTAGAAGTTTTGCTTCCAAATGTCTAAATTCTTCAGATATGTAGTGGCACTACCCTGTGGAGTAAAGAACAAAAGAGGCGTGAGCACTCAGCCTGGATCTAGACACCTCAAAGACAAGGATATACCTGCAAGGGAGAGATTAGAAGGAGCAGACCATGAGTGAGGAGGAGAAACTAGATAGGGTGACACAGCTTGCCATTAGGGCCTGAGGATTGACCACTGCATTAGGTCAATGGAGAACATTGGTTTGGGTGGAGTTGTAGGGAGGGAAGCCTGATTAGAGTGGATTCAAGAGAGATTTGGAGGAGAAGAAATGGAAGCAACAAGTGCAGGCAACTTTCAAAGGGCTCTGCTCTGAAGAGGTGTAAAGAAATGGGGCAAGAGCTGGCAGGGAAAATGGGGTCAACAAGAGCATTTGCACGTGGTGAGGATGACGACAGGTAAGAGGAAGGCTTTGACATGGTGGACAGGAAGTCTCCTAATAACATGATAATGTCTATGTTTTCATTTTGCCTTCTTAGCACATGTGCAAATTACTCTTTAATCTCATCTCCTCATGTCAAAATATGTCTTAATTTCTACCAAAAGCATTGGCTCCTGGCTGTAGATCAATTATGATTACAATGAGTTTTAAGTGTCTATTGCATTTCTTCATTATGCTGCATTTGTACCAACAGGTAATTCCAAGGGCATGGAGATCTTTTGGATTTCAGAAAAATATAGTGTTTGTTCCAAGGGCTATACCCCAAGCCCTGCTTACCAAGCTCTGTGCTCATGAGAGGAGTGTCTTTGTCTAGTTCTCACCAAGGCATCTTAGGACTCTGTGGACCAGCAAACCTTCCTCCTCAAACCTTTCTCTCAGTCTACAGTCCCCAGAGGGAGGAGGCAGGAAGTGCTCTCTTTCAGCTGTCCTTCCAGGAGTCCATGGATATATTTAGGAGTCTCCTTATTAGATCCGTGACATTTGTGGGGAAAATTACACCCCAAAACTTTATGACAGGATGATAGTAAATCTAGGGAGAGCATGTATGAGGAGAACAGAAATCTCTCCTTCCAGTTTCCACATGACCTTGGATAAGGTTCTTGGTTATCATCTGTCAACTCAGATGTGAAGATGGTGGTATTAGCCACCAGAAATATTTTCAAAGGGCAGCCTGCACATTAAAAGTTCTAATTATCCTTCTTCAAACCAGCATCAGTGCTGATTATTAAACAGTTTTATAATCCTAACTGGCCTGAATTTTCTTCAATGCAGCCCTTCAAATTATCCTTCTGCAGTGATGAATCTTTCCCAAAGCATTTAATTCTGCACACAAAGAGAAATATCACTGCTTATTCATGAATGCTACTGAACAAAAACTATATTTATTTCATGTTCAGCCTGTAAATATCAAAAATTTATGGATGATGGTTTCTTAAGAAATAAGCACTATAGACTCTGAAATGACTGGCAGTTCTATTATAAGGGATTTTGAACAAGCTCTGAGGCAGAGGCTCCTGGAGAAGAATTTATGCGCTTCGCCAACTGTAAAGGGGTTCTGCAGTGACATATTAGAAATTTACTTGTTCTAACATGCCATGATAGTTAGGATTGAACTCTGAAGTTTTGCTGTCTATGAAATAAGCATCTTCGGAGTCATCTATTTGGTGATTAGCTCTAATATGTTTTTCCAAATTAAGAAAATCCATCCAATCAGCTCTACCACAGAGCCTTCTGAAAGCCAGTTTTGAATGTCAAAAGTGAAAATGACCAATTTCAACCAAGCTTCAATGAAATAACCCAGTTAATAAATTAAACGAAATGACCAAAAAATAAATTTTGGTTTGCTTGAGCATCTATAAAATGGTGATTTCTTTGCCAGTTGAAGAAACATTTGTCTATGCACTTTGCCAAATTTCATTTTTGAAATCCTACACATCACCTGGCTACCTCCCTTTCCTTCCCCCTCCTTTGCATTAATTAGAAACTGCCCTAACCCAGGGTTTTCATTGATAGAACCAATCAAGCAGTGCACCTTTGTATTCAACATTGGCTGATTAAAAAATCGACTCATCATTAGAGATGCAGTTTGTGTTTTGATTAACGTTCCAGTCACAGCTTTGCTGTCCTAGAACTGGCTGGATTAATCAACTCTCTTTGGTTTGGATCACTCTGGACTGTGGGCAGTGGGAAGTGTTTCCACCTGAGTCTTCACTGACAGATCCCTCTTCTTATTTATTATACCCCTTTTTTCATCAAAGGGACAAAAAGCCTGACAAGGCCTAATTAATGCCTGTTATAAAGGGATGATTAAGACATTATATAAAGCTATGCCTTCTGGTTTACCTTCCCTAAAATATAAATATAATTAAGTGAGATGCTTCCCTCGGTAGGGTGAGCGCAGCAATCAAAACCAGCCTGGTTCATTACTTAGTTTTTTTCTTCCCTAGACTAGTCATGTTGAGGTTGTATGTTTCCTTTCTTGGTGTTGAGTCTCTCCATTGAGCTTTGCTCAGATGTTAAGGGGAAAAGTAAACCATTTCCAAAAATAAAAAAAAATGTTTTTAAAATCTCAAAATCCATCCATATAAAAACCTTTGACTAATCTATGTTATGCCTTGTAACCTACACACGTGCTCGCAGATTCCTTTGTAGAGACCTCAGTCAGCTTGCCATGAGCATAGCGCCATCTCTAAATGCACATTCTTGCTGTTCGCTTGTAGATATACTTTCAGTGGAACATTGCAGTGATCAGCTTGTCTATAGGCTTGTAACACATAAACATATACGGGAAAGCTTTTTCTTTAAAAATAATTGGCTTGTCATTCACGAACCTCATGGAATGGTATAGGAATCATCTTGCAAATGTAAATTTCTTTGCCAAAATCTGTTAAGTGATCATTTTGCTTAAAGACCAATTTCTAAGCATTTTTTAAATATAGTTTCATCCTTCACCTTTCCTTGGCCTTTGTTGTTTTTAAATAAATGTGTTTTTAGTATAAATTAATACATATCATTGCAGACAATTCATAAAATACAGAAAAGTAGAAAACAGCATCTATATTTCCACAATCCAAAGAAAACTACCATAAACATTTTGATGTACTTTTGTAGATTTTTCTTTACTATGTTAATATAAGTAATAATTTTTATTTGTTTTTATCACAAAATGAGAATAATTTTTATAACATGTTTTAGGGAAATTTTGTGTTACCTGATTTATTCCCTCACAGTGTGTGTATGGTTTCTGTGATATATTAGAAGAGGGCATAAAATACATCTGAACAGTTTCAAGAATAATTATAAAATAAATACTCCTTATAACGATCATCCTTGTCAAGAATAGCCAGCAACACAGAAGCCCCTGATTGCGTTCCATCCTTCTCCCCTGAGGGAAACCACTCTCTTGACTTTATGATAATAATTTCCTACAGATGCCTCCCTAAAAATATAGCTATTCTTCTTGTTTTTGAACCTTATATAAATGGATTGTATTGTATGTATTCTTTTCCAAATTGCTCCTCTTGCTCAAATCTATATTTGTGAGATTCATTCATGTTGTTGAATCACCTGTAGTTAATTTATCTTTAATACTGTATAGTATTCCATTGAATGAGTTTGCCATAATTTACACATTCATCTTACTCTTAATGGGCATTTGGGATAATTACAGTTTAGGGCTCTTGTAATGATATTGTGAACAATTTTGGACATGTCTCCTGGGGAATGTGTGCAAATTTTTCCCTAGTATGAATACCTATGAGTGGAATTGCTGGGGCAAAGACAACTTAAATTTTGCTAGACAGTGTCAAACTGTTTTCCACAGAGATTATATCAGTAACTACATCCTCACCAACATTTGCTAATACCATATTTTTAAAAAATATTTTTAGAATCTAATGGGTTTGTAATTTTATTTCAAAATATTATTAACTTGCAGTTCTGTAATTACTAATGAGTTTGAGCATATTTCTATATCACATTATATTAGTCACTTGGATTTCCTTTTTGTGAACTATATCTTTAGATATTTTATCCATTTTTTCCCCACTATGCTTACTGTATTTTTCATATTGATTTGTAGGAGTTCCTTATTTTTTCTGAATACTAGTCCTTTACCAGATATATGGGTTGGAAATATCTTTTCCAATTCTGTGACCTGTCTTTTTACTCTCTTCAAGGTACTTTTTGATGAAGTGAATCTATTAATTTTAATGAGGTTGAATTAATCAATATATTCCATTCTGGTTTGTGCTTTTAACATTCTATTTAAGAAAACCTCCCTACTCAAAGTTCATAAAAATATCATCATATGTCAGTTGGCTGAAAAATTTGTAGTTTTGTCTTTCATGTTTACATCTTTAAGAGACCTAGTATTGTCAAGTACGGGCTAGAGATACAGTTTCATTTATTTTCTAGATGGATATGCAACTGCCTCATTGAAACTTGCTAAGAAGCCCATTCTTTCCTCTTGCCACCTTTGTTATGTATCAGATGTCTGTATATGTGTAGGTCTGATGCTAGGATCTTTGTTTGAATCCTTATATCAACATCTCTTTGTCTTTGAATTTTACCTGTTGAAGGTAAGGTTTTCTCTCAAATGCAGCTTACTGTCTTTTTTTATTTGGGGGAACTTATATCCTGAGTTTGCTCCAGGCCCTGCCCTGGCCTTGCCAGCAAAGCAATTGTGGCAAATTATCTTAAAACTGCCTTACTGTACTTGTCTAGCACTCTCCAGACCATGAACGGAGGCAATGACAAAACAAAAACTTCAAAACTTTTTCTTATTAAGTTGTTGAACTAATCATTGGGCAAATTGGTCCTTGGGTGGACTGAGTTTCAGAGAATTGGGGTCTTCCTCTCCCAGACGTCCATTGGCCTAGGCCCTCCTGCATCTGTGTTCCTAATGTGATGCCTGGGCATGAGGATTTCTTTGCTATCAGCTTGACAAGGGCACTGACCTGACCTACACATTGGACCTATGAGTAACTTGTCCTCATATACATCCTTTTAATGAATACATTTGAGCTGTTGAGGCATGTGGCTACTTAGTTCAAAGATAAGACTCCCTTAACTCTTGCTTTGCTCTCTTAACTTTAAGGGTTCTAACTCCTGATATGTAACTGAAAATAAAGGGTAAAACTGAGAAAAGTTGATTGATGTAGTCTTACAATCCATAATTCAGTTAATGAGATTTACGGAAATAGCAAGAGATGATTAAAACCAGCCACTAGAATGAAAGTTCCTTGAGGGCATCTCAAGTTCATCACTGCATTCGTGATGTCTTGAGCAGTATCTGGCACACAATCAAGGCTTAGGTTTATACACATTTCCCTATTCATATTTCTAGACAGGTGTCTTATGTTAGAAAAAGTATCTTCTGAATAAGTCTAGTGTCTAGCAAGTTCAGAAGAGAGCAGCATATTGTTCCTTTCTTTTCCTGCCTCCAGGGCTTACCTGACAAGAAAAGTAAAGAAAGTCTCAAAAGAGACTAGAATCTAAGTCATTGCCTTCCATCCCCTTTTGTTCTGAAGCTATGGTAGACTTCCCTACACCCAAAGAAAGGTACTGAAGATAACATCCTTATGTGCCCTGCCTCTAGGAAGGAAAATTTAACAATAATAACAAAGATAACGATCATAATAACTACAGCTGCTAACACTTGTGTAGTGATAACTATGTGCCAGTGTGGTCTTAAACTCTTTACGCGAAACATCTCATTTAATCCACAGCAATCCCGGTGAGTTGGCACTTTCATTCTCTCTGTTTTGCAGATGATAAGGCAGAGGCAAGAAGAGGTTAAGGTACTTCTCCTAGGTCATCCAATTAGTAAGAGCAACCTAGAGTTAATACCCTGATAGGCTGGTGCTAGAGTATGTGCTCTTAATGGTTATTCTATGCTGTATTTAGGCAAGCCAGTTCCACTCCACCCCCAACCCTATGCAGTACATACACACAAACACACCAGTAATTATGAGAATAAGAGTCTGAATTCCATTACCTGGATTTTTGTCTTATTTCCTTACTTGAATTCAAGTTCTGCCACCTTGAGACATTGGAGACAACCATAGATCAAAAGGACAACCACATGTGCCAGCCACGTGAGGCCATTACGTGATGAATAGGACATAGAGTTCAAGGAGCACTGTATGTTCCGGAAAAGAGATGCAAGAACCAAGAATTATGTGCTAGGAAATTTGTGTTAAAGTAGAGATAGATACAGAGTGCTGCAGGAAGACATAGAAGGAGTACTTAACTCTGATATGGGTGGGAGAGAGAGGGGCAAGGATGTTAGGCAAATTTTGCAGAGGATGTTTTGATGGATGTATAGGAGCTTGACATATGATAAAGTAGGATATTGGGTAACTATGCCAAGGTACCAAGCCCTGGGAGAGCTTAGCATGCAGGGTGAGGGCAGAGGGTACATTAGAATGATCTAAGGCAAAAGAGCAAGATGAGAGGTCCGGGGTCCATGTAGAGTCAGCAAATTAGAGTTCTGCAGGACTTGGAGTCATAATCCAAGGTTCAGACAATCTTCCATTATCCAAATGAATCACCATAACTGATGAAGGTCAACAAGGCATAGATAAGGAGAGGTTAAATGACTTGTCCTGGGTCATTCAGTTAGTAAGATTTCATGTGATTAAAATAAATGTGCTGGGAAACAGATGAGGCATTAGGGAAGATAGCAGACTCTGTATGAGGTACATTCCTGGCACATATACAGTCACAGTATTTTGTTGCCTGGAAGTAAAGGGAATAATTAAGATGCCTTCAGAAGATAAGAATCATCTCCTGCAAGATGACTGACCCCTATTTCTTGTTCTCTTTATATAATTCCTGGGATATGTGTCTGTATGTAAAAATTCCCTTTAATTAACTAATTGCACTGACTTACATTTGTAAGTGTTTCCTTTAAAATACACTTACCCTTTTCTGTGATTCAAATAAATATATTCAATTCTACTAATTTTTCATAATGTTCTCGATTATGATAGCAATATAACTCAGTTCTGGGAAAATACACCAATAACTATTTTCAATTGCAGCAACAATAAAAAAATGAGAGAGTTTTAACTGAGCAATTTGAGTTTTATAATTGAAATATTTGTGCACAAAAGCCCATGATGTCACCACTAATGGCTAATTTATTTGTTTGTCTGACTCATAATGAATATGGGAAAATTGTTTTAATAAAGATGAATTGCTTTTAATAAGGACTAAAATCCCTTTAATTTAGTTTCACAGAAGCAACTGTATTGGCAGTTTTTCTGGAAGAAATGCAGGAGTCAGTTCTTTCAGAAGTTCCATGCCAGATTTCCACACTTTGCATGAGAAATCAGAGGGGCGTTGTTAACATGCTCTATTTCATTTGGAGCAGTTTTAACTTTTGGTAGTCAGCTCAGTAAATGGACCTGACTGCTTTTAACCTGGGACAATGACATGGTCTGCCAGGATATGCCACTGGCTAAGTTGTCACTCCTTCTTTTTGTATTGGAAGGAGTTGGTGAAAATTTCAGTGTAAGTTTCCATTTTCTATCTTTGGCTATATATTTATTTTGTCACCTAACAGAGTTACAGAAGTAATTTAAGGAACAAACTGACTACCCAGGCTCCGTCTCTGCTATTTTACATGAAATGAGGAAGTCATTTTGACCCTCAGCACGATAGAGTACAAATCAATATACACCATGTGTCCTCCCATGTCTTCAAAGGAGTTTTCCAAATCCCTACATTTATTTAATATGTCTTTATCAAACACCTGCTCTGTGCTCTAAACTATACAAAACTCTTGAGGGGATGTATATGTGTAAGAGATATGGTACCATGGTAGAGAGAAAGGAGCCTGGGCTCCAGAACACCTGCCCGAACAGCCATTCACTGGCTGATACTTAACTTACCTGAGCCTCAGTTTCCCGTCTCCTAAATGAGAATTATAATTCTTAAGTATATAACTATTGTGGAGACTACATAAAGTAACACAAATAGTATTGGCACATTGTAGATGCTCAGTACCTTTTGGTTTCTCATTTTCTGTAAGTCCTGAGTTTTGAGTCACATTGGAGAGATCTACATCCACAGTCAGATGAGAATTCAAAGGACTCTAGAGTAAGTGCCATATGCATGGCATAATTAATTGTGACAAGTATTAGGAAGGGAAGTCTTGTGGGTCACCAATACAAATGGAGTTGCTGTTTCTTGGAGTTGAGGTGATCAGGTGAGGCTTCATGAAGCTGGCAAAATTTCAGTTGGGCCTTAAGGGTGGCTATAAGCCAGATGTATACAGAGGCAAAGAGATGAAAGTACTGGTTGGGTAAAGAGTGTGAGCAGCGTCTTGGGGGGTAGGACCACACATGTCACTTACAAGAACTAAGAGCAGGGCCCGGCCCAGTGGCGCAGCGGTTTAGTTCACGCTTGGCAGCCCAGGGTTCGTGGGTTTGGATCCCGGGCGCCTGTTGATGCACTGCTTGTCAGCCATGCTGTGGCAGTGTCCCCTATAAAGTAGAGGAAGATGGGCACGGATGTTAGCCCAGGGCCAGTCTTCCTCAGCAAAAAAGAGGAGGATTAGCAACGGATGTTAGCTCAGGGCTAGTCTTCCTCACCAAAAAAAAAAAAAAAAAACACCTCAGAGCAGAATAATTTGACTAGAGCAGATAATTTAGATAGGTAAATGGGGAACAGATACAATTTTAAAGTTAGACAAAGATTAGTTTGTGGAAGTTAAAAATGTATTTTTAGGTAATGGAAGTCACATAAGACTGGTATTTTTAAGAAAACTAATCTAGCTTTAAAATGCAGGATGAATGAAAAGTTGTGACCAGAGTTTCAATAATCAAGTCCTGAATGAATTAGGGTAGTGGCAGGAGCAGTAGGAGAAAGAAGTATAGAACTTCGATGAAAGAAGAATTGATTGGCTTTGGTTGCGGATTGTATATGGGGGTGAAAAAGAAGGAAAAAACTAAGATTGATCTAAGTACTCAAGACTTGTTAATTGGGAAGAGGAGAGAAGGTTAAATTAATTTTGGAAGATAATGTGTTTGCTTTGAGATAAGTTCAACTTGAAGTGATTACAGGGCATCCTAACAGAAAGCTCTAGTCAATAGTTGGCATATGGGGAAAGAAATTCATGACAGAGATCAGGAAATCAAGATGTGAGTCATTCATCCTCATAGAGTAATTAAAAATCTAAAAGTAGATGAGTTTTTTAAGGCAGTGTTTCTCAACTGTATCTTGTTTTGTTAAATATACTCATTCAACGATAAAAACTTACTGAGACACTGATGCATGTACTACATGCCAGGCACACTTCTGTGTACCAAGGATATGGTGATGAACACCAACAAAGTTCCCACTGTCATGGAGCAGTCAGCACATGATAGTTGATATGCATGATAATATTCCGTTCCATTTGATAGCTATAATACCATGTCTGTCAAGAAAGTCTATTTGCATGGAAGTGAAGAACAGTGGTATTGCTATTAAAATAATCCTAAATTTGCTCAAATTTATTAAGAAAATGAATCATGCATAAACATAACTTGTGGTAAATAATTTACCGGTAACCTCCACACCTTGGATGAGAACCTTTGCTTTAAGGAGAGGTTAGGAACAGAGCAAAGTAGCTCAAAACTGAAAGTTGGGGAATAGACACTTATAACAGATGGGAAAAGTATCCAGTAGATTAAATAAATCAAGAGATGGATGGATGGACAGATAGACAGACAGATAAATAAAAGTAGGTAAGTAGAGATTAGAGAATTTACAGGATTAGGAAGACAGCCAATTGGGACAGTGCCACTGAAGCTGAAAGAAGCAAAAATTAAGAAAGAGGACATGTTTCACAGCATTTAATGATATGGATAGGTCTAGAGAATGAGAATTGGGGAATTGAAAGCTCACTGATAAACCTTTCAAAGAGCAGTTCAGCAAAATAGAGAGGAGTCTAGATAACAGCCATGAGGTTATGGAAAATAACATTCATAGAAGAAGGAAGGCTCAAAATGACTCAGAGTTCTGTCTCACACAACTTATTTGTAAACTAATGATAAGTTGGTTATTGGAAAGAGAAGTAAAGATGTTCAGAAGGATGGATAGGGTATTGGTGGGAAGTGGTACAGAATCCCAGGGGCTGAGGCACACCCAGTAGAACCACCTCATGGGTGTGTCACAAGAAATGAATCTTAGAATCAAGCAGAGGATATCAGGTCCTAAAACTGAAGTTTGAAACAAATGCTTTGTTGGGGAGAAGACCCATCAACCCTGGTATTATATGGGAGAGACTTGAGCTTGGGAAGTCTCAGCCAAAGTTGTTTAGGGTGTTGCTTTTTATAATCACTTTGGTACCCGGGTAAAGGATAAATTATATATAGGTCAAATTTTTGACAGAGACTCTGTTGGAAGGTTAATGCAAATCTAGACCAAAAATGATGGAGTTTTGAGCTATGGCAGTAGCTGTGTGGCTGGAGAGAAACTGATTGATAAAATATTTAGGCTTGATGTGGCCTTGTGACAAACTGAGTATGAGGGTGAGGGATTAGTTGAAAGGAGGTCTCCATCAACAAACATTTATTGGGTATTTGACCTACCAATCAGTCTCACAGGAGGAGTAGATTTGCCTGTGTTGGTTGGAGGCAAGATGATGAATTCGGTTTTGATGATATTGAGTCAAAAGTACTTTCAAAACAATCACTAAGTTGGAGATGCCCTGTCACAATTAGAAATATTAATTTGGAAAGAGAAAGATGGGTTCAAATTTCAATTAAGTCATCACTTTATATATTCAGTCTCTAGCCAGAGAGAACATTATCCAGTGAGAAGAAAGCCAGTATCAGACCACATTGAAAGGGTAAAGAGACATAGAAGAGGTACATGGAGATGCAAAAAATTACTAGCAGAAAGCAATAGTCTCACAGCAGCCAAGAGACAGGAAATTTCAGAGCAAAACCCAGAAATATTAGGTAAATTGGGGCTACAAATCACCTATTGAAGTTAATAAGGGGATTTTTCAGTCCAGTAGTGAGTTTGGAAGCTAGGCGGCAATGAAGTGAAAGTGAACATTAGAAGTGTTAGCACAGACTCCTTTTTAAACAAAATATTAGAAGTCTGTTAAGCAATTATGACCAGTCGACACTGGACAGCGGTAGTGGGCTAAGTCTGCCTTGTTCTTTAGCAACAAATATACAATGAAAAACAGGCGAAAAGAAATTGCACGATGAAGATGATATAAGGTAGGAAATGGCATAAGGGAAAGGCAAAAACCATTTGGAGGAAGTTGAAGACAGGCTTGGAAATATGAAATTACCCCTCTCTTTTACCTGCTGCTTTCAAGGACAGATGTAACGTAGGCATAATAATGGCATTATATTTCAAGAGCTTAGAATCCTGCCTGGCATATAGTAAAAATTCAATTTCTCTTTTAGTCAAGATATGCAAACTGCTATAAACAACTTCATAATTTCAGTAGCTTATCATGACAAAGTTTATTTCTTCTTCAAGTCGTAGTCCAATATAGATTGGCATGGAAGCTGTGCTCCATGCAATCATTCAGGATCCCAGGGTCTTTCCAGCTAGTGCTCTGCCACCCCCCAGGGTCGTTGAACAGTTCAGTGGATCCTCTATGACCAACTCTCAGTCAAGAAAGATAAAAAGTGTGGAAGAACAAGTGGAAGAGTAATTTTAAGACTTAGAAATACTATACATGATCTTTGTCTATGTTCCAATGGCCGGAAGTCAGTCATGTGATTCCTCCTAACAGCAGGGGAGGGTGGGAAATGTGGTCTAACTGTGGGCCCTGTAGGAAAAGAAACACGTTTTGATAAGAACAATAGCAGTCTCTGTAACTGCTATTATGATTGCTATTACTGTTGTCTATAGCAGTCTTAGTCAAATTAATTTCCTGCTGAGTGGAGATGAGCTAAAAGACAAATGTTTTGATGGACACTAGGGTTGGGAAAGTTAGACCCATGAACATGCCAAAAGCAAACCCTAGGAAGCTGAGGAAGAAATACTGTCATCCTGAGAACTGCAAGCACTAGGAAGAGACGGGAGAACATTGAAATCCTAAACTAACCCTTTTTGTCCAGACCTCCCCTCCATTTCTGACATGAAGTCAGCTGCTGCTGTACCTTTCCATTTGGGTGTCTATAGGTATCTCAAGCTTAACATAGTTAAAGCTAAGCTGATTTCCTCACCCCCACCAGGAATTACTCTACCTGGAGCCATTTTTTAAATTCCAGTTGATGGTAATGCCTTTCCTCCCGGTTGTGATCCAAATCACAAGTCTTGGCATCATTCTTGACTCCTCTCTTAGTCTCATATCCAACAGTCAATCAGGAAATGCTGTTGGTCAACCTTCAAAGTACATTTATAATTTCATCCCTTTGAGCCATCTCCGCTGCTGCCATGCTGTCCTAAACTACCATCATCTCTTGCCTTTGCCTTCTCTTTTTCCCCACAGTCTGTTTTCATCACATGATCATGCCACATCTCTGCTCAGAACTCTCCAATGGCTCCCACCTCACTCAAAATAACTGGCTGAGTCCTTACAATAGCCTATGTGACTCTAAGCTCTCAAATCTACTACCTCTTGCTGATATTGTGCCTCAGATCCTGGCCTTTTTGCTGTTCCTCACACATATCAGATAGATATATTCCTGCTTTGGGACCCTGGTTCTGGGTGTTTTAACAGCATGAAACCCTCTATCCCCAGATAGCCACATGGGTAACTCTCTCACCTCCTTCAAATCTTTGTTCATGTGTCTCATTTTGAATAGAGTCTTTCCCTGGGCACCGTATTTGAGAAAGCAACATTCCCCCATCCAATAACTCCCTAATCCCCTTCGCCTGCTCTATTTCTTCATTTCCCATAGCTCTTTCACCCTCACACACAGTATATAAGTTACCTATTTATTATGTGTATTGTTTAATTGGCCTCCCACCTCCTCACTAGAATGTTAAACTCCATGAGGTCAGGAGTCTGCTTTTTTTGTTCCCTGATGTATCCTAAGCTTCTAGAAGAGCATCTGGAACATCTGGCTCAGTAAATTGTTAAATAAATTAATGAATAAGTTAATAAATGCATTAATTAATAGTTGATTTGCCTTGAGCCCCCATACCTCCTACATTGCCTGACAAATAGCAATTTTCTTCTGCACTTTGCAAATGATTCTGATAACAGTGATCTGGGCCCCAGACTACAGAGAGCAACTGGACTTTAATTTGACACTTTGGTAAAAGAGAAATTATTTTTTTTTCATGAATTACTGATTCTCTGTTTAGTTGGTCAGTATAAATATTCTCTGTGTTTCAAATTGCGTCTGAAAACTTACAGGCCAGCAAATGGTTGGGAGTGGAGAGCATGCATTACTTACAGCTACAGTGATTTTCTATCTCTGAATCATCTGAAAAAGCCTTAATTGAGTATTTATTCTTATGCTGCAAGATCCAAAAAATCTTAACTGCCATTAAGCTGTCTAAAGAAGCAAAACGCAATGGAGAATTAAGGTAATTATCAGGATGATATGAACCATAGAAAACATGTTTGCCTCAATCTGGATGTTTCTGGAGAACTTATTTTTGACCTAAATTATCTGAGTAATCCCCTCTTCAGTTTCCATTTCATTTTGCACAGATAGATAGTAATTTAGTGTGGAGAGGGAACAGCCGATAATATAGGGAATCAGTGTGAGAAGAAACTTACCATCCGGGGTATGTACGGCTGTCTCTTCTATTTTTACTAAACTTTGTTGCCAGAAGAAATAGGAAAAAAAATAAAGACTTTATAAGGAATTTTTGAAAATTAACAACTGATTTATTGAAGATGTGCTTTGACACCTGCCTACCTTTTGATGTTAAGTAAAACTCTTTAGTTTGAATTTCTCTTAGCTTCTGTTTAGGCTGTAACTTTAGATCCATCTTTAAAAAGCCAGTGGGTACATAAAACAGGATATTAATCATACATTCATTCCAATGCAAATGCAGATACAATTGGCAGAAGTGTGGCCTATTTCTGGTTTATGTGAAAGCCAGCTCCCTAGGGTATGTCAAGTGTGTGATAACGAGGAATTTGCAGGTGGGTCCCTCCACCGCCCTTGTGTGCCTTATTAAGTGCTTTGTCAGGTCAATTGTGTTTGTTTGATATCTTCACTCTCTTTCCCCAAACATATATTTTCCAATAAGACTATTTATTAACTTTAGGATGTGATAGTCAAACTACCCCCCTCCCAACAACTTCAATGGTAAGTGGAGGAGGACCTGTGCAAAGCTGTTGAAATGCTGCACCTGCTGAGAAATCAGGCTCTGTGTAGCTAACCAGATCTGCTTCTTCCTACCATATGAGCATCTCAAAGGGGCAAATGACAGACTTCCACCAGGGTCTCAGCTGATATCAGCTGCAAACTTATGCACCTCAATTATTCACTTACCTCAAGTGCTATCCCTTGTCTGCCATTTGGCTGTAGATTCATTGGAAGAAAATAAAATTAAGCAGAAAGATTATAAAAATTTGAGGATATGGTACAAATAAACGTGAAGCTTGTCTATTTTTATGCGACATAGGAAAAAGGTAACTGAAATGCAAAAATATTCCCCATGTCTATGTCTCAGCAGACAAGACCTCAATTTTTCATTTTGGCTTTTAAGGTCCCACCTGATTTTTTCCTAACCTACCTTCTAGTCCTCTCTCACACCCCTCTCCATTATGAGATTTACTTTTCTTTTATTTACATTTGTTATAGTTGACATGTGACATTGCATAAGTTTAAGGTGTACAAGCTATTGATTTGATACACTTACATTATTGTAAATGATTACCACCGTAGCATTAGCTAACACCTCCATCACATCATGTATTTACTATTTCTTTTTTTCTGGTGAAAACATTTAAGATCTGCTCTCTTAGCAACTTTCAAATATCTAATACAATATTCTTAACTATAATCCCCATGCTGTATGTTAGATCACAGGATTTATTCATCTTATAACTGGAAGTTTGTATTCTTTGACCCTCATCACCCGTTTCTCCGATCCCCTGCCCTCTGGTAACCACCATTCTACTCTGTTTCTATGTTTGGCTGTTTTAGATTCCACATATAAGTGATATTGTACAGTATTTATCTTTGTCTGACTTATTTCATTACTATAATGCCCTCAAGGTCCATCCATATTGTCACAGATAGCAGGATTTCCTCCTTTCTCATGGCATAATAATATTCCACTGTATTATACACCACATCTTCTTTATCCATTCTTCCATTTATGGACACTTAGGTTGTTTCCGTGTCTTGGCTATTGTAAATAATGCTGCAATAAACATGGGAGTACAGATATCTCTTCAAGATCCTGTTTTCATTTCCTTTGGATATATACCCAGAAGTGGGATTGCTGGGTCATATAATAGTTCTATTTCTAATTTTTTTGGGAGAGCTCTGTACTGTTTCCCTTAGTAGCTGCACCAATTTACATTCCCACCAACAGTGCACAAGGGTTCCCTTTGATCCACATCCTCTCCAGCACTTCTTATCTCTTGTCTTTTTGATAATAACCATTCTAAAGGTGTGAGGTAATATCTCATTGTGGTTTTGATTTGTTTTCCCTGATGGTCAGTGATATGGAGCACCTTTTCATGTACCTATTGGCCATTTGTATGTCTTCTTGGGAAAAAGGTCTTTTCAGTTCCTCCACCCATTTTTTAATGGGCTTGTTTGGGGATTGTTCCTGTTGTTGCTGTTGTTACTGAGTTGTATGAGTTCTTTATATATTTTGGATAATAACCCCTTATGTCAGATACATGGTTTGCAAATACCTTATCTCATTCCATACATTGCCTTTTACATGTGTTGATGATTTCCTTTGCTGTGGAGAAGCTTTTTAGTTTGCTGTAATCCTGCTTGTGTATTTTTGCTTTTCTTTTGGTGTCAAATCCAAAAAAAAAAGTTTCCAAGATAGATGTCAAGAAGCTTACCCCCTATGTTTCCTTTTAGGAGTTTTACAATTTCAGTTTTATGTTCGATTCTTGAATCGTCTTTGAGGTGATTTTTGTGTATGGTGTAAGGTAGGGGTCCAGTTTCATTCTTTGGAATATGAATTTCCCCAACACCATTTATTGAAAAGTCTGCCCTTTCCCCATTATATATTCTTGACTCCTTTGTCATAAGTTAATTACTATATGTGCATTGGTTTATTTCTGGGTCTCCATTCTCTTCCAGATAGATCTCTCTGTCTGTTTTTAGGCCAAAATCATGTTTTTTTGATTACCACAGCTTTGCAATATAGTTTGAAATCAGAAAGTATGATGCCTCTAGCTTTGGTCTTATTTCTCAAGAGTGCTTTGGCTATTTAGAGTCTTTTGTGATACTATACAAATTTTAGGATTTTTTTCTATTTCTGTGAAAAATAGCATTGGAATTTAAATAGGGATTGCATTGAATGTGTAGATTTCTTTGGTCCACATGGACATTTTAAGAATATTAATTCTTCAAATCCACGAGCACAGAAAATCTTTTCATTTGTATCTTCCTCAATTTTTTCATCAATTTCTTATAATTTTCAGTATACAGGTTTTTCACCTCCTTTTTAAATTTATTCCTATTTTATTCTTTTTGAAGCTATTGTAAATGGAATTGTTTTCTCAATGTTTCTTTCTGACAGATTGTTTTTATCAGAAATGCAACAGATTTTTATGTATTGATTTTGTATCCTACAACTTTACTGAATTCACTGATTAGATCTAAAAGTTTTTTTGTGAGATCTTTAGGGTTTTCTATATATAATACTTTGTCATCCACAAATAGTGACAATTTTACTTCTTCCTTTCTGATTTGGATCCGTTTTATTTCTTTTTCTTGCCTAATTGCTCTGGCTAGGACTTCCAGTACTTTGTTGAATAGGCATCATAAGAGTTGGCATCCTTGCCCGAATCTTGTTTTTAAAGGAAAAGTTTTCAGCTTTTCATCATTGAGTATGATGTTAGCTATGGGCTTGTCATATATAGCTTTTATTACATTGATATATGTTTCCTTTATATCCAATTTGTTGAGAATTTTTATCATAAAGAATATTAAATATTGTCAAATGCTTTTTCTGCATTTACTGAGATGATCATATGATCATACAATTTTATCCTTTATTTTGTTAATGTGATTGATTTGTGGGTGTTGAACCATCCTTGCATTCCTGAAATATATCCCACATGATCATGCTGTATGATCCTTTTAATGTACTGTTGAATTCAGTTTACTAATATTTTGTTGAGGATATTTTCACCTATGTTCATCAAAGTATTGGCCTGTAATTTTCTTTTCTTGTAATGTCCTTGTCTGGTTTTGTTATCACAGTAATGCTGCCTCATAAAATGAGTTTGGAAGTGTATGCCCCTCTTCTAATTTTTGGAAGAATTTGAGAAGAATTGATATCAATTCTTCTTTAAGTTCAGCGGTGAAGCCATCTGGTCTTGCACTTTTTTAATTGGGAGGTTTTTGATTACTGATTCAATCTCCTTACTAGTATTTGGCCAGTTCAAATTTTCTATTTCTTCATAATTAAGTCTTGTAGGTTGTATGCTTTTAGGAATTTAACCATTTCTTCTAAGTTGTCCAACTTTTTTGGTTTATATTGTTGATAGTAGTATCTTATGATTCTTTGGGTTTGTATGGCATCAGTTGTAATGGCTCCTCTTTCAATTATAATTTTACTTATTTGAGTACTCTCTTCTTTTTTCTTGGTAGGTCTAGCTAAAGATTTGTTTATTTTGTTTAATTTCAAAAAAAACAGCTTTTAGTTTTATTGATATTTTCTATTGTCTTTTCAGTCTCTATTTCATTTATTTCTGCTCTGATCTTTATTATTTCTTTCCTTCTACTAACTTTAGGCTTCATTTGTTCTTTTTCTACTTCCTTGAGGTCTAAAGCTAGGTTGTTTATTTGAGATCTCTTATTTCTCAGTGTAGGTGCTTATTGCTTTGAACTTACCACTTAGAACTGCTTTTGCTGTATCTCATAAGTTTTGGTAGTTGTGTTTCTATTTTCATTTGTCTCAAGATATTTTTTTATTTTGTCTCTGATCCATTGGTTGTTCAGGACAGTGTTGTTTAATGTCTACATATTTGTGAATATTCCAGTTTTCTTTTGTAATTGATTTCTAGCTTCATATCATTGTGGTCAGAAAAGATTCTTGATATGATTTCAATCTTCTAAAATTTACTAAGATTTGTTTTGAGACCTAACATATGACCTATCCTGGAGAATATTCCATGTGCACTTGAGAATGTGTATTCTGCTGCTTTTCGATGGAATGTTCTGTATATGTCTGTTAGGTCCCTCTGGTCTAATGTGTAGTTTAAGTCCAATGTTTCCCTATTGATTTTCTGTGTAAATGATCTATCCATTGTTGAAAGTGGGGTATCAAATTTGCCTTCTGTTATTGTATTGCTGTCTATTTCTCCTTTTAGGTCTGTTAATAGTTGCTTCATGTATTTAGGTGCTCCTATGTTGGGTACATAAATATTTATAAATGTTATATCCTCTTGTTGGATTGAAACATTCATCATTATATAATGACCTTCTTTGTCTCTTATTACAGCATCTGTCTTAAAGTCTGTTTTGTCTAAGTATAGCTATCCCAAATTCTTTTAGTTTCCATTTGCATGGAGTATCTTTTTCCATCCCTTCACTTTCCATCTGTGTGAGTCCTTAAAGCTGAAGTGAGTCTCTTGTGGGCAGCATATACGTTGGTCTTGATTTTTTTATCTATTCAGTCATTCTATGTCTTTTGATTGGAGAATTTAATCCATTTACATTTGAAGTAATTATTGATAGGTATGGACTTAACCTTCACCATTTTGTTAATTGCTTTCTGATTGTATTGTAATTCCTTTGTTTCTTCTTTCTTCTCTAGTTCTCTTCCTTTGTAATTTGATGATTTTCTGTAGTGGCATGTTTAAATTTCTTTTTCTTTATCTTTTGTGTATTTACTATAGATTTTTGTTTTGTGGTTACCATGAGGCTTACGTAACACATTTTATATTCATAACAGTCTATTTAAAGCTGATGATAGCTTAAATTCAAACGTATAAAAAAGCTTTATATTTATACCCTACCACACATTTTTTGTTTTTGATGTCACAATTTATGTCTTTTTACTTTGTGTATTCATTAACAAATTATTGTAGTTATAGTTATTTTAATACTTTTATCCTTTAAGCTTAATACTAGACTTATGAGTGATATGCCCACCACCATTACAACATTAGAGTGGTAAGTTTAACTACATATTTACCTTTACCAGTGATTTTTATACTTTCAAATGTTTTCTTGTTACTAAATAGCATCCTTTCATTTAAGCTTGAAGAACTTCCTTTAAATTTCTTGTAAGGCCAGTCTAGTGGTAATGAACTTCAGCTTTTGCTTATCTGGAAAACTCTTTATCTCTTCTTCAACTCTGAAAGACAACTCTGCTAGTTAGAATATTCTTGGTTGGCAACTTTTTTCTCTCAGTACTTCAAATATATCATGCCACTCACTTCTGGCCTTCAAAGTTTCTGCTGAAAAATCTGCTGATAGTTTTATGGGATTTCCTTGTACATAGCAAGTTGTTTTTTCTCTTGCTAATTTTAAGACTCTCTCCCAGTCTTTATATTTTGACCACTTAATTTTAATGTGTCTCAGTATGAGTTTCTTTGGATTCTTCCTATTTTGTAATATCTGAGCTTCCTGGATTTGGATGTCTGTTTCTTTCCCCAGGTTAGGGAAGTCATCAGCCACTATTTCAAATAATAAGCTTTCTGCCTCTTTCTCGCTCTCTTTTCCTTTTCGGACCCTATAAAGTGTATAGTGATCTCTTAAGCTATCCCTTCTTAAGATCCCTTCAGCTATCTTTATTCTTTTTCATTCTTTTTGTTGTAGTTGCTCCCCTGATTGGATGAACTCCACTGCCTTGTCTTCAAGTGCTGATCCTTTCTTCCACTAGATCTAGTCTGCTGGTTAATTCTTTTATTGAATTCTTTACTTCAGTTATTGTATTCTTCAGCTCTGTCATTTCTGTTTAGTACTTTTTATATTTTCTATCTCTATCTCTTTGTTGAAATTCTCACATTGTTCATGTATTGTTCTCCTGATCTCTGTAAGTATCTTTATGACTATTATTTTGAACTCTCTCTCAGGTAAATCACTTAGCTTTGTTTCGTTAAAATTTATTTCTGGAGTTTTTTTCTTGTTCTTTTGTTTGGAACATATTGTTATGTTTCTTCATTTTCCTTGAATCTCTGTGTTGGTTTCTGTGCTTTAGATAAAATAGCCACCTCTCTCAGTCTTGATAGAGGGGTCTTGTGTTGGAGATGAAGCTCATCAGTCAGCCCAGTCTGTGCTCCTGGTTGTCTCTTAAGCCTCTGTGATAGTTCAAGCTTTATTCTTTATTCTTTATTCTTACTGGCTCCCAGTAGTTGAAGGTATGCCAAGATCCTTCAGTCACAAAGGGGATGATTGCATTCAGCACCTAGATGCAGGCCAGCTGGAAACTGGGACAGCAACTGGGAATGTATGTAGTTAGGCCCCTTCCAGGGAGTAACTGGGAGGTGGGCGTTTTTGCCTGCTCCTTCTGGGCTGATCCCAGGTGATAGCCCCAAGGGTAGGGGGTGCTTCTGAGCCTGTTATAAAGTTCTTCTTTGATTCTTAGTGTCCTGTGGGACTCCTGAATACAAGCCTCTTTGGCTATCAGAGCCTTGTGATCCAGAGGCCCATCTCTTAGACGGCAGTCACAAAAGCTGGGACACTAGACATGTGTATAAACTTCTTCTGGGGAGATACTGGCAACTTGGAGTGGGCTAGAGAGAGATGGCAGGGGAGGTGTCCACAGGCTTCCCTGGCAGTCAGCATCTAGATGCATGCTAAATTAGAAGGCTGACCCTCAGGCAGTGGCTTCTAATGTTTAAAAACAGACTCCATTGAAGGAAAGACTGTGAGATGGGTAATTTTTGCCTGCTCCCTCTGTGTTGAGTCCTGGGGTGATTGCTGCAATGAATGCTCATGGCCTTTAATAATTGCTTCTTTGTTTGCTATAGTCTTGTGGGTCTCATGGATGCAAACCCTGTTGACCTTCAAAGCTAGGTATTTGGGGGACCCATCCCCCCAGGTGGGAGTATTAAAACTTGGGGCACTAGATGTGGGGTCCAAACCTTCAACTCATCAGGGAGAAGCTGGGAATTGTGGGTTCCCTCATGATTGTATGTTGCTGTGCCAGGGGTAGAGTTTATGACAAGAGTATGTCTCAGCCTTTCCTACCCATTTCGATGTGGGTATTTTCTTGTTTGCCCAATGTATAGGAGTCACTCATCTAGTTTCTGAATTTCTTTTAGATGCAATTGTTCCGTGTGTAGCTGTTCATTCACTGTGTCCATGGGAGAAGGGGAGTTCAGGAGCCTCCTGTCACCATCTTTAAACACTCTCCTGAAGGGTTCTCCATTACAACACTTTTATGCACATTGACTAATTTAATTTCTGATTCCTGAAACATCTTTGAGATTTCTTACCTCCAGGCATCTATACATATTCTTTCCTTTGCTTGGAATGCCCCTACCTGCATTTCTATTTAAGCAAATCTAATTCACACTTCATGGTCCAGCTCAAAATCCTTCTCAGTAAAGTTCTCCCTTTTAGCATGGTAATTTTAATTGCTTCCATCTCTGAACTCATATAGTATAGCTCCTTTGTCCCCTCTTTTCTTCTTTCTTTACTCTTCTATCTCTTATTTTCTTATTCTTTCTATATTTTTAATTCTTTTAATCATGAAATATCACTTAAACAGAGAAATGGGCATAAGCTCAAATTTTCAGTTTGGCAAATAGTTCTAAAATAAATTTCTGTGTAACAGTCCCCGAAGAGAACTAGGACATTGCCAACACCTGAGAAGCCCCCATGTGTCCTGGCCAACAGATAGTCCCCTTCTCCAACAGTTTTACTTCATAGTTTTTCTACGTATATGACTTCCGGAACAATATAGTTTAGCTTTTACCTCCTTTTGAATTTTATGTAATTTTGAATTTTGTATTTTCTACAAAGATAAAACTAAATACTAAACACCCTAAAACACACTAATACAGCATATATTTTGGGTCTTTTTTTCCATCAGTTATTTATAATTTTTAGCACATAAGTGATAGCTCTTGCTGTTATTATTTTTATGACTCTGTGGCATCTAATGTACTCTTGAACTGTTGATTAACTTTTGCATTAATAACATCTTGTTTCCTTGAGGGCTGTGATGCATCTTAAATTGTTTTTATAAATTGTTTGTCATCTTTAGAACCCTATTCATTTCTGAGCTGCTGTGCCTCTGGAAGGCATTTATTCTGAACTTCGCTAATTCTTTTCTTTCTTGAGAATATAAAATTTCTCTGAAAGCCTAAGTTTGGATAGAGAGTGAACAAGATCAGCTGTTACCTCTGACACAGGTTTAAAATGTTCTCCTTACAAAATGAGGGATGATTACATCTAGAGCTTTTTTATTAAACTCAAACAATAATATGATTAAAGTACTACTGTTTTCCCACAGTAAAAGTAAGATTTTTATTACCTTGTCATAACATATGGTATATTCATATTTGAAAGGGGCAGGAAAATAACATTTGGTAGCTAAAAACTGTGTGCTGAACTCTTCAAGGCTATAAATCATTTCCTTATTGAAGGGTAACATCTTTACTATTTTCAAGGTTTTGAAAATTTTGTTAAATTAAAACTATGTTTTCTTGAGGACAAAGACAATAGACGCTTCCCTTTTATCCTCTTCTCAGAATGTCCTAATGTTGTTCCTGGGAATTACTCATTTGGCAATAGTTATATTCCTTGAGCATGAATTTCTAAGCTATGACAGAAAACTCAGCTTTGGAGGCTCCATATAAAGAAAAATATAAACTGTGGAAGCATCTTCTTGGTCCAGAAATTTTCTCCTAACATTCTGAAGGTCTGTGGATGGGAAAGGGCAAGGGGTATACAAGTGGGGGGAATTGCAGCCCGTCTCACGTAGGTAGCAGCTTGCCTTTTTGTTGTCTGTGTATGTGAGAGTTTTTCCAATCAGTGTATGTTTCCAGACAGTGTATTGTACCAATGTTCACGTCTTTCATTTCCATTCCTCTCCACTCTCCAATAGAGAAGCTGAAGTCTCATCAAGGTCCAGTGAGTCCTCATGGCCCAGGAACTCAGGATGTCATCTTTACAATTGTATAATTGTTTAGTTCAGGCTTTGTCATCTAGTTGATTAAAAATAATGAATGGATACACATAGAGATGTTTAATATTTACATTAACACTTTATAGTTTGTAAAAATCTTTGCAAAATATCTAATCTTCATCACAGCTCTTACCTTGTTGATCTCCAAGGTGACAGACCTTCCTTCTCAGGAAGGCTCTAAGGCTCTAAGAATGCTTAGCTGTTTGCACTCCTTCCCAAGCTGGTATGGGCTAGATGCTAAAGCTTTGGGAAGACAAGATTTGTTCCTCCTTATGAAAAGTTTCAGTGTACCTCATCTCTATTATTAAGTACTTTCTTCTAAACAAGACTGCTTTCTGAAGAATGAATTCAAATCAGCTCAGGTGATAGATATTTTAGTACTTTTCACCCAAGAAAAATATACAGTGGTAGAAGGAATCCTTTAAACTAACTAACTGCAGCCTTTTCCCCCACACTCAAAACCAATCTGCTTATTCTTAGAATAGCACAGAAGATATGCTTCACTGTGTTGACCTCATCCATGTTAAGCCAAGTGAGCCATAAAGTCCCTACTGTGTCTCCACTGGCCCCTCTCCCCTCAGCCCCTGATAACCACCATTCTACTTTCTGTTTCTATGAATTTAACTACTCTAGATACTTCAAATAAGTGGAATCATATAGTATTTGTCTTTTTTCTGACTGGCTTATTTTACTTAGCATAACATTCTCAAGTTTCATCCATGTTGTAGCATGTGACAGGACCTCCTTCCTTCTTAAGACTGAATCATATGCCATTGTATGTATATACCACATTTTGTTTATCTAAACTAAACTAACTAGGGATTTTGTTTATCCCTAGTTTCTTTCTTTGACCTCAATAAACCACTCTGATTTGGTGCGAATACCAGTTAAGTTTAAGGGTGACCAATCTGATTTTATTCCCAAATGACATAGGCATAATTTTCAATAGATTTTTAAATGCAAAATATTACTTATTGAAAAGTGAAATAATCAGCTAAGCTGTTTTATCTATATGACTCTCAAAGTTAGTTCTTTGTTTTTCTTTTTACATGTAGACAGAAGTCACGGTCTCTACAGAAAAAAATGAGAAAAATTGGTTCTTTAATATTTCATAAAAAACTTAACCTAATGTGAAGAGAAATAATGTGTTTAATCTGTTTTTTGTTTTAGCACTGTCTAAACAGAACTCAACAGACATGTTGATGCATTGGGCATTATGAATACACTAAGGAACTCGTTTTCAAAGTTAGCTTACATTAGAAACACCTGGAGGGCTTCTTCAGACAAGAGTGTGGGGCCCACCCCAACAATCTTGTCGCGTTGCTGCTGGTTGTGGACCACACTTTGGAAACCACTAAACTAGAGTACAAAGAAGTGGTAGTTTATCAAATATAACCCAAGTGATTCAAAGAAGTTTCGCAGCCTTCCTGACACATTTAAATTAAGTATCTTTCAGATTATCAAGATTTGAATAGTCTTTCACACAAATGGGAAGTCCATTTAAAACTTAAAGAAGGCGTGCATCAATTGGCTGAATAAGAGCATTAGCAATGATACAGGTTATTCCTCCCAGTTTTACTTTTTTCCATTTACTTACATCTTCGAACCCTAGAGCCTTAGGGTTTGGAATGTCTTAAGTGGTTGAATAAGGCATCCCTAGGAAACTAGCTAGGTTCTGATAAAATCTTAGTCAACAGTTCTAAAGCATGTGAGTGCATGGCTGCTGAGTCCGCATTTCCCATGGTGCATTTCGGATATGGGTTTACATGGCAACAGTCCTGAGTCTGAAAGTCCTAAGCAATGTTTTAAACTGGAACAACAACCTCAAATGTGACAAGAGGGATAAATATGTAATTCAGGGTTGAAGAGAAAAGTGCAGTGTGAACTGTAGAGAGATGCTTGCTGGGGAGCTACCAAAAATGAGAAGGCTACACTTCAGATTATGCTCAACTTTCTCCATCACCCAAAGCCTGTACGCCTTTGCACTAGAATATGCTCTACCTTCTGTACTAGAATATTCTCTACCTCTATAAAGGATTCAAACATCTCCCAGGAAAAGATAGTTCTTTTCTATGTTTGTCTCATACAAGCTTTCATGAATAACATAGAGCAATATTGTACAGTGACTGCTGGCATATCTGTTTCCCACTAAATTGGAAGACCTTTGAGGACAGAGATACTTTATTTTTGTCTTTGATTATCACACACCCAACATTGTGCCTAAGAATATATGTGCTCAATAAATGCTTGTTAAATGAAAGCCCTTCAACAGCAAAGACCTCACCACCTCCACCAGTCGGCATGTCATACCAGCACCGGGTAGAGTACCTCATACTGAATTAATATTTATGAAATTAAACTGAAAATGCACAGCAGGAGACAAATCCTAATATCTCCCAGTATTCGATTCATTGAAAAAAATAAATCCCAAAGCAGTTATGACCTCATTCCCTATTGAACCACTCTGTGAACAGGTAGATAAAACCACCTGCTCTTGGTCTAATATAGAATAGATGGTAGCCGGAACTGTAAGGAGCTGCCCTTGCCGTGCCACCTCTGTCCCCTTGCCACCGACTCCACACACCATCTCTGCCCTTGGTCAGTGCATTTTGTGTTGTTTCTCCTTGGTAACATGGCATTGGTTAAAGCCACAACCCTAGGCTGGTGCCATGGGATGCAAATTGCCAGCCTCAACATAAACGCTGTCTCTGAAGTGGCACTTGGTTGGCAGAGTGAAAACACAGAGTAACGAGATGCCATCTGCATTTCCTACTACATAGCTCAATTAGTTGATTGATTTGTAACACTTTAAAAAACATTTTCTAGGCAAAGCAAATTAGGAGAGTGTTTTATAATGTATTCAGTTTAATTAAAACTGCACTAAGTGGAGTACTTTGCTTCTTGGTTTCAGAAAAAAAAAATCACAAGGAAGTCACATACCGTATTGATTTTGAACCCCCCAAGCAGGAGTAAAATAACATTGTTAAAGGTTGCAGCATCTAGAGCTACACATGTGCACCTTTTTAAAGGTTTCTGTAATTAGATTGGGTGGCAAGAGAAGACATTAGGATACTGCCATGAGATGGGGAGGGGGATAGTGGGGGGAAGCTGGTAACGTGCTCTGAATTTGAATAACCAACACCTGCTCCTTGTTGCACACAAAAATGCTTTTGTCATCTGAAAGGGAAACAATCTGCAACCATTCCAGATCAATTCAAAGGCTTAAAAACAAGTTGCAAAGGTTGAATATATTTGTAGGTCTTTACTAATAAGGTGAATGCATAAATAACCTCCTGTGATGAGACTTTTCCAAGTTTGGATAATTTTAGATGTTAACCCAGCTCCTCCTTCCCACATCTCAGATTGTCCCTACCAGACTGCTTTCTGTGCATTCCTGTGCCTGTCACATTACTAAATGCAAGAGGGCTTCCAAGTTGTTCGTCATCTGATTAAACCCTCAAATTGTTGGAGATATTTGCATGAGTAATTATGATTTATTTAAAAGCACTTTGTTTGCATTGCTCTTGTCTCAGTTTCTTCAAAGCCAATTACTGAGAAATTGATTGGATTGGTTTGATTTGTGAAATCATTTGGAACTTGAGAACACATCCCTTTGCATAATTTTTTTGAAAGTAAAACCAAAACAAAACAATGAAAGGAACACCCTGTGGAAATCTGTATATTTCAAGTCTTCAGAACTTCTGTAGCATGCTACTAAGTGGTTAAAATAAGCAGTAGAAACAGTAGCAGTAAATTTTCAGTAGAAGGAAAGATTGAAGTAGACCAGGTGAACTGACTGTTTCAGCTCCATCTCATTTGGCTAAATCAGTAATACTTAGTAGGGCAAAGTTTCTTCTGATTCTGAGGACTTCTGTTCCTGCCTAGAAGATACCCACAGGATGCTGGCAGTAATACTGTCCCATATCATAGAAGATTCTTTTCCTTATCATGAATATTTTATGATACTTTGTTACTTAAATTCTCTGGGAAGGATTGAAAACTGACCAGTGATGTGAATTCTACCATCCACTCCAGGAAGTACCTCCATAGTGATGTTCTGACTTCTTATTTCTAGTCCTTCCCAACCTGCACAAAAAGAACCTCAAAATAATGTCTTGAGCTTGTCCATTTACTTTTTACCAGCAATGTTATAAATTAAACAAAAGAAATTACCACCGGTTTCTTAGAATATACAGTTGCTTTAAAAATATTGTGGGAAAATACTTGTTGGGTATTAATTTCTTAAGGTTGATAATATTCTATATAAACTACCAGCAGCTCATCTTGAAATGTATGCAATGGGTGAGTACCAGACATTTCTGAGTAACACATTCATGTGACTATATATATATATATATATATATTTTTTTTTTTTTGCTGAGGAAGCTTGGCCCTGGGCTAACATCCATGCCCATCTTCCTCTACATTATATGGGATGCCACCACAGCATGACTTGACAAGTAGTACATCGGTCCATGCCCAGAGTCCAAACCTGCGAACCCCAGGCCACCGAAGTGGAGCACGTGAACTTAACAGCTATGCCACCAGGCGGCCCCAATGTGATTCTATTTTTAAAAGGCCCCCGTTGTCATGCTACCTTTCCAAAGACAAAGATGCTAAAAGATGCCTCTGTAGGAACCCACTGATTCCATAAAATGTGTTTTCATTAAACATATAATGAATCCAAGCCAAAAAAGAAGAAAGACAATATAGCACTTCCTATTTTAAATATTACTAATGGGACTGGAAGTAAAAATAATTGCTATTTAATTACAGAAATGTGTACTCCGATGCACAAATGCCTGATAGAGGATAATGACATTGGACACCGAAAATGTTCTGTGGCTGCTGGGAACATTTGACAATAATTTACATGTTTAATTGAGTTGCTGTGAAAGGCTCATTGTGCAATTACATGTTCACTTGGGTGTTCAAATAGATACTGAAAATACCTATGTTTCACTTGTACCTATTGCCCAAACTGCTGCAAAAAAAATGTTTCCATTTACTTATGTATGGGACTCTACATATGATTGCACTTTACTGTGTATTTAAAATGCCTCTGCCCTTAGGTTTGATGGCTCAGTCTTGCTTGAAGCACTGGTGCGATGCACACTATTTATGGAACAATATTGCCCTCTGGCAGTGAGGCAGCCAGTGGTTTTAATAACTGTTTTATGTCATTTTGACAGCTTTTAAACTAGTCACACCCAGCAGTTTAGGCCAGAAGGGAAACATCAGGGAATGCCTGCAGGAGTTTTATATTACAAAACCTGTATGTGCGTTTATATTAGGAAAATGCTGCAATTCTTGCTTTAAAGAAAAGCTGCCTTCCCCAAGAGGCAGACTGAATTTTTGCCGCGGAAAGCTTAGAAGAGTGCAAATAATAATGACAATGTTGTGCTCACAGCACACGCAGTGAACCACTCTCCCTCAGAGAGGTCCCTGAGCTGCAGCTGCACCAAGGTCAACCCTGTGAGCCGATCACAGAGCTCCTTCCTGTACTGCATGTTCAGAGGTGCCTGGGATCCAAAAAGGACCGTGGGGTCATATCTGATCCTTTGGATTGAATCATCTTGAGGAGCGTCTGGGCTTCGTGAAAATGACCCGGAGCTGCTCACTGAAGCTAAAGAAACCAAAGGCTTGGCAGCAGCTGCCAGTTCCTGGAGGCCATCTCAGCTGCCGCTCAGCCACTTACTCAAAGTGAATACCTCTCAAGAGCCAGGTGGGCTGTGCCAGCTGGGGCTGGATTACGGGAGGGGCAGCTTCGGCAGACAGCTGAGAAGGGCGCAGCTCTGTGAGCACCCTCCTTTCCAGCCCAGTGGTGACCGCTGAAAGCACTTCCGGGATGGCAGACGGCAGCTCTGGATCTCATCTCTGACGCTGGGACTGGGAAACCAGGCCTTGGGAGGGGATCCCAAGTCCCTTCTCACTCCCACAGCACCCTTCCTGCTGGGGAATAGGTCATCCACCGGGGGCAGAGCGCAGGGACAGAGGCTGGGAGGACTCCCCAGGAGAGGAAAGAGTAGGTAAAAATAGCAATTTAGGCTTTTATTTCAGACATGCACAGCCAACACCTTCTAGCAAAATGCCTGGAAGTATCTGCACATTGGTTTTCAGCTAATATGTTCTGAATGGACACAGACACCCTGGGTTCAGAAGGGACCATGTTTGCAATTATAATTCAATAATGCAGAAATTAAAGATTTGTAAGTTAAAGTAAAATATGAAAAAAAAACCAAGATGTATTACTATAGAAGGAGATAAAATAAAGGTGCTAGATTCAGAAAACTGAGTTTACATGAAGCCTAGAAAGGAATTTCAGACTCTTGATATATATACAGAAGCAATCAAGAGAGTCAGTAACATTAATTAGATGTATTATATGTAATCATGTAGATAAAATTTTTGAATTTTTCTGAATTGTCCTTTTTTAAAAAAATTAAATTATTGTTCAAATATCTCAGTGGAAAAGAAATAGATTTAGCTTAGTAGAGAATTAAAACAATTACTCTGCACAAGAGATAAACAAAAACAGCTTGAATTATGTGCTCAGTTGAGAAGAAAGGTTTATTTGGGTCTATTTCAGCTGACTCAGAATAGATGTTACATATGTATCCACATCTTATGGGTAAAATGCCAGAATGTCAGGAGTGTCACTGAATGTGAAACAAAGCCGGTGAGAAGAGAGCGTTGGGGCGCAGTGTGGTGAAGTCATGTTTCTAAGTAGATCCAACCCAGAAAAGGCTAGAGAGCTGCTACCAGAACAGGTCCCAGCTCCAGCCAACCATTCAACCACTGATCCTTCCAAGCAACCTATTTCCCAAATGATTTCAAAAGAAGCTAATGACTCCAAAAGCAAAGTAACTCGTTTTCACTAGTACATGACTGCAGGGAGATCTTCGATTTCCCTCTCTGCGTTTTTGTTAGAAAACTTTCCTGAAGATTCCCTACTTAGACACTGCATTTCACTTCACAGAGATTCTGCTTTCAAGAGCTGTGTGGGCCAGGAATGATGCAGAGGACATGAGACCTACAATTTTCATTTTGTTCTGTTTGGTTTCCTTTTGTGGACAAAGGTGGCGCAATTTACATCTGGAAGCATAATTTGGGGAATAAATTGAGCATGCCAACTTTGATAGGATAAAAGCACCAGCTATTTCTAGGTTTGAATAATAATAATAACAGTAAAAGTAGTGGTGACAATAACAATGATTAAAAGTATCATTACATCTAGAAGATTACTGTAGACTGACTACTGTTCATAAATTGTCTTTTAATAATCATAGAAATCCTGTGAGGCAAATGTTATTATTTCCATTTTACTTACACAGAAAATAAGGACAAGGGAGGTTATGTTGATTGCTCAAGGGCCCGAGCTAATAAGAATTTGAACTCAGGTCTCTCTGTCCACAAATCTATGTTCTTAAATTATGATTTTTATTTCTCCAGATTAAAAGATGAATAGGTGTTCTGTGGTAGATGGCATTATTGTCTATGATTCTTAAACCTCCCTGTACCCAGACCCTTTGCCATGTGACTTCAGAGCTCCTCATACTAAAGGAGCAGAGTCTATTTCCCCATCCCACCCCCTTTGATCTAGGGTTTGGCCATGTGACTTGCTTTGGCCAATAGAGTGAGAGAGAGGTGACAGCTTCTCTTAACAGCTCTTAGCCCAGGCTACCCTTGGTCCTGGTGCATCTGCTTGTCCTCTTGCACCTTGTCAGGGCTATGAGGAGAGAATACCCTGGCTAGCTTGTTGGTACCAGGAGGAGTGCAAGGAACATGTGAGACAGAGCCGCGCTGGTTGACTTGCTAATAAACCTCAGATGATCCAGAGATGCGTGAGTACTAATAAGTGATCATTGCCATCTGAGTTTTGGGTGGTTTTTATAATTACAATGGCAACAGATACCCTCTATACAGTTTATTTTGATGAGTGTGTGCTAAATGAATGGGTGTGCATGCATGCACATGCACACACACATTACACATACCTAATTGACTATAAAAGTCTTGGTGTCTTACATCCAGATAACCATTTGGTGCAAATAAATTCATTATTATCAAAAGAAAGGGAGTTTCAGTATAATTTTCCTTTAGAAAACTGTAACCATTCCATTTCCTTCTCAGTTCCCCCATTAGAAGCCAAGGAGATGTTTTAAGACAGTTTAGCTGCTTAGCTCTGGCTTTAGTCTTTGAAGAATTTTACCTGATAACTGACACTTAAAAGGATCTTCTTTGCACCACTGACACATCTCAGTAAGAGGGAGGCATCTTGACCCCCACAGGGCAGTGACAGTTCAATCCTCCCCTGCCGGATTCCATCCTGGTCGTTCTCAGCTGCAGGACTACCTGAGGTGGTTTTGACTTTGAGCAAGATCAGCAATGATGAGTAAATCTGAACTGAGCAGTCACTTTGCAACATCGAAGTCTGACATCAAGAGGTATCATATCATTTTATGATGTAAGACACTAGACAAAGCTAAGTGCAGAAGGAAAAAAGTACACATACATACATTCACACACATATATGCACACATTTCACAAGGCATTTGAGGCTGTTCTCAGATTGTGATTAAATCAAAGAGTTCTTTGTAACTTTGGCTTTTGGTATATTGACCTATCTGGCACTTGAAATGAATATTTGATATAGTCATAGCTACATTCTTAGACTATGACTAAGTGTGTAAGATGAAGAGGAGAACTGGCTTAATTTTGACAGAAATCAGATCCAAATAATCTTGCTTAAAAAAAGCAAATTTTTGTCTCAGTATTCTGCTTAACATGGTTTGTGTTAATCCCACTGAGAAAACTGGATTTGGGTCAATTATTACAAACTGATATATTCAAAGTCTATATAGTTTTATTACCAATTGATTCATTTAAAGTAATATTTGCTTTTATAATGCATGAATAAAAATGTACATGTTATGATAGTTAGAAATATGTGAAATATACCCTAATTTTCTAATATCAAGGAGAGTAATAAACATTTTTAGTTGATTTGGGCTAGATTTTTAGTAAAATTTGTATAATTTCAATAACTTTTAAAAAGTTGCATTTGTAAATGGGAAGATTCCGGGGTTTAGAGCAGGATATGCACTTCCTCTGCCTTGGGGGTTTGAGGGGGAATGTACAGGAAGTGTTTTCTCTGGGAGAGAGACTGGAAGCTGTCAGCCAGTTGAAACAAAGCCCTACTTCCATTCCCCAGAAGAGAAGTGTGTGATTAAAAGTAGGCTGACTGTATCATGTGGATCTTTTGCCATTTTTTGCCTTGTTAAACTTGCAACCCAATTAGATACAATCTCTGTTTATATTCCATTCTGAAGTTCTTCTATATCCTCTATTTTAATTTTTTCTGTGATATTGATCTGGTTAAGATGCATGCTACTAACACATGGACTCATTTACAAGTCCTGGTTTAGTTGACTGTTACAAAGAATTTGTTTGTTCTGTGTTCATCCGTTCAATAACATCTTGAAATCCATAGTTCTCCACATGGATGTCTAACAGGCATCCTAAATTAACCATCTGAAGAAAACTTCTGATTTCTCTCCTTCCACCAAACCTCTTTTGTCCCAGTCTTTCCCACTGTCATAAATGGTCTCACATTCATCCACTCACTCAGGTCCAAGCTGGGGGATCATCCTTGATTTCTCTCCTTCCCTCACACCCCACCTTCACTCCATGTGCAAGCACTACCATCTCTATCTTCAAAATATATTTTCTCCCAATATCGCTATAGTTCAAGGCACCATCATCGTTCATCTAAATGGCTGATGGGTTTCCCTGATTTCACTCTTTCCTCCAATATTTGCTTCTAACACAGCCTCCAGAGTGATGTTTTCAAACACAAACAGATTCCACCAATTCCTGGCTCAGAACCCTTCAGTGGTTTCCTAGCACCCCAGAATGAAATCTAAATTTTTCATCTCAGTGAAAAATGACCTTTATGATTTAGTCCCTGATCATCTCTCCAGCATTTTCGCCTTCTACCCTCTGTCCTATTCATACTCCCCATGCTGGCCTTCCTGCTATTCCCCAAACATTCCATGTTTGTTCACCCTTCAGAGCCTTTTCACTTGTGTTCCCTCTCCCTGGACTATCGCCCCCCCCCCCCCAGAGATCTTCACTGGTTTGCTCTCACTTCTTTCCCGTTTCTTTTCAAAGAAGAATGTCACCCCCTCAAAGAGATGTTCTCTAGCTACTCTGTCTAACATAGCCCTCCACTCTCTATAGGCTTTTACTCTTGGCCTTGATTGTGGTGCAATCTACCATTCATTGACAGCTGGCTGCCTCTCTCTATGAAGGGAGTTCCAGATGCAATTGCTAGCTTTTAACAGTTGTTACTATTTTTTAATGCAGACAAAAGTGTTCCTGCTGTCAGTTCAAACAATGAGCTCAGGGCTCTGTTCTTTCCTGCTCAAAGTTATAATTCTACCACCACTCTTCTGGCTCCTCTTGTCTATAAACAATTCACATATGGACCAATGTGACTTCCCCATTGTACTGATGATCTCCATTTACGAATGACGTGTGCTCTAATTTGCATTCCAGAAACACTCATTATAGCAGAGTGTAGTATATAGATTTGTAAATGCATGGAAAATGGCACACACAAACTGGAAGGATACATGCAGATTGGTTAGAGTAGAAAGGGAGATTTTTATTTTTCAATCCATGCATTCTGCTTTTGGCTGTCTTTCATATACTATTTGCATATAATTATGTGTATCTTGTGTTAAAGAGAGAAAACCAAAAGCTAGACCCAAAAATGAAATAGTGAACATGTTTACAAAAACAAGAAAGATATACGACAGGATAGACATATCACAGATACATACATATGTGTGTGTGGCGAGATAGATAGATAAATGGATAGATCTCATCCTTGGCATGACTTCATCCACTATTCTTTTCACATTTCAGTGACAATCCATACAATACAAGTATTTGTACTTTTTACACTGTCAAGAAAAGCAGATATAATACAAATGCACATACCTGTGTTTCTGACATTTTTTTCATGGAACCAATAAAATATTCGATAGTAAGGGGGAGGGAGAGGGGACAGAGAGAGATACTAAGGGAGGAGGAAGGAAGAAGAAAATAAATATCACTCTTCCTCTTCTTGAAGACAATTCTGGAAATATTGGTATGTTTCCTTTGTGTGTTTCATTTGTTAGTTGTTTTTCCTCCCAGTGAAGCATGCTTTTTAATGTGGGTCTCATCATTGATTTCACAGGTTCAGAGAGTTTGTCTCAATTTTGGTACTGCCTGGAAATCCCCAAACTGCTATCTCACAGTTCTCTCTGGAGCCTTCTAAAATCTCTGTATGTTCCCTTTGGCAATTTGTAATGACACTTCCAACCTGGAGATTTATTTTTGAGAACCAGAGCTCTGGCCATCTCAAGCATGTCTATCAGTGTCATTTCTTGTGGTTTCCTCCTCACTGTGTAATTCCTTGTGTTCTTTCTTCAGAATAGGAGCAAGTTGTCTTCTTCTCAGGGAAAGACATTTCTTTTGGCTACCCAACTTACTGTTACTTTTCAGAAATTAGGAGATGTTCCTTTCTCTTTTCTAGACCTTAGTTAAGTAGTTGGTTATTTTATAAACAGTGGGACAAACATTCACAATTGTCAAATTAAAACCTCAAGTAAAGTCTTTTTCATTTTTTTAATGTTTCTTTTATTTTCTACTGAAGTTAATGGTAAGCATTAATAGTGGTTTCTTGGCTATCTGCCAAGGAGATTCCTTTTCCTTAAAATGTTCAAATTGTTGGAACCACCCTCCAACTTCCTCTGAGGAAGAGTGGTCAAAAAAAAGATGTCTCCACAATCAAGCTCTCTGGACATGACTTAGAAAAATTCCCAAAGAAAAGAGATGACTTGACTTATCTTTTATTACTTATATAATCAATGGAGATAAAATGGGCAATTACAACAATTCTTTTCTTATTTGAGACACTGTAGTAGTTACCTTTTGCTACATAACAAGCCACCCCATTATAATGACTTAAAAACAGATATTTATGTCTCACAATTCTTTGGGTTAAGAGGTCTCTCCATGTGATGTCTCTGTCTCCAGCTGGCTAGCCCAGGCTTGTTCTCATGGTAGCAGAAGGAATCCACCCAGCAAGAGAGGGCAAGCCCCCATACACAAGCACTTCTCAAGTTTCTGATTGTGTCAGGTGTGTTGCTGTCCTACTGGCCAAAGCAAATTATGTGTCCAGGCTAGATTCAAGGAAGGAGCTCTTCCACCTCTTCACGGAAAAAATTTGTATACATTTTTGGCACCCTACTACAGACAAACAAATGAAAGGGTAACTTGTTCCTTTGCTATTATAAAGGTTACAAAGTAGCACAAAATGCTTTTCTCTAGACAGTGAGTAGTTACATTTTATGTGTCCCCTTCCTCCTTTCGTCAAAACTTGTATAGGTCATCTTTTGGGAGCAATAGCAGAGCCCTTGTAGGGCACCACGTTCTAAGAATCCTGGTGACAATTTATTCAACCTAGAACAGCTGCCTCAGGTTGTACAGTCTGTGTCCTGCACCATTTAGGAGATGCTAGTCACACCATATTCTTAGTAATTTTCTATATTTATTGCAATAATTTCTTGGAAAACAATAATTAAATTTCTTGAGGGAAGGACATTTTTTCTACTTCTTACGAAGGTGACTTTTTGGCTTGTGACGTATGCTGACAAGCCCATCTTTTCCCAAATGAGGAAAGATTTCTTATAACAAATAGCAAAGAACTCCCCAACTTGCTTAGATTATCTTTAGCTGCTCATTTCTTCTACCCTGAAGTGCTTGTCATTTCCTGTTTGCTAAAGGACAAGTCATCCTACTCTTAATTGTTGTAGATTGTGTTTGTTAACATTCATATATACAAGCCAAAAATTTCACAGGTTTAGTGGACATTTTCTATGTTGTTTGATTTTCCAAATCTGGAGTTCTTTCTGGACTCCATTTTGTTTGAAGTTCATCACTAAATGATTTTTCTTTATCTGTTTTACTATATATAAATGTATATCTTTTCTTCCTTTCAGGGAATTTCTGCTAATCCCTTTGACTTTTGATTGACAAAGACACTCATTACCCTCTATGTACCTGGAGGTTGTAGTGTTGTCTCTTGGAACTGGAAGCCCTAGGTTTAGGAGATCTGGAAGGTATACGATCAACTAAGCACATTTTGTGTGTGTGCTTCTATTTCCTGTGAGTTTAATGGCGCATGTTGTAGCTCATTTGAAAAAGTCTGCTGTATATTTTAACACAACATGTTCTATTCTATTATAGAAATGCTTAATTATTGGGATTTTTTTATGCTGCAATTGTACCATTTATTAAAAAATATTTATTTGCACCAAGAATCCTTTCAGGAGATTTTACAATCCTTAGTTTTTATCCAACTGATAAATTCCATTCTAACAACTTTGGAAACTTTGACATAAAATCACAGTGCAATTGCTGGATTAGGAAGAGGTACAAAGAGGTTCATGGCTTATTTCTGTGTTAACCAAGATTTTCCATCCTTTGAAATAGGTAACATGAAGCATTAAAAAATATATGTCTATGAGCAGCCACCACATATAAAGCTATATATTAACTTAGAATTAGGTCTGGTATTAGAATCAGTTGCAAAAAAAAATGAAGTGATAGGAAGTAAAAGGTGTGTGTCCACGTGTGTCTGTGTGTAATGTTACAGTCTTACGAAAACTAACACTGAGTCTCTATACTGACTTCTTTTGAAAGAGCTTAAAGGATTCTAAAATTTCTATTTAAAAGTGAGTGTAGAAACAAAGAAGATCAGAAAAAGTTTAAGCTTGTTAATCTCATCCTGAGAGGGTGTTGGTTGTAAATTAAAAACAGATTTATTTTTCACTGATAACTGGCTCACATTCCTTAAAGTAATAAAGTTTTCAGGTGGACACACGTGCCTGTGTGCATATGCACATATATGCATGCAGGCAAAGATATGTTTTATTTTTGCATTTGAAGAAGAGAAAGCTAGGTTTATCTTGCCCACAAATGTATCAGTCAGCTATCAGTGCAACAGTGCTGCGTAACAAACTATCCTAAAACTCAGTGGCTTACAGCAATAAGTATTTATTTATTTATTTATTTTAATTCAGGTTGGCTGAAGCAGCTCTGCCTCAGGCTGTTGGTCACTTGACCTTGGCTTTAGGCTAAGGTCCTGAAGAAAGGGCTCAGTTCCAATCCATGTGTTTTATTCTAGGGCTCAAGGTAAAGGGGCAGCAACTTCCTGGTACACACCCTTCTCATGGCAAATAAACACAGAGCCAAGCCAAATACCCAAGCATGTTTAAAGCTTCTGTTCATGTCACATCTGCTGCCAGTCCTTTCACCAAAGCAAGTCTTGTGCTCAAACTCCAGATCAATGAGGCATGAAAACATATTCTGTCCACAGGGGCGTGGGAAAAGCCATAAGTATTTACAGAACAATAATCCAGTGTTTCACATTCACCCAAGAAATATTATAAACTGAAGTGCTTGTGGAGACTGGCAGGAAGTATTTGAGTGAAACAGTCTAGGTGGAGAATGAAGCAAACAGCAGAGGGAGGGCATCATCAAAAGAAGACACCAGAAACTCAGCTTCAAGGATTATTGTTCTGTAGGAATTCCCAGGAAATTTCTGCCAAATACTTGATTTTTAGAAAGAAGACATAGAAATTCATAATCTTATAGTAATTTTTTTCGTTTTTAAATGTTGGAAAGCAGTTTACTTTTTAAAAATTATGTTTGAGCCAAATAAAACACGTCTGTAGACCAGATATCATTTGGAGAATGCCATTTGCAATATTTGACCAGAAGTCTCTTTTGATTACAAACACACAACCCTATAATTACACCTGTAAGAAAGGTTTAAAATCTTTCCTTGTGTCCAACAACAGCAAGGCCATAATTCCACCCTACCACAAGCAGGGTTAACATTGGTCGGGATCTTTGTCCTATCCCAACTGTAGATCTTTCCTAAAAATAAAAGACCGTACACATCTAATGATACAATGTTGTATTACTAGGGAACAACATAGTTTACACAGTGCTTTCAAGGACCAACGTTGATTTAATCCTCGCGGCAAATGGTGGTATTCTCATTTTATAGATAAGAATACTGGTGCTCAGAAAGATTATGTGATTTTTCCAAGGTCATAGGGTTAAGGTCATAGCAGAAGTGATTCTAGGTCATTTAACTCTTTCGCAAATGGCAAGGAGGTTAGATAATCATCGATCTACAAAACACCAAAGCCATTTTGGCTTCTGTTATAATTTGATACTAATATTTAATATGTGGTAGAGTGTATTTTTTAATATCTTCCTTTTTAGGCATTTAAATCCTTTCTTTGATGGAGAGCTAGTGAAAGCCCTACAAGATAATCATGATGCTATTTTCCTGTTTTGCACTTTCAGTTACATCTGATCTTATGTTTTTAAACCTCATTCCCATCAGATGATTATATAATGATTATCTTGTCTAGAAGTAATTGATTTTGTTTTGTGGTTCCACTTGACCCCCAGCGACATGATGAAGGTTTAGAATGTCACAAATGTTAAGTTACAAAGCAGAGAATGCTTTTTTTTTTTAATCAGATAAGTATGATGATTCGGTGTTTAGAACATCTATCTAAAAATGAAAGGTAGAGACTGATTCTTTTGCAAGTCAGCTCTGTGATTTTCAGCTGTGATGTCTCATTTTGCTCTCTGGATTGTCTAAGGAAAAGTAAGATGATGCAAAAGCCCTGGGAGCTCTTTGGAAAGACATAGTTTTAATCCAGGTTCGTATCACTAATTAATTAATCAGATTAATTCCCTGTTAACTCATTCTAACAGTCCAAGCTCTGTTGGCCAAGTATATTACAGGGATTTCTTTTTATATTTAGTAGAACCGTGCAGCATTTCAATCACAGATTGTTAACCTGAGCATTAAAAAGTTCAAATGGTGTTCAAATTTTTTTTTCTGAAGATTGCTGGTAAAAGACACCCTTTTAGGAGATGCTGACTACATCCCCCAAATGATGAATAATAAAAATAGTGAATAGATGTCATGAACAGTATTGCACTTGAGAGAAGTCACCATCAGTCCCAAAACAAAGTACAAAATAAGAAAGAAGATGAAGGGGAGATGCAGTTTCCATTTAATTTCCTTTCCTAGTGTTTTGCTGCTGTTTTATTTTTAATATCTCCCTGGGAACAATGAGTCAAATGTCTTTCACCAAAGGAAAGCAATAGTGATATACATTTTGCACATAGTAAAATCTGTACGATTTCATGGCTACTAAAAAGGAAAATATTTTCCCTCTTTCTCTGTTTCTTTAGTGTAATAAAATAGTTCCCCTTGGTCGAACAATTCTGCCATTTCTCTTTCCTGTGCTAAGACAATTTTAACCACCTGCTTTGAAACTTGCTTTCTTTTGGGGGAGAGTTTTAATAGATGGTATTAAGTGGTGCCTAAAGGGGACAAAAGTTATCTATATGTAAAAACAGTGAAGTTATAGGAAAGTAGCTATAAAGCCACTAAACAATTTAAGAGAGTTATGTTAATTGCTGTTTCAAAATGTTTGGTCCCCTGTCTTCACAGCCTTAGGCCTCTGGAGCTTACTTTTCTCTCAGTGAAAACATTTTGTTTCTTTTCCTTCTTATATTGTGCCCTTTAGAGTTTTCTAGTCCCCCTCTTCTGTGAAATCTCAAAGGCTGTCCCCTGGAGGATCCACTATCTGCTTCTGAATACTCTCTGGAGATTCTGAGGTGTCAGAATTCCCCCTGCGGTTCCGTGAAGATCCACATCCCTTCCTTCACGCTGAGTGTGAAGGAAGAGGAAAGACTTTCACTTCAGAGCAGGTCTTCCTAACTGGAGAGCCGGGCGAAGACGTGAGGGTCACTGGCCAGAGAGACAGAATCCAGTCCATAACACACTGGATTGCCTCACCCCAGCATTTTCATTGCCGTCCCCTTGGAAAGAACTGCAAAAAGAATAAAGTTTCAGGGGAAAAAAAGAAATAAAAGTATTTTGTATGGGAACAGTAATATTTTTCCCTCTATTCATCTTCCACAGGAAAAAAAAAATTATATTAATGACTTTCTAAGAACAATATGACTATATAAATGTGACCAATTAAACTAATTTTGAATTTGACCCTATTCTCACGTACATTTAAATTGGTTTGTGCTTCTATGGAATATCCTACCAAGTAGGTAAATACTTTGTGAACTACTTTGCTAGATTGTGAAATGTTTGGCAAGTGAAAGAATTGGGGCAAGGGAGATCTGAGAACTTACTCCAGGATATCTTGAAGAGATTGGCTAACCTTAAACAAGACTACCATATTTCTTGAACAGACTGCCATATCTCTTGAACTTGAGGAAGCTTCTTTGGAATCCCAAACTAAGAATAAAGTTGGCTTCTCATAAGTACTAGGACAATTTGTTGAGTAGGATTACCCAGACACAAAGGAATGGATTATAACAGAATTGGAAAAATGTTTATAGAGAATTTCACCCTGAATCAAGTCCCAGTTTGTAGGCACATACCTACAAGTATAGAATTCCAAGCCTGATAGCTCAAACTTGAAGCCCTAGGGCTTCGTAGGTCCAGCAGATGTGTTCCATTTGGTCAGCATAAGGTTACCTCCAATTTCACAGTATTTTAAAAACCAAGTGAGGTTATTGACAATATTCAGCAACTGAAGATTTCAAATAAAAATCCAGATTTCTGGCTTCTCTTGGAAGACCTAGACACACATGCCCAAGAACTGAATAGCGGGTACTTCTTTTGGTAGTAGCCTGTACTCACCGGGTCTACGTGGTCACATCTCATTCCCATGCCCCAATCCCAACCTTCCTCCTGTATACATACTCTCAAGTTCCTGACTCTGGGCACTGTTCACTTATTCCCCTGACCTACTGGGCTGTCACTGCTGTTGTGTTTATCAGGCAGCCTCTGTACTCTCCCAGGATGTTCCCTGGGGTGATGGGCTATATTTATCTGTGAGTCTTCTCTTGCCCCAAGAGAAGACTCTTCTCTTGCTACTCCCTACATCAGATCTCTACCCCTCTCAGTGCTGGCTTCTTCTAATTGTGGATCGCAGGCTGTCATCTTGACCCTGATCCAAACCACCCAAATGTCAACTTAGCAGTCATTTAAACCAAATTATATAGTAAAACAATTAAACTGCTAGGCAGTGATGATATACATTAATGCTACTAATACTAATAGGCACACCTACAAGAGTGTTCTCTTTCTAAACTAAATGACAACAAGAACATCCCCTTTTAAAAGTTAATATTTACAGATCTTCCCAACAGCAGCATATTAACTCCAAAAATAAACAGGAGGTGGGGGAAAAAAAGAAACGAAGCTAAATTTTATGTCTTGATTACTCAACAAGAGAGTGTATTGATGACACAGTTGTCCTGAGCTAGGTAGTGATTATATTTAAGTGCCACAGAAGATTTTCTTGGAAGAGATTGCAATCACTATAAGTACTTAGCATTACATTGCTTACATGAAAGGAATGAGACTGTTGAGATGAGAAGAAACCTCTTTAATATAGATTAGTTTGTCTATTGTCCATTAACTATGAATAAAAGTTGAAATCCAGCTCATTGTGATTCAATGCTAGATACTATAAAAACAATAGTCCTTGTTTGAAGAACTGCTAGAATATCTACTGAGCTTTTTTGCTGGAGTGATTACTTGTGGAGGTTATAGGAATTTAGGGACAGAGTTTCTTCTTGCTACTAGCATAAATATGTTGTGATATACATATATATGTGAATATACAAGCAATATGTATGTGTGTGTGTGTGTTATTCTGAGCCTTGCCTACTTCAACCAGAGCAGAATCTATAATTTTTTATAGATTTTTATATAATTTTTTATAGATTCTATAATCTAAAATCTTTATTTAGTTTCATATAATAGGGTTCCATGTAAGATTGTAGTTAAAGATAAAATGCTAGTGTTGATAAGCAAAATTTAGAAAAACACTAATGTAGTCCAGCTCTCCTATTTTCTTCATGAGGAAGTGAGAATAAGAGACGTTATGAGACTTTTTCAAAGTCAAATACTGGTTAGTGGTAGAGCCAGGTTTAGAACACAAGGCTCAAAACTCTCAGTCTAGTCTTCTTTGCACTTCATTTGACTAACATTTGTTGAGTGTTTGCTACGTGCAAACACTGTGCCAAGCATGAATTATCTCAGTTAACAATCCCGCTAATCCCATGAGATCAGTGTTACCCATATTAGAGATGAAGATAAAAGTCCTCAGGGAGGATAAGTAATTTGACCAAGGTGGTATAGCTAGAAAGTGCAGAATCGTAATTCAAGTTTAACTTAATCTTATTCCAAAGCCACTAACTGTTCTCTTAACGACTTCTCTCTACTGTCGTCAGAACCATTTTTATACAGGATGGTGGAAAGATCATAAAATTGAACTTTATATGTATTTCTACATCCGTGAATAGAATAAGAAAAAATATTTGATCATGACATTTTTATTAAATGCTCTGTACTATTCTGAATTCCTTAAAGAGTTGCCAAACTTGAAAAATTCAGGTTCCCATAACAAGAACTTGTGAGGTTGGAACTAAGCATTCTGCAGGTGATTATGGAGACTGATTCCTGTTGATATGAGGAGGCAGTAGAGAGTATTTTGGTGTGTTTATGATGCTACCAATCAATACAAGGTAATGACAGTGAGCCAGAGCCAGGAGAGGTGGGAAAATGGTAGCTGACGAATAACCATGGAATACCAACTGGAAAAGAAAGCCAACCAAACAGAGTTTGGAAGATTCACAGATAAGGATCTGGACGGTATTGTGCTCACCAACTCAGTCTTTAAACAGTCTTAGAGGAACTCTACCCTAGCTGGGCTCTCCTGAAAACACTATTACAGGTTCTGAGTTACCTCAATAAAGTCCCAATGGGTAGGGATAGATGCTGCTGAAGGGCACCATGGCAGCACCATCATCCTGTTTTGACAAAGACATATAATTCAATCTCTCACAATTGCTAGATAAAGGATGATTATTTCAGTCCCTGCTCAAAATGACCAGATTCTATTCCTAAAACATCTGGACCAAGCTATTTTCAGCAATGTGCTATTGCCCCACCCCTTGAAGCACTCATTCGATTTGGCTTTGTCTGCATATGGGAAAATAAAGTGGCAGATACAAGTGTTTCAGTAGCTAATACAAGTCAAAACAATTCCCCAGTCATTTCAGTTAACAATGTTCTTCGGCTAAATGAGATGTTCAGAATCTTTATATGGACTTGGGTTCAGGGTCTGTGTACCTACAGGATACCAGGTACAAAGATCACCACTGTGTTAGGAGCAGTCATACATGCCATTTGAGATAAAGAGTAAAATCACTCCCTCAGCTCTGGAGAGGGAAATGGGACTTCTGGAAGTGACATTAAATCTTTCAGGCAACCACTGTATCATTTAGTGCACCAAAGTAACCATTTACTAAATGGTACCTCTGCCATCTGGTTTGTTATGGATGGAGGACTTACTCTGCCCCAGCTGAAAGGAAGTGTAGGAGAAAAATTCATAATCCTTATCAATATCATCACTTGAATAATAATGGTGAAAATATGTTGTAATCTTTAGCACATGAAAATGAGTGATTTTTAGACATTTTTTAAGAGATTATTGAAGGTGCATGTGTTTCAGATGAGCTGAAGTGATTAAAGTAATTAAATTAAAGTGATTTTAGATGTATTTTTTTTGTTTAAAAATCATTTTTGCAAATACTTAAGTATTGCAAAGATCATTGTATCTGATCTAATTTCCACTGTCTCCACATGATTCCATGCACATTTTCAAAGCCACAGAGGTTGCACACATAGTATTTTCTACAGGAAGAGGAAGCTCTTTTTTTCTTAGTGGTTTCCAAGCTTAAAATAATTCAACAGTAAACCTCTTAGTACACCCCAGACATCAGCAGCCACATAATTGCAGCTAAATCCAAGTTGATACCAGGGCACTTCTTGCTTCAAAGATTTGGGGGAAGTAAAAGAGGATGTGATGAGATTATTTTAATCCCTGGTTGCATTTTACTCCCCCGATAGCCTGAAGTTTGGCAAAAGACCTTTTAACCCTAAACATTTAATTACTTTACTTAAGCTACAGTGATTATAAAATACAGAATAATAGAAATGAAGGAACTGTTAGCTTAGGTGGTGTGCCATTTCAGGGTGAGTAGAGATTCTGTCCATCTGTAATGTATTTATTCTCCACAAGCACATTATGAGACCAATTTTGTACTATATTCCTCACTTGGGTATCTCTCTTCCCACCTCTGACCACCAGGCCTCAGTCTCTTTCTGTGAATCCACGTCTTCAGTTCTCTCTGTGAAGCTTGGTGTTTCTCAGGCTTCCCTCATTGGTGATATCATGAATCTACTTTACAGATCATGAAAACTCAGAGAAGTTCAGTAATTTGTCAAAGGTGTACAGCTACTGAATGGTTGGTCAGCTCTCACTGTTTCTTTCTTTTTTCCCTACTACCTCACACAAACATTTACATATATGAACTCAGAGGAGTTACTTGACCTGTTTGTGCTTCATTTTCCTCATGTGGAAAATGAGCTAACAACAATATCTACCTCCCACGCATGTGATGACCAAATGAGTTATTTCATCTAAAGCATGCAGAACAGTCTTGACACATATTAAGCACTCACTGCGTTCATTGTCATTAGTATCACTAATATCATTTTCAGTGGAGAAGATGGAAAAGACCAGAATCACTGAATCAGTTCTCTCATTGCCATTCAGCACACGATTTTATCCAAAGTCAGATGATGTGTTGTCCAAAATTCTTTCCATAGGGAACTCCTAATGACAATTCAGAGGCTTTGGGAGCCTAAAGAAGTAGAAAAAGAAATTTATATTTTATCATGGTGACTCCTGACATTACCACTTTGATCTATGAGCATGAAACTAAGGAGAGAGATGATGGACCAGATGTCCAAACACAAGAATCTAGCTACCTTAATCTTAAATATCCACCGGTGCATTAAGTGTTAGTAATTCTGGGAACCTCTGGCAAATCTATATTCAGGGTTAAATAAAGTAAAAGTCCCAGATTCCTGTTCTATATATCCATTTTTTTCTCTGATGGATGCAAATGTTGATGGATGTCTTCAACAAGCACTTCCAGTCACAGTTGAAGGAACTGACCACTAAAGAGAGAGTAGAAAGAAAAGCCATTGATAGCTCATGTGCTAGCTTGTAAAATGACCTTGATTTTCTGGAATAGTATAAAAGTTCTAGGTGCCAAGAATTCTGTGCAATTTAATCAAACAAGAATTAAGGGGCTATGAGTAAAAGAAAAAGACATAAGAGCAAGGAATGAGTGGGGAGGAGTGGAAGAAATAAGAAAGTAGAAATAAGAGGGAAAAACAGTGATGATTCCATTTAAGCTGATCCTTTAATGGTCATATCTCACCGGGATCCTACTTCTCCCTCTCTTCTTTTTCTTTACCCTCTAGGCATAGTGGGCTTCTTCTGGTTCCCCACTCAGCTTTTTCCAACCACAAGGCCTCTGCACAGACTATTCTTTGCCTATTCTCTTTCACTTGTCTCCCAACGGGTTCACTTTCTCATCTTGCAGGATCAGTTAAACCATATCCTCAGGGATGACTAATAAACCTAATGCAAGCCACTCATTCTCTCTTGTGGCAGCACTGTTTTCTGTCCTGTTAGGACACTTACCAGAATCCTAAGTAAGTATTTTTCTGTTTGCCTGTTTAATGTATGTCTTCCCCAATAGACTCTATTTTAGAAGGCAGACATGAGCTAGGGCACAGAATGTTGGTTAATCACAGCGGTATTTAATGGAATTTAAGTATTAATTCACTTAAAGATTTACATTCAGAGGCCAATTCCCTGGGAAGAGAGATACATTTTTTAAAACACGTAATTTTAAAAGAGGTAATTTGGAAATTGAGCAACTTCTCTGTGCTAAATGCTTTAAATGTGCTCCTTGGTGCCAAAATACATTATAATTTATCTTTTCCCTCTTTTCTTACAAGAAAGGAATAGAGTACATAATAATACCAGGTACCAACAAGGCTCTGACACAGACTGAGCAGGGATAGCTCCCTGCACAGCATGGAACAGCTGCAACGATTTCTAAACTATCTCTAGTGGCAAAATCTCAGTTCTATTTTCTACAATAGTGAGAGTCATACAGATCTCTTTCTTTATCTGTCAGAGAGAATCTCATGGGAAGAAGTAACAGGAAACGTTGACTTCTTTCTAACTATTTTTCTGAACTTTCTGAATCCTTAGACCCATCAGCTGTAAAGGAAAAGAAAAGTCAAATTCCTTGAGTTAGTGGAGATTATCATTGGTTTTTTGACCAGCCCGTTTAGTATAGACCTCTAAGTGCTATTGGCTGCAGAGGACACTTTTTCTGCTGCTACTTGGTATTTGGATACATGGGAACACTTTCCAACTGTTACTGGCTAGGGTTTCACAGCACTACACTGAATTAAGCAAAGCAAAATGTCTCAGCAAAACAGCTGACATCACCTCTTTAGCCAAAAACTCCTGGATGAACCCCTGCAGCCACCCTTAGGATTGAGGCACCAAACACAAAATGCTAGGTAAATCGAATCAAAATTCAAGAGCACCTCTAATTTAGCCCTTCTGCAATCTGTTACATACAAGCATATAATAGCCTTTTAAAGCATCAATGTCAAGGTGTGTGCAAACAACTCCAGGGAGAATTTCACCAGTAAGGATGGTGTTAATTCCAAATGGTCCCTAAATAATAATGTCAAGTCTCTAGGTAGCTCCCAGGATCCCGGTGAGATATAAGCATTAAAAGATCAGCTTAAATGGAATCATCACTGTTTTTCCCTCTTATTTCTACTTGCTTATTTCTTCCACTCCTCCCCACTCATTCCTTGCTCTTACGTCTTTTTCTTTTACTCATAGCCTCTTAATTCTTGTTTGATTAAACTGCACAGAATTCTTGGCACCTAGAACTTTTATACTATTCCAGAAAATCAAGGTCATTTTACAAGCTAGCACATGAGCTATCAATGGCTTTTCTTTCTACTATCTCTTTCTACCTTGTCAATAGGTAGGCAAGGCTGTATCATATAGGACCTTGGGAATACTGTGACTGCAGTGGTTTGAAGCAGAGGATTTAAAATACCTAAGTACCATTTTTTTTTCCTGAGGAAGATTTGCCCTGAGCTAACATCTGTGCCAATTTTCCTCTCTTTTGTATGTGGGTCACTGCCACAGCATGGCTGACAAGCAGTATAGGCCTGTGCCCAGGATCTGAACCTGCGAACCTGGGCCCCTGAAGCAGAGCGCGTGGAACCTAACCACCACGCCACAGGGCCAGCCCCACTAAGTGCCATTTTTAAAGATAGTCTAACTACTCTTTGGTGAATGAATTGCTAAAAGGCCCAGGGGCGTGGGGGAGAGTAGAAGCCCATTGGGAGGCTACTGCGGTTATTTACAAGGAAAACAATGATGACTTAGACTAGGGTGGTGCCACTGAGATACAGATAAGTGGGCTGATTCAATATGCATTTTGGAGGAAAACTTGAGGGATGTATACTGATGAATTGAATATGAAGGATGCAGGGCTTTGGAACATCTCAGGAATGCCTCCTGGGTTTCCAGTCTGAGCTTCTAGGTTTGTGGTCTGAGCGCCTGGGTAGATGGTGACATCACTTACTGAATTAGAGAGGACGTTACTTAGACTTTGAATACTTCGAATGCATTCCTTCATTTCTCCCTCATCCCTCTTCCTCCCACTATCCACCATGTTTCTCTAAATCCTATCTATCTTTCCAGGTTTGTTATGTTCAACAAACATATTTTGAACAATAATAAAAATAATAATCAATTAAAAAATTTTTGAGTGGTCCTAAATACAATACACACTCAACTCTTTTAATCCTCACAACAAAACTCTGTGGAAGAGATCCCACTTTACAGATAAAGAATGTGGAGGCACAGAGAGCTTAAGTAATATGCCTAAGGTCACGCTGTAATATAGCAATTGCTGGAAATAGCAAATCCTTCCCTTTACAGAGTAACAGTCAAATGCAGATGGCAGACTTATAAACAAATAGATACAGTGCAATGGTGAAGTTGTTCTAATAACTGAATCATTGGTGTTCTATGTGATCCAAGTAGGGACACCTGATGTAGTCCTGGACAGAGATAGTCAAGACAGGCTTCCTGGAAGAGACAATACCTGAGCTGCACTTTGAAGGGTAGGTGAAAATTATGCAAATTAAGTTAATAGGAATAGAGAAGGTCTTTCCAGGTAAAGGAAACAGAGGCAAGAGACATCAGAGGATGGAGTTGGAGGAGGGACAAGTAATGAGATAATATTGGAACAGAGTTGAGAAATACACTGGACAGATAGAGAAAGTCTGAAGTTTGTAGGTGGGGCATGGTTTAATTTGCATTTTACATAACTCTCTCTGCTGACAGTATAGAGGATAAATTGGGAGTAGGATCAAGTCAGAAGTCTAGGACTCCAATTTGAAAGCTTTTTATTCCTTTTTTTTTTTTTGCTACTGGGGCAAAAATGAGGGTTTGGTAAAGCAATGGTATTAGGGATGATGAAAATAAAGGGAACTTGAAAATTAAAGGAGAAAGTACATATAAAGTACTTATCACAAGGTTCGGCATATACCAGTTACATAAGAAACATTAGTTATCATTTCAGAAATTTGTTGCTACTTAACAAGACATTTTAAAGCTTAGTGCTTAATACAACAAAGATTTGTTATTTCTCTTAATTCTGTGTGTTGGGTGGGCTCTGCTGGGGAGTTCTGTTCTGTTGACGACAACTGGGGTCATTCATATAGCTGCACTCAACTTGAACTGGGGTGGGGCTGGAACTAGGAATGACCTTTCTTCCTTGAAGGCCTCTCTACATATGGCCTCTAGTTGTCCAGTGATCTAGCCTAAACAACATGGAAACTGGGCTTTGAAAGGGAGAAAGTGGAATCTGCCAGTCCTCTTAAACCCTGGTCTGGGAAGTCCTATAGCCATACTTCTTCCACTTTCTAGTTGTTCAAAGCCAATCACAAGGCCACTAGATTCAAGGGAAAGGGAATGGAAGGAATTGTTGGTGACCATATTTGTGGACTATGGACTGCAGATATTAAGACTGTCTAATGCCAATTTAATTCTTCAAACAACATTCTTTATTTTTATTTTTTATTAGTTTCTTTTTCTAACTCTGAAGGCTCCCTTTCTGTCTCAGGTGATATCTTACTTTCTTATCTTTCATTGAGTCCATGTTTTATTTTTTTTCTCCTTAATTTCTCAGAGAATACAAAGCAGGATTCTCTTCTTCAAAATTCTCAATTCTTCTTCAAAATTATGCTCTTCATTTATCTTCTGTATTCTTTCTTCTTTTGTTTCCTTTTTATTTGCTGAATGTTTTCAAATGTACTGGTATATGCACGTACATGCCTGTGTGTGGCTTGCTCATACTTCTTGACAGACTCTTGAGCATGACAGGTCTATACATGTCTTCTTAGTCCAAAAGGAATTTGACTAGATTCTCCTTGAGACCAGGGAAAATAGAGTTTTCTCCATTTATCTGGGCTCCTTTAATTCTTAATTTTGAGGATTGTGTCCTGAAGGTTTATAGTCAGCAAAGTGAAAAGACAGTTACAATCCCAGCTGAGATGTTTCCTCTGAATGGTTTTTGTCTTGTTTGTTTTACAAACAATATATCAGGCTTTTATGTTCCCCTCACCTTATTTGTAGGTATACTCTGTGGTTCTCACCATTTTCATGCTGGAGTTTTAACCTACCAATCTGGAGAGTCACCAGTCCTATTGGAAGGGTACTTACCAGTTAATTAAAAGTCACCTCCCAATTTAGTCAGCTATATTGGTGAAAATCATGGGAGGAAAAAATCCACCATCTTTCTATTCAGTGATGCCTTAGGTAAGGATACAATTTATTATCCAAACTATTATTAAAGGGGCATTGCTAATATAATAATATACAATAATAATAAATAAGACAGTAAACCAGGACTGTCTCAGGAAAACTGGGATATATAGTCACCCATGTGATGTCATGCCTGGAGCCATGGCAGCCAGTGTGTCTACAGTTTCCCATCTCTCCCATGCCAGACCCTTATCTTAGATTGTCCTCCTCCAGACTGATGGGTTTTACTCCAAAGGGAGTAAGGTCACACTGCTATTATTAGTAGAAGCCAGGCTGGAGAAAATCTACTTGAAGTGGATTCATGCTTTTTCTTTTCACTTCATACTGATGTGAATCCTTATAAGGAAAGTGATACAAGCTGGAAACCTAAGTCTCAATTCCTGACCCCTTCAAACTTTGAAGATATTAAATATCTTATACTCCTTCCTCTTCTCAACACTTTGTGCCGTGTGCCCTGGAAGGAACGTTACTTGTTAGTTGATGCCCCATGCAGTAGCCCCAAATGTTGAATCTGTGGCCGATAGCTAAGCATGTGAAAAATTCCAGTGGGTTGAGTGTGCGACTCTGCAGTTGGAGAAAGCTCTGAAGCTGTTTTTAACATGCAACATCTCCTACCCCCCAAAACACAAATATTGAGAACCACTGTCCTCTTTGATGTAACAGTGAGGCGAGTTATAGCAGGTCCCTAGTAGCTTCTGCCAGGATCAAGAAAGATGAGCTGTAAGGAAGGAACTTTTATATTTTAATTTTATTTGATATGAATGACATCTGAGTAAACTTGCTTTTTGTTTGAGGCCGGATGCCCTAGGGGACCAAGTCACCTAGGGAAGAAATTTATGGATCTGGTTATTAATGCACATTTGGTCCCTATAATAACTATACATAATATAATTCTATAATAACTATACATAAGATAATTCTTGATTAAATTATTTATTACTTGATAACATTGCTCATTTTTGTCAAGGGGCTATACAAGAGCTTTATTATACCTCTTATTTTTAAACTGATTGCTACTATAAATGAAGTTTTACTACTTCCTAACCATCTTCCACTGGCAAATTGCTATTCTTTTTTTTTTTTTTGGCAAAACAAAACAATCCAAAATGATAAATTCATCGGTAGATGGACAGAAGAATAGATAAATAGATAGATATGTGATTAAATAAAAACAGCAAAATCTTAGTGATAGAATCTAGATGGTATATGGGTGTTCATTGTAAAATTCTCTCAACTTTTCTGAAAGTTTGCAAATTTACATAATCAGATATTGGAAATGATTATTTATTGCTTTCAATTAAAATACATTGAGTAAAGAGAATTTTTGTTATGCTATTGTTGGGGAGAGGGAAATCCCGCCACCCACCCCCCCACCCCCCAGACCTCTTCAGTTCTTGTGGCTGTACTAATACAGGCATACCTTGGAGATATTGTGAGTTCAGTTCCAGACCACTGCAATACAGCAATTATTGCAATAAAGCTAGTCACATGAATTTTTTGGTTTCTCAATGCATATAAAAGTTATTTTTACACTATACTGTAGTCTATTAAGTGTGCAATAGCATTTTGTCTAAAGAATAATGTACGTACCTTAGTTAAAAATACTTTATTACTAAAAAATGCTAACCATCATCTGAGCCTTCAGTGAGTCATAATCTTTTTGCTGATGAAGGGTCTTGCCTCAGTGTTGATGGCTGCTGACTGATCAGGTCGGTGGTTGCTGAAGGCTAGGGTGGCTGTGGCAATTTCTTAGAATAAAACAAAAATGAAGCTTGCCACATCTATTGACTCTTCCTTTCACAATTTCTCTGTAGCATGTGATGCTGTTTGATAGCATTTTACCCACAGTGAAAATTTTTCAAAATTGGAGTTAATCCTTTCAACTCCTGCCACTGCTTTATCAACTAAGTTGATGTGATATTCTAAATCCTTTGTTGTCATTTCAACAATCTTCAGAGCATCTTCTCCAGGAGTAGATTCCATCTCAAGAAACCACTTTTTTTGCTCATCCATAACAAGCAGCTCCTTCTCCATTAAAGTTTTATCATGAGAGTGCAGCAATTCGGTCACATCTTCAGGCTCCACTTCTAATTCTAGTTCTCTTGCTAATTCCACCACATCTGCAATTACTTCCTCCAGTGAAGTCTTGAACCCCTCAAAGTCATCCATGAGAGTTGGAATCAACTTCTTCCAAACTCCTGTTAATGTTGATATTTTGACCTCTTCCCATGAATTACAAATGTCCTTAATGGCATCTATAATGATGAATCCTTTCTAGAGGTTTTAAATTTACTTTGCCCAGATGTATCAGAGGAATCACTATCTATGGCATCTATTGCCTTATGAAATGTATTTCTCAAATAACAAGGCTTGAAAGTTGAAATCACTCCTTGATCCATGGGCTGCAGGATGGATGTTGTGTTAGCAGGCATGAAAACAATATTAATCTCATTGTACATCTTCATCAGAGCTCTTGGGTGACCAGGTATATTGCCAATGAGGAGTAATATTTTGAAAGGAATCTTTTTTCTGAGCAGTAGGCCTCAACAGTGGGCTTAAAATATTCAGTAAACCATGTTGTAAACAGATGTGTTGTCATCTAGGCTTTGTTGTTCCATTTGTAGAGCACAGGCAGAGTAGATTTAGCATAATTCTTAAGGGCCCCAGGATTGTTGGAATGGTAAATGAGCACTGGCTTCAACTTAAAGTCACCAGCTGCATTAGCCCCTAACAAGAGAGTCAGCTTGTCCTTTGAAGTTTTGAAGCCAGGCATTGACTTCTCCTCTCTAGCTATGAAAGTCCTAAATGGCATCTTCTTCCAATATAAGGCTATTTCATCTACTTTGAAAATCTGTTGTTTAGTGGCCACCTTCATTAGTTATCTTAGCCAAATCTTCTGGAAAACTTCCTACAGATTCTACATCAGCACTTGCTGCTTCACCTTGCACTTTTATGTTTTGAAGATGGCTTCTTTCCTTAAACCTCATGAACCAACCTCTGCTGGCTTAAAACTTTTCTTCTGCAGCTTCCTCACCTCTCAGCCTTCATAGAATTGAAGAGAGTGAGGGCCTTGACTTGGATTAGACTTTGGCCTGGGGGAATGGTGTGGCTGGTTTGATCTTCTACCCAGACAACTAAAACTTTCTTCACATCAGCAATAAGTCTGTTTTGCTTTCTTATCATTCATGTGTTCACTGGGGTAGCACTTTTAATTTCCTTTAAGAACTTTTCCTTTGCATTCACAGATTGGCTAACTGGTGCAAGAGGCCTAACTTTTGACCTATCTTGGCTTTCAACATGCCTTCCTCACTAAGATTAATCATTTCTAGCTTTTGATTTCAAGCGAGAGATGTGGAACTCTTCCTTTCTCTTGAACACTTAGAGGCCACCGTAGAGTTATTAATTGGCCTCATTTCAATATTGTTGCATTTCAGCCCTGGTGAGGCCCAAGGAGAGGGAGATAGACTGAGGAAAAGCTAGTTGGTGGAGCAGTCAGGACACACACATTTATCGATTAAGTTCGCCATTTTATATGGGTGCTGTTCATGGCACCCCAAAACAATTACAATAGTAGCCTCAAAGATTATTGATCACAGATCACCATAACAATTACAATAATCATGGAAAAGTTTGAAATATTGCTAGAATTACCAAAATGTGACATGGAGACACAAAGTGAGCAAATGCTGCAGGAAAAATGGCACAGATAGACTTGCTTGATGCAGGGTTGCCACAAACCTTCAATTTGTTAAAAAAAAAAAAAAGAAAAAGGCAATATCTGCAAAATGCAATAAAACAAAGCACAATGAAGTGAGGTGTGCCTGTAATAAAATTGACACAAGACCAGATTAACAGGAGAAAAAACAATTTAATACATGCACACAGGAGATCATAAAAATGATGCTTAGAGAGTGAGCAAAACAGGCAGTTTATATGTCTTTTTACACAAAAAAACAATAAGTTTATGAGGAATTGACAGGACAAAGAAACTTAAGTTTGAGTGCTTAATTAGTAAGGAATTTAAGGAGAGTTTGAGTTTGGGGTAGTAAATTAGTAAAGAAGTAACAAGGTTTGTTTATACAGGCTTCTCAGCCCTGAATTACCTAGGTCTGGTGATACAGATGCAGGGAGAGCACACTTCACATGGGAGATTTATTTCCTGCTTTCTGGGGAAGCAGAGAGAGGAAGGTCAAAATGCCCTTTTTGCACTGGCTGCTTCTTAAGTAACTTTAATTCAAAATAATCACTATGCCATTGTGCAATATTTTGGGGTGGCTTCCCTGGGGCCCAACACTATCCTTTCTCTGACCCCCCCCAAAGGCCACTAAAAGTAGTTAGGACAAATTTCCAAACACAGCAACACAGCACTAACTCTGAAGATCTCACATCTGCCATGTATCATGCAGTCCAGGTGGACACATGGGCACTCAGAACTGACTTTTGCCATCTTGGTTCTCTTGGCACCAAGTGCCACCTGAAAGACAAGTCTGAATATTCTTTACCTGAAGTTGTAAAATCTCAGGTCACTAATAAGACCTGACATTGGTAGGGGAGAAAAACCATATTGAGGCAAATTGAACAGAGAAAGAAGATTAGTTTGGGGGAAACTATGCGGATGAGTAATTTCTATGTTCTGTAACTAGATCTTTAAGCTGAGGGGTGTTCCCTGAGGTGACAGTGTGTGAAGGAGAGAAAGGAGGCAGTGAGTGTCAGATCAAAGCACAGGGCACCCAAACCCAAAGTGTTTTAGCTGTGAGCCTCACTGACACAGGCCCTCAGGTGTCCGACCCACCTAAGCAGCAGTTGCAGTTATTCCGTCATACCCATCCCACCACGCTATCCCTTCATTATTGATACTGTTCTGCACAAAATAGCCACCCTAACTCAGAAATGAATAATATTATGAGACCTATCTAAAAGACAAAAGAGGAAAGAAAAAGAAAATGAAATTAAGGAACATGAGTAAAAGCAGATAGAAATCATATATCACAGGACTATTTACCCAAAGAAGCACAGGAATCCTTTATAAAATACTTCTTCATATTCTCAATGAGTTCGAGTTAACAAGTTTTTTCAAAAACAGAGCTCTAAGAAGAGATATAAGGGCTTGAATAAAAAGTGTTAATATTTCGAAGCATAAAAGCAAAACAGAGATAAGCCACATTAAAAATAACAAAAGGAGAAGTTAGACTAAATTTTGATAAAGAATTGGGAGACAAGTTTTCTATATTTCAGAAAATAGAGCAAAGACAATTCTAGATTAGATTATAGATACAGAAGACAGTTAAACGTTATCCAATATACATATAATTGATGATGCTAAGAACAAGTGGAAGAAAAATAATGTATTTAAAGATAGAATGAAAAAAACATTAGTTGAAAAGAAGATCTTAATTTCTAAGGAAAAAAACATACAGTGTGTGCCAGGAAAAATTGATAAAAATTATCAATAGCAAGGCATTGTAATATTGAAATTACTGAAGTACAAGTACAAAGAGAAGAAAAATCACTATCTCTGAATAAACAGAAAAAGTAAGTTAGAGGAGATGCTTGATGTAGTGTTTGATGCCAGAAGAAAGTTGGTCAATATCTACAAGGTTGAGTAGAAAGAAATTGTGATGGAAAAAAATAATACCTTCTTTGCCCTTTGAATATAAAGTCCAAGAACAGATCATCTCAAGTATGTAAGAACTAAGCAGATAAGGTACTCTTGTGCCATTCTTAGTGAGGGGGCAAGGGGACATAAAAAATGAAACTCAGCCAACTTATAGAACTTAAATCTTAGGAATAAAGAACTAAGAGAGGTAAAAGGACAGTGTCACTCAATAAATATATTTCAATATAGAAAGAAGATACAACAACCAGGATTATTGTTTCAAAGTAAATATAATCATTTTAAACTTTGACAATAAAAATAATAATATAATGAACAAAAATTAAGTGACAGAGATGGAACACAAAGTTTAAGTGTGCTAATATCTGTATCCCTCATAGTAGGAATAAAGAAGTATTTTCTACCATTGGAATAAAAAGCAAATATTAACTCCAACTCTTTTAAAGATTTTAATAATCTGTTTCCTAGTTTTTTTTAATTTAAAGAGATTTTTTAAGAAATATTTTGTGCTATGGAAACATCACATGAAGTTCAGAGAGCCCTTCAGTTTAACTTTTTCATCACTTGAATTCAAGTTAAATCTGTCTTGTGAATAAGCCTAGCAAGCTGTATGAAATGCCATTTACCAATGGATGACAAAGGTTATTTTTTAGCTTGGGAATTTGTAGTGGCTGTTTTCTTTTGTGTGTGTGTGTGAGGAAGACCAGCCCTGAGCTAACATCTGTTGCCAATCCTCCTCTTTTTGCTGAGGAAGACTGGCCCTGGGCTAACATCCTTCCCCATCTTCCTCTACTTTATATGGGACGCCGCCACAGCGTGGCTGACAAGCGGTATGTTGTTCCGTGCCTGGGATCTGAACCTGGGAACCCCTGGCCACCAAAGTGGAGCACAGGAACTTAACTGCTACACCACCAGGCCAGCCCCTGTAGTGGCTCTTTTTATATTTTACTTTTTTGAATTGATATTTTTAAGTATATTTTTTCAAAAACCATAGTCATATTTTCTTTAAAAAATGTGATCACTTCTGTTTTGTGTGAATAAAGGCACAGAAATCACTTTGAGGATAATTCTCTGATCCTTTCATCTCTATGGGCAGCTCATTTGTGCATGACCAGTTGCTTTGGGGGGTCATCTGTATTAGCCATTAAGATGGTAAAATCACTGGAGTGATCCATTCTGTTTACTTTCTTGTAGCTTAGACACAGATTGACCGGTTTACTAAAAAACTTAGAAAACACCTGGAAAATTGATGAGATGTGCCATATCTTATTGTCATTGCTGAGATTCTAGGGTTTTCTGGTTTTTGTCAGGTTTAAGGCTGACTGACTCTAAATTCTCAGAGCCGCGAGAATGTAAAGTATTGCTCTTCATAAGCCTAGAGCTGAAGTTCATGTAACTTGCTTGGGAGGCTTACTCAGTGTTTCCTCCTGTGCAGAGTTGGTGTTTAAAGTGTGATTCAAATGTTTGTAAATTGAGTTACATTTTCACATGATGACCTTCTCACCAGTATATTTGTGTAATTTTGATGTTAATGGATTTGGTTTGTGTTGTTAAGGTGGAAAAAATGTGTTACTGGGAGGTAATTACTATTAAGCTATTTAATTATTGATTTCCCCAACATAGTAAGGTTGACATTTTAGCAGATATAATGAAGGAAAAGATATGCATTAACAGAATGAGAATGGAATAAATGCACATTTTAGAGGGAGACATGATTCATTTTAGTAGACATGCAGTAATTATCCAGGAACTGTGACTGCTTTCTTCGTAAACGGCATTAACTATTTAAGTTAAACAACAGAACTATAATATGTAAGGATACTCTGGGGGTGTTCAGAACCCTAGCTTCAGCTACGGGATACATAAAAACTTCACGTTTACAATGTCTTCTTTTGTAGTTCCTCTCTTCATTGCCCTTTATCAAAAGCACACTCTGTTTTGAAGTATTTATACTGGCTTGTGCTTCATTCTTCGTTTAGAAAAACAGATTTTTGCTTTGCATAGTTGTCTAATAGCTATAAATAAATGCAGCTACTTCTCCTCTTGAAAGGGATGACTTTGCATTTGAGACTGAATGAAAAAGATCAGCTCAGGACAACCCCAGAGTTCCCAGCCTGTCTGAGTCTTGGCTTTTCATTTGTGGTTTATCTGCCTTTCTGATTTCAGCCACTGTGAGCGTGCATTAGACTACAAGGTAATGAGCCCTTAAAAATGACAAAAATAAGTGCTTACACATCCAAAGGAGTATTAGCCTCTAAAGAATAGCCTTTGATGAAAACATGTTTTGAACTATCTTTTGGATCGCCTTCAGAGTCAGTGTATGAGACCCACAAGAAATAATGCCTCATTTAATCACAGAGGCACATGGTTTTTGACATAAAATCATATGACCAAGCTGGTAAACCACCATATCAGACAAGCTTTGTTTGAAATAATATTCAGCCACTTTTCTTACACTACAGCATGAATGCAAATGAGAAAAATTTGTCACCATTTAGGTAATTCAAAAGAATGTAATACAGAGTCTTAAGAGAGTTCCCAAAATGAAGTTTCAGAAATATCCTGGGATATGAAAGACTATTTAGCATATAAGAAAAAAGTTAGAAATAGAATAATTGAAAAAAATCTCCAGAATGAAAAGAAGGAAATGGCAAAGATAGAAATTTATATAATGGGTTAGAAAATGGAAGAATATTTTCAAATTGATTTATAACTCTAAGTACTTTCTTGGAAAAACAGCATAAAGAAAGAAGAAAGCACAAATATACAAAATTTAAAATGGCATGAAGGAAATAGATTTTATTGGAAAACTCTCTAAAATGCATTCAAAAATTCTCAAATTTTTAGGAACCTAAAAATTAACAAAAGTGACTCCAGAGAACTGAACTTGATGAATAACTATGAAATTTATTTAGAAAATTATTAAAAAGTTATAGCAAAAAGATATTTCCAGACTCAAATGATTTTCAGAATTCTTCTTCTAAATTTTCAAAAATGAGCTAATTTACAAATTATACAAACTTTCCAAACATAACTCAAGCTTCCAAATTCTTTGAAAAAAGACATCATAACATTTTAATAGAAATCTGATAGAGATGACAAAATACAATATTCTTACTTATTACAATCTTAATGCAATCTTATTAATGTTGGGGCAAAAATATTAAATGTTAACATACAGAATAATGTACATTAAAAAATATTATACCATTTACCAAGAATATATATTTCTCAAACATATATCCAGCATCAGTAAAAGTTTTTTTTATATCAAGAATAAAATACTAATGCCTACTCTCCCCATTCCATATCCATATTGTTCTAGAAATAGCACATGCAATTCGACGTGAGAAATGAAAATTAAAGATGTAAATATTTGTAGGATGAGACCAAAGTTATTATTAGTTGCTGCTTATATAATTGCATTCCTGTAAATCCAGTAGAATCAACTGAAATGCTTAAAAAACAGTTCATACAGTTATGTGCCACATAACGATGTTTCAGTCAAAGAAGGAAGGCATATACGACAGTGGTCTCATAAGATTAGTACCATACAGTCTAAGTGTGTAGTAGGCTATACCGTCTAGGTTTGTGTAAATGTACTTATGCTGTTCACACAGCAACAAAATCGCCTAAGGATGCATTTCTCAGAACGTATCCCCGTCATTAAGCGACACATGACTGTATATAAAAGTATCTAGGAATAAAATCATCAGCTTTAGTTTTTCATCTTTTCTCTTTGGTCAGTTTAACTATACCTAGAAAATAGATATTTTTATATATTTTCATGAGTTTTATAAAGTATTACTTTGTCATTTATTTTATTTCCTCTGTATCTGTTAGTGCCCCACTATTTTAAATGTTTTGTATTTGTGTTCTCCTTTTGTCATTTTCATTATGCTTTATTTTGGTTTTTTTTTTAAGTTCTTAGACTTACTAATCAATTCTACTACTCTTTTTATTTGTAAGTTTAAAAAAAAATCTTTCTTGGCACCATTATTTTGATTTCAATAGATGTATTCAAGTTATTTTTCTTCTTAATTCTTCACTGGAACCTCTATGTTCTCTCCATTGGCGAAGACATTTCTGGAAGTTCATATTTAGAAATTTCTTTAGAATTAATATTCTATTTTTTTGAATAGTCTAAACTGTAACAAATCTTCCTCTCTTTATTTTCATAGAATAATATAAAATAGTAGTTGTTTTTGTCTAAATAAAGCTTAGCTGTTATACTGGTTGACCAAGCAAGGCCGTGTCAATCTGTCAAAAAATCGTGTGCCACTATGAAGTAAATGGGACACTGTCCCTTGTGGGCAACTCCAGAAAATAATATGTTCAAAATATGTTCTCAACAAGGCCTGTTCATGTCTTTTTTTAGTAGTTAACACTCATTTAGATGTGTAAGCATTTTCTTTTTTGCATGTGTAATCTTCAAGAATTCATTGCGTGTATCAGAGGTATCATATATATTGCAGGTATATGGAGAATGATATAAAAATGAATAGCTTTTTATACAACCAATAAGCAGTTAGAAAATAGAATGGGAGGAAGAAACCATTTACAATAGCAACCAAAAAGTAAGATACCTAGTATTGAAGTTAACCAGAAATGTGAAGGACCTATATGAAGAAAACTTGAAGCTCTAATGTTACATAGACTTTAGTAAAATTAGAGATGATCTTATTTTTTTATAAGAAACCGCAATATTATGCATTGGCAAAGTTCCATTTATTAAACTATAAATTCAGTGTGTTAACATTCCAGCTAAGCTTATTTTTGTATTTGACAAAAGGACACAAAATTCACTGTGAAAAATAAAACAAATGAAAAATGCCATAACATTTTTCAAAAAGAAGAATGAATGAGGTAGAAGTTGCCCTATCTAGGATAAAACCCTATAACAAAGCTACTAACTAAAACAGCTTAAAAATAAAGAACCAATAGGTTATAGGAGAATGTCTCCAAATTCTCTAGATCAGAAGTAATGATGATAGTCAAATCATTGGGAAAAGAGAGCTAATTTACTAAGTTATGTTGGGACAAGAGACGAGCTGTATGAAAAAAAAGAAACTGGATTCCAGTCTCATTTCTCTTACCAAAGTAAATTATGGAAAATAAAAACTAAATTTTGCTGATTTGAAGAAAATCATAGTAAACTTATTTGGAATTTTGGAATTGGTGGAAGGTCTTTCCAGGAAGGACACAATACACAGAGCATGAAGAGGAAATCATTAAGAAATCGACAACATTATGACCTACTAAAAAAGAATCTGAACTAATGAAAAATACAGTAGAGACAAGTAATAGGTCAAGAGTAGTGTTCTTAATTTACAAAAATTCATACAGATCAGTAAGGACAAAATATGCTTAACCCAAAAGACAATGCACAATTCACTGAAAAAGAAATTTAAATGAGCAATAAAAATATAAAATGACAATCTTCATCCTCATAATTATAGAAATGCATATCAAACAATAAGAGATGCCATATTTAATCAATCAGATTAATAGTTAAAATAGGTTTGATACTATCCAGTGTCAGTGAAGATTCAGAAAAATAGGCACTGTTAGTAAACTGTTGCTTGGAGTGTAAATTGGTGTAATATCTTTTTCAGACAATTAGATCATATGCATCAAAAGTTAAAATATGCATTTCCTTATGACTTTGAGTCTCCTCTGCTAGGAATTTATTCAAGAACATACTCCACATGTATTTCAAGACACAATTCTTTCACCAGCCAGAATGTTCATGGTAAAACTAACAAACCATAAATACCAGGAATGATCATGTAAGGGACCTGGTGGAACCATTAAGGCAGATGATATGTCCAATGAAAGGCTATAAAATCTCCCGAAACATGAAGCAAATCTCTAAGTGCACACATGGAAAGACCTACAAGATAAATAATGTAGTTCAAAAAGTAAAACAATGATCACACAGTGTGTATGATGTAGTTCCTTTATTTTAAAGAAAAACTGTTTATGTGCATGTATGTGAGTGTGTGATTAAACATAACTGAAAAGATATAAGAAATTTAACTCTGATTGCCTTTGTCTAGGATACTGGTTCCAAATTTCAGTGTGTATCAGAATCACCTGGAGAGTTTGTTAAAACCCAGATTGCTGAGCCCCACCCCCAAAGTTTCTGATTCAGTGGATCGGGGTGGTACCTGAGAACATGTATTTCTAACAATTTCCTGGGTGATGCTGATGCTACCGGTCCAGGAACCACACTATGAGGACCACTGACTGTGAGGACCACTGATGTAAAAGAACTAGGCTTCTCAACTTGATACCTCTCTGTTCGTTTGATTTTTTAAAAAATTATGTATGCATTCCTTTATTTTCTTTGATGATCAAAGGTGGCAATCCAAGTAGTGAGGTTCTAAGGCATTTTAATTTTCTTTTTCATACTTTATCATATTGAAAAAACAATAGTCAATTTTTTTTAAAAAATCTACCAAATAAAATCAAGTACACTGCTTTTAGTTAAATATTTTGTTTGGTTATGCATTTCCTTAGAAATGGACTTAGTGAAATATTAAATCTTTCCCACCTTTTAACCCTCCTAGATATATCCTTGTGCCCCAATTTGAACTCAGAAGTTAAATTGGCTTAGATAGTATGCCAAGAAGCCAAAATATTTTAAGAACATGGGGATTCACATTCTTTCATAACACCAAGATTAATGCCAACTTTATATATAAGATAAAAGAACTGCTATGTTCCGTAAAGTAGGAATGACAAATATACAGCATACAATCACTATAATAGGACACCATCCAAGATGCCAGACAAGATGACAAACTCTTGAGAAAGACTGGGTGTTGGTATTTGCCATCTTACTTGTATTTCTGTTAATACATCTTTCCATTGCCTCTTCTGGTTCAGAATTTTATAAACCTTTAGAACAATAACAGTAACAAAAAGAATGGGTTGTCCAAATCTATCCCATTCCCCTTTTTCTTTTAACAGGCTATATTTCTAAAAGCTTCTCTTGGTATTATTTTTGTTTTATTTAGATTATTTTTATTTATTCATATCCATTGTATAGTGTCCCTTAGGAGCATTGTATAACATTATGAGAACAAATACAAAATAGCTAAAAATTGGAATTCCTGTCTTGCCAATCCCCATACCTTCTGTTGGGACAGAAAACCTGAGCAAACAGACATTGCACTAGACCGTGTCAGCAGCAAAGCAAGCTGAGGTTGAGTTACCAAGGGAATGGATTCTTGTGTTTTGTTTTCCATACCAAGGCCATTTTTTTTCTTTCCCTTAAAGATCAAATCCGGTGGTTCATTAGCTATTCTGGCTGATCTCAGCTTCCGCTGTGCATGCTCTTGTCTTCCTAGCCCCACACTCCAGGGGTTTTGATAGAACAAGGTTAATACTTGAAATCACGCTCAGAAGCAAATTGATTGCAAGTAGAGGATGTAAAGCTTGTCTGGCACCATCTCCTTATGGCCTTAAGTTAAGCAGGCAGTTTGCAACAACTGAAGCTTTAAAATTCTTTTCTTTAACTGACATCAATAGCAGAGAATGATATTTCTCTCAAACCATGTGCCACTAACACCAGATTAGCTATGATAAGAGACTCATATACCTTTGACAGGAGCTGAACCCTATAGCTAGTTCATATGAATGTTAAATAAATTGTCTTCTTCTTTCCTACCCCTGCCCCAACCAGGCTGCTATTATTTAATTTAGCATGCATTTAATGAACCTCTCCTATATGCAAGGTAGGTACTAAGAAAAGATTTGCATGCTGCACAGTTCTACCCCATTCATATAGATTTTGATGTGAATAGTATCAAAGCACCCCTTTTGTGTCTACAGGTTGAGAAATGTCTCTCCATAGATCTCTCAGCCTCTTATGACCCTAGGAGTTGTGCAATTACAACTTGCCCAGTCAAACATGGCACTAATCTAGGCCAGTGTTGGTGGGGGGTCATCATGATTAGTTATAAGATATCATCTGTCCTCTTTTAGAGCTCATAATTGGGGGAAGGGCTGGGGGGAAAGAGCCACAGTCACAACTTACTATAACTGGTAACCCAAGTTATATTTATGTTACTGTAGAGATCTGAATAAAGGAATCCAGAATCAGCAAAGCGGGTGTAATGAGTTGTGCTCTGGGTGGGGTGTGAAAATCAAGAAAGGCTTCACAGAGAAGAAGACATTTGATTTGGGCATTTCAGAATGAGTCACACTTGGATGGGAGGGGAGTGAGAGGGTGGGGCACAGTATAGATGGAAACAACATGAATGCCACTGTTGCCCACATTTGTCTGGGGTGAATCCTAACTGAGGATAATTTAAACACTTTCTCTTGCAATTTGAAGAACACAAACCATGGCTTCTCTCTCAGTGAAAGACCATTCTTCTCTATATTGCTGAATCTGCAGTCTCAATTTATGAAGATATGTATGGCTTGTCTTGGGAGTCTGAGTAATCACTGGCATTGTATAGGGAAATACATTTGCATGACATTATGAGAATGTCAAGTTGTCTTTCAAAACTGGGCATAGAAAAAAGACCTACCAGTGCCTGGGCTATCTCTGAGTGCTGACTGTGGGAACATCCGCCAATGGCATTCGCTCTACTGTATGCACACATTTCAATCACCCCAAAAGGCCTCCTGTCCACAAAAGGCTGGACAGTGCTTACCTCTCACTCAATGCCACATTAGCATTTCTATTCTCATGCTCTGTGGTCATAGGAGGCTGGGAGATCTACAGAGAGACATTTCTCAACCTCTAGACACAAAAGGGGTGCTTTGAGTCCCCTGAAGGGCACCATCTCAGTAAGGGAGTGTCCGTTAAAAGACTCCATATTGCATTCCAACACCTCCAGAGACTGAAAGGGGAGCAATTTGGGAAAGCAGAAATGGATGTAGGTATTCATGGAAGGAGATTGTAATAAGGAATGTGAATAAAATGGTATACACACACACTGCCTTATCGGAGCAATTTTCTACAGTGACGTTGACTGTATGAAGCCCACGTTAACACTCAGGGAATCTTTCCTCTTTGATCCCTGCAACTGTAATTCTACTAAGATGCAAGGGAGATGGACACACTTAAAGGCTCAGGCTGGTATTCATTGAGCTGTCCAATTTCACAAATTTGGAACTTCTTCACCACAAAAACCATTTCAGGTGTCTTTTCCTCTTGATCTACACATTTGCTGCAAGATTGGGCCTTTATAAGCTTTGGATATAACATAATAATAAATGTTTATTGAATATGCAGTTAAATAAAGAAGTTGCTTAATATTAGTGGTGGTTGAGAGAGTGGGCTCTGAAATCAGATTCTCTGGACTGATATGAATGGTATACCAACTGAAAAATTCTCCTTTTTAGTTTATACTTTAGTCTCCCGATCTGAAATGGGGAGAAGTGGGGATTATGGTTAAAAAAATATGAGGTCATGTAAGCAGAGTGGCAAATGCTTGTAATGCTTAGATAGAATTATCACCTCCCCAAAGTTCCTTTGGTGTCCAATACAGTTAAATTTAATTTCTAAATAACATGAAAGGATTGCTGTTAACAGAGTAAATTGATATAATTCCAGCCAAAAGCAAGCACACTTGACCTTTCATATAGATTATAGTGTCTCTTCAAGGCCAAATTTGCATTTTGAGATTTTTTTTTGAGAATATTGAAAATAACTTATAGATTTATACACCTATTATATGAGTCAGGAATGTGTTTGGCTACAACTAATGGTGGCCTAGCCAGCCCTGGTGGTCTAGTGGTTAAGATTCAGTGCTCTCATCACCAAGGCCTGGGTTTGTTTCCCAGTCAAGGAACCATACCACCTATCTGTCAGTTGTCATATGGTGGTGGCTGTGTGTTGCTATGATGCTGAAAGCTATGCTGCCAGTATTTCAAATACCAGCAGAGTCACGCATGGTTTTAGTGGAGCTTCTAGACTAGACAGACTAGGAAAAAGGACCTGGCCACCAACTTCCAAAAAAAAATGAAAACTGTGAATAGCAGTGGAGCATTGCCTGATATAGTGCAGAAAGGTGAGAGGATGGTGCAAAAAGAGTGGGCAGTGTTCACCTCTGCTGTACACAGGGTCACCAAGAGTCGGAATAAACACCAAAGCACTAACAACAAAACAGTAGCCTAAATAATTAGCGGTATATTTTCTTATGTATCAAGGTAGGATGTTGCTGTTCTTGTTTCCTGTGCTCAAAAACGTCCTTAAAGGGTCTGGCTCCTTTGTCATTTTCTTCCAGCAGCCTTACCTTCTAGTCTTCTAAACTAAGACTAGTTACCTCATGGCCACAAAGCAGCTGTGATATTCAGGCCTCCTACCAGCATCATAGGCCAAAAGAAGGAGTGTAGGGTCATCACCAGATGATCTGTCATTTTTATCAGTAAAGCAAAAGCTTTCCAAGAAGAACCTCCAGCAGATTTCTCCTTCTATCTCATTGGCCAGACCTGACCTGTCATGTAAACATGCATAGCTATAAGGGAATCTGAAAAAGCAGGTAACAAGATTGTCCTGGGTGGACTAATCATAATCTATCAACTAAGGGCAGGGATATTGTAGCCTCAAAAAAAATCAGATTTTTGTTAACATAGAGCAGTGGTTCTCAAACTTCAGTGTGCATAAAAATCACCTGAAGGGTTTACTAAAACAAAACTTTCTGGGCCACACCCCCAGAATTTCTGATTCAGTAGCTCTGGAGTAGGGGTCAAGAATTTTCATTTCTAACAAGTTCAGTGATGCTAATGCTGCTGGCCTGGGGCTCACACTTTGAGAACCTCTGTATAGAGTTACAAACTTTTCTGGAAAGGGTCAAGTAGTAAATATTTTATGCTTTGTAAGTTGTACAGTCTGTCACAAAATGCAGTGCAAAAGCAGCCATAGACAATGTGTGAATGAATAAGCACAGCTGTGTTTCAATAAAACTTTATTTACTAGAACAGCTGTGGATTGGATATGGACCATGGGTTGTAGTTTGCCAACTCCTGGCACAGAGGATGGCAGGAATGAATATTGGATAGTTTTCCAGCTATTGTGGCTACATCAATCATTCCATTTTATTATATTCATGGACTCAGTGGATTATGAAAGAGCACAGTGGGGATGACCCCTCCCTGCTCCACAATGTCTGGGGCTTCGGATGGGAAGACTTGAATAGCTGGGATTGGCTTGAATGCCTGGGGACTGAAATTGTCTAGAGGCTCCATTCACATATCTGGCACCTGGCCTGGGATGACTAGAAGACCCACTCTGTTCTAACTATGGACCAAAATACCTACATGTTGCCTCTCCTTGTGACCAGGATTCTCATAGCATGGTGGTTGAGTTCTGAGGGAGACTTCCAAGAAAACCAGGGAGAAGTTCATCGTCTTCAATGATCTAGCCTTGAAAGCCATAAGCATTTGTTGCATCTCATTCTGTTGGTGAAAAGTGAGTCACAAGCCCACTCAAATTCAAAAGGAGAATTAGACGTCACTTTGACAAGTGAATGACAGGGTCACATTATAGAAGAGCGTGTAGGATGGGAGATAATATTGTGGCCATCTATGGAAAATAGATTCTACCATAGGCAGATACATAACAGTGTCTGTCACATCCCCACTCCTTCTTATATGTCTGCTCCAGTAGGAACACAAGATTTAAGTTTTCCTGGAAGCTTGTAGTCAATGAAGAATCCCATTACCCCGATGTTCTTCATGTGGGTGTTATGGATCACATTAGTCAATAATTTGCTTTCTACTGGTCCCTAAATCTCCTCTCTGAACCTTTGATCAGTTCTCGTCATTAAAGGACTCTTAAGGCTCTAGAAGTCCTAGTTAAAAGCCTCTCTCCTAGCATCAGAGCACAGAATGTATGTCCATCAGAGCATCATAGGGGATCATTTCTGGAGATGACCACTAAGTTCAGCCTGGCCAATGCTGCTGCTTTTCCAAGTCCCCATTACCTATCAAGTCATCTTGGTCTTAATGGTTTCTCATTTCTGCAGAATCTTGATCAGCTCTGCAGGGATGAAATCAAAAAAATGAACAAAGAAAGAAATCCAGAGCAGGTATCATCCATCATTCAATGTCATTATTAAGCAAAACCTTGAATTTCTTTGTGTGTAAGAATAATGCTATAAAGTCCAAGGCACCACTCCCCTCCTCAAGGAGCATATGATCTTTGGGAAGATTGGACCTATACTTAAAAAAAAAAAAAGATGACTGTCAATAAAGAGGTGTATATGGTGTGCCAACAGAAATACATTTTGATGACTTTAAAATGAGGCTGAGATTCTTCTCGGCTGAATAGCTAAAAAAGCCGCCCTGGTGGAGGGATTTCTTAATTTGCACCTAGAAAGACAATAGAAAAAGGGGATGGATGGATGGATGGATGGAAAAGGAGAGAAAGTCTATTTCAGGCAAGAAGTACCTAGAGCCTGATGATGCAAGAGTGGAACACCATGGGTCTCGCTGGAGTTGGCGAATAGATCATTATTTCACTGTGTCAATACAAATTCTGCCCATATGTGTGTGAAAAATCATTATGCTTGCCTCGCCTTATTTTAAAAGCACCCTAATAGTATGCTACTTAATACTTAAAGAGTCCTATAAATCAATGACCTCCCTAGTTCCAAATATTGACTTGTTCTATAAACCATGACAAACTTTTATTTCAATAACATTTGATAGGACATTTTTCTATAAAATGTGAAGTGCTTTAAAAAGGTTGTCTTTTGGCATGGCAGTAAAAACTGCCTTGGATTTTTTGGAGCATGTGCATTGTGGAAAAGTCGCTAAGGTAGGTATGTTGAAAAAGTTTTCTTTAGAGAGATGGGTTACTGATAAGTAGCCCAAGTCTCTTTTCCCAAGTACATTCAGAAAATCAATACTTGGATCAAAACTAAAGGTATACTCTCAAGAATTATCTGAGCAATTTTCTGTGTTTAGAGTTTTCCAAATTTTTCTAATTTAGAAAGTGCCCATCCATCTTTTTAACCACGGTGTTTATTGACTGCCTATTGTATATAAAGTCTATCTTTAAAAAGTGAAGTACAGAGAGGATACCAAAGAGGCAGAACACATGATCATTAACTTCAGTGAATGCATGCCATGCTTACAGAAATGTGGTACTGCTACTAAAACTCATATTAATAGCAATAATATTAATAATTAACATTTATAACATAATTACCACATTATGTACTACCATAGGCAGTATTTCACTTAATCCTCACAATATCCCTATGATGTAGTACTACCATCTCCATTTTACAGATGAAGAAACCACGGCCACATAGATTAAGGTTCTCACCCTTAGACAACCCTAGCAAGCTGTTGGAGCTGGGACTGGAACTCATATCCACTTCCCTTCAAAGTTGATGTTCTTTTTGAATTACAGTTTTATTTACAGAATGTGTCAAGATTTAATTCTAAACGTAGAAAAACAACAAAAAGGAATATTGTGCCTGTGTTGAGGTGGTGTCCAATGGACAGGTTGAATTAATTCTGGAGGAAGTGAGTTTTGATCAGAATTTGAGAAGCCAGGTCTGGGGGGGAAATTGCAGAAAGAACATTGATAGGACATTTCCTTTATGAGAAGGGAATGGTCAAACTGTGAGTTGGAGATTAACCATATCGGATTAGCCGGAGAAAAGAATGTAGCTAAAATAGAATTGATGGCGATGGTCTAGTTGAGGAGCTTGCTCAGGGCCATTGCACATGGTTGCTCAGGTTGTTTACTAAACAAAACCACACAGATGAGAATATAAGGTAACACTCTCAGCAAGCTATTCATTTGGGTCTGAGGCTGCCATCTGCCTAGAGAACCATGTCAGTGCTCATCTGTATATCCTCGGTACTCATAAATCCCATGAGTAGCAATCCAGTGGCTTCCAACTCCAAATACCTGTGACAATTTGCCCAATGGCCTTCTCTCACTATTGCAGCCCATTCAGCCCATGTGTGAGACAAGTAGGAAGAGTTAGGGATTTAATACCCCTTGTGTCAAGAGTTTAGCTAAAGTGCTCCATGATATTGCTGCCTCGCCATCCATTTTGTGTGGCTAAGTGGTCTACAGGGTCCATGAACTGACACTAGCCCCTTCTGTGAGCCCATGCCCTAGATAACAGTCCACAGAGTCACAAGTAAATGTAAGCTTCTGATGTGACTTCCTCAGCAGCCCTCCTAGACAACAGTCTCTCCCACCTCCCAGGACCTTCCCTTTGTGCACCCCTTAGATAAGACCTCCACAAAGTTTACCAAAACCCTGCTCTTTGTGGTTTGAATTGACCAATCTGGTCTTAGCCTGGGAACCCCAAAGCACTTTACCCATGAACCCTTATAAAGGCATGTGCTGCAGGTCCTGCAGCTGTCTCTCTGCCTGCACCCTGCTTTGACCTCCCTGTGTGGCCCCTCAAGACATGCCATATACTTTCCCCAGGACCTATGAGTAATAAGCTTCTCTTTTTCAGTTCCCCTGTGATATTTTGTTGGACTGGATCACCATCCAACACCCTGGGGCTCTACGTAACAAATGTTAATTTAACAAATTCACAACACCCTGTGAGTGGCTTTCAACCAAGGAGAAATGACATTGATTCATTCATACCCTAGCTCCCTCAACCACAAGTGGGATAACTCTGAGGCACTTTCTACACTATCTCCTAGGTCTCCCCATAGAGACTGAACCCTGGTTGCCCACAGTGGTTACCCACTCTACAATCCATCCTTATAGACATCCTTCCCTACGTCACTTTCCAACTTCGCTGCTGGTGTTTCCAGGGATTGCTTCCCAAATAAACAATTTAAACTTCAGTCTGTGCCTCTGGTTCTGATTTGGGGAAACTCAATTTAAGATAGATTAAGACTGATCCCCACAAAGGCACAGTGTAGGTTAGGTGCAGCCGGGGAACTGAGAAGCCCAATAATTACATAGAATGGACAATGATATAGAATCACTGCAGGCTCTTGAACAAGATATGGGTGTGTTGTTTAAGGAAAATGATTCTAGTTTCTGTGTATAGTATGCTTTGCACCGAGGGGAGGGTGGTGGCTGCGGCAGAGCTTGGAGCCCAGAGAATGAAGTTTTATCACTATTATTGTGATTATCTAGGAGGGCCAGCAAAGAGAGTTTGGATTAGTGGGGAGGAGGTTAAAATAAAGTAAGGAATGTATCTAAGACACGTGAAGGAGAATCAGTGGGAATTGTTGACTAAGTTGGTGATAGAGGCATGAAGAGGATGGAGGAAGCAAAAATAACCCTCTTGGGGAACTGGGAGCATGGCTGTGTCCTTGACAGTTTTGATCTATGCCTAATTTGTAGACTGCCTACAGAGAAAGATTCACTGGTCTTGAGACTATCCTAAACTAACCTTGTATAGTTCATCAGAATGGAACTCATTTCTCCAAAAGAACAGACCTCGTGAAACGTTTGGAGATATAGTCAGCGTTTCATATGAGTTTATGGATTTTTCTTCAACCCTCCATTACATATAAAATTTCTTATCTCTCTTTTCTCTGCACTAAAATTCTCAAACATGTCTTTTCTCTTTGTGAATAAAAGGATAGGCTTATCTTGACAAAAGGCTTTCTAATGAGTGATCAGAGCTACATTTTTAATATGTCAAACCCGGACCTGTTTAACAACTGGTGGCCCTCTCTCAACATCACAGCCAGTGGCAGCCTCATTTACACTTGTTCTGTGAAGATACTGAAATGTTCCCTGCCGCACAGCAGAAGCTAGCAGAAGCAAGCTACACTTTCACCAGCTCTCACTTTGCACAGCTTTTCAAGCCACTTAACACCTTTCGAGTGTCTGGAAGGTAACGGAATGCTCTTTACACACAGCTTCCCTGACTGTCACAGCTTCCCAGTATTTTTGTTTGTTTATTTTGTGTCTGTGATGATTTATTTATTGCTAAGAAGAAAACATAGTGGTCTTAAATGTTGACAACAGAGGAAGCATTTCACAGCTGGACTCTATATTCTTTTTCAAAGAATAGAGCTCTCTGAGCTCTAAATGAAATGTTTCACCAGACAATTATCAGTGCCTTTTACTATTTTAATTTTATTTTTCAGCTTATTGATAAAATATCTAGTGTGGAGGAAAGGGCAAGCAGTCTTAAAATGATGTAATTTTTGCACCATTTGAAAACTGCTGAGGATAATATATCATCATTTGAATGACCCAGGTGAAGGGAAAACTCCATGAGCTTGATTCTTCCATTGCAGATAAAGGGTTTTGAAAAGAATAAAAAGAGATACGTAGGAAAATTTGCCAAAAGACCAAAAGAATGATAATTTCCTAGGGAGACATGTTTGAGCTGTTCCTCTCCACTCTAGAAATGAGCCAAAGATGTATTTACCCACCAACCCCAAGTACATGACTGATCTCTAGTTGGAGGAGATCATGACATTTGTTTGGCCTTTTCTTGAGGAGAGCTACACCAGTATTCTGTCCATACAGACCTATGCACATATTTCCAGAGCATTTGTGATAGAAAGGAAAAATTATGTTCACCTTGATGCGGTTTATTCATATTATCTCTTCCATTTGGGGGTAGAGCTGACTCCTACCAATAACCACTCTCCAGACAAGACTAGGGTCCCAGGAATCATTGAAAGAGAAATGAGGTAAAATGAAAACGTATATCATAGGTAGCATCTACAAATTGACTTTTTGGTTTAATTCAGTCATATTATTATTAAATTATTCCAGTAAGTATCCATTTGTTATTAAAGCAGTGGAAAAAACTAGGTGCAGTTAGCTTGAGACTCTTAATGACCAAAGCAGGGCCTTCATTAGACCATGACTTTTGTTTGCTGGGAAAGATTCGCCCTGAGCTAATATCTGTTGCCAATCTTCTTCTCTCTCTTTGTTTTTCTCCCCAAAGTCCCAGTACATAGTTGTATATTCTAGTTGTTAGTCCTTCTAGTTCTTCTATGTGAGCCACTGCCACGGCATGGCTACTGACACACAGTGGTGTGGTTCCATGCCCCAGAACTGGGCCTGGGCCACCGAAGCAGAGTGAGCCAAACTTTAACCACTAGGCCATCAGGACTGGCTTAATTAGACCATGATTTTGATGACTAAAAAAGGAATAAGGCTATGGATCATTATGGGGACCACCCTGTGAGTTTAGAAGGGAGAACCATCTTCTGAATTCACTGTGGGTCACCTGCTTTCTACTTTCACACACACACACACACACACACACACACACACACACCTCCAATGTAGAATCTGTAAAATGAAGATATCAGGCTCACTGTCCAGTACAGTAGCCACTAGCCACATGTGTCTATTGAGCACTGGAAATGTTGTGAGTCCAAATTGAGATGTGTTGTAAAACACACAGTGGATTTCAAAGACTTAGTACCAAGTAAAGAATGTAAATTAGCTCTTTTGTAATTTTTTATATTAATTATAGGTTCAAATGATAATATTTGGATATATTGAGATAAAATTAATTTTACATTTCTTTTTACTTTTTAAATGTTGTGATTAGAAAATTTAAATTACATATGTTGCTAGCATAATATTTCTATAGGACTGCTCTGGAAATAAGGAACTTAAGTGCATGGCCTGATTTTTCTCTCCTTCACTACTTCAGAAAAGAAAGTGAGCTTCTTACTTGTAAATCATATGTTCATCCTTTTAATTCACCCAACTGCATCATACCTATGAATCTGATGGAAAATGATGCCAATAAACCCATCTAATTAATGAGGCCAACTACTTGGAAATGATATTTCATAAATTAGTTTTACAAATATTTTTAAATTCTATACACATACACAAAACTATTAAAAAGACACTTGTTTTCTTAGAAGCTATGAAAATTCATCATATTTCAACTTAATTAGTATTTTATTTATAAAAGTATTATTTTTATTATTATTTGTATCAGTTTTTTTCCATTAAATTTTATTTCGTTAATAAAACTACATTTTGAAAAACAGGCATAATTATCATTTAACTGACTCTCAAAAGTATAAAATGTATTGAGAAATACATGATCTATCCCCAAAGTAAATAATAGTAATTTATAAGACCATCTTTGCCACATTTCAGTTGTGTATAATAGAAATGTGGCTTTTTTATCCATTAGGAGGCTCATATTCCAATATCCCTACCCTAAAGCATTGGCTTGGGTGGAGGAATTAGTTGGTGAGAACAGATTCTTTGAAAACCCAGTGACTTGGCAGTAAAGAGAGGACAAGAAGGGATGAGGCATGTAGAGATGACATTATTGCTGACTCCATCTGGAAGTAGCCATTTCCCATAAGTTGGGAGCTCTTAAAATAGATAACCCATTATCCTCAACTATGGAGGTATAAAGACATATGAAGTATATGTCCTCTACTTCTAAGAAAATACAAAATTGTGGAGAGATATAGATTATTAAGCCAGTAAGTACTATTACTCTTCTCCAGATTAATCCACGCTTTTTCTATTTAGCAGCCATTTTCTATGTAGCAGCCACAGTGATAGTTTTTAAAAACAAATCCTTTTTTTTTTTTACCCCTCATACTGCCACCACTTAAAATCCCAGAGTGGATTTCCAGTGAACTTGGAAAAAATTCTTACCGAAGTCCGCAAGACCCTATCTGACCTCACCTTCTCCAACTTCACTCCATACTATTCTCTTCAGCTCAACTCTCCAGCCGGGTACTGCCTCAGCGTCTTCACCCCTTTGCTGTAACTATTCCTTAAAGTTTAAGAATAATAGAAAATAGAGGAAAGGTCAGCCCTGTGGGCACTTCTGAATTGCTTTCTCTGGCCACCCTGTCTTAAGTAGCTCTCCTAAATTCATGACAGTAACCTTGTATCTTAATTTCCCTATTTAATCTTTTATAGTGATAACAACTATCTAAAATTATCTTTTAGTTTAAGTTTATTTAGTTGTCTATTGTCTATCTCTTCTCACTAGAATGGAGAAGCCAAGCCTTCTTTCTTTTATTTGATAATCTTTTTTCAGGCACATAAAAGGCCCTCAATAATTAAATGTTGGCTGCCTAGCTGGTTGGCTAGATAGATAGATGGGTGGATGGTAGATGATAGAGTTTGCTAGTGTCAAGGCAGAGGGAATTCAGGCTGCTAGAGTAGGGAATAGAGGTGGCACCTAATCCAAATTAAGAGGTTAATGAAAATTTTCCTGAAGGATATAGCACCTTTGCTGGAACAGGAAGTGAGCTGGAGTTGGCTGGGCAAACAGCACAGGGCTTTATCTTCTGGGCAGATGAACAAGGGCCTGGTACCAGAAAGAGGCTGCCAGGCTCAGAGAACTACAAAAAGTTCAGTCAAGTTGCAGCAAGAAATGGGGTAATGTCGAGATGTGAGGACGGGTAGGTAGGGGCTGGGTGTGCCAGAGCCCCCCAATTCATAAATAGTAACTCTCTAAGAAGCCTGATGTGGACTCTATTATAAACCCAAATGTCTGAATGTTCTGCAAAAGGAGGCATGCTTTGTGTGTCAGTCTGCTCACTCCGTCTCAATGTTTAAGGCTCCTCATAAGGCTGTAAACCGAACAATATCGGGGCTGTCTCCCACCTCTTCAATTCTCCTTCACATCTAACACATTGCCTTGTACAAGGTAGGCTCCTGTTAAATGCCTATTGAGGTAAATTGAGTCTTTTCTCATATTATTCTACAGGCCATTATCTGAACTGATATTAGGGGCTGTCTAGATTATTCTGAGACATCACACAAAGTGCAAGAATAACTCATGCTCCATTGATCCTCCATAATAGTTACTTTGAATTAATATGGAGGATGGACATGCACAATAAATTGACATGCTCCAAAGCCTTTCACTGTGGAAAAATACCACAATGACAATAAAGAAGGCCCAGGAGAGAACTTTCATAGATGGATACAGCATTTATTTTTTTCCCCCTCAATTGGAATAAAAAAGGGAAACCAAATAAATTCCTGGCATACTGGATTTTTTTAAAACCAGCAAGTCACCTGAAAAGGCTGCCTCCTGTGGAAATCATCAATTCTGAAATGGCTGCCCACCTTCCAGAGATTAGTCTTTATTAGATCTGATTTCAGCAAGGTATTCAAAGACGTCTGTTTGACTAACTAAGTATAAACTTAGATAACCCACTTGGTGATGAGAATTCTAGGACTGGCGAAGTAAAGTTGTTTGCCTTGCTTTTGTCTCTTCAGTGTCGGAAGAATAAATGATGCCTTGATTGCATACCGTTCCATAAATTATCTCTTCAAGTTGCATTGTTTACAACAGACTGAAACAAAGAACCTTGAAGTTTGGTTCTGATTATTATGACAGAGAAATATGAATAAAATTGAGAAACGATATATTAATAATAATGATTTTTGATAAACTCAATTGGAATATGAACAGGTTCAGATTCCCCAGAAGTATCTCAAAGCCTTCACCTTAGATTTTATATGGTTGATTTTTTTTTTCACTTATTGCAGAAGGCTATACTTTTTCTCTATATTTTATTAATTTTCTATGTCTTTATTTCTTTGTGGGACATCTTCCCTTAATCATTAGCATGTACTTAGAGAAGCACAAACTAAAGCAAATTTACAGAAACCCAATCGAATCATAATTCAACAACTCAAAGTCATTAGACATTTCTAAAACTTTGGTGTAACCACAACCTCATCTGACAATCTGTTGCCTAGATGATTTGCTATTTCTTAATCTCATTGGTCTAAAATGATAAATGCTTATGTAAAAGGCAAAACAAGGTAGCCCTGTAGAATCACGTTAAGTCTACAAGTCAATTGACTTCCTATGAGAAACCCTTGACCTAGGGAGGCATGGACTGAAGAAAGTTTTGTTCCTTGCCAGATGCCAACTGAATAGAAATGAATATATTATTAAACCTTGAATATTAAAACATCCTGAGCTTCAGATATGTTTTAGAAATACCCGCGTGATATGTATACACACAGGGTAGAAATTAAACAGCCTACATAGTTCACAATCATATAAAACAACTTGGTTTACATACTATTATTCTCTTACAAGTTTTTGTCTTTCCATATACATGTTGTTTGTGGAAATATATTTTAAAGTGATATTGCCAAGTAAGTGTGAAAGAATTTTCTCAAGGGAAAAAATAACAACTAAGAAAGAGATAGGTCAATCTCCTTGCCCTGATACCACCAATCAAGTTAGATAAGAAGGACAGAGGTGGAAAAAGAAAGAGAAGAAGACAGGAGTGACAGAAAAAGGGGAGATACAAGAAGGTAAAGTCATGCCACTGCAGGCGATGTTGCCCAGGCCCCGTTCACATTCCTCAGACCTTAACACTTCATTGTGCTCCAACCAATTTCCAGCTGCCAGTATCTGCAATTCTGTGCCTGAGGGCTTTTTTCCCTAATGGTGGAAATCTTTTCTACCAGTAGAAGGTCCCCTTGGAACCTCACCATTGGCCAGTTATCCTCCTGTGTATAAATATGCCAGCTCCTTTCCTCTTGGGTGCCATAGTTTTAAGGCATCTGTTTTATACCACTTCTGAGTTTCCCTGCAGCATTAAGCCCCAGTGGTCCATTGTGGGAGCTCACTTGATAACTCACCCTTTCTTGACTGCCTTCCCTCCCCTGTATCACTTCATCACTCTCTCCAAGCTTCCTGAAATCACCTCCCAAATAAACCATCCTAGTCTTAGGCTTTGGTCCTGGTGCAACCCAAACTAAGACAACTGCTATTTCTACTCATGGAAGTTTGCCTTTGGACTCCAATCATCAGAATTGTGGCAGCTTCTATATTTAAGAACTATTTCCAATTTTTGATGATGTTGCATTTACCTGGGTCATAAATTCTCCCTGCTTTGCTCAATACCCATCACAGGTAAGTGTTTCATAAATATTTTCTGAATGTAGACCAACTCCCATACCTTAGCACAGTTCTTACACACAGTCCACGTTTAGTACATGTTTTATCAGATGAAGTGTGATGATTATGTCCTTGGCAGTGAAAAGGTCTTTATCCAACTTTTAACTATGTCCAGAACAATGGCAGAATATGTAGCACTTGCAGCCATCTGGTTGAAATCCACCTGCTTACATAAGTATTTCAGAGGAGAGAGGAGTGCTTTATCCATCTCAGCATCTGGGAGTAATTCATCACAGAGGCACAACTCATAAAACCAGTCACTCTGGACACCTCACTCCCTTTCAAATGAGAAGGATTTGGTTTCAAGTGCTGGACATGGGAGCTGAACATGCAGTGACTTATTTCTTAAGAAATGTGAATATGAGAGAGGGAAGATTTTTATCACTCAGACTATATAGCAAGGTGAGAGTCTGCCTGAGTTGGGTAAAATGCACATAATTTATTTTACAAACACCTCTCTAAAGCATCTTTAAAGCTTAGAGGATAAAGAACTCAATGGGTTTCCACTTGGTTATTTGCCCCAAGCCTAAAACTGGTGGAATATTTTAACAAAGTTTTTTAATGGTAAAACAATAATTCTTTTTTTAATATAGTCTAAAATGAAATGGAGCTCCAGGCCTATATGCAACAGCTGGTGTTCATATGATATTGTAAGATGCCCCCTTTTATCTCTATCTCAGCCTCCCCTGGGTAGAAAAAAAGTGAGAGAGAATAGTCAAAAATAGGAAACACTTCTATTTGAATTATGTCTTCATTACCATAATAAAATGAAATATTATGAAAATTGTCCAGATAACTCAAAGCCTTGAAATTTTGTTACCCAAGATGACCAGATAACTGAGGCAGGGATTCCCTGGGAAAATAATTGTCTCAGTTGTTTCATGTTGAAGTTACATGAGACTGACTTTTAGTCAAAATGTGCGACTTTTCTTCCTTCCCTCTCTCAGTCAAACTGTTGTCACTCATGAGTAGAATGAGATGCTAGAAGTTGACAGGACTTGTTTTTTCCACCATGTTGATTATTAGATTCCAAAGCTTTTAAATCTAAAGACTATGTAAGTAATTAGTTAATTGGAACCTGAATACCTGAGGAATTATTAATATGCCAAGCTAACATTATTTAATCATTATTCATGGAAAAAGCTCTTTTCCTTTCCCAATCTCTCTCTCTTTCTCTTTATATATATATATTTTAATATATATTTATATAAATATATATTAACATATTAATATTTATATATAAATATATATTAATATTTATATATAAAACATTAGAAGACCAATAAAGACCCTATTTGGCCAGTAATACTTTGCTCACAGGCCTAATTGAAGTAACATGGGGAAAGTTCGTGGTAGGACGATCAATGAATTGATGTATTGTAAATTATCTGGTAGGTAATTCAGCTTCTTGTTCCACCTAGCAGATAATGTTTCTTGTAAGTGGTCTGTGCTCCAGAGGTGGCCAGCAATGGTTTTCATCTGCTAGATTAGATCCATTGAACCACAAGATTGTACTGGAAGCAGACTTTCCCAACAATTCATGTAAACTAGACTATTACAAATGAATTCTTCTGGCAAATGTGAACTCTCCGCCTAGCCACAAATGGCATAGGCTTCAAACTCTCATTTTTTCTTATTTTATCAAGAAGTTTTGGATTTTCATCTTCTACATGCAAATTTCAGCCACAAAGCTAAACTTACTAGATACAAATAAACTTATATAATCACAGACCTTATATCCTATCAAGAAGATCTTGATAAATCCAACACCTTCTTCCTTCTGCTCCTCTGATATTTGACAGACAAGCTTATGTCTGATAGCATGATCTACCCCCTGATCAGTTCAGTTCCAGGCAGCAGAACTTCCATCACCTCTAGTTTGTGCTAGGTATTAGGATAGTAATTCCAAAAGCAAAGAAAGGGTGTGGCAGGATCCCTGTCTATACTGTACTTAATGGCCTTGCTGGAGAGAGAGGACTTTAACCTGTAAAACACCGAGAGAGTTTTGTGAAAATAGATAGAAGCATTTAAAACTCTGATAGTGATAAATTGATAAACTGACGGTGGGAAGTTTGTCTAATGGCTTAAATGAGGTGCCATGTTTCCTGCCAGTGGGTGTTCAATACCTGCTTGTCCACTTACAGAAAAACGATGCTCATTACCTTATCTTATGGAGCTCACTGAGAATGGGGGCTGAGCCTTTGTAAACTCCCAAGATTCTTCTCATATGTTGTGGGCTCAATGAACATTTCTTATCGAAGAACTTGTATTGGTTAGTGTTTGATTTGGTACCACACGCTAAAGCCACAAGGTCAGCTAGAGAGGGAATACTTCAAGTATTCAATCCTCTTTTAATCAAAGCAAAGACAGACTTCTAATAAAAAATTTTGTTCTAACCAATTTATAAAGCTCAGTCCTCAGCAGGAAGAATGAAAGAGATAAGCTGTGTTTATCCTACTGTCCCTCTGATAAAACATTCTTGTTGAGTTCATTGAAAAAAACATTAGAATCTTTGTCACAATTGATCAGCTTCCATGAAAGCACCCACCAAAGAGTAATTTCTTCAGAGCAGATTTTGCTGTGGGAGGTTGTGAAAAGAGGAACTCTCTCTGGGATCTCATGTTGTTCAGATTCAAATAGTGTCTAATGAGTCCACACTATATGATGCCCAAGCTAAAAACCCAAATCTTTTGACACCCTAGTCTTCACCATGACCTGTATCTAATCAAGTTCTCTTAATTCCTCCTCCCTAAAGCCTCTCAAATCTGTGTTCTCTCCATCCCGAAAGCCAATATCTTAGGCTAGGCAGCCATCGTACCTTTTGAATCACTGCCACACCTTCCTGATTAATCTCTCGGCCTGTATTCTTGCCAACACCATCCCTCCCGTCCCATCCGATAAAGTCCCAATGACATTTTAAGAATTGCAACTCTCATTGGGCTGTTTCCTTCCTAAAGTTCTCCGTTGGTCTCAGAATAAAGCTTTGGAGGATTCTTCCTGTGGCCTGGCCCTACCCATCTCTCCTGTGATGCTTCTCATCATTTTATGCCTCTCATGCTAATTAACTACTGAACTACTTGTCTTTCCCCAAAGAGCTACGCTTTCTTTGCCCTCAAAGATTTTTCACGTGGGGGTCTCCTCTCTTCTCTCCCCTCTTTCCTCGATGAAGCTCTGCTCCTCCTTCAGGACTCAGATTGCGTGTTTTGTTCCATCCTCTAGTGGCTTTTTCTGGCCCCCAAGACTGGCTTTAGTATCCCACTGATATGCTCCTGGAGCAAGTGCCCTGTGCTAATAGAGTCTACCACAGCCCCGACCACACTCTAATGAAAGCAACTGTTAACTTACTTGTTTCTCTCACTGAGAAATCAGGAACTGTGGGTCTTTTCAGTCATATATTCCCAGTAGCTGACACTCTGTGTCTGTTCAGCAAATATTTGCCAGACGGATGAAGTCAAAGGTCATATAACTAGTAATTGGAGGAACAGAAATTTAAAAACCAGCTCTTTGGACTTGTAGCACAGTACTGTGATATCCATACCATGATCCAGTGTCTTCAGAGGAGGTAGACCTTGTGCCTCATGGCTAAGGCTATAGTACCTCCACCAGCCACCCCTCAACCCCCTCCCAGATTTCAGTACATTAGTATGAATATTTTAAGAAGATGAGGTGTGCCTCCAACTAAAATCCAATGGAATGATTTATACTAATCTTTACCTATTTTCAATGGCCTATTAGAACTGGTGATAAGCCCTTTAAAAAAATCAGCTTTGACGTGTATTTACGTAAATGTATTCACTGCTATCTTTCTCCCCCCAAAATTCTGTTAGCAAGACCTCCCTGTGAAGACAGCTTTTTTTTTTTTTTTTTAGTGAGGAAGATTAGCCCTGAGCTAACATTTGTTGCCAATTCTCCTCTTTTTTCACTGAGAAAGATGGGACCTGGGCTAACATCCTCTACTTTATATGTGGGATGTCAGCCACAGCATGGCTTGATTAGCGGTGTGTGGGTGCCCCCCTCCCCGGGATCCAGACCTGTGAACCCCGGGCTGCCAAACCCCGGGCTACGCCACTGGGTGGGCCCCAAGGACAGCTTCTTTTATTGTGCTTTCCTTCTTTAAACTGTCTCTAGGTCTCCTTAAGAAGTCATCTGAGCTTTTCTAATGTATATTTGCTATTTCACATTCATGTTACACCAACATAGGAAAATAAAACCCTCAATTTAGACTTCAGAGCCCAAAATTGCCCGAATGCATTGTGCTCATTATTGGGACTAGGCACTGACTGCTCATCTTACACCATGGAACACCTTTCTGAGAAGCTTGCTACCAAATAGACCAACTGTCATGCATCTTTCCTAAAAAATCATATGTTCTTGCAATAGCTAACTTGCTCTTGATAATTCAGTTAAAATGAATACAACAATGAAAAGTTAAATGCTTTTATATATTCATGCATGTATGTTAACATCTATTTTAATATAAAATTTGTTTAATTTGTGTATTAATACCTAAAATATGCATTATTTACATATAAATTTATTATATACATTTATGTAAAAATGGTGAAAAAATTATCACTGGAACGATTTGGTGTTTGTAGAGAATACATTTTGCATCTATTATTAAATAGCAAAATATAAAAACTTAAAAGCATATATTGGCTTTTACTTTGCTTTACCTGAAACAAGGTGGGGAAGGAAGGCTTCGTGACCACCCACCTTCCAAATTAGAAGCCGTGTCTCAGCAGGTTTGGTGGTCTACTCTCTGGTCTGAACACTGGATATGTTGAAAAAACGATGTGAACAAGTAGTTTCTCTCATAAACACTACAGTTTTAGACCACATGATGTACATTATAGAAGTAAATGTATATTACACTGAAATGTTGCCCATATATAAGCCAAAACAATAATGTGGTCCACCTACAGAATCACTAACATTTAGAATGAGAAGTTTCCTTGGAAAATATCTAATTCGACCCATGCATTTGCTCGATGGGGAATTTGAGATACAATGGTGATTGTTGCAGAATTGGAGCTTCACACCAAGCCTCCTACCTTCTTAAACAGAACTATTTATATTATACTATGCCTTTCCTGCTACATATATTTTTCATTTTTATAAATGAATTATAACATGCATTCTATAAACTGCATGCATCTTTAGTGTGCAGTTTGATGGATTTTTGCAAAATAAATATACCCTATACTTACCACCCACATTAAGATAATGAATATTACCAATATTCCAGAAAACTCTCTCATGTTGCCTCTTAGTACAACCACCCCTCTTGTCCCATTCTTCAATTTCTATCCCCGTGGATTTGTTTTGCCTGCCCATATAAATGGAATCATATAGTATTTGTTCTTTTGTGTCTGGCTTCTTTTGCTGAGAATGATGTTCCTTTTGTTTTGTGTTTTTTGCTTTTTTTTTTTTGCAATTCTGTGTTGTTGCATGAATCAATACTTGCTTCCTTTTCACTGTTGAGAGTATTCCATTGTACGGATATAGCACAATTTTTTCCCCCAGTTTTCCTTTTGAGTTGTTTCCAGTTGAGCTATTAAAATAATGCTTCTCAGAATGTTATTGTACATGTATTGTGGTGCAAATAAGTATTCATTTCTCCTAGGTATATATATATCAAGATTGGAATAGTTGGATCCTAGGGAATATGTGTATTTACCTTTAATATAGATTGTCTAAAACTTTTTCCAAAGTGACTGTACCATGTGCAGAGTATGAGAGTTCAATTTGTTCCATGTCCTCCCCAATTGATAACATCCGATATTAAAATTATTATGTTTAGCTATTTTGGTGCAGAAGTACTGGCATCTCATTGTGGTTTTAATTTGTATTTCACTGAGCATCTCTTCATACAGTTATTGTCCATTTGAATGTCTTCTTTGGTGACATATGTGTTCCATTCTTTTGATTGTTTTTTTAAAAAATTTTGGTTATGTATCTTTTCCTATTAATTTGAGGGAGTTCTTTATATATTTTACACACAAATCCTTTGTCACATTGCAAATATCTTCTCTGTGGTGTGCCTTTTTATTCCCTTAATAATGTCTTTTAATGAACACAAGTTCTTAATTTTATTGAAATCCAATTCTTCTCCTTTATGGTTACTTTGTGTATATATTCCTTTAAAGCATTATTTACTGATCTTGATATCATTAACTTGTATATATTATAGTGGTTTTATATATTATTTTAAAGTATTTACTCTATTATTAAGAAGTGCTTTCTAAATATCCAGAAATTTTCCTCCTTTATTCTATTAGTACCACATCTCCCATGACATCTTACACATTGTTTGGTTGTAATTAGTATCTATATTTAATATTTATTGCAAAATTATTAATATTTTAAAATTTAGTTTTAAAGATAAGAAAATGTTTGTTGTGGTAATAATAGATTTACCCTGACACCAGCGTGATACATTTGCATTAAATAAGATCCAGACACCTCCCCTTCTGAAAATACTAATTCATAGTTTCCTTACTGAAATGAATTGTACACGCTTATATGCATACATATGAAGAGTGTGGAAATTGCATTATTTTATAACACTACATCTTCCAATGTGATATCGGGATTTGAGCTGTACAACATTTGTTAGAGCACTTGGTCTAAGGCATTGGAAGGCACAGGAAGTACATTGAAATTCTGTCAAATAATTATTGCATGATTGCTTTGTCGCTTTTAGTCAAGAAGCATTGAGGAAATGAGTAGCCTCATTAATCACCAAAAATATCAGAATGCACTTCAAGGATCAGGAAATGGGAATAGATAGGTCAAATCAGTTGGCCAACATCATGATACAAATTAAATCAAGGTCCAGCCAGGGAAAATAGTCCAGCTCGAATCCCAGGGTCTCTCCCTGTATCTTTATGGTATACACATACCAGACAACAGATTTAAATTTTGATGAGTATATTTTGCTAATAAGGTATTAATGTAAACTATCATAATATTCTCTAAGCCAAACGATGTGTGATACATTCTAAATTTCTGTTTGGATAATTGGATTTTCCTTTATTTCTTTCATGGATAATTTATGCAAAAGTTATGATTAAATATACCATGTTTGAAGTCATAACTTAAGTTACATTTATTAACAAGAATTTGTAATGTACAGAAATGAAACTAAAATTTACTTTGCAATTATTGGTTTTTAGTACATTTTTATAATAATGGAAGAACAGGTGGAAAAGTAGAAAATATTTCACTTTTGCATACAAGAAAATAAATCTTAATGACATTATTGAACTGATAACATTATTGAAATAAATTTAGTTTTGCTAAATTGATTCCCATTTAGTGTTTATATAGTTAGATGGGCCGGTCATGTTTTTCATATACATATTTGAAATTACCCATCAATATCCCATGGTATATTCAGTGTGGCCTTTTGTGAGGGGAGGAGGGAAGGAGAGTTTAGAGATTAGGAGAGAGCTATAAAGTAGGAAAGTTTACAGAAGATACAGCAGATGGCAGAGGGAGAGGAGAAATATCTGCTCTAGTGACAACTTACCTGCTGAATTATACTAATTTCTCTGTGTTCTGTGATGCTTGTTAAACAGGATTCCATCAATGCTCCTACAGGTCATGAACCAACCAGCACGGTAGTTTCCACTATCACACCTTCAAATAAACTGCTGAGTTAAAACCTATTGTAGTGAGAATGGCTTATGGCCCACAGAAAATAGCGTTTCTTCTAAATATATTCGCAAATGCCTCATAAATGTTTGCTTGGCTGTTTTATTTAGAAACAACATGGATAAATATTTGAAAGAGTATTGCTAATGACAAAGCAAAAGTGAACTATAAAATATCTCTAATGACTGCTTTAAAATCTGCACTCTGCAAATAAAGCTGACTAAAGAGAGAGAGGAAAATGTAAGATAACAGCAGGTGAGCTCTTCATGGTGTGTGGGGGTGTGTGTGTGTGAAGCAAATCATATTTGCAAAATAAAAGTTGTATCTGCTGAATAGAGAAGAGCTGCATTCAACAGACACATTTGCCAGGAAAATCTGGGGTTGTAATTTAGGTTTTATAGTCCAAGAATGACTAGATTGCTTTTAAAAGCACTACTTCTCCAATGTTTGTGTTTCATTCTTTGATCAACTATGTCAGTGAAGGAAGAAAATGGTCATCTATTTCTTTTGAAAGCAGGAAAAAAAAGAAATTTACATTAAACAGCAGTCATCACGATGCTCATAAAAGTTTCCAAGTATGTATCAACATGGCTGGTTTGCAACTGCGATTTACTTAATCGGATTTGTGTCTTCGGTAACACTGCAGCTTCCATACTGAGGTGGCAGAGTTATTCTAAGCTGTGGGCGGCTGGTCAAATGTACATATGGCTATATAATTGTCAGAAAATGTCCTTGTGTCAGATGGGGTCATGGCTTATAGTGAAAACAATCCTGTTAGTGCTTCTGCAGCATATGAGGCGACAGCTCTACTTTATTAGAGAAATTATACTGGCCATGGATGACTGGCTGTCTTGATCATTTGCAGGCCAATTGTGAAGCCATTGGCGGGGTCACTGGGCAACCCAATCCAATTCAGTCATTAAGACAACTGGAGTAACCAGACTGTAAAATGGTTGGTCTGGTTATTTCTTAATGGTGTAATTGGATCGACCAGAGAGATCCAATTAATTGCTGAGCAATTGGTGGCTGTGGTGGTCTCACTGATGAGCTCAGCTGTCAGTGATACACTTGAATTGACTGTACAGCTTCCTGATCAATTGTACAATTTGCAATTACCAAGCTGGGAATGGAGAGAATTGATTTAATTTTGATTATTTCATTGAACCCATAGATGTACCACATATTTAAGTATGTGTGTGTGTGTGTGTGTGTGTGTGTGTTTATTTTCTCAATTGCAATACATTTGTGAGACATCAATGATGTATAATGCTATTTTAAGGTATGGCTATTTTACCTTGCCTGAGCAAATTTCATTAGAAAACTCTATAGACTATTACAAAGACCCGTGGGGCAATTTTTTACTTCCTAGGGTGGGAGGAGAAAATGCAAGCTTTAATGGAAATTATGACTTTTGAAGGGGGAAAAGAAAAGCATCCTTCCTTCACCCTTCCATGCCCAATCTGAGAAAGTCCACTGCATTATTACTGCAGCCTATTCATGACAGAGTAATGTCAGATTTCCTTCGGTTTGCTGAGTTGCCTGTAAAAAGAGTTTGGTGCCAGTGTGGCAGGGCATGAGGAAGTAAACTAATTGCTGTGATACTTTTATGGGAAAATATGGAGCCAATGAGCATTTCTGCTCTCCCCCAACCATCAAGGGAAACTGCCCAAGGCAACTTCCCTTAAAAGAATTAGCTGCTCACACAAGCTCTTCTTGGCCAGAGCTGCTGTGTGGACTTGATTCTCTATGTGCACCACCCAACTGTGCTTGGAATAGACATTCAATAAATGTTTGTTGAGTAAGTGAAGGAATGTGTTCTTAAAAGAAATTTCTTTCTGAGTAATTGATGCCAAATAGGTATGAAGAGGAGGTAACTGTTTGCATTTTTACCTATTTTAAGAGAAGAATAAATTTATGAGTTGGAAGTGACTTTTGAGGTGAGTCAGTCTACTGGTGATTTCCTAACAATGGTCCATAGACAGGTGACAATCTTTGACAGCATTCTCACCAGGCCAAAGCAAAGTGAGAAAAACATAGAATGATAGTTTGGGGAGATTAAAGATGTCCACAAATTCTTTTTCATGACCCTTACTGAGAGGTGGAGTCTGTTTCCGTTTCTCTTAAATGTAGGAGGGCCCTCTGATGTCTGTGCCAGTTTAAGCCTAGACGTTAGGAAGACTGGAAGTTTCTGTCTCCTATGTTGGAACACTTGCTCTTAAGACACTCCTTTCCAGAACCCAGTCATCATATTATGAAAAGCTCAAGCCCCATGGAAAGACCACATGTAGACATTCTGGTCAACAGCTGCAGCTGAGCTCCTGGCCAACTGCCAGCTGATTTACACTGAGTCCTGCTGAGTTCAGTTAACCGACACAATTGTAGGGATAATAAAGTGGTTATTGTTTCAAGGCAGTAAGTTTTGGGGTGTTTTGTTCTTAGCCATAGATACCTGTAACGATGGTATATATTCAACTGTGTAAGATTGTCAGCTCCCATTTCCTGAGGATTGCTGCTCTAAGACTGTACTTCCTACTTGCTGATGTTAAAAATTCTTTCTTTTTTTTCCCTAGCTTTATTGAGATATAATTGATGCATACCTTTATGTAAGTTTAAGGTGTACAATGTGATGATTTGATACACGTTTATATTGAGAAATGCTTACCACAATAAGGTTACTTAACACATTCTTTACTTCATAAAATTACCATTTTGCTGCTATTGTTGTTGTTATGGTGAGAACATTAAAACTCCACTTTCATATCAGCTTTCAAGTATACAATACAGTATTGTTAATTATAATCACCATGCTGTATATTAAATATCCTGATCTTGTTCATCTTATAACTGAAAGTTCTACTCTTTGACCAACATCTCTCCATTTCTCCCACCCCTCCACCCCTGGCAACCAGCATTCTACTCTCTGTTTGTGTGAGTTCTGTTTTTAGATTCCACACATAAGTGAGATCATACAGTATTTTTCTTTCTCTTTCTGACTTATTTTATTTAGCTTAATGCCCTCAAGGTCCATCTATGTTGTCACAAATGTCAGGATTTCCTTCTTGTTTATGGCTGAATAATGTTCCAGTGTGTGTGTGTGTGTGTGTGTGTGTGTGTGTGTGTATCACATTTCTTTATCCATTCATCTGTTGATCCATCGATGGACATTTCTTTTTGATGTGATGGTCATAGTAGATAGCAGTGATATATATGGATGTATGTCTTTAACTGGGATAATAAAAAGTTGAGATACCTATATAGCACCCAATGATTTTAACGCATTTTATTTATCTATGGAATTCAAAATCTTTACCCAAATCCAACTTCACATCCTCTTCAGAAATTCCCTGTATACCAGGGCTGTAATATCAATTAGCCAACTCTGCTTAAACAATTTCAGTGAACACAATTGACTCATCATAAGGCAGCACAGTCTGTCTTCAAGTATATGCACCTATTAGGAAATACAGTAAGATTAAACTTTGGTTTTAGTGAGAAGTTTTGCACAGATTTTGGTGATTTTCAACTTAAAGAAATACTATGGCTTTTGTTAATCATGCATATCAATACATTTGTGGGAAAATTTGTCCCTAGACATTCTATTCAGATAACTCATTTCAAAGTGTACTATTTTACATTATTGTTGTTGTTGTCCGAGTAAGGGAATAAACTGGGATGGGGGATGCAGTGAGTAGGGTAATGGGAGGGAGAGAAAGGTGAAAAAATAAAACATTGAAAACTTACTGTGTAGTAAGTTCTATCTATACATGCAATACTCTCAAGAACTTGGAGGTTTTAGAGGTTCTATAATGCAAACATTTCTATGAAGATGAATATTTTCTCTACAAATTAAACAGTTTATGAGTAAACATTATCATACTCAAAACCTTTTCTATGCTTTTGAACAGGGACGAAATCTCCTACTTTGAAGCAGTATTGCTGTGAAATTATTTTATTCCAAAGTCAATGAATTTGTTTTCTACAAAAAGCATAAGCAAAGGCATGCCTGAAAACAAATTCTTTTATTAAACCACTTTTTTCGCAATGATATTTACTATAATACCTTATAAATTATGTATCTGCAAAACATGAAGAGGAAAAATTGTACAATGGACACTGGGAAGAATATAGGTAACAAAATAATGTGAGGTGAGGTTTATCTTTGAAATGGTATGGCTTTTAGTTCTACCATCTGTGTTTGTTATGGTCCTTCTAAAATTCCCAGCATTTTTGATAATAAAAAATGTGGCTGAGGGGGCCGCCCGGTGGCGCGGCGGTTTCGTCCGCGCTTGGCATCCCGGGGTTCGCCGGTTCGGATCCCGGGCGCCCGCCGCCGCACTGCTTGTCAGCCACGCTGTGGCGGCGTCCCATATAAAGTGGAGGAAGATGGGCACGGATGTTAGCCCAGGGCCAGTCTTCCTCAGCAAAAAGAGGAGGATTAGCAACGGATGTTAGCTCAGGGCTGGTCTTCCTCGCAAAAAAAAAAAAAAATGTGGCTGATGTAGGAACTTTAGCTCTACAGCATTAACATATTCTTGTACTAATGAACAGTTAAAGGAATAATAAGTGAAGTAAGTGGTGTTTGTCATCATTAATGAGAATAAGGAGTTCTGAATTATGGTAAATGGTGAACTAACTGCCTTCAAAATAGTAGACCTTTTCCTTTGGATGGCTTTTTCTTGAAAGCAATTTTCTTCTTCAGAAACTATTTTCAAAAGCTACCATCTTCCAGATGGATATAATTTTTGTTCCTGCATTCATTGGTGTCAAAAGTTTTCAAAGATAAAACAATGACAGTATTTAAAAGAATGTCAATTAGCCTCAGATAAACTTTTCAAGGATATTCATGATTTAGACTCTATTTCCAGAAAGAAACCTTAGGTCTTTTCAATAAATATTAAGGGAGATTATTGTATTGAGGATACCCTTTACATAAGAGGATCATTGGACACCTCAGATACCTTTTCCTGTGACACACTTAATAAAGAAATATTCTGCACAATCCTAGTCTTCATAAGAAACAACACAAAAATTGCAAGAACTTTCTTCAAAACCCACCTTAAGAAATAGTCTTGGGGCCGGCCCAGTGGTGTAGCAGTTGAGTTCGTGCACTCCTTTGGCAGCCCGGGGTTCACCAGTTCAGATTCTGGGTGTGGATTGACGCACTGCTGGTCAAGCCATGCTGAGGTGGTGTCCCACATAGAGCAACTAAAAGGATGCACAACTATGACATACAACTATCTACTGGGGCTTTGGGGAGAAAAAAAAAAAGCAACAAAGGAGAAAGATTGACAACAGATGTTAGCTCAGGGCCAATCTTCCTCAAAAAAAAAAAAGAAAGAAAGAAATAGTCTTAAGGTGTCTTAAGGGTCTGCCTGGTAGCATTATCACCTCCAATGGAAGAGAAAAAAAGATGCTATGTTTATGCACATACCTTTAAAAGAAGAATAGGTAATATTCTCCATTGTTCATTGCCTTTCCCTCCTCTGTTTGTGGGAATGGGGTTGGGGAAGGTGGTTGGGAGAGGTATCCAGAATTAATTGATGAAATCAATCATCCAGGAAAATGATCAGCACATAAACTCTCAATGCATTGGCTACCTTTCATTCTAATTGGTGGCCAAGTCTACATTGGGTAACATTTTGCATAAAACAATGTGATGCCCCTGGCTCTGAAATGTGTGTCTCCACAGTGGTGCATAGAGCAAGCCCCTCTGCCTGAATGATTGACAGTGTTGCCGAGCCCTGGATATATGACTTCTAGTGGCTTCTCAGCGGGATTTCAACTGGGTCGTCTATCTGCACCTGCCCTTTCACTTATCATACCAACGACAGGCTAGAGCAGTGGCCTGGTGGCCTTTGTGCATCACCAGAGGGAGTCTGGAAAAGCACAGGATAAACATGGGCAGCACTTAGACCAGGACAAGTGGGGTCATTTCACATTGCTTTGGTTTTTTCTTGGTTATAAGTGTTTATGTTGAAGTGGAAAGAACTTTACACATCCAAATTTAAGTTTACCTCTCCTATGTGCCAGAAACACCACTTTCTCCTCTCAAAACTCTCAAACTCAGTTCTCCTTCAGTTTATAGGTGCAAGGTAACAAATGCTGACATCAGCTCTTGAGGGGAAGAAAATTAAATTTCTGCCACTTTAAAGCCATGAACAAATGTCAGAATTAAGATCAGATTTTTGGATGAATTTGTAATTCCACATGAAAGAGCTAAAAATTTTTCACAGTGATTTTTACTGTCCTATATTGCAATGTAACATTGGTACATTGGGTACATTCCAAAGGACTGTCTAAAATGTGTTTTCTGTATACTTTTAAGTTTTTGAGCACTAGTAGTCATATATTGACTGTGTTCAGCCACACTGTGTGTATGCTTTCATTGAAAAAGTGGTTAGCACATAATAGACACTTTAACTATATGTTGAATGAATGAATAAGGATGAATGACTGCTTTAATCTCAGGAACTACTTTAAGGGCAGAATTCCTATGGGCTGTGATCTTTTAATTATTTATAAATACCATAATTTTTTTAGAGAAGAATGAGCATTATTTTAGGAAGTAGATGTTTCACACACCTGTTATTTAAAAGCAATTGTTTTAAATTGTGTTTAATTATTATTCAATAAAAAATTACCTTGTGCCCAAGGCAATATTTGAGTGGCATAGACTGTTCTATATTCATCTGATTATTATAAACAAAAGAACAACCCTGATGTTGAACATGGTGTCAGAGTGGAAAGACATTTAAAAGCAAAGGATATTGCTTTTCCTCAGAAAATATTCCTAGAATTTAGCCTATGCTACTCAAAGCTGTTGCCTGACAATCAGCTTCCTCCCACCCCACACTCAAAGTTTACTGTGTCCCTTAACTGTAAGATAGTTCCCTTTCTCTTATCTCAAGAAATCCTTTGCAGCAACATGTCAGTAAGATATAGCCTATTCTGGATTATCTTAACAGTTCATGTTTTAATTAGTCCCCGGTTCCAAGCTAAGAAGAATCATTTAAGGGAAACATGGATTTAAAAACAGAACGAAACAAATGCAACATCATCCACACAGGCTGTAGAAATCATAAATTATATTAAATGATGACTGTAATCTCCTGGCTCCACCTCGTGACTAATAGGCTGTTTGAAGATTCCTGAGCAGATTCCAGTTGGCTGCTTTGCGGGGAGCAGAGCTTCATTCAAATGCCAAAACTGTGGAGAGCTCATCTTTGGTCCTCTTTAAGTTAGATTCTACATTCAACCAAGTTGTTCACTCACCGAGTCTTTCTCTCTTTGTTTCATTCAGAAAGCATTTGTGGAGAGCCAGACATACAGAGAAAGTTCCCCACAGTCACACATCCAAGTTCCTTTGGTTGTGGGGAGGGGTGGACATAGATAAGTAAATGAAAAATTGCAAAATGATATGTTAGATGTTACAACCAAACTATACAAAGGCAACATGAGCATACAGAAGAGAGGTACCCCTCTAATACGGCCTAGAAGGGCACAGTTGAAGCAGGAGTTGAATCTTTAAGGACTGTTGAAGGAAGAAATTTTGAAGGGAGCAAGAAAAAGACTTCCCAGATTCAGGGAATAGCATATGCAAAGCAGCAAGGCAAACACACAGCATGTTCCAGAACCTGCAGGCAGGTGTGTAAGACTGGAATGTAGGATGGATTTGAGAAGATTGATGAAAGATGCCAGACAATTAAGGGCCTTGTGTCCTCATGACAGTGAGGGGTGATGAACAGCCACACAAGGCTTATGAGACCCATTGCCACAGTGCGCATTGTGGATAGAGATCATGCGAGAAGCTAAGTGTTTCTCCCTAGTGCCTCCATATTTCAGATGAAAACCTTCCTGAGTCAGTGAGAATCCACTTAGAGCAGAGGGGCATGCACAACATACACAGTCTCCAGGTGGGACTGCTGACATGGGATAAGGAGTGAAAGCCTCTTAAATCTCTGTGAGTCGATCTGTGCCAGGACAATTCCGATCTGCCATTAGGTCTTCTAAATGTCCAGGCTGGTGTTGATATACGAAATCCCATGGCCAGGGTTGTGTTTGTCCCAGTGACATCCATTCGTATAATATATGTCCCCGAGGAACTTTAATGCATTAAACCCCATGAATCAAGCCATTTGGCAGAAGAGAGTAGGTAAGCACTGAGTGACATAAAATGAGGAGAGGAAACACCCAAAGATGTGAATAAAGACTCCAAAAGGGGAGTTTTTGCACATTGATCTGAGAGGGTTCCTCTGTTGTGTGTCGATTTGTAGAGTAAAAAAAAAAAAAGCAGTAAATCTGGGTTAGAAGACTTGGGTTGTATTCATTGTCATTTGGTATGGAATTCTCTGAGACCTCTATTATCTCAACTTAAAAGTGATATCATGAAAATAAAATAAAATAATATCTATCAGATGAGATAATGTGTATTAAACCATTCACAAACCACCAGGCACTGTGTAAATTGAGATGATTATCATCTGTGTATGTTATAAATACATAGATATATGTGCACACTTTGGAATTTGATTTCTTTCTTAGAATATTTACAGTGTGATAGTAAGATAGCACTTTATTCTGTTCAAGGAAGGACTTTTGTTGGATTATATGGTCTTTAGGGTGTTTAGATTAAAGGCTTGAAGTATTCATTTTAGGACCAAGATGAATTCATGATGGGAACTTTTGAAATTTGAAGACATTAGATGCTACTATAAAACCAAAGTCTACAGTCATGAATTCCATTAAAAAATATATACTACTACTACCCTGGATTTCAATGACAATGATCCCAGAGCTCCCCTATGGGTGTTCTGTCATGGATCCTGATAATTATAGGTCATATAGACCCCATTTGCAAAGAGAGACTATGAAATTGAGCTCTGTTATATGCCTTTATCAAAGTTATTATCAAAGTTATTATCAAAGTAAGCATTGGTCCTGAGTCTCTTAGCCTGTTTCTGGGATTTGCTTTTCTGCCAGTTACAACTAAAGATATTTCCCTGCCTTAGTCAAAGAGATGTGCTTGCTTGCAAGAACTATACTGAAGAACCTGGGTGCATGAAGAGTTAGTGCAGTGTCTGGAGGGAGGAGACTAAAGCTTGCATGCCCTACCCATAAAAGGGATGTACACAGAATGTCTGCTCTGATCCAAGGGTGACCTGCACCAGCTCTCCCGCTGTCTCCATTTGCTTTGTGCCCCACCCACTGATGCTTCCTCCTCCTGTCTGTCTCAGCCCCGCCCAGCTTTGAGGCTTGCACGTTCCTCCTCTGGCCTTCCACACTCACAACCTGACCTGCTCTTCTCCCTTGACATTGCTCGGACTGTGCCCAGGATTTTGTCTTCTCCCTCCTGGTCTCAGGACCCCAGGAGCAGCCCTGGCAGTTGTGACCCAGTCACTCCTCAGATTCTGCCCCTGGGGCATCAGGTGCTGGAGCGCTAAGCCAGTCCTGGGTCCCAGGCCTTTGTCCTAGGAGCAATCTGACTAAAGAAAAATAAAATCCATCTCCAGGTGACCTATCCTCAATTCCCGATTTCCTGTGCTAATATGTTTGTATTGTTTAGCAAACTCTCACAGAAAATGTTATCTAAATGTCACTCTGCTGTCTCTGGAGTTTGTTGGACTTAATATCTAGCCTTAAACTGAGACCAGAGCTGAGAATTCAGATTAGTTGTACCTACATATGTCCTTTGTTGGAGCTATACGATTTGATTTTACCCAGTGGTTCAAAATAGAAAAAAGTTCCAATACCGAGAATACTGATATCAGTGGCCAAATGATATGTGAGGGCTATGTTTTAGTTTGTTTAGCTGTTCTCAGTGAATTTTTACCTGGGAAAACGTGGATGTGTGTGTGTGTGTGTCTGTGTGTTTGCGTGTGTGTATGTGTATGTGTTTATGCGGAGCTTCTGAAGGAGTACCAAGCTAGAGATGAGAGAGGGAGGCTTCCTGTGGGGAATTCAAAGTCTGGTTCTCTTAGTGGATGCTCTGATGTGCTGTCCAGATCCTGCCTCAGAGCTAAAGAAGATGGCCAAATAGAAGACAGTGAGACAATTTAAATGTTAGCACAGCATAAAGCCACTACCAGCCCTCAGATGGAAGGGGCACAGGTGGTGGTGTTTGTTACCAGCCTAGAAGCCAGGGTCATCAGACAGGAGCTGGGACCATGAAGGGATGGGATGAGCTGGAATTTCAGAAGAAGCACAGCCACTGCCAGAGATGCCCCTGAAACAGAAAGAGAGGGAAATAAATATCCCAAGCTTTTCCCTTCTTAAGTTGCCAATCTTGTTTCAGTGATTCCCATTGACCAGATGTAACAGGGAGGGAGCTACAGGGCCAGTGTAACCAGGGATAGATGGATCCCTGCGATACAGAGCAGAACAAGGAACGGAGCTGAGGCAAACAGGCAAATGACACCTACTAAATCAAATCTCAGAAGGTGGAACCTGGAATCTGAATTTTCAACAAGTTGCCTAGATGATTTTTATGTGCACCAACATTTTATAACCTTTCCATAACATGGAACATTCCTTACCTTGTCAAGTTCTCATATAAGGCAACATAAGGTAAAACACTATAGATATCAAGTCTGATGGTAGGAAGACGTTGAGTTTTTTTGACTTCCCCTTCATCTGATTTTTAAACCAAATATGATAAATAAAAAATATAGAATATATGACAAATTTGCATTTAATAAAAGTTTCTCCCTTTTGCACAGCCCCTTAGGAACCATTAAAATGACGTTGGACAGTAATCCAAAATGTATAGAAAAAGTGAGATGCGTGTACTTAAAATTAGCTCCACAGTGCAGTAACTGTTTCCAACATTCATCATTATTAACATCTATAATTGACGACTGAAAATAGAACCCTCAACTGAGAATAATGTCCAAAATTACACTCACATTAATTGTGAACCACTCAGCCCATGAGCAGGTTAGCCAGATGCTCCACACACTTTGACTTCTTTTCTCAATTTAGCTCTAGACTGTACTTAATTAACTCTTTCTTAAGGTTTTAAACTGCCTCCCCTGTTTAACACACATGGCAATTTTTATGTATGGAAATGTTTGATGTGTGTAAGTGTGTAGGAAGCAGATACAAACATTCTGATTTAATCTGGTGGAATTCTATGGCAAATGAGCTCAAGATGCCTTGGGGGGGAAACTGTTGTGGCTTTAGTTGTTTCTAATAAAAGGCATTGGGAACCGTGTCTTTGTTTTTGAGTTTATATGTAAGCTAGGAAGGGAAAACAAGAATAGGAAGGAGCATAGCAGAGAAAGATATATCTTAAAATAGGACTGTTACTCTTTATAGAGAATAAAGATTTGGAGGAGTCAAATACTTCATTCACCGAGTAGAGCTGACTCATCTTTAATGGCTAATTTACTTTTTTAATATAAGAAATTAACATCATTATAAATAGATTTCTGTGTTCCCATTCCCCAAATTTGTCTTATTAAAAACATGGCCAATGATTGATGATCATCCTTGAGCCAATCATTCTCATCACTGGTTTCATGGTCTGAAATAACCTAAGGGGAGGCCAGCATGTGTAGCAAACCGTGTTACATTTCCAGTGCCCCCACCCACCCCCCACATCTCCAGATGACCTTGGACAACTCCCACAAAGTCTCTAGTCTTTGGGTTCCTTAACTAAAATGACAGGATTGGAATTAAATGATCTGTCAGGCCCTTTGGAACATACAATTCAATGAGACTATAATATAGAAACTTACCTGTGTCCTGTAAGGGTATATCAGATCTTGTCTTCACCACTTACTGTCAGTCATGCAGAATGATTTGCTGTTATTTAAACACAGCATATATTTTCCAACATTTATAAACCTTTACTCGAACCAAAATCCCATCCCCACCTGTCAAGTACATCTCCATCTCTTAACGCAACATCAAATCCCAAAGCCTTCATTGCCTTACCCTTTGGGCCAGTTAGATTCACCTCTCCCCTTTGTGCTCCCATAGCTTTTCCTGCATACATTTCTTGAATCTTATCACATACAAGTCTGTCCAGTTTTAAGTAATTTTTTTTATTATTGACTCTGCTTGACTAGGATCTGTTCAATGATTATGATTTTATCTAAATTTTTGTATCCCTGAAGGCTGGTACATAATAGACACTCAATAAACATCTGATTAATCGATTTGAATAGTCTTCTAGATTTCTTTGCTTAGTTAAAAATTACATTTTGTGATAGCCAACCTCAAAGATGGCCCCAATGATCCTCACCTTCTGATATTAATGCCCTTGTATAGTCACTTCCCATATTGAATCAAGGCTGATCTGTGGGCCGACAGAATATGGAGGAAGTGGTGGTGTGTGCCTCTGAGGCTAGGTCATAAAAGGCACTGCAGCTTCTGCTTAGTCTTTTGGATCTCTCTCTCTGGAGGAAGCCAGCCACCATGCTATCAAGACATTCAAGTAACCCTGTGGAGAGGTCATGTGGAGAGGAACTGGGGACTCCTGCCATTAGCCAACACCAAATTATCAGCCATGTGAGTGCCACCTTGGAAACCAATCCCCCAGTCCTTGTCAGTCCTTCAAAGGGCCATGGCTCCAATATCTGACTGTAACCCCAAGAGAGACCCCCAAGCCTCCTAGCCAAGCCATTCCCAAATTCCCATAGAAACTGAGAGATAATAAACAATTATTACTGTTTTTAACTACTCAGTTTGGGAATTATTTATTATGTGCCAATAGATACCTAAGACCAATATCTTCTTCCCCTCCCTTCCCACAGGAGGCAATATAACAGAGTAGAAAAGAATGGGTCTGCCATTGAAATCTTGTCTGCTACTTCATATCAATGTTAATAATGTATTATTAATAAATAAATTATTGATGTTACTAATATACTATTACTGTATTAAAATATTAACTGCATGTTATATTATTATTTCTAATTAACATATTCAAATTATTATATGCCATTAACATATTAAAATAGCAATAATATCTTTGTTATATTTTTAAAATACTAATGTTTTGATGAAAATACTAACGATTTTTAATATCAATTGTTTTATCCACTTGTGACAGAAATATTGTTATCCCTATTTGAACAATGAGGAAACTGAGGCTTAGAGCAGTTAATTTGTCAAAGTCAAACAGCTAATAGGATACTGAGCCATGATTCAAAGTAAGATCTGACTTAAGCAATAAAAGATAGCACTAGAGTTTGGAGTTTCCTCACCTGCGCAATTGGTACAGCAATGCTTAACCTGCACTGCTGTTCTGAGAATTAAATGAGATAAAACTGTAAAGTTGCTTGCACAATGCCTAGATAATGCAAAAGCATCAAATGTCATTTTCTCTCCCTTCCCTTCACAATGTACTAGAGTATTTCTGCTGGAGTGAGTCTGTGAAGTGGCCAGTAGCCCAGGCCATTAGGCAGAGCTCCCAGCAGCAGCAACCCCAGATGGAAAAACAGACCGAGTGTCTGTTTGCACACAGAGCTCCAGGTGTCCTCTGGGATTGTGAAACTTGGGTGACTCTTCTATTTCCTGTGGAAGAAACAGTGTTTCAACTCAATATCTTTTGTTTTTCTCAAACTCAGAAGAGATATCTAATAATAGTAATGATTTACCTTTTAACAGCACCATGGAGATTACAAAACTGTTTCCTTTTTCTATGTGTGAGAGAGTAAATAGAATTGATGTAGATGTAAATCCCATTGACCATGAAAGGAGAGTTGAAAAGTATTTGTGGCAACAAACCTCTTATGATTGACATACATGTTCCTTCCTTAAAACCTGTATCTTCTGCAAAAGCAATCTTATTACAAGTGATTGGAGGTCACTTATGCAGAATTGAGCCATAGGAGTCATTATCTATGGATTTTTTTTTCTCCTTTATTCACAATCAAGGCATGATCTTTTCAGAGAGAGAGAAAATTCACCAGATGGATCTACTGAGGCTGGGTTAGTGATGTGTGGTTGGTTGAAAAATACTCACTTACCTGAATATGTATTTTAGTTTCCAAATAGTTTCTATAATTTTATTATAACTTGCAATGCTTCTTTTATTTGTTTTAAAAATTGCTTTCAGAGAATAAAAGATGCATTGAAGGGACTGACCATCCATATAGTAGCTTTGACATGCGAGTGACTGGTGAGCTTAACCACTTTAATGTGATCTGGCTGAGCTCAAGCTGAGCAGTAAAATCAGTAATGCCAAGTTATGGTAAACCTCAAGAGCTTTCAGGGAAGCAATATGGGTCTAATTGAGCAGAAGCTTAGCAAGTAGACCACAGCTATTTCTTTGTAGAAGGTCCAGTCGTATACTAGAGAGATTGTGCCTATGAGAATTGCCTTGCTAAATGAAAACCAGAAGAAACACTAGATGTCTATTGTTGAATCAGAGAAAAAAGGGGGCTTGGCCTGAGTTCAATAAGGATATCTGTTTTTCCTTGCAAAAATATGGACTCTATGCACCCACACACACATATGTACTTAATCTGCAGATTTCTCTTTGGGTTACTAAGACTACAGGTTTTAATGGACTGGGCTGTACCATGAAGGAGAATCAAGACATTAAAGAAACCCTTTCTAACCTTTAAACAACATTAAATGCCCAGTGTTTCCTAACATCATTTAACCATAGAAGCCTTTTTAAAACTATAATATTCATTGTGTTTTGCTGTGTAGAACCTACTTGAGTAGTCTGGTCTTTTAACAGAGAGAGAAGGCCTATGGGAGTGAGATACAGAGAAGCTTGTTGAATGGGATCCTTTTCCTGTGTGTCAGAGTGTGCTGATCCCTCAACTTTTTCCTTAGTCTACTGCCCACAGTCCTGCAGACTCTCATCCTGGCCTACCATGAACCACTTGTCATCACAGGAACTCCTTGAGGTCTCTGATGAGTGGACCTTGTGTTGTGCTTAGGTTCATGCCTGTCCTTTGGTCACTAGCTCCGTTGATCTGTTTTTTTCTGACTTGCTGCATTTTGCACCCATTCTTTCCATATCACCAAGGCCCAATCTTTCTTCTCCACCTTTTTTGAATTTCTGGAAACTTTGTTGCTCCAAGCCATTGATAAAACAATTTATTAACTTATGTGTTGGTTTCGAGCTGCTTTTGACCATAAACACTTTACATTCCTCTTGGTAATAAAGACTCTGGTCTATCACTGATGATGTATAAAAGAAACAGGCCCTTACATCCTGGTTGTTGGTCCTAACCCCCTATTTAGCTTTCTTAACTTTTGAGTCCTATGTAATTGTTGTGAAACACCTAGCCCATCACCAACTGCTTGGTTTCTCACTCTAACCTCCCTGGACCTGCAGTCCAAAACAAAAATGATCAGACATCCTACAATCATCAGCCACTAAACCTTTTGGACTGTTGGTTGTTGAGTTTTGTATCACTAAGTGGGACCTCCTTCCAGCCTCGTACATTTGTAAGACTAAACAGTTTGAGAATAACTGGTATAGAATGTTTCATTAAATATCCCAGGGATCTTCCCAGGTTAATTTTCTTGTCAAGGTTGGACAGTTTTTGACCTAGAATATCAAGCCCATTGTTTCTATGGGACTATGATACAGTCTATCCTTTCCTTTTAAGTTAGTAACACTTAGACCCCCTTTCTAATAAGGAACAAAGCAAACAACACAAAGCAATCAATGGTCTTTAGTTTTGGAGAAATTCTTTCGCATTACCAAGGAAGAGAAGGGAGTTGCTTTAATCCTAATGCTGATCTTCGGATTTCTTATCTTTCTATGCAAAATGTTTAATGTTTCCACCTTGTGGAGCCCTTAATTACTTCATTAGTAGGTGTGATGCAAAAAATTAAGCGTCAGTTGGCTTTTTCTGGATTATTTACATCCTTAAATTCTGTTTTCAGATCACTGCAACTTAACTTTATGATTTATATTGAAAATATGGCTTTGGGGGTTCATTTCATTTCATTATTCTTTAGCAATTGTGTTTCATCCACTTAGCTATTTCTGTGGCAATTGTGTTTTGATGAGAAGAGATTTCCCAGTGTAGCCACATCACAATAACTGTGAGATAAAATCCAATGGGCCCAGCTAGCTTTTGATGAGTTCTTGGATCCCATACACACAAAAGAAGCATATGAAAATAAAAATGATAAGCATCATTTCACATTTCAAATTTTCTGATTTAAGGCAGATTGAAACTTTTAAATAAATACATCAATAAAATTGTGAACTTGCATCTGATTTTATTTGATAGAGCATTTTTAAAACTAAGAACAGTTCCCTAAAAGTCAGTTGTTATTGTAAAAAGTACGGTGGAAAGCCCTGACAGTTTGGAGAACTGCTTTGGATACTAAACACAAGCAAGTATATGAATATGTATATTTCATGTGTTCATATATGCATACACATACATACATGTACATATACAAACACAGTTATGAATTTGGCTATAGATATAGATATATGCACTGTCTTTTGCCTAAATTATTTCCCGATATGTACATGTGTAATGTTTGCCTCATTCTATATGAAGAACTTTTATTTCACCTTAAATCTCAAGTGTTAGAGCTGGCCTCATTTTTTATTCCTCCTCCCTCAAAAGAAGCTCCTTAGAATATATCTCTCCATGAAGAGAAGACATAGAAGCATCTCTTGAGAGGAAGTAGAGCATTGCACCCTTGTATCTTCACCCTCGCCATTGTCTCAAAGTGGGAAAAGAATATGTCCTAATTCCTTGACTTTTGCCTCAACCATGTGACCTCTTTTCCTATGGAAGGACACAGGAAGTGATTCTGTATTAGTTCCAATGCTAAGCCTTAAGAGACTCTCTGCTTTTACATTTTTGCCACTACCATGAGAATATCCCCTAGCTAACTTGTTAGTCCAGAGAGGATGAGAAAAATGTAGAGCAGAACTTAAATAAAGCAAAATATTCTCCCAAGGCAAGCCATGAAAGACTTTAGAACATGTTAAATGTTACCCACATTGGTTAAATTTATAATAAGAGTTCACACAGAGACACTAAGTCAGAGAATTATTTTTTGTCCTTGTAAAGAAAAGTAGATATTTTTTTCAACAAAAAAACTTCTGAATTCTGTTGAAATTTTTAATTTAAACATTTTTTGTCATAGCATCATAAAACTTCATATTCGTATTTCACTTTTAAGTTTCTCAAAGCGTTCCATCCTTGTGATCTCATTTTATCCTCACGTCATCCTGGTGAGGTGGAATGGCTTTATCTGCATTTTACGTGTTTGCCTTGATCATGCGGCAGCCCACTCTATGCTGTGAGAAAGAGAATGAGCTGAGCAAAAGGTAGTATGTCAGAACAGAAGGAATATGAAGGCAGAGGAAGATCAAAGGCTGTGTCTGAGGGAATATGAGCAAACTTTATCATCTATTCAGATGTCAGGATCTAGTCATGGTGGTGGTGGGGTCCATTGTGAGGGAGGAGCCTCAGGAAGACTATGAGAGGCCCAGGTGGTGGTGCTTGACCAGGTTCTGGTGAAAGTTTGTTTGTTAAGGGAGAGGTAATTCGTAATGTGTCCAGCTGGGTGTTCAGCCCTAGAAAATAGAGATGGCAATAATTAGACAAAGGGGTTCAGTTCTAACCCCATTTCCTCCCATATAGCAGTGGGATTTAAGCTGAATTTAGGGAGAGGAAAATAGAAAGTTAAGACTCAGAGGAGAGGAATTAACAGAAATTGGGCAGGTGTGTTGTGTTCAGTTGGGGGAGGAGGTTGAAAAGACCAGTGGGGACCCAAGAGAAGAGTCAATGAGATAAGGAGTCTGAAGCAAGACTCTATTTCCAGGGTTATGGTGGCACAATCCAGCACGAGAGCCAGGCAAAATAAGATTTGATTCTTGCTTGACACTACCTCTAAGTGTTAAGGGCCACTGTCAGAGTGGGCTTTGTGGCTTACCGAGTCCAGCAGGGCTGGCTCTACGGGTGCCTGGCACTCATTTGGGATGCCTAGAACATACACAGGTGGAGGCATTGGGAAAGTCACAGCATCAAGAATTATAAAATTTGATGGGGCTGGCCTTGTGGCCTAGTGGTAAAGTTTGGCATGCTCCACTTTGGGGACCCAGGTTCAGTTCTCCAGGTGCAGACCTATACCACTTGTCAGTGGCCATGCTGTGGTGGCAACCCACATACAAAATAGAGGAAGATTGGCACAGATCTTAGCTAAGGGCAAATCTTCCTCAGCAGAAAAAAAAATTATAAAATCTGAGAGTAATTAAGCTCTTGGAAACTTCCATTTTAAACCCCTTTATTTCAAAGATGAGAAAATAGAGGTTCTGAGTGAGTCTGTGATTTCTTGACAATCAAGACCCAGAACCAATAAGCCAGAAATCCAGATCCTTTTTCTTAAATCCAAATAATTTTACGTTCTTTTTTTTTTTTGGCCTCTGGAAGACACCAAAGAAATTGGCCAGTGTTAGTTTACTTCTCAATTTTTCTTGTATCTCACATTAATGGGAATAACAGAAACACATGCCACAAAAAGCATCATTTTGGTGGCCTTGCTATTTTGAACATCATAAATAATTCTCATTTTAAATTCTATTGTTACTTATTTTTAATGTTTAAATAGAAGAGATAGATGGATGGGTGGGTGGATGGATAGATCGATCGATAGACAACTCTGAGCTATAAGTGGTTGGACAAATTCCATGTAACATTCTGTGTGGAACATGGCTGTATGGAACATGTAATATTCTCTACCTCCTTTGCCTGAGAGTTTGCTTAATCTCTCAGGAAATCAACATCTGGCTTTGCTTAAGCAAGACAATTTATTTTTGAATATGAACATCCATCGCCCAAAAGAATTTGACTAGAGATGAGCTATATTCTGAGGTAAAATTATTAGTGGAATAAACATCCGGAAAGAAAACAGGAGACGCAAGATCAGATTTTAATCTCGACCCTTTTCCTCATCTCCTGGTGGCACTGAACTGACCATTTCACCTTTCTGTGCTTCACTCACTTTATTTAGGAAATGGGGCCATTCATCACGCCTCCACTCTGGACGCCACAAGCGTAATAGTAAATTAAATATGGTAATCAACATGAAAAACACTTCGACAATGAAATAGGGTTTTATACTGATGCCAGCTGGCCTTGTTATTATGCATTTATCATCACAATTTCCTGATCCTTCCCCACTGACTGGGTTAGAGTAAGTTCAGAAAAGGCAGGGGCTCATTTCTGGAAGTTGTCTCTAATTTGTTATTTAGGTAAAGTACGATTACTGCTTTTCCTAAACACACAGTGTGAGCAGAGGAACATTTTGCATGTGGACGGTTTATGCCAATTCATGTTTGTGTGTTGGTACAGTTATGTTAATTCTATGTGATATTCTAGCTCCAGTGCTTTTGCTTTTGAAACAGCATAATAAAGTAACTTCTGCTAAATAAATAGGCCTATTCACAATAACTGAGAGTTAAGTGAATTTATGCGGGAGGTATTTTGGTGTTGCAGACCAAATTAACTAGCTGAAAATCCATTAACTTCAAGACTCCAGATGGGTATTTAGGATAATTTCTGAAGTACCAATGTAAAAATCATGGTAGAATTTTATTTGGCATATGTGTAGAATTTCTACCATGGGCCCATTTAAAACATCAATATCATAATAATTACATCAAAGTGAAAATAACAAAGCATTATGTGCATGATCAGAAAGCTGCAACTGGAAGTCCAGCCACTCCAGAAAAATGAAAGACATGTGATTAGTGTCTGCAATTCGCACTGCTCCCTGACGCCTCTGGATTTTATGGCAAATAGTGCTGCAACCTATATGAATTAGACATCAGTAACTGTTGTGGTTTCACGGCCTTCAAGTAGGAATATGAAGGGGGCTCTTTCACTATTCACCTATCTCCGCTCCCACCTTATATGCATAATCTTGACCCCACCCCTAACAACCCACTTCACTGGGGTATTCTCTCTTGCCAACTGTCAATCTATTACCCCCTGCCATCTGCCTACAGATATTAGAATGACACAAATTTACATTGCTTAAAAAGAAAACTATGAATAGAAGCAGAAACCTAAACCATGTGAAAGTTTTGCTGGTGCTGCTAACAAAGGGACTGACAGAATCACTCAATGGATCAATGGACCAGGACTGCATTTGGTGACATTATACAAATCCCCTGTGAGGAGCTGATCTGCCAAGAGTTATGAGAGACGCTAGGACAGTGTAATTATGAGGTCCCTGCAGTCAGGAAGCTTATAATACATTAGGGAAACACGATAAGCACACAAAATATCATCACCAGCCTATCAAACATCCCTCATTCCCCTGGGTCCCTTGTAATTGCTAACATTTATGGAGCACTGGCTATGTGCTTAGCACTTAATACAGATCATTATTTATTCCTTGCAGCAGCCTTGTGAGGTAGGTGAAAGCATCATCCCCATTTTACAGACATGAAAACTAAGCTCTAATGAGGTTAAGTAACTTGCCCAAAGTTATGCAGCCACTAAGTGGTGACAGCAGGATTTGTAAGCAAGCTCAGAGGTTGCACTGTCCACCTGGCATTGCAATATTTGTGGAAGGGCTTATCTCCTCTATCTGGAAAAATCTCCTTGAAAACAGGAAAATTTCTGTCTTTCACAACCCCTGCTATTGTTTGCAGAATGAATATATACATTCAACTCAATATTTATTGAGTGCATGCTCCACATTTGATACACAGTGACATGTAAAAGGAGAAGAAAAACTACAAGGCAGTATAAAAATGCCTCATTAAAGAACCAGGATATATGTTGGCAGCAGATTTTTTTATCAGAAATGTAAAGATGAAGAATAGGATTTTTTTATAGGAACCATAAAAGTGTGTTGCAGGGAGATTATGAAAATATCATCAAATAGTATTCTGATAATTACCTAGAATATTAATAAGAGAGATCATACTAAATGGCACTCATTTGCACTATGGTCTAATTGGCTAGTAAAATGACTATTCTCAAAGTCAAGATTTGGGGAGTGTACTGGGTGGAATAGTGTCCCCCAAAATCTATGTCTACCTGGAATCTCAAAATGTGACCTTACTTGGACTAGGGTGTTTAGAGATGTTATTAAATTAAAATGAATTCATTCTAGACTAGAGTGTGTCCTAAATCCAACGATGGTATTCTAAGAAGGCCACGTGAACACCTTGTCAAGAACCACTGATTACCTACATAGCAATGTCCAGGAGTGGGTGATACTTGTTTAAAATGCTGACTCCTGGGCACTGCTCCAAACTTACAAATCATAATATCTGTAAAGGGGATCAAGAATTAGCACTCTTACTCCAACGTTTTATGCTTTGTAAAGTTTCAAAACTATGATATTTGGAGATGTGAAGATGTATAAGACATAGTAACTCTCTCTACTGGGTGTACTTCTCAGTTAAGGAGCTAAGTCGTGTAAGGTAATATGACAAGGAATACTCTTACTTGTGGTAATAGCCCACTATAGATGTAGAGGGGTAGAGCCCATTGTGAATGAGAGCGCATTAGCTAAGTGTGTTAGGAATTCACAAAATTTTATCTTGGCCTCCAACTTCAGTACGTAGTGGATACCCTGGGGATCTTCAATGTTGCATGCAGACCAAGTCAAGCTTAATTAAGAGTGACAGCTACCATTTACTCAACAGTTACTATATGATAATTACTTCACTCATCCCATTGAATATTCTAGACAACTGTCGTATCAGTCTATTATTAGTTGTATTTTACTGACAAAAATATGGAGATTAGAGGAGTTAAGCAATTCGAGGAAAGTAACAATATAAGCAAGTGGTCAAGTCCACATACAAAATCTGGACTGTCTGAATTAAGCCTATTCTCTTTACTCTTTCCCATTCTCCCACAGGCTCCAGAATAGACCACCTTTCTTGTTAAAGCCACATGGCTTGTCTAAAACTGGGCCTTGTCATATGGACTGGGTGGAATTGAAGTCGCAGGGTAGACATGCCATCTTTTCCAGGAGCCCTAATTTTACAAAAACATTTAGGGAGAGGAACATTTTTTTATACTAAAATAGGCATGAATATATAATTGAGTAGAATTTTTTAAAGTTGAATGTGATTTTAAGATAAAAGATGTATGTTTAAGGGAATTTTGCAGTTGACCGGAATTTCTCGGCCATCATAAATGAACTGGGGTTTGGAAGGATTCCCATTTAAAGCTCTCAGCGTTCTATGCTACTTTATGGTCAGTATTGTGAAGTAACCTCTTAGACTCCCTCACTGGTTTTGTCCCACACTGGACTGCCTGGGATGTCACAGACTTTTGTTAGTTTGCTTTAATCAGTACTTTTCAATTGATTTCTACATAAGTTTGCCTCTCCAGTATATTCTGCTAAATGGAGACATTCATACAAATTTATTTACTTGATGGAGCAGCAATTTTGTCTAATCTGAGCACACTGACTTTTATTTCTCCTGTATTTTCCCAGTGGGTGGCAATGAGAGTGTGGTTTTTGTCCATTTTGGCAGAACAAAGTAATTTCCTGGTTGGGCACCAAAGGAAAAAAATGGTCTTTCTACTACTGAGCAGCATCAAGGGCTCCATAACAAGTCTTATGTAAGCTCATGACTCATGCAGTCTAGAAAGGTCCTGTAACCATTTCACACCCACTGGCTAGAGAGGAAACATGGCTGAAGGTCAGAGTTGGTGACTGACATAGAAAACATATAGGCTGTTGCATGACTAGAATATATGGTAAACCAATATGGTAGCAGCGAGATCCTCAACATCAAGAAAACAATTCCCTAAAAACCAGGACTTTTCTCAAAGTGGAACCACTTTTCACCACAGTTGAAAAAGTTATGGCTTCTCCACATCCAGCTCCCCAAATATTTAACTTAGGAGTTAAGTACACTTTAAATAATTTGCTTTCCAGACTGTGTGTAAATGTTTCACAACTTAGGAAATTAAATTAAATAGCAAAATAGAATCCTGGTTAAAGGTTTTCAATGAACACATTATCAGTGGGTCTTTCCAAGTACTTTTTACATCTGTTCACAAAATTAAATTTTGGCTTCCCCTCCCCAACCTTCCCAAAAGTATAACATAGATAATTGGTTTGTTTTTAACGAATAAATCATCCAGTTAAGTTCAGGGAACAAATCCATACTTCAGGTGGAAAGTTTAGTGTAGACTTTTGGCAATGTTATTTTAGGAATGTGTCTCTAAGCAATTGAGTATTTGCTGTAAATTGTGCCAATATGCCAATTACATTTGCACATCTTTGTAATTTGGGCATTTCCTCTCCTGCTGAAGGATGGTTAGATGGAACATTATTGAATACAGCACAGATGTGAATAAAGCATCGTTTTCCTGCTGAAAAAGCAAACGAAGTCTTTATTTTTACTGCTCTTAAATTTTGACCTGTAACTGGCATTGGAAACATCAGTGAAAACCAGCAAAAAGCCACTGTAGCATTTAGCATCACAGATGCTGGAGCAGAATCATGTCTAGAAAATAGATTTTGAAGGGATTACAGCAGCAGACATTATATAACAAGACTCGGTAATGCATGGGACATCTGCCGGCTATTTTCTGAAAGCCGTCATTCTATTACCCTCTATTAAAATAATCTTAGTGGATACCTGAATTTTATTGTTCTTTTTTTCCATATGCTCCCAGTGATTAAAAAGGTTGACATGCAGTTGACATTTCCATGCTCTGGTCTTAGCTTCCTTTTTCTTTTTTTTTTGTTTTTGGTTGGTTGGTTATTCTTTTGTTGTTTTGTTTTTCTTAAAAAGAAGAAAAAGACTGTCTTACTACAATATTAGAATATTATCTCTAATATTAGAATTACTACAATATTAGAAGACTGAATTATACCTTAAGATTGTAGTATCTGAAGGATAAATACTTTTAGAAGTTAAAATATCTTTGTTTATGTTTACCAATATCTATCTATCTATGCAAATGTACCAGTATACCAAGTACACTGGCTCTATGTCATTAAACCATGATTTTCTGCTGGCAGTGGAGTTCTAGCCCCCATGGAGGGTATGGAACAATGTGCCAGGAAGGACGTGAAGCCATTGTAAAGCACAGCCCATCTTCCTCGAGGATCTGTAAAGATTGGGAGGAGAAACATTGTGGGGTATTTTTTTTTGCTGGTGTTGTTGAGGAAGATTAGTCCTGAGGTAGCATCTGTTGCCAATCTTCCTCTTTTTGCTTGAGGAAGATCTGTGCCAGTCTTCCTCTATTTTGTATGTGGGTTGCCACCACAGCATGGCTGATGAGTGGTATCGGTCCATACCTGGGATCCAAACCCCCAAACCCAGGCCACTGGAGCAGAGCATGCTGAACTTAACTACTACATGACGGGGCTGGTCCTGAAACATTGTTTTTATATGCATATAAGCTTGAACATTTTATACAGTTCATTAAACAAAGGACCATATGATAAAACTCAAAATTAAATAAAATTTTTGAGGAGGCACTTTGGCACCATCTCAAGTCCCTGAGGGAGACTTAACAACCCTCGGGGGTATTCTCTGATACATTTGAAAAGAATTTAATTGATAAGACCACTGAAAGTTGTGAATTCGATTTTCAAAAATATGAAGTGGGGACTAACCTTATTTAAACCTGTCAGGGTGATGGCCATATGATTCAGAGAGCTGGTGTAGAGGGTGGACATACCACAGAGAGTTAGAGGGAGGAGAGTAAAGCCTCCTTCTTCCAGAGAGAGAGCCAGGAGCCAATGCTTCTACCCTTTGGGGTCCCCGAGTCAGGGAGTTGTGGTAATCAGGTCATTGAAATTCTACTGGTCCAGTGGAGCAGTACAATTAACGCCTTTTTCTATACCTTTCAGTTGGTTACATCATTTGCCAGGTGGAAGGAGAACTAAAGTAATAGATGGTGTCTCCCCGAGGGATTTACAGTCTAGTTGGGCACATGTTCCTTTATCTGGCATTTAAAGAGAGAGCTGATATGAAATAGCTACAAGTAGATAAAAATGCAAAGTAACCATCTACAGTTTGGAGCAGATAGTGCATGCTAGAGGAGATAGAGAGAGGACAGTGGGTGGCTGAGAGCAGAGACAGGATGGGATGCCCTCTTTCCCCTCCCCTCTCTTTTATACCCTCCACACACCACACAAACACCCACTCACACATGTACCACACACACACACACACACCGCTGCCACCATCCAGCCCTCAGGGGGCATTTTGGATAGAACCACTTTGGTTTGCTGATTCTCATTGTGTAAGACATGAACCTATGGAAAATTACCCATGAGTGATTGTTCTCTTGGTGTTTGATTTTGAACAAAAAAATTCTTTCTTGCAGGAGTGGGAGGGACACCAGCTTGAGAGAAACAGCTTTTGTGCTCACAAAGTGCTCTTTCGGGATGATATGTTAATGAGCTTCCTTTGAACTGTAAATGGCATCTGCAGGAGTGTCAGATGCTAATGGAAATGTTGAGAAAATGAGAATGCACAGGACAATTTGCACAGTTATATGGTGGTCTGCATTCCATTGAGCATTGTGACCAGGCTTCAGAGCCACCTTGTGACTTGGCATAGCATTCCTGTTCTGGGAGAGTTTTTATTTCTCCTGATAATGGCATCTTTTTAAGGTCGTGATTTGTTGGCTTTATAAAGCACTGTCCTCTATAGGCCACCTCACAAGCAGCAATGAATGACAATTCTTCCTTGAAATTTTTAATTATTGTGACAAAAAAAGAGTAATTAACTTTTGTAGCTGAACCACCTCTGCAGATGTTCTTAATCAAATAAAAGAAAAAGGAAACAGAGCGTTCTCAGAAGCAGGAGTATGAAATATACAATAGGGGGTTGCGGCTGGGTTAACTGGGTTGACATGAGCACCACATGAGTTCTTGATAAATAACAGCTCCGTCACTGGAAGGGTAATTTCATGTCACAGACTAGATTGTGAAGAACTTTGAGTCAAAAGACCTATTCCTGGCACTGTCTTCTCAGTTTAAGGGTACTGAGGGTGCCATGCAAGAGATAGCAAAATGTGGGAAGGAGATCTATACCTTAAAAGAGTTAGAAGCTGAATTATATTAAATCAACCTTTGGTAGGCTGGATCCTGAGAGAATAAGTTGATATTTGACCAATTTTCTTCTAAAAGCAGATCCTAAGACAAGGATTAAAGTGCAGGTAGATTATTTGCAGATGAAGTAGGGGTGAAGACGGTCAACACAGAGCATACCATCAAGTCACCACCCTGAGCAACCAGAAGTTTATCCTCCTGGAGAACTCTGGGTTTTCTCATCCAAGGGCGATGAAGTGGGGATATTTAAATGTCAACTCCTGCCAGTCCTTGGTTGAGAGCTGCTGGAGTAGGAGGTATTGATTCTCCACACTCCCAGTTTACTAGATATTTGGTCAGAATCCCCTAGCACTAAGAAAGCCTTCAGGCAAAGAAATACAGATGCTTGGCCATTCTCTGGCTTCCACAACACTGCTAAGACCTGAGGGGATATGGACATGGCACCACAGTGCCCACCACACCTCCAGACCACACCTGTGGACCATGTGGACTCACTTTTTCTTTTATGGATTGTTAAAACCCATCTAAGTAACCCACTTCTAACACAAAAGGAAATCCATTACTCTTATACAAAAAGATACACTTAGCATTAGAAATAAGAAATATATCTGCAGAAATGTGTCTCAGCTCTGAGGGGCTTCATGTTAAGACATGAAGCCATATTAAGACATATCTCACCTTGACTTTGTTATGGCTGTCACTGCACAGCTGCCCATAGGCCCAGTTTCCCTTCCTCAGAATGAAGTGCACAAAGAGCTTTGAGAGGCTCATTTCCCAATGGTGAGTATCAGATGGAGCCCAATCTCAACAAATCTACTGTCACCTTGTTTGAGTTATATTTCTACTGTATGTTGACTTTGAAAGCTCTTTTAAAATGAATCCCGGCCTCTTAACCATTGGTCAGCCCAAGTACGGAATATGGTTGCTTCTCCACAAGGAGTGGGTAGCAGAGTTAGCTATTGGTAGACCTTAGGCTGTAGGCTTCATGTGTGATTGGCTGCTGCCATTTGCATCATTGGAAATGATGTCAAAAGTGGGCATGAAAGAAAGTAACTCAGATTGCCAAAAATAGAGGGTTGTTGTCACAGGTCAAGTTTTCAGGGAATCAGATTGAAAAGGTATTTGCAAGCAGGAGGTTTATTGGATCGTGCTCTTAATCCATCCTCTGAGGGAGAGGGAGTGGAATGAAGGAAGCAGGGTTGGGAAGAGGGAGAAGTTGAACCCACCAGGAGCTCCGAAGCTGGGATGGTGTATTAGTCTGCCTGGGCTGCCATAACAAAGTATCTCAGACTGAGTGGCTTGAACAGAAATTTATTTTCTCACACTTCTGGAGGCTAGAAGTCTGAAATCTAGGTGTCAGCAGGATCGGGTTTTTATGAGACCTGTCTACTTGGCTTATGATGGCTGCCTTCTCCCTGTGTCTTCACATGGTCTTCCTTCTGTGTGCATCTGTGTCCGAATCTCCTCTTCTTATGAGGACACCAGTCTTACTGGATTAGGGCCCACCCTAATGATCTCATTTTAACTTAATTACCTCTTTAAAGGCCCAATCTCCAAATGCAGTCACATTCTGAGATACTGAGAGTTAGGACTTCAACATATGAATTTTGGGGGGACAAAATTCAGCCCATAACAGGTGGCCCTTCAGAGTTGCATCAAATTGAAGGAAGGCGTCTGAGTCTTTGGACTGCTGAATGAGTAGATCACTGAATGCAGGTTGACTTGGGGAAGGGAAAGTCAGCATGGGTGAGGTGCTGTCTTTGGCAGAGCACAATCCTCTGAGAGGATCTCCTTAGAGCTGTCAGCCTCTAGCACCCTCAGTAACAGGAAAAATGACTGCTCTAGTCCTGAAGGGAGAGGAGGGGCCTGATATGAGTAGCACACCACAGCACCCTCTCCAATTATTAAAAGGGAACTTGTTCTTTATCTGTGACTGGCATTTCCTCCCTATTTTCTGGGATCATTTATTTGGTTACAAGGGCAGGGGAGAGCATGCTTGCCATGCTAGCATTTAGAACCATAGGTCCTAAGCCCTTGTGAGTGTTGCATCTCTTCTGTGCCAAGCACATGGAGCAGCTTCAAGGACCACGACAGATGTGTCGTTTGCGAGGGTTATCCATTTTGATCAATATGAGGCAGGCTTGGAAATTAACTTCCACAAATAAGCCTCCAGCTCAAATCAAAATAATTCTTGGTTCTTCAGATACATGGCCATTTTGTCTTATAGAGTTGAAGAAAAGTCAAAAAGAGCAATATATCAAAACAAGGCAAGAAGACTCTGAATTGTGCTGCCACAGAGTAGTGACAGATGAAGTGGGTTTGCAAAAAGCCCCCCACAAATAAAGGATCCTTTTTATGCATGCAGAAGCAATTTCAAAATGCAAAAATGCCCTTTGAGTGTTTATGGATTATAAATGCTCTCCAACTCATCCAAACATTTCTGGGAACATGGAGAGAAAAATTTTCCCATTCTGTAATTTGGAGATTGAAACTCTGGCTTCTGTGGTGAAGGGCACAAATATGAACACGCTTAATACCTTCAAGAACCAGCAGAATGATATTCGGTGACATTTGACGAGGATATTAAAACATCAGAACAGAGACTCCTGTAGAGTCTTGTGAAATCTTTTTCGTTACTGCAACTCAGCTGTTAGTTTACCGTTTTTTTTTTTCTTTCTCTCATTGGCTGATATGGTCAGACAAAAAAAGAGAGCTGTTTTATATATAATATAGGCCATTTTTGTAAATGTTTCTTTTAAGATAGAATTCCTCAGCAAAGTTGCAACTGGAATAAAATGGCTTTTCAGCATACCAGTCAGAAAAAGTGCCTCCAGTGTTCTCTATCTGGCTCATGCTTTCCTTTGACCTATTTTAAAAGATCAGGGTAGAAATGAAGGACTCATCAAGTGAGCAGTGATCACATCAATCTGTCAGCACTGTGCTAGATGTTTCAGGTACCTAATGAATAATAACTTGACAATAAATAACCAGTGTTTATGGAACATTTACTATATATATACGTGAGGCACGTTACATAGAATATTTCATGTGATCATTATAGCCAAATGTGGCAGGTAGGATTCTAAGATTCTCCCAAGATTTCCAACGTCTGAGGTACATACACCTTCTCCTGGATATTCAAACAGTAATCTGGGTACTGCTGTGATGGGATTTTGCAGAGGTAATTAAAGTCCCAAATCAGTTGATCTTAAGATAGGAGGACTATCCAGGTGGGCCTGACCTAATCACAGGAGGCCCTTAAATCTGGGTCTAGAGGTCAGACATGGAGGAAGTCAGAGATTCAAAATCAAGAAGAATTTGACTTGCCTTTGCTGGTTTGACGATGGAGGCGGACATCTGGCAAGTAATGCAGGTGGCCTCTTGGAGCTGGGAGTGATCCCCAGCTGACAGCCAGCAAGGAAATGGGGACCTCAGTCCTACAACTGCAAGGAGCTGAATTCTACCAACAACAAGAATGAACTTAGCCTCTCAGCCTCCAGACAAAAATTCAGTCTGGCTGACACCTTGATTTCACACTTATGACACCCTGAACAGAGAAGCCAGTCACACCCTGCAGACTTTTGACCTACAGAACCCTGAGGGGTTTATCATTACGTAATACACAGGGGTTGTTTTAAACCATGAAGTTTGTGGTAATTTGTTACATAACAATAGAAAACCAAAATACTGGCCCCTATAAGGTCAACGTCTCCATTTCAGAGATGAGGAGACTAGGGCTTAGAAAGGTTAAGTGGGGGCCGCCCGGTGGCGCAGCGGTTTAGTTCGCACTTGGCAGCCTGGCGTCCGCGAGTTCAGATCCCGGGCGCCTGCCGATGCACTGCCTGTCAGCCATGCCGTGGTGGCGTCCCATATAAAGTGGAGGAAGATGGGCACAGATGTTAGCCCAGGGCCAGTCTTCCTCAGCAAAAAGGGGAGGATTGGCAACAGACGTTAGCTCAGGGCTGGTCTTCCCACCAAAAAAAAAAGAAAGGTTAAGTGACCTGTTCAAGGTCACAGAGCTGGTAAATGGTCAGTCCAGATTGGAACACAGGAAGCTGATTACATGGGGGAGACTGGGTGTGGCAGGCAGAAGTCTCAGATGCCTCCATGATGCCCACCACCTGGTGTGCACACCTTGTCCAGTCTTCTCCCCTTGAGTGTGGGTAGCAACTGTGAATACAATGTGGTAATCATGCCCTGGATTAGGTGAAAGAGAGTTTTGCAGATGTAATTAAAGTATTTAATCAGTTGATGTAATTAAAAGGGAGAGAGTCCTGGTGGGCTGACTTCATCAGGTAGGCTCTTAAAAGGAGCCTAAAGTTTGGAGATGGAGAAAGGCCTGGAGACACAGTCCTGCTGGCCTGGAAGAAAGAAAGCACCCATGTCCTGAACTACCTTCCCCAGCCCCATGGCAAGGAACTACAGGTGGCCTCTAGAAGCTAAAATCTGTCCCTGGTGGACAACTAGCAAGAAAGGGGATCCTCAGTCTTACAAACACAAGGAACTGGATTCTGCCAACCACCTAAATGAGCCTGGAAGGGGACCCCGAGCCTCAGGTGAGGACTGCAATGCAGCTAACCCCTTGACTGCAGCTTTTGAGACCCTGAGCAGAGGACTCAGTTGTGTTGGGCCTGGGTTTCTGACCTACAGAAACTATGAGATAATAAAACTTTGTTTTTTAAGCTGCTAGGTTTGTGATAATTTGTTATGCAGCAACACAGAACTAATACTCTGGGAAAAGGGCAGATTGCTCTTCTTTACTCCACTAGATGGGAGGGGAGGGACTAGGATCCAGCATCCCAACTTCTTGTTTTTGTTCTTTAGTTGATCAACAGTGACCTTATCCTTTTTTTTACTCTCTTTAACCTTGATTTGCTCATAGCACCAAGCAAGCTCTAATTGTCTGCTGTTCCACCTCCTCTCAAACCTGTCTTTATACACACTTGATCCTTAAACTCTGAAATTTAATTCACTTATTAGCAGCAGCCACTGTTCTATGAGAACACCCTGATATCTAAGCCTGCACTGGTGAGGCTGTTGGTTTATCTTTCAGGAAATCTGTGACTTCACCCTCACTGCCTATCAAGCTGTATGTACACAGAATAGTCCTCCATCAGTCCTTAGTTAAAGCGGTATTTGCATGCACACCAGATCTCTGAATGTTTGTCATTAGGGACACAAATCACATTCATCAGAATCTATTCATTCTCCCAGTATCGCTGAACACAGGATACTCCTGGCTGTGTCAGCTCCCCTAGGACTGGTAGCCATGAAAAATGGAGGTTGGTTGCAGATATTCCAAACCTGCTTCACTGTGTCACCCTCTTCAGGAGCAGTGGATATGATACTGAAAAAGATTGATAGAATTTATGTCATCATGTTTATGGTGCATGAAACCCCAACCGTGGATTAATGGATATCTTGGGGAAAGAAATGCATCTTCACTCCTTTACGCCTTGATGAGTGACAACAGTTGGCATCCGTGGAAATATATGGAGAGCTTGCCTTTAGAAGGTCAGCTTTTAAAGGACTTTTTTGACTTCTAAGTCAATGAAAATAGATTTTTGATTGTTGGCAAAGACAATTGTAACAGAAGACTTTCAACCTTTAAAAAATTTCTTATTGAAGTATAACATACAGAAAAGAACACAGATCCTAAGTGAATTGCTTGATGAATTTTCACAAACTGAATACATCCATGGAACCAGCACCCAGATCAAAGACCAGGATCCCCAGCATTCTCCTCACTCCCTTCTCACCAGCCCTCACCCCAGAGTCATTGCTGTACTAATTTCTAACACTGTAGGTGATTTTGCCTATTTCTCTAATGTTTTTGAAAGTTATAAAAATGGAATCATCCAGCGTGTACTCTTTTCTTCTGGATTCTTTTACTCAATATTATGTTTGTTTATATTATTGTGTGTAGTTGTAAACTTTCTCTTCTCATGGGTTTGTAATATCTCATTGTATAAATAGATCACAATTTATTTATCTGCTCTACCATTTTAGACATTTAAATAGCTTCCAATTTGGAGATGTTACAAATAGTGCTGCTGTGAACATTGTAGTATGTGTCTTTTTGTGAACATGTGTGCACATTCTGCTGAGTTTTTGTCTAAGGAGTAGGATTGCTGGCTCATAGGGTATGCACAAATTCAGCTAAGTTAGTAGATACTGTCAAACAATTTTTCAAAATGGTTGTACCATTTTACTCCCCAAAGCAGTATATGAAAATTCCTGTTAATCCACATCCTTGCCAATACTTGATATTGTTCTTTGCATTTTAAAAAAGCTTTTTAACTTTGCATACATCTTAGTTTACAGGCAGCATCATTGTTTCTAGTGTGAAACTAATAAGCACCCCATATGAAAACATCAGTACTGGGCTCAGGAGCCATTGTACTCAGCACAGTATCATTGGACAAGATGACAGTTGGTAACAATAAATGACTCGTGCCCTTTAGATAGCTCTTTTCGTCTTTGCAAAAGCACCCAGGAGCCTCTATAATTCTGTTCTCAGGTCTTCTGGCAAACAAAGAAAAGTCTACCTTCTAAAGAAGTTATTTTTTGGTTCTGGGACTAAATACCTTTGAAAATTATCCACCACATACTTACGTTTTAGTCAAGTCTGTTTGCCTAAACATATACTCTGCGAATGTTTACAGAGATCCTATTGTGCATCAGGGCCTACACTCTGCACTGAGATACAGAGATGAGCACCACTCGACTCTTCCTAAGGTCCTAGTTTAAGATATAATGAAGACTACAGTTAAATTGTTAATTCCTAAAAACATTAATGTTGCCTTTTGTATTATTTGCAATTATATTTTAGCCTGAGGACCCACCTGAGTTTATTGACAACTTGTTCCTTAAAAAAAAAAAAAGTGTGAGTCATTTTAAGTACACAAAGTTGCTTTGACTACAAAAGAGTGGATGCACACTTTAGGAAGTTCATCAAGAAGATGGGATAGGACCAATAAAAGTTCATCATGAAAGAAGTAATTGGAATTTGAGTAGCCTTGACAGGTTACACATCTCCAAAAAGGAACACAGTTATTATTGTTGCCCTTCATTGTGTTCCTCTACATGATAGTCAGTGAAGTGACATTAAAGATTACATCAGTTGGGATTTAATCAGGGAAGCAGAACCTGTGAGTAATATAGAATAAGGGGTTTATTATAGGGATTAGATCTTATACAATCATGGGAGAAGCTAGGGAAGCAAATGTCCAGAAGGGGATGGTTGGCTGAAGAGAGAAAACCCCTAACCAGGACCCATGAGGGGGAGCTGGTGAAGAAGTCTATGGAATGCCATTGCCTCCACAACTGATTGGGCCTGGAGTATGTCAGCAGGGCAGGTGGTCAAGAGACAGATCAAGAGGAAAGCTGGATGCACAGTGGAAGAGAGCAAGAACAAAGTGGAAGCCCTGATGGCTAACTGGAACCCACAGGGACAAACTACCATGTACATCTGTCCTCACTGTTTGGAACCCCAAAGCTGCAATGCCCTGCAGAAGAAGCTGGTTCCATTGCTGTAGAGCTGCACATGTGCCCAGCCCAGGACTCCTGAGGCAGGAGAACCGACAGGAGCTGGAGAAGCTGTGGGCCCAGCTGCTACTCCTCACCCCGGTGAGCCAGCTCATGAGCAACAATGTACACGACCTACCCAGAGCCTGATGCCCTACACCCACCTGCCTAGTGCAATGACTGCAGCTGCCCTTCCACCCTCTGAATCTCGTGGAAATTCCTCTGTTGCCAAGTCTAACCTAGAACCATTCAGAGAAGTGTGATTCCAGCTTAACTAAATTGACAGTACAAAACTACCACAGAGATAGACTGTAACTGAGATTAAAAAATAAAAACACCATAGAGATGATATAATTCAATTCTTTCTTTATAAAGACATGAAAACTGGGGCCCAGGGGGACAATGACTTGTCCAATGTCACAGAGCTAGTGACAGGCCTAGAAACTCAATCCCATGTATCTCCATCTGGGTGATATCATACAACGCTGGATGTGAAGTTGAGACACCTGAGATTTTGCTATAATTAATTGTTTGGCCTTGGGAAAAAAAATCACTCAATTCTGAATTCAAGTTTTCTTGTGAGAGAACAGCACATGGGCTAGGCCCAACAAACTGAAGGTGCTCAGTTAATATCTGATGAATAAATAAATAAATGTAGTCTCTTAAGAACAACCATTATACAAAATTCTATTGCCTAACATAAAAGAAAAATTAAAACCATGCTTCCGAGCCTCGTCGTGAGGCATTTTTACATATTCTCGTGAAATTTATCTGGGGCTAGAATGGATCACCTGGGCCCTTCCTCCTTTGCACAAATCAGATTTCCAAGCTCTCAGCCATGTAGCAATTAGACTTTCTATATTCTTCTTGTCACCTCATTGTGGCTTCTATTTGATCCTTTCTGTCTGAGCTTTTCAAGAGGAGCCCAGTACCACATAGCTGGAAAAGCAAGAATCAAAAAATGGCAGTCAGGGGGCCAGCCCCGGTGGCATAGTCATTAAGTTCGTGCTCTCCACTTGGGCGGCCCTGGGTTCACAAGTTTGAATCCTGGGCTTGGACCTACGCACTGCTTATCAAGCCATGCTGTGGCAGGCATCCCACATAAAATAGAGGAAGATGGGCACAGATGTTAGCCCAGGGCCAATCTTCCTCAGCAAAAAGAGAAGGATTGGCAACAGATGTTAGCTCAGGGCGACTCTTCCTCACACGCAAACACAAAAAAATGGCAGAAGGAAGACACTAGAAGAATATCAGATTTCTAGCTACGTATTTCCATATTTTGCTCACGAATCTGCAATTTGGGCAGAGTTCAGCAGGAACGGTTCATCTCTGCTCCATGTTGCATTACCTGGGGCATGTGGCGTCTCAAAAGCTGAGAGCTGAAATCATCTAGAGGCCGCTCACTTTCAGCTCGGGCTGTTGGCTAGAACTTCTACACGTGGATTCTCCATGTGGTCTCTCTGCTTCCTCATGGTGTGATGACTGGATTTAAGAGCAAGCCTCCCAAGAGGACCAGGTGGAAACCGTGGACTCGGAAATCACATATCATTTCTGCTTAGAGTTACAGCCACTTCCAGATTCAAGAGGAGGAAATATAGGTCCCACCTCTCAATGAGAGGAGCATCAGCATTACATTTTAAGAGGAGCCTGAAGGACACAGTATCTCATCGCATGCCATCTTGGAAAATACAGTCTACCACAAGCAGTGATGAAAACCCACGATAAGTTTATAAACACAGAGCTTGTCAACTAAATGAGCTCTTGTCCAAAAATAACCCCAGAAATATGTTTATTCACACATATATAAATACATGAACATATGCATACATAACAAGGACTTGGTAAATGATGTGAATTCTTGGATTCAACTTGCTTCCAAGATATTTTCAGTGTTATGCCTGAGGGTAAGTGCCGGGAACAGGGCCATTCAATTAGTTTAAAATCAAAGTTCTTTTCCCTCATCATCCATCTCCTCTCTGGGAAAATAAATCAGGCTGCTGAATTTTGGACCCACACCATTTCCATGGTAACAAAGCCTAAAGCGCTCAAAGGTGGATTCTGATTCTTTGCAATATTTGAGAAATCCATATTTAGTCTGTGTGGTGTTTAAAAGTGCACTTAATAGCAGTGAATGCCATTACCACAAATCCTCCCCCAAACAAACACATTCACACACACCCGCCTGCACACACACAAGCAATATGAGTGTTTAAAAAATGCCATAATTTATACTAAGTAGACCATAAAAATAGGGGGAAATGAGTAAAAATGAGACTTTCCAGTTTGGTCTTCTTAGATCTGCTTTGAGCCAGATTTTCTTGTTTTGATTTTGATCTCAATTAGGTGGCTTTAGAAATAGTCTGACCATTTTAAGCCTGGAGATGGAGAAAAAGTCAACCATCATAGGTACAGAAGTGAGAATAATTACAGTGTTTGGAAACTACAAGTATTTCAGTGCAGGTGGAGAGTAGAGTATGTCTAACATAGAGTCTTATTTTTAATGTTAGGACTTTTAATTATGAAGTATTTTAAATATACAGAAAATAATAAATCTATGTACCCACTCCCGTAGTTAATAGCTATTACCAATTTCCCATATTTTGCTCAAATCTCTTTTCTTTCCAAATAAATAAAATATCAACTATTCAGTTAAAACCTTACCTGTTCATCCCTTTACCTTCCCTCCCTCCCCAGAAATCATTATCATTCTGAAGTTCATGTGTGACATTCCTATGTACGTTTCTGCATATTAGTGCTTATGAATGAATCCCTTCACTGTTGTACCTTTGTGCTTTAAAAATTTGTATAAATGGTATCATAGAGTATATGTCCTTTTATAACTTGTTTCTACTGTTCAACATTATGATTTTTATCTATAGCCATGGGGTATAAACATGCTATAAGGAGAGTAGAGATGAGCACTCAGTATTGCACAGATAGTTCATCATTTATTCAACGAAATTTATAGCTCACCTGGAGAGTGAGTTTATGGTGACAGTTTTTGCATTTGTAGAAAATGTTAATGATATGCAGACAGGACTGGACAACAGAAACTCCAGTGAATACACGGAAAAGACAATATGGTTATTTGCACCCCAGTCCTTCCATTTCTGAAGGCCAGGTGCTTTCTCTGATAATCCATCCTACAGAGGCAGTTACTGGGACTGCATGGTCTTTGGTGATGACACCATAGAAATCTAGTGACTGCCCAGGAGGGAGTCTGTCTACATGAGGGTCTAGACTTGTGCAGGGATCAGGGAGCCACATCTCTGAGTTTCCATCAGGGAACCTTGGTGAGTCCTTGTGTCCTACCCTCCTGTCCCCCCTCCCATCCCAGTAGATCTTCTCTCCTACTGGTAACTTTGCACTTGGCTGGCGTGAATCTATACCCCATAGGCTGGAAGAGCTGAGGGGCCAGGTGGATGACATCCATTTGGGCTCTTTCGTCTCCTGCCACTTGCACACCCCACTTCCATTCCCTACTGCCATGAGAATGCCTCACTTGGTGTTCTATTCAATTACCAGTTGCAGTTTGATGGATTGAGTAATTTTTAATTTTTGGTACGTTGTTAAAATAAAGGAACTAAAGGGGTGTTTATTTTCAAGACATGAAATTGAGTCACTGATTTAATACCAGATATAGATGAGCTACTATGAGTACTCCATCTCTCTTCTCTATTTACCATATTGCTCTCTGAATGTCTCAAACAAACTCCTTACATGCAGAAGCTCTCTCAAAAAAGAAAAAAGGGACTGCACGCATATTTTATTTTTGAGGTGGCATTTACTTATCCAATAATATCTATCAGATTAAAGTTATATTGACCTCATGTCAATATCAACTCATTATATTTTATCTCTGTTGCATTTCTGAGTATGTTCAGCTAAAAGCAAGTGACTTCATGCAAATTAAACTGCAAGAAGCTTTTTAGGCCATGTTCAAATACTAACAGGTTTGATAAGTATATTTGTCTAACAAGGGTAGGACAAAGAGCTCTTTGTTTACTGACATACTTTATTGCCATTCTACTATACACCTCTCCTCTCGTATGGCTGTTTTATAGGACATAAAGTCTAGGTATCATGTCGGAATCTCAGATATTATTTATAGCTTGCTGCAAAGTGGCTTATTGTCATTTATTATTTCTTATTTGATTTATATAACATCTTTCCACCAAACAGCCCAGGGTTTATTTACATAAAGAGTACCCACACACAGACATACTCACACATGCACTTGAACTTCACTCAGTGCTGTCATATAGTTAGCTGTATAGCACCAAAAATCTGTAGGAGGCTTTTTCATTTGTTTTTTGTTCCAAGACCATGTTCTGGAAAGGCAGTCATCATATTTCCTTTCACTCTGAGTGTTTATTGTTTGCCTTTAGGTGGATCGGATCATCTTCTGTGTCTTCTTAGAAGTCGACTTCAAAATCTACAAAAAGAAAATGAGCGAGTTTTTCCCTACAGGTGAGTAAAGCAATTTGCTTCCTTACAATCGAGGATTGAAGAAGTGGAAGCATCGCTTATATAGTATTTCTGTTTCATTTCACATCTTAAGGACTGTCACAAATGTGATCTCCATACACCAGTCACCTGTGGCAACTTGTATCACACTTTTTAAGAGGTCAAGGAGGTGACAGGAAATCTAGGCCCTAGACCTCTCTGTCCCACGAGGTCATTGTGTTGTCTTGGGGAAGTCAATTCATCTCTTGAGTCTCAGTTCCTCACATCAAAGGTGAGGGGCTGGACCAAATGATTTCTAAAGACTCCTCCTCTGGCCCTAAATTGCATGATCTGTGATTTCTTCCCCACACTCATAAGTTGTCCAGGCCTGTGCCTACATCCACCATGTTAAACACCGTTGTTGGAAATTGTGAGGAACCCGTTTATATTTGTAGCCAAAACTCAAACTGTTCCTGCATTCCATCCCTATTCCCTCCAATTTTCTCAGCCCAAATTGCAATGAAGATAGCAGTACTTTCTAGGGCAATCCGAAAAAGGTAGTCATTCATCTTATTTCACACTTCTTTTGAGAGTGTAGAGGAAACCTCAGGGGTATTAAAGAACCTTGAGTAATGGATTTACATCGATTGAGTGTGCTATTATTTAAATTTGGTTAATTTGTATATATCCCCCCACTGTACCTCTCCCAGCCTGTGAAGGCCAAGGCTTGTTTAATATCTTGTTATTTTCATGGTGCCATTAAAGTCACAATGCCTAAAACGCTTTCCTCAGCCATGGTAAGAATGGCTTCCAGGAAATTTCCAGCACTGTGAGCATTGTTGGTGCCTGCCTTTCAGAGAGCTTTCTTTTGAGGTTTTCACACCCATCTGAAGTGGCTTTTCAGGTAACTGGTGACTCTGGCAGGTAGGTAGGAGTGAGTGGAGGGTGCTGGTGCACATGCACCCTTAAGCCGTCTATCAGAGCCACACAATAGGGAGGATGGCTTGCCTGCAGGTCAGAGTAGGACGTGGGCTGTCAAGAACAGCTACAGAAAACTGCAGGAGATGTTCAACTCTGGGCTCATGTTCAAAGTGGACTAAGTTCTTCCAGGTAATTTGAAGTATTTCTCTCTAATTTTATAATTGAAAGGTGAATCTGCTAAGTGTACTTAATTTGGGACTTTAACTGCAGTGTTTCCCTAACTGGAACATAATGTAAATTCTGAAAGACTCTCATGTGGTGAAGAGGACAGTGATTATGGTCTTTTTTTTCCTCCTTTTCTTTCTCTTCTTCCTTTTCCTCCTCCCTCTCCTTTTCTCACCTTTCTCCATTTTTTAAGCAACTCAGTGTTTTACAGAGTGTAAAGCACATAATAACTATTTAATAAGTAATTGTTATGAGTTGAACTCAATAAATTCTTCTCCCTATAATCTGATGGCTTTTTTTTTCTGTTTCATCCTTTCTCTTTATTTCTTACGTAACCACAGTGAGCTGACTGTGCCTGCGTTTCTGCATTTTTAAGTATTCTTAAAAGAAAGTGTTCATTCATGTAAAAATGTGACTTGCCGTCATGTGTGTGATGCCAATACTCTTGTTTCTTGTCAATATCATAGCATATTTTATAAGATTTTATAAATTTTGGACTCCTCAAGATGTTTAGAAATGGTGACATAATATTTAGTTTCATGTCTTCTAAAATTAAAACTTGTTCTCACTCTATGATAAAAATAATTTCATAAATATGATCCATTGATATTAAAACAAATCTATCCATCAGCAGATATTTCCAATGATGCAAAGCCAAAAATCAGACTACAAGTTTTTAGAAATGGGACAGTTCTAGTGGTCTAGAATATATTTATAACTATGCAAATAAATTATTGTTTGAAAAATTGCTACTCTAAATAAATCCAAAAGCATCTTAGTACTAGAGCAAGTAAAATAATAATAAAATCATTTTCATTTTCACATCAAAACTTTGAATCATGGTTTGTTCATGAAATTATTTCCAGTGCATATTTATGATAGTAAGTACATTTTTAAACTAAATGTCAAAATCCTCCAAAGTTGTTGAGTATTTCTGCTATGCTGAGGCATCAGCCATTTGTAAATTCTAAATATGCAATATGAAATAAAGATGACCTCTGACGGAGTATGTGATTTCTAATATAGATGATGTATATTATCGGTCTGTAATTTGAATTTGTGGTTAACTCATAACCGTACCATCTTTGATTGGAATATAATTTTCCTGACTTGCCATATATTCCCTCTAGACTGACTTATTCAGTGTATCTCTAACTAGTCTTCTTAACCCCTCCCAATGCAATAATGATAATAGTCTAGGGAAAAAAGTCATTTTTATATTAAACCAAATCTCTTTGTTTTGGAGTACTTTAATCTCCTGTCTTTAAATTCCATAATCAGGAATCTGAGACAAAATTTATGAGAAAACAATACAAGTTAGACTATAAAAGATCATATTCAAGATATAACATGTGCATAACTACTACCTAATATTAGTGATAGGAATAATTGCTAACTTTTATGGATTGCTTTCTATCAGGCGCAATGGCTAAATCAGTTAATCTTCATAATAACTCTAAGAAAGTGGCACTGTATTATGTTTTAGATATGTAAAATGATACGTATTTGAGAAAAGTGAGGCACACAGCTAGGAAGTAACAGAGCTATCTTTTAAAATTGAGAATGGCATCTGTCATTGCACAAGTGATAATAGGTTAGTTTCCTCAGAGCATCTTCAGAGACAGATGAGTTCAACTTCTTGGATGCAATTAGAGCACTGAGAAAGTCTCACTCCTAATTCCATCTGCTGCCCATCATTTTTCAAAGCTGCCATGCTTTTCTTTCTTCTAATACCTATAAATGTCTTCATGGAAACTTTTCTAATATAAGTCAAGTTGGTACTTTATCATGGATCTCAAAATCAAATTCCATCCAAATCATCCAGGCAGTGTGGCGCTGTTACCTGCAGATGAGCAGGAAAGTGGTCACCAGGAAGCCAAAAGGCCTTACAGCATGACCGCAGGGGAAGATGGAAACGTGCCTGTATTCATTTGCCAGGGCTGCTGCAACAAAGTGCCACAGATTGGGTGGCTCAAACAACTGAAGTTTATTTTCTCACAATTGTGGAGGCTAGAAGTGCAGGATCTAGGTCTTAGCAGGGTTGGTTTCTTCTGAAGTCTCTCCTCAGCTTGTAGATGGCTGCCTTCTCTCTGTGTCATCATGCAGTCTTCCCTCTGTGTGTATCTGTGTCCTAATCTTCTCTTCCTGTACGGACACCAGTCATGTTGGATTAAGGCCTACCCTAGTAACTTCATTTTAACTTAATTACTTACTTAAAGACTGTATCAGCAAATATAGTCACATTCTGAGGTACTGGGGTTTAGGACTTCAACATATGTATTTTGGAGGACACAACTCAGCCCCTAACAGGGCCTGTCATGGAAATGCTGTAGGAACATCAAAGGAAAGAAACCAGCAATGATTTTTTTTCCAAAAGTTTTGTATCTTGCTGTGGGTGAAGCACATTTGACTTTTTCCTTCCAAATGTATTATTTGGAAGTCCAGCGTGGCAGGTTTATGGAATTACCGTACACTTTGGTTGCAAACAATTTATAGTTGTAGTGCACCATTACATGGCCTACAGCAAATAATATTTGTATGATTCAACTCAGAAATCTCTTTGTTCTTTACATAAAAGGTTTGTATTTTTTAGTGTGTAGGATTTATTGTGCAGCCTTCATTGATTTGGAATATGGAAGTCAATTTTTTATTAGAGTCTAGGTCCTAATAGAGAATTTAGGGATATTAATTTTCCTCACAATAATAGTGTCAAATTTACAGTTTTGGAACTATATCAAAGAATCCTGATGTTGGAAACTTGAAAGACGTCATGGTCAAACTGCCTCCCTCCCTCACTTTAGGGAAAGCCTATATTTATTTACTGCAGTGGTTCTCAGCTAGGGGTGATTTTGCCCTTCAGGGGACATTTTGAGATATTTCTGTTTGTGAAAACTGGGGAAGGGGCGGGTCTATGGGCATCTAGCAGGTGGAGGCCAGGGATGCTGCTAAACATCCTAAAATGCATAGGACAGCTTCCCACAACAAAGAATTATCCAGCCACAGGTGTCAACAGTGCAGAGGTTAAGAAGCTCTGGTCTGCTGTAAGCATCTCTCTCTTACCATTGAGGCCACTGAGGCAGGCTTTGCCCTTGAATTGCATTTATTTCATAGGGTTCTGCCTGCTGATGTCTTACCCAAACTTACCTGTCTAGCTGAATTTGGAACCTGTGCCCTCAGCCCGACCTCTGGCTTCCTGGATTCCTGATCCTCTCCTCGTCTAGACTTCTGGGTTTGCCCTCTCTCCATTTAATCTGTACCCATAGATTTCTATGTGTTGACCTCTGTTAACCATGTTACCCACAGCCCAACTGCTTTGTTCTCCTGGCTCCAACCCACTCCTGGTATCATTCGTCTATTGCTGTCCATGACTCTACTGTATTAGTCTCAGAAAATATGATTAGGTATTATACAGGTTTTATACACCTAATGGATAAGTGTGGAGGTAAAAGCCAATATACAGATCAAGGAAGAACAAATTCACCAATTATTTTCTCTACATACCTCAAGTAAAGCTTATTGCTTCTTTGGCTAAAAGTTTTCACTTTTATCATTGACCACTGGTTTAGTGGTCACCGGTTGATAAAATTACCTGTGAGCTCACAAATATGTTTGAATTTTAGAAACCTTCAACCCCCTACCGGTATCCAGGCTCAACTCATTCATTCACAATGAAAATACCTATGACTAAAAATTCATTCATATTCTCTTTATTTTTTAACCCTGAAAGCAATGAAATTTGTCTATTTTTTTCCAGCTGGGAAATTGATATAGCTTATGCACAATACTTGTGCCAACTTATTAATAGTTAAATATAATTAATATATGTGTTTTGCATAGTAACTAGCTAAAAATGCTGCTAAGACAGGAAAAGGATTCCAGGATGCATACGTGCTCATCCCAAATTGGCCACTCATCTCTAAGACGAAGATTTGCTTTAGACAGAAAATTTCATTGAAAAAATCCAATAGAATAGCTTTATTTTTATATTATGATTTCTTTTTTGACCTCTTTGTCTTGTCTCACCAATGAAAAGGTAAGTTTGTGTAGAACAGAGACCATTTTTAATATTCCATTGTACTTCCCTAACCTGGAAAAATTCTAAATATATAGTAGGTTTTTATTACAGTAAATAAACTACCATGAGCTTCAGACAAAATACTATTCAACCAAAGTCTCATGTAAAAAGTCAATTTTTCCCCAAAACCATAAGTATTATTAACATAGCTAGATGAAGGTATAGCACTTCTTTTCGTATCATTTTCATCTTTTATAGTAAGAAAAGAATATTTCTCCAAAAAAATTTCTTAAATTATATTCTCTGACAGATGGGCATGATATTTTTAAAACTTTTACCTGGATCTACTCTTTAAAAGCTAACAAGATAAAGTATTCTCATTACCTTTTCTTCATCTCCTCTTCTCACTGATTTTATGTTTTTTTCATTTACTCTCATTCATTATCTTTCTGTCCATCAATCAACAAATAATTTATTATGTGCCTACTATCAAAGCCCAAGGCTTTGGTCACTGCTACATTTAAGATATAGATTTATAATATACCTGAGGCAAGTATTTTGCAGAACAGTTGGAAGACAATAATCAAGTACAGCATTGGTGTGTTCATAGTACTCGGGAATTTAGAGGCAAATATGTTTGAGGACCAAGGTGGTTACGGTAAGTTTCAGTGAAGCATGTGGCACTTGCAGTGATTTTTAAAAGAGTAGCTGGAGCAGAGAAGTGATGCCAAGTGTTGTGTAAGTGACATAGAGGAAGAAGGGCAGTTCAGATGGGAGAATTTGTGAAATAAGTAGGATGCTTGTATCCAATTTGTGAATCCCTGACTGAGAAATGTTGACACTCATCACCATGTAAGAAGCAGCTGGAGCTAAGAGTAAGTCCCTGAGTGGGAGACTAACATGATAGATCCTATATTTAAGAAGGATTAATTCAGTCCTGACTTACAGACTGGCCTTCCAACAATAACCCTATGGCATAGATCCATCATTAGCTTTTATTGAGATGGTAGTGAACGGAGGCTGAAGAAAGCTCAGTGAATGCCCAAAGTCACACACTTGAATATTTCTGATCAAAGCGTTTCCACTATGCAATGCTTCTTCTCACAGAAATCCTAAAAATGTGGACAATTGTTTGAAGCTAGACTTTCATCTGCTAAAAAAGCCATACATTATCTACTTGCAGTAATAGTGCTAGAGCTTCTGAAAAACTAGTGTGCCTCCAGCCATATGGCACATCTACATGTCCTCTTTCCTTCCTCTTCTTACCTCCTCCCCAGTCATCAGTTTTCCAAGAACTTTAATGAAGCACAGGGTGCCATGATCTGCTAAGGTTTTCTTTCCTCTTGCTGTGCCAACACAATGACTGGAAAACAAAGCTGGAAGGCAGAACTGGTGACAGGGTGGTAAAAATCTGAAAAAGGTAACCAGTGACTAGTGAAGAGCTTAATCCATAGTCAAAAGCATCTATAAGTAGGGGGAAAAACACTGGGTTTGTCATCACAAGAAATAGTTCCTATTCCCATTACAACCACCTAACTGTGTGACTTTGTGTATATTGCATAACTTTTCTGTGCTTCAGTTTTATTGTGTGCAAACATAGTAATAAGCCAGTTACAAACAGAATGAATAGCAATGTAAATAAATAGTCAGAAAAGTGTCTATATCAAGCATCATAAATTTTAAAATATCCATGTTTATTTCTTATTACAATTTTAAAAGGAGGTATTTCAACTATTGTGACCATCTCTTAAAAATGTACATATAATTTCTTATTACAAAAATAGTACAGATTTGTAGTAAACAACAGATAATCAAAAAGAAGAAAATACAAACTATCTCCTGTCCTACAGTCCAGAAATGAATTATATTTTGTTGTTTATCCTTTAGGTCTTTTAAAATGGAAATGCAAACAACCAGAAGTGCTGTCTAATAACTTTCTGTGTGTCACTTACCACAAATCATGAACATTTTTTTCATGCCATTATATATTCTTCCATAACATAATTTTAATGAACCCAGTGTTTACCCAAAACCATATCATCAAACTGTGGAATTATTATTGCAAATTATTCTCTGTTTATAAATAACACTTATAGAAAAACATTTTTATAGGTAAATATGGGCACATATCCACATTTTTTTTAGAATACTTTTCTAGAAGTGGAATTACTTTTTCAAGATGCATACAAAACTAAGACACTTTTTACAGTAATTGTCAAGTTGGCCATTGTGTTTGCAGTACTATGATGAACATCATGTACTGAGCAACTAAAGGAGTCACCATTCCCAGAGTCAAAAATGTAAATGCCCACACCTGTCATTAACAACCTGAGTGACTTAGTCAATTCAGGCTGCTATAACAGAAGACCATAGATGATGGCTTAAAAACAACAGAAATTTATTTCTCATGGTTCTGGAGGATGGAAGTCTGAAATCAGGGTGTCAGCCTGGTTGGGTTCTGGTGAAGGTCCACTTCTGAGTTGCAGATGGCCATCCCCTCATTGTATCCTCACATGGTGGAAAGAGAGCTCTCCGGGGTCCCTTTTATAAGGGCACAAATCCCATTCATGAAGGTTCTGCACTTATGACCTAATTATTTCCCAAAGGTTCCGCCTTCGAGTACCATCACTTTGGGGGGTTAGGATTTCAACGTGTGAATTTTGGAGGGACACAAACATTCAGTCCATTGTACTGAGTTTACATTCCCAAGAGCAGTATATGAGAGTTTACTTTTCTCCTACTCTTCTCAATGGGGCACATTCTCATTTTTTGATGTTATCACTTCTATACATGAAATAGGGTAATTAATGAGTAACAATGTGTATTTCTTGTATTACTAATCTGGCTTATTCTTTCTTTCAGTTACTGATTGTATCTCCAAATTTCTTATGTAAAATTGCTAATCATATCCTTTGTAGATTTTTATTGACTATTTCATGTTTTTCTTATTGATTTGTAAGAACTATTTGTATACTAAGGTTATTAATCCTTTCAAATATATCTTGCAAATAGTTTCCCATTTTGTCATGTCTTTGTGATATTACTCTTTTATAACCAAAGCAATGAGGAAAGAGAGAAAGATTAAAGAAAAATGTAAAAAAAAAATGGAAGGAAGGATGGAAGAGGAGATGGAAGGAAGAAAAGAATGAAGGTTAAAAAAGAAAGAAGAAATCCTTCTTGTAAGAGAATGCAGTTGAAAACTAAAAATTCAAAAATGACCTTGATTTAAAGCCTATGTACTTGATCCCATAGGAAATCACTTTATTTCTAAATAGAATTGTTCTTAGTTCTACTCCTCAGACACCTTTTATGCAAAGCAATCTGCTTCCTAATTTACAAGATGTGGTAAGAGGAAAAATGCCCTTCCCCCAAAGATGCATTTTACCCCAGAATCTGTGACTGTGTTAGGTTACATTACAAATGGGAAATAAGATTGCAGATGGAATTAAGGTTGCTAATTAGCTGATGTTAACACAGGGATGTTATCCTGGATTATCTGGATGGGCCCAATGTAATCACAAGCATCCTTAAAAATTGGAAGAGGGAGGCGGAAGAAGAGAGTCAGTGGGAGACACGGCTATGGAAGAATGTTGCGAGAGATGCAACATTGCTAGCTTTGAAGGTGGAAAAAGAGGGTCACAAGCTAAGGAGTATGGGCGACCTCTAGTAGCTAGAAAGACAAGGAAACACATTCTGCCCTGGAGTCTTCAGAAAGGAACGCAGCACTGTCGACATCTTGATTTTAGCCCAATCACACCCAGGTCAGACTTCAGACCTCGAATACTGTAAGATAATAGATTTGTGTTGTTTTAAGCCACTAAGTGTATGGAAATTTGTTACATCAGCACTAATAAGCTAATTCACTATGTCTTTGAATAAGTAAAAGAAACATAAGAAAAACTGCTTACCCAGTCTGAAGTGTACATTTTTTTTTCCCAAATGGCACATTGTATAGAAAAAACTACAGTGAAAGAATTCAGAGTTTTCTTTAATTATGAATATTTGCAGGGACTTGGCACATTCGTACACTTTTAATATGTGGGTCACATTGATGTTTAGAATTATACAAGACATGTTCTCTGTAATGTGACATAAATGAGTTGACTGCCTTCTTAGGAAATGGGTGCTAACCATTTCCACTTGATGGGCCTCGAAAGCTACAAACACATTTTGCCTTCAATGAAAATCCAGTGAAGTGTTGCTGTAACCAAGCAACCTGAACGCAAGAACAAGCAGCAGGCATAGACGGAAAGCAATCTGTCCCTTCAAAAGAGGGGAATGTGCAGAGCGTGTAGCAAATGCTAATAAACAACAGAACAAATAAAGCCCTGGAGACGCGAGCCTTGACTAAGCAGAGTTTGATCTCATTAGGAAGTTCTGATAAAACAAAGACAGGCAAAATGCTGCTTGGAGCAGGGATGGTGCTGCAGGAATCTGTACAGAGACTCCTGCAGCGTGCTTTCAAAGACACTTCAAACACTCTGGGTAGACTGGTTTCTGTTCTTTAGTTGAAAACATTGAGGCAAAGGCAGGAACAAAAAATAGCCTTTTGAGGAATAGTAGATGAATGGAATAATTCCTAATAAGACACAGAAGTAAGACTAAAGATAAAAATAAACAATAGAGTAAATGAAATCCTCCAACCTTTATTCCACTTTACATATGGGCCTAACTTCTACTCAGCTACGTGTCTTCAAAAAACTGTTCTTCACTTGCTGTTCACTCGAAAATCCACAGCATTCATGTGATTATGTCTACCCTGCTACCACAACTGTCCTTGTTGAGGTTATCAGAACATCTTTGATTTGTGGCGCATGGTTACTGAAACCAGTGCATATTTGATCACAAGCCCTCATCTTACTTGACTGGGCAGCCTTTTTCCTGTTGACCGCTCCATCTTCTACTTCTCTTCCTGCCAGCCCTCTAGTATACTCACCTACGCACAGACCATCTCCAGCTTGGAGTCCCTCAGGTATCTCCTACTCAACACTTCTAAAACTAAACTCACAACCTCCCCCACTCCATCCTCCTCCTTCTGAATCCTATATCTCAGTAATTGGTACCATCATGTGCCCCATTGGCCAAACCAGAGGCAGTGGAACCATGCAGTTTTCTAAGCAGTGCCTTTTATTTATTGATTTATTTATAAATTAATGAGATCTGAGTTCTCCTCTTGACCAAAAACCACTTGGAAAAAACAAAAACAAACTTTTTTTTTCAGTTTCTCCTAGCCCTATCAATTACCTTGCAGAAAGTGGATTTAGCGATGTGTTCAATTCAGTAGGTCCAAGATTTCAACATACTGGCAGGAGCCCTCCTCTGTGACTTCCCCTTTATCAGTCATTCTTTGCTTAGAATTTCTACTTTGTCAAGTTTCACGAGAAGCCATGGGGGTACCAACATCTTCCCTATTTCATGGGAATCCTGAAAAGCTTGGAGCACTTTATTTTCGCTGATAATATTTCCTTTCTCTGCAACTGCAAATTGCTCCTAGAAGCCCTTGGTGATGAAATATTAAAATGATAAATACAGAAGCCTGTGGGAGGAAATTCAGCCTTAAGAGAGAGGACTTGGGAGCACATGAAATAAAAGCCACAAGATCATTGTAATAGTTCTGCTTGACAGACCTGCCCATTTGTGTAGATCTCCCTGAAATTTTGACAAGGGAATTGTGTGATCTATTTCAGGTACCTGATCTTTTTTTCCCTTGGGAATGGATGCCTTAATAGCTCATAATGGCAACTTTCTCCTTCATAACACAGTCCTTTTTCCATGCAACCCACCGGCCTCTTTGAAGCTAGTTTCCGTCCACGTATATATCTCATAGCCAGTCTAAGGGTCCTGGCCTTGGAACGTGATAACATGCCATCTAGCTGCATGGTAACTGGGTGACATCAAGCACAGAAGAAAGCATATAATATCTTAAGAAGAGCATAACTGTTCCTCAGTTCCAGCAACCATGTGGTGTGGGCACCCCTCACCAGCTTTAGCTTTGGTTAGACATCACAAGTCAGCTCAGCTTGGATATCCAAAAGGCGGGACACTACTGTTTTTGAAAGATTCTCCTCCAGGACACAAATATCAGTACTTTAGACCAGTGGTTTGCAAACTTCAGCTTGCATAAGCATCACCTGGAAGGCTTGTTAAAACACAGAGTGCTGCCCACCCCATCCCCCAGCACCCCCTAGCTTCTGATTCAATAGATTTTTAGTGGAACTGAAATTTGCATTTCTAACAAGTTCTTGGGTGATAATGATGCTGCTGGTCCAGAGACCACACTTTAGCCTAAAGTTCTGTGGAGTTTTGTCATCTGTTTGTTTGTTTATTTTTATTCTTTTTACTTCCCCAAAAGACTGCATTGATTATGAGAACTCTAGATAAAGAAGTAAAACAAATCTTAAGTTATTGCAAAATCCATGGTATATTTTGTTTTTCAAAGAAGTGTAGAACTATTTGTTATTGGGAAATGAGATGCTTCCCTGACGACAGATATCATGGTTAAGAATACCAATCTTTAATATTAACTCTGTCTCCCATTAAAGAAGGTGAAGTAGATATAATAGACTTCAATGTAGGTTGGATACTTCCTTATGAAGGAGTTTCTGAAGTGTGTAAAGCTAGCCGTTACTGAAAACTGGTTATTCATAGGAAACTAGTTGTTTTTCATACTTGTTTTTGATCAAAATAAGAACTTTAGTCACATTTCTACTTTTTGTGCAGAACTTAGAGCAATCTGACAGAGAGTGATGCAGTGAATAAAAACAGCATCCATTATGAAATTAACATTAAAGAGGCCCCATAAGATGAAATGGAGCCTTAGCCACCAGGTGGTCTCTGCCTAGGAAGGAAAGGGGGTTTTTTGGAATTGGCATTTCTGAACACACGGAACAATACCATCTGATGGATTGCCCTCTATTTTGAAATGGTATTTGTATCACTTTGGCTAAGAACCTTTTATTTCATTTTTGTCCTCTAACAAAGAAGTATGATGCTTAAAGAACTGTTTAAAAAGGGCAGCGGCTCTGTGCCCATGCTCCATCAGTCTCCTAACTGCTTCTAAATTTTGAATGGCATAACTCCCCGTCTCCATAGGCTATCGTCTTCTTTTATATATTGTTTTTCAGTTCCAGGTTTTCTTAGAAAGAAATTCTTGCTCGAAATTTGCTGCATAAATATGGCTCAAGTGAGCACATTATATAGAATAATGTTGAACTAAAGTGGATTTCATTAATAAGTAACGGCACATTAGGTACTTAGCAGACCAAAACTACTCTGTGCTTGGTTTTAATACAAATGATACCAAAATATTAAGGCATGTCTTTTATAGTTTTTTAGTAAATTTCTCTCATGAAAAAATGTTCTCTCTCAAAAGCTGGTGCATCGTTCTCTGCTTAATGTTGTTTCATCACCCTGTAATTTTCAGGATAAAGTTTAAATGCTTCTACCTGATGTATTAATTAGTATTCTCCAAAAAAACAGAACTAATAATATGTGTGTGTGTGTATGTGTGTGTGTGTGTTTGTGTTTACATATTATAAGGAATTGGTTCATGCAATTATGGAGGCTGACAGATCCTAAGTTCTAGAGTTGGCAAGCTGGAGACCCAGGAGAGCCGATGGTGTAGTTCCAGTAGGAGTCTGAAGACCTAAGAACTAGGAGAGCCATGGTGTAATTTCAGTCCAAATGCCTGCAGGCTTGAGACTCAGGAAGAGCCAATGTTTCAGTCTGAGTCCAAAGGCAGCAAAAATCCAATGTCCCAACACAAATGTAGTCTGGTAGGAGTTCCCTTGTAATTGCGAGAGGATCAGCCTTACGCTTATTGGATGAGGTCCACCCACATTAGGGAGAGCAATCTGCTTTATTCAATCTACCAATTCAAATATTAATTTCATTCAGGAACATTCTCACAAACACACCCAGAATAATGTTCGACACATGTCTGGGCACTCCATGGCCCAGTCATGTTGATAGATAAAATTAACCTTCATACCCAGCATGGACTATCCTTCATTATCTACCCAGAACAGATCACTTTATCCATAGTTCCTCCTATATCTCCTCTTCAGCCATTCAGAGCTACTTTTGTCTCCTTAAAAGCATCTTGACAGTTCATATCCATGTGTTTTCACAGCTACTTTTCCCTCTGCTTGAGCATGATTACATTTGTCTTAGTTTGAGTCCCTGCAGAAGCAGACCCTGAAACAAGAATTCAAGTGGAAGTCATTTATGTGGGAGATGATCCCAGGAAACACCAGCAGGGGAGTGGGAAAGCAAGACAGGGAAGGGAAGGAAGGCAGTAAGGTTGTTATAACCCGTTACCACTGGACCACTGGGACTCCAATCCCATAGTTGGGGAGGAGAAAACTCTGGGAGACAGTGTAGAATATGCTTCTGAATTAGGCCACCTGAGAAGCAAGGGAGCTGGAGTACTTATATAGAAATCCCATCAGTCATTTGTGAAATACTGCCCTCTGGGGGGTGTTAATTCCCTGATATTTCTTGAGTGGGCTCCAGCAACCCAGAGAAAGCCCTCAGGCAAAAAGTCTCAGAATCTGGTGGCTGGAAGCCAGACTGGCAAGCACTGAAGTTTCAAGGAACAAGGGGATGTAGGCAGGGCACCCACATCTGTTAGGAATGTACCACAGCCTTTCTTTTCCCCTAGCTAACTCCAACTCATCCTTTAGGACTCAGCTGAAGCCTCACCTCTTCTGGAAAGTCTTCACAGAACTTCTCTCTGACTTAGCTGCCTCTTCTCTGTTTCCCAGTAAGACGTCTGCTTACCTGCATCGGAAAATCTGTTACAGTCATGGACCACATAATGACATTTCGGTCAATGATGTACCACATATACAGTGGTCCCATAAGATTAGCACTTTATAGCCTAGGTGTGTAGTAGGCTATACCATCTAGGTTTCTGTAAGTACTGTAAGGGAGGAAGAAATTTTTCTCTATCCCTCTAGGTTCTTCTGGCTGGTCTACGAATTAAATTGACATGAGACAGATTATCAGGAGAAAAACAAACAAAAATTTAAGTAAGTGTATACGTGGGAGAATCCCAGGAAAACTGAACAACTCGCCAAAATGGCTGAAGCCCTCACCTTGAGTACCATTCTCAGCTGAAGACAAAAGATGTGGGGTGGGGATAGTCAGGGATTTCAAACTGAAGAAAGGCAATTCACAGGTAGGTGAAAAGGAAAAATGTTTGGAAAACAAGAGTTTGTTTGGCCACACAGAAAGAGAAGAGCACAGAGGGGAGCTCAACAACCAGGCTTTCCTAGGTTCCTCTGTCTACCACCTAGTCCATGTTATGCTAAGGTGATAGCTCACTTCCTGAGACAGGTTTTTTTAATCTGAATTCTTTTAGGCAGTTAAAGGGGAGGTAACAAGAAAACTTTCTGAGTCTTTTGTTTCCTAAGAAATAATCAGCCTAGAATAATCTTCATGTTAAAGAGACACATGTTGGGGTGGCAAATTTTGTTCCCCTTCAGTACACTCTCTGATGTTTGCACAATGATAAAATCACCTAACAACACATTTCTCAGAACTTACCCCCATTGGTAAGCAATGCATGACTGTACTTCCTCTTCTGATTGTTGTTTTACTTTTCTATACCACTTACTTCTTTGTGAGTCCTTTGAGGGAAGGGATTGTCAACCTGTATCTTCAGGGCCTTGCATAGTTCTGGCACATGGTTTGGTCAATAAACAGTTGTTTAAGTAGGAAAAGTACTGACAATAATGACATCATAACAGTAATAGCCAGTATTTATTGAATGTTCCTTCTGTGTAAGCACATTATAGGTATTACCAACTCTAGAAGGTTGGTACTTTTATTATCCCTATTTTCCAGATGAGGAAACTGAGGTATAAATTTACATAATTTGCCCAAGATTACACAGCTACATATACTTGGGCCTGGAAGTAAACCCCAGCAGTCTGAATCTACATCCTGGATATATTCTTAACTACTATATGAATAAATGAGTGAATGAGTGAAATGAATGAATGACTGAATAATAACACCAAGTCTGATCCTTCAACATATGCCGGTCCTTCGGGGGATTCTGCTAGTAGTAGTGTATAAAGTTCAAACGTCAGCCCTAATGTCACATTTTCCAAGAACCCTTCCTAGTACCCTGATTGGAAGCATCTGTCACTTCTCTGACACCCTTTTGTAACGGCACTGGCTACTCTCTACCATACATTCGAATTTATCTACATGTTTTTGTTTCCTTACTAATGATAAGTTTCTGGACAACTGCTTAAGTATCTGATTCATTTTGGTGTTTTCTATTGCCCCAAACACAAAGCCTTGCACACAATAGGCTACCAGTGAGTGTTTGCCAGACGGACAAGTAGATACATGGATGACAAGCAATGAGATCTTTGACTCTTCCTTCATCTTTGCCTAGAAACTGTGGAGACTCTTTTTTGCCCACCTCTGAGATTCCAGAAAGTCTGTTGTCATAGAGATTTTAGGTGGTTCTAGAAAAGAAAATTCTGTTTAAATATATCAAGTTCAGGGAAGAATCTGTGAAGAATTTACTTTGCAACATTTGGAAAATCATTTGGTTAGAAAATTATATTTTTAAGAAATTGATATTCTCCCTCCCAAAACTGCATTCATAGAAAGAATGAAAGAAAGAAATTATATAGAATATCACTAATGTTTCTAACATACTTGACTAGAAGAAAATTTACTTATTTAAATGTTAACTATAGCCATTAAGAATTACCTATCTAAAACCTCAAATTAAATGCATTTCCATTTACACTGATTAATATATCTCTAATCTTCATTAACTATTAACACTTAGAAGAGTTCCATATTAATAAATTTGGATAAGAAATGACTAAATTATAAAGCACACATCCAGGAGGAAGTTGCAAATCTTTACTGAGTCGTCATTATTGGTAAACCATCATATAGATACATGGTGTCCTGATATGTAGGACATGCATAGGAAATACCAGAAATTTATTCAGCAGAAATTTTCTTTATTGATTCTAGTGTATAAAACGAATTGCATCTGTGGCCAGGGAATACAAAGGAATGTTAAGACATGGTCTTTATCTTTGCAGAATTTGTGATCTAGAGATGGGTGTATGGAAGACAGATACATTAACAAGTAACTAGACTATGGGATATGCTGGTAATAATAGCTAATATTTAGCAGTTAATGAGGTTTCAGTAGCTGTCCTAGTGCTTTATGTGGCATTATCTTATTTAATCCTTACAACAACTCTGTGCAGGAGGCATTACTTTATAGCTGATAAACCTGAAACTCAGGAAGGTTAGGTGACTTCTTCAAGATCACCTGCCTAGCGAGTGGGTGGGTGGAGGAGCCAGTATGCAGACCTAAGCCCACAGGTCCTTAAAGGTCATACTCAGAAGGCAGTAAAAATCAGGTGCACCAAAGAAAACACTATTCATTCAAACTTGTGTCGAGCAGAAGTTATGGCACCTTGGCTTGGCCTGGAAGGATGAGTGTGAATAGAGATGAAGAAGATCTTTGCTTCGAGGACTGAGGCAGGTAGAGGAAGCTAAAAGAGCCCTTGAGAAAATAGAGAAGAGCCAAGTGTGGTCATCTGTGTAGGTGGTAGCATGAGTGGAACACGGGTGGTAAAACTGAGAAAAGTGGTTGGAACCAGATACTATTGGCCTTGAGTGTTACCCCAAAGAGTCTAGACTTTCCTCATTAGGCAGAGAGGATCACTGAACAGTTGTGAACCAGATAAGAGCTGTATTTTAAGATTGGTTTGGTAGCTACATATATAAAAGGAATTGGAGTCAGGAGTGGGAAGAAGAGAGGAGCGGTTAGGAAACCACAAAATAGGGAATGCAAATGGCACTGATAGTCAGAATTGGGGTTTCAATAATGTGAGAAGAGAGGAGGAAACACGGAAGCAGAGCAGGATTTGGCACTGACTAGATGTGAGGAATATTTAAGGAGAGAGATGACAATATGTCAAAAGTTTAAAAAAGCAAATATGTCATCTAGAGCGCAGAGGAAGTACACGTCCTTGACCAGTGAAAGGGAGTTACACTGAGAGATGAGCTGAGGGGAGTTAAATGGGAATGGTGCAACTGGTGGGGGCTCTTGGAAACACATGGTTAAAGGTTTGGATTTGCATGTGTAGCAAATTAGCACTTTTCACGGTGCACGGTGGGGCTTGGGCACTTTGTCAATCTACTGCCAAGTGGTGATGCCCACGCTTCTCAGATACTTGAGGTGGGCATGCATACCTTTAATAAATGCAGATAATGTGGCATTTAAAGTCTGTGATTCTTATTTCTTAGGAATTGAAATGACTGAAGTGACCATGCATTACTTTTTATAAGTAAAACAAATTATTGCACATATAGTTTGTTATAAATATATAATTTTTTTAAAGGAAATGTAAACTCTACGTATTAAATTGTGCTCTAATGTGTATACTTTCTTCCTAATTTAGCATACTAATATAAAACAGTAGAAATGCATGATTTAACACTTTTCTACTAAGGCCTTTTTTTACTTTCTTTTGATTTTTTATTAGTCAAATTGAAAAATTCTGGTGTTTCTAACTTTCAAATGAATTTGTCTTTTTCTATTTTTTAATAGATGATAATAATGAAGAAGAAGATGTTGACATGAAGGAAGATTCAGGTATTAAATTTATGATTTTATTCTTATAGGATAGGCAGGGATCATTTTGTTGTTTATGTACACCTCTCATTTTTTCAAAGGACAAAATAAGGTTAATAAAATAGAAATGCATGCTCAAGGTGATAAAATAAGGAAGTAGTTGTGCTAACTCTCATGGCTAATACACTTACTATATTTAGGCATTAAACATGAATTTGAGCTTCCTGACAGCTAAGGTGAAAATGGGACATGACCTTGTAGTTAATAGCGTTGGGTAACAAATCACCCCCAAAACTTAGAGACTAAAACACCCACTTGCTATGCTCACGTATTCTGTGGGTCAGGAATTCAGACAGAACCCAGCAGGAATGACTGGGTCATCCTGCTCTGCAAGGTCTGAGGCCTCAGCAGGAAGACTCAACGGCTGGGGGCTGGAATAATCTGAAGATTCATTCACTCACACGTCTATCTGGTGATTGATATCATCTGTCAGCTGAGACCTTAACTGGGCAGTTTTCTGAAACAGCTATGCATGCCCTCTATGTGGCCTGGGCTTCCTCACAGCATGGCAGCCAGGTTCCAAAGTGGTTTCTCTAGAGAGAGTGAGTAAGCCAGAAGAACCTGTACCCTTTTTACGACTCAGCCTCAGGGGTCCCATAGAATCATGTCCACCAAAGTCTTTTCTTTGGAACAGTCACTCACAACCCCACCCAGCCTCAGGGGAAGAGAAAATAGACTCAATCTCCTGATGGCGAGTGGTGAGGTTCTGCAGAGCATGTAGGACCTGAAATATTGCTGTGACCATCTTTGGAAAACACACTTTGTACATATGATATATTGCTCTCGTTCTTAGAAATTAAGATGCTTGCCAACTCCTCAAGAAAGACCAGTGTTTGAGGAGGGAAATCTAGTGGCTAAAAGCATAGACTCCGGACTAATGTAGCCACTCAGTATGTGCTTGATAATGAATGCATGAATCAGTAGGCCTGAATTCAATCCTAGCTCCACCAAATATTGACTTTGGGCAAGAGTCTTTTCTCTATGAGCATCAGCTTACACCTCTAGGGGCAATAACTCTTACCATACAGTCTTGTTTGGGGGATTAAATGAGATATCATACCTAAAATGTTTCTTGGACCATAGTGAACACAATAAATTATTTCTTTTTTCTCTCTCGTTCTAACAGATATCAGAAGGGTATGGGACTTAATTCTATGGTATAAGAGCTCTATGTCTCCATTTGTCAACTACGCTGCTCTAGGAATGACATGGGGCCAGGTTTCAACACTAAAATAGATATCCTAGAGGTCCTAATTTTGTGTAATCTCCTATTCGATGCCAGAATTCCCTACAGATCACTGACAACCTCAATCTGAGCATATCTATTAACAGGGATCTTTAATCTGAGGCAAACAATCTTGTTAAGCAAGGTTTGGTTAAAATTGTCCTTCTCCTTGTTAAGTTAAATATCTCTCCCTCTCCTGACCACCCACTATCTTCATGGAGAAATAACACAAGTTCCCTTTATTCATAACAGTTCATTGGAACAATGATCATAGCTTCTATCTACTCTTCTCCAGTCCACACATGTCTGATTCCTAAGGTTCTCTTGGTCTCCCCAGGGCAATGGATTCAGAAGGCATGAGAAGTAGAGGGAGGATCTAAAAGTCAGGAGCAGGAATGAAGAAGGTGGAAGAGGGACTGTAACAGGAGCTGTCAGCTCCCTACCTGTGTCCCCTTGGCACTCACTGTTGTTTTACAACACCAACAGCTTTCTAAGGAAAGTTCTTGTGACTTACAGCTGAGTGCTTTTCACTGATCATGAAAGCAAACTCAAAGTACCAGGGAATTAATTTCTGTGGAGCAGCCTTCAACCAATGATGGACAAGAGTTGACCAATACCCCTGCAGGACACATCTGAGGCATGTTCTATTCCAGCACTGCCCAGTAGAAATATAATGTGAGCCTCAAATGTGAGCCTCATGTATAATTTCAGATTTTCTAGTAGTCACATTGAAAAAAGTAAAAAGAAAAAATGAAATTAATTTAATAGTGTTTTAGGTCACATATCCAAAATATTATCGTTTAAACATATAATCAATATAAAAGTTATATTAGTTAGATATTTTACATTATTTTTTTTCCATGCTAAGTTTTTGAAATTTGTGTGCATTTTGCATTCACATCTCAATTCACACTAGCCACATTTCAAGTACTCACTAGCGAAATGTAGTATTGAACAGCAAGTTTCTATATCGTCACCCAGAGGTTCCCGGTAGAATTGAGCCCTGATTGTCCACAGGGAAACTTGGTCATTAAAACCCAGTATTGGCTGCCTTCCCTTTCCTGTCTCACTACCCTACTCCCCTCTGGTGTTTCCTAGGCTAACCTCTGAGGTTAAGTGCTTGCTCTCAAAACCTTGTCTCAGTGTCTACTGAGAGAATCTAACCTAAGACAAGGACTCTGCTTGACTTTTGTAAAACATAAAGCCCAAGGTAAAATTTCAATTAAAATGTCAATCCCTATACCCATGTAGGATGTGTTTTTGTTTAAAAGAACCATATGTTGAAAAAAGACTTTAAGGGGTCACCCTGTCTTGGATTAAATTCCATGAATTTAATGTTAATATTTGCTGTTCTCATTTATCTTGCTCATGTGAAGTATCCTTGGAATATCCTTCAGCTGTGGGGAGTACTGACCTTTCCGCCTGCCAGTTTAAGGACTTCATCTTGCTAAGAATTATTTGTCTAAGTGCCATAAGTACATATTTCTAGGCAAAGGGTGTTGACTTCTTAATGAGATGCAGCTAGCTATCCCAACTACTGAGTGATTTTAAGGAAATCGTTATTAATGCTAGTGCAGAGCCCACCAGGTTGGAGTCAGCATTTGAGGTTTGGGGGCCTTCGCTGGATTATCATTTCTGATTTTAGTTTCACCAGGTTTCCTGGGGGTTTTGTCTCCAGCAGCTGGACGCAGCTGTATAAGTCACACTCAATGGCCCAAGAATGCTGTCATGCAGTCATAATGGGCTTGGGAAGCTGCTCTCCATTTCCGAAGATCTGAGTGCTGAAATCATGGGGGACTTCTGTGCAGGATGGTTCCATGGTGTGCCAGCTGGCCTTGTCAGACATTAGTGAGCAGGCTGGCTTCAGCTCAGATCTCACACTCGGGCATGTTGGTCTCCAAAACAAGTCTGAACCAGCCTCCCAAGACTATTAACTCCTGCCTTCCCTCTGCCCTGCATCACCTCTTCTTCTCATGCAAGTAGAAAAGCTGAAGGGATTTTTAAGAATACAATTGACACTAGTGAAGCGCAACCTGAGTGAATCAACCGGCCAAGAAATGCTAGTGAATAATAATTTGAATATCTAAAACCAATGAAGTGCTGCTTAACTGACTGTAGGGTGGGGGAAAACCCAATTTGAAGAATTTGAATATTTCTTTGGTGTAAATACACCTACCGTGGTATTGTTCAAGCTCCAAACATGAGGTCAAAGAATGCGGGAGCTGGGGAGAAATGGGTATCAGCTGGTGCGAGCTGACTCAAGTCATCCCCAGCACACCTCTGCTGAGCCAAACTTTAACTGAGCATGTATCTTGTGCCAATCACTCAACATACATGAGCTCATTTAAGACATGTAACAACTCTAGGAAGCAGGGACTGTTATTATCTGAGACTTAAGAAGGTTTAAATAGCAGAGCCAGAATTTGCATCCTGGTTCGTCTGACCCCAAAGCTCATGTGCTTAACTCTTGTGCTCCTATCTCTAGACTCTAACAGTAGTAGAGGCAGGTGCATCTTAGGGATGTCAGACAAGGTCATCCTCAAGGTGAAGCTCTGCCCCAATGGCAGGTGGTAGAAAGAGACTGGCTTGAATGCCTAGAATTCCTTTTAAGCCCTTTAATCAGTTTCTTTAATCCTACCATAGTAAATGTTTCCCCATGTCTTTCCCTTTCCAAGACCATGGGCTTGAAATGGGCTTCAACCTATGGCGGTCTCGCCACATCAGAGCCAGGAGCACAACTGAGTTCCTCAGGAGGCAAAGCCATGCTCATAGCAAAACCCCAGGTTTCCTCCCTCTGCCGCAAACAGGCAACATAGATATTGAGAAGCATGGGGTGCTTTTGAAGAATCTTCCTGTAGCTTCCCCAGGCCGAGATGGGGAGTTGTTCCTGCTGAATCATAAGTAGAAACCCAGGCACAGAAGCCATATGTATCAGTAACTTTCATTTGAGTGCCCCCAAAAACCTTACCCATGGGTGTTATGGAATGATACTATACTGATGTCCTAGATGACTGTTCGTGATTAGCATGTGTCCATGCCCACTGACTACCCAAGGAGTGCCTACAACTTATTCAAAAATGAAGTACTAGTACTTTTGGGTGCTTAAATTTCTCAAAATGTGGGCAAATAGATGTTTTTAAAATCTCACCCGTTCTCGAAGAATTCCTATTCAGGTGGGAAACCAAGAATTAATTTCTCAATTTGGTTCTCAAAAACTCACTTTCAGGAAATGCTGGTTTGGAGTTGAATTCCCAACATTGGAAACTCCCCTCTGGGTCCCAGTTGCAGAGGATGCATTTCAGGGTCATGGAAGGGTTAGAGTCTTCTCCCAGTGAGATTGCAAATGTTGCTTTGCCCATTTTATAAATCCTTTTGAGCCCAGCATCTGTGCTCAGTGAGCTGTTCCAAGCATCTCAGTTCTGTTTTTGCTGAACCCATTCTGAAGGGTCAACATCCATCTCACACCTGGTGACTGAAGTTTGGGGCAGTTGCTAATGTAGTCATTGGCAAAATTTTTCACTCTGGCCATGGTAATAACCTTAGATGTGACTGACTTGCAACCACAGAAAACCAACCTCATGCCCAAAAACCTTTGTAGTCCGTAATGCCCAAGTTTTTAATAGCACATCTATCAAATGCATTTTTTTGTTCTGTTCCTTTTTTAATAAATGGGAAAAGGAAAATGAATCACCACAGTTCTCTAGTGTAATTTTAGAATCCTGGCATAAGGCAACACCTGCTAAGAGAGTGAGAGTTAGGCATGGGCCCCCTTATATCTTGGCCTTAAAGAAAGGTCTGGGTCAAGGGGAAGTAAAATAGAATTTGAAATAAGATTCTCAAGGCACTTCTAGGCACCAGAGACACAAGAGAGATTAGGAAAGACAAATGCCCTTTTCTCATGGAACTTACCTTCTCAGGGGGTGGAGTGGAGAAGGGAGATATACAATAAATAAATAAACAAGAGAACAGGATAATTTCAGATACAGCAAGTGATGTGTTTGAGATAGACTTCCCTTGCAGAGACCCTTCAGATTAGGTAGTCGGCGAAGACCTTTCATGGGGGCTGAATTGATCTGAGATTCAAAAGTTGAGAAGGAGGTAGATATATGAATATGTGTGTTGGGGGGGAAGAAGAACAGAAGATGCAAAAGTCCTGTGGCAGGAGCCAGCCTGGCAATGATTGAAGAAAACAAAGAGAGCCAATAAATATGAAGCTAAAGAGCAAGTGAGAGATGAGGCTTCAGCTATAGGTGGAGCCCCAGAGACATGTCCTGAGCTATGCAATTGGATTTGGATCTTTATTCTAAGAGCAATTGTTTTTAAACAGGCTAGCAATATGATCTGGTTTATGTTTTAAAAGATAACTCTAGGGGCCAGCCCGGTGGCATAGCAGTAAAGTTTGCTCGCTCCGCTTCGGCGGCCCAGGGTTCACAGGTTCGGATCCCGGGTGCGGACAGACGCAGTGCCTGTCAAGTGCTGTGGTGGCATCCCATATAAAGTAGAGGAAGATGAGCACGGATGTTACCCCAGGGCCAGTCTTCCTCAGTAAAAAAGAGAAGGATTGGCAACAGGTGTTAGCTCAGGGCTAGTCTTCCTCACACACACACACAAAAGATAACTCTGGCTGCTACATGGAGGATAGGTTATAGAGAGATTAGAAAGCTAGAAGTTAGAATTTAGAAGGTTATTGTAGTGACCTAGGTAAGAGATGCTGCTGGTTTGGACTAGGATGATGATTGCAAAGGATGAGCACAGTGGATAAACATGGGATATATTTTAGAGCAGAGCTGATAAGACTTAGGATAGGACTTATGATTGCTTTGCTGGAAAAGTAAAAGAAGAGAAATATTAAGAATGATATCTCAGTTTTTGGTTTAAATTCCTGGGTAGATAGTAAGACCATTTCTTGCAAAGTGGAATACTATGGAAAGAACAGGCTTGCAGACATCAAGAGTATTGTTTTGGCAGTATTGTTTGAAATGCCTAATGGGATTATTTACATAAATTTGAAATGCCCAAGGGGAGCTGAGTGAAGGGAAATCATTAGGGCTGGGAAGAGTGGGGTCCAGTTAAATTCCAGCCCTGAAGGGACAATGGGGAGGTGGCAGCTACAGGACCCAGGAGACAGAGAGGGCTGTGTAGAAAAGGCTATCTGGTAGGAGCTCTGACCTTTGATTGAGGGATACCAACAACGCATGGAGACTACTGGTAGGAAATCAATACCCTGGGCTCCCCATTGGCTGAGTCTACTAGGGAGCCAGAGAGCCACGGAGTTCATTGGTGCAATCCATAGAGACCAGCCTCCCGGAGTACAGAAGTGGGGGGTGGAGGGTGAAGTGTGGACACTGGATCTGGAGGGGCAAACAGAAGACATCTAGTCCAAATGCAAAGCAAGGTGCCACCTTCAGTCTTCCACTGAAGACATAAGCCTTGAGCTCAGCAGAGAGACCAGGACTGGAGATATAAATTAATGCCGAACAAAGTATCCTGTATCAGAATGGGACCAATTTAGAGATATGTTTCCTAAAACTTTCTTCAGAATTTAATTTAATAGCCCCCTTGGATAGACTTGGGGGGAAGGACATTGAGAAAAGTGGGAAGCACAATAATTTAACTGGGAGCATATACAAGTTGTTTAGAAGCTGTATTTCTAAAGAAGTCTGTTAAATAGAGGAGGGTAATTTCAAGCCCCATCCCACCCCCCAAAAATGAGAGGACATTGTAGCTCCTCTAGCCCTATTTTGAGGATGAAATTGCACAATGACACCTGTGCAATTAATCCACAAAGTTTTAAATCAAACTCTCCTAGAGAAAAATAATAATAATTTGAGGTTGACTTATGGAGAATTTTTTAATTTAAAAAATTGTACTTAAGATTTCACTTTTGTGTGAATCATTAATGATGGCAACAAAAAAGTGTTTAAACTTTAAGTCTATGTTCTTTGGAGAATCACAGGCCCTCGCCAAAATTCAGGTTGGCGGTGATGACAGATGAATCTGCATGAATCTTCACTGTATGTGTGGGTTTACTAAGAAGAAAACTTTAAACTTCAATATAATTTTGAATCCTACTGGTAAATATTTAAATAAGAATGTATTAAATCTTTGTGCTTCCAGAGGGGTTAGAGCCAAAAGGCTTCTCTCCACCCCACAAGAAGAGCAAAGCAAAGAAGCCAGAATGTTCAAAAGACTCTGGTGAGGGTAAGTCCTGTTCCTTCTTTCTTTAAAAAAGTATGCCATGAAAAGAAGCTTCTACTTAATCTTTAAATTGTGTGTGTGCACTCATGTTCAGATATTTCTGAGTTCAAAAATCACAGAAACATTCTTTATCCTTTCCTAATATGTTTACTATCTTCTGAAAGTGAGGACGAAAAGTCAGGTTCAGGTTTAATTTGTTAAGATAAAAACCGAATTTAAAAAATCATTTTCTTGGTGTGATGTATTTTCCATTTCTGCAAAATGCAAAGTTGTGAGTAGTGCTTACAAGTTAAGTGTTCTGAATCATGGAAGGGTGAAGGTCAAGATCTTTGCATGATGAGCAGCGCTGTAGCTATTGGCTTATTGATATAATTTGTTTTTCTCTGAACACATTCGGAGTCCAGAATCAAACCTCAGCAATGGATGTTGGAAATGTTTCCTGTCTTTAGTGTTCTCTTCCACTTCCTAGAAGTCAACATATCTTTGCATTTATGCAATAATGGGCAGGCCTAATTGGGGTCAGTTTTATAAAGAAATGACCACTGTCTCTCTTTCCTGACAGGACTAGCAGGACCTACAAGATATTCAAATTTTTCTTTTAAAATGTAGGTTAGGTATTTTTTTAATGAGCCTCTAATCTAAGAGTATGCACAAACTTCTAAAAGGGAAACATATTTATGCCTTCTACTTTCTTTTTTGGAGCCCCACTTCATCCCCTGTGAAATGGAGAGTATAATAATACTGATGGAGTCAGCTTGGGTCTTTCTGAAAGAAGATGCCAAGATGAAGTAGAAGTGCAGGACATTTATAGGGGGAAAAGCCTGTGAAGGAGAAAGGGAGGAGGAGCAAGAGAAGGAGCAGGAGCAGGTGAAGGGAGAGAAGGAAGGAAGGAAGATTAGCTAGGAAGAGCCCCAGGCTGCAGTGCAGAAAGTCTGGGGAGGTCAAGGGCGAGGACTGGCCATTAGAGGAGGCCTGCACTGGGCAGAAATGGCTGGGCTTCAGGATCCCCTTCCCCTGCTTGCTCACTGGCTACAAGCAGCTCGAAGAAAGTGGCCTCGACATGAATATAATGCTGCAGTGGATCCCCCAAATGTAGCTGCTGGATGCTGTCAGCTAACTTCACTCCCAGCAGCAGGTTCTCTCTTGAAGGGAGACCTTGAGCAGCTCTCCTCATGACGGCACAGCATCTGGGTGAGTGTCGGGGTTCTGAATGATAAGCAATGACACTGCCGTCGCCCTCATTCAGGTTCAGAACCAATTGAGAAGGCGAAGCTAAAAGAAAGTTTGAAATCCATAAACATTAGCATCATCACTAATGAGGTTAGACCAGAGCATCTGGTTGCCCTGCTCCCCGATGGGCTTCCTAATGCTGGAGTTCACTCCTGAATGTGAAAGACTTAACCTCTGTCTCCTCAGGAGCAAGTACCTGTGTCCTTGGTATACTCAGCTGCCTGGACAGAGGCTGCCCTGGTGAGCTTATTATGTGGTGAAGAACAGACCAGGACACATCCTCTCTGTAGGCTGGTGGATCTGAGAGACTCAGGATGGTACTGTTTCTTCTCCCAGCCTTGCCATAAGTGAGGGCATGTGGAGAAGGGCATGGCAGTTAATGTCTCTGTCCTCTGAGTGAGGAGCAAGGGATAAACATTTCCCACTAACAGGAAACAATGGAACCACTATGTTACAGTGCCTAGCACAGGTCTGGCCTTCCATTAGTGATGGCTGTTACAATTACTATCATAGCCAGGACCGTGATAAGGTATACACTGTCCTAATTCATTGAAATGTGCTTGAAAGTGTAGAATCATCTGGAGAACACTTAGAACCATGGAGAAGGCTAGCAGCTCTAACTGGCCCAAGGTGGTAAGCTTTGTCAGTATCTGATTGGGAGAGTAACCAGGGCTTCCATCCCCTACTATAATTAGGTCATTTCCTGGACAATCTCTTAAGGCCATGATTAGGAAATGGATTAGGGACAAAACAACAACTGCCTTTTCCCTGGAGAGACTCTGCCTCACTGAATGGTTCCCATCAAAGGCATGACCTATGTCAAAGGTTGTTTTCCAGAGCCTGAGTCTGTTGTCATTTCCAAGTGTCACATGGTGGGCCATAAACAACAGTTCTGTCACCTTTAATTAACAGGGGAACTCCTTCAAGTTATTCCTTCAAGTGTGTCAAAACTTCTACTTCTTAAATAATTTACTTTGTTTAGGAACATCATTTCATAATCCTAAAATGACTAAATAATATGGTTTCACCTCACCCAAATATGTGGTCTCAGAATCTGCTCTGAGTCATAAAAATGCCATCACTGTGGATTTGTTGGAAATTAGAACTAGTTTTGTTGAAGAAGAAAATGTTGCCATCATTACTGGAAGCACTATTAATTGAATAATGCTTATTAAATAATTATTATTTCAATTGATTGAAAGCATTATTATTTTAGTAAATACTCTATTCAAGTATTGAACATCAAAATAAAAAAATGAAACGATTTCTAAATGTATTTATTTGCATTTTTTAATACTGTGGGCTTTTGGATATAGAGTTTTTTTTTCATTATTTTGATTGAACTTTCATGGACCACAGTATACTTTGATTTGGCCCGCTACAACACTATGCCAATAATGAAATGATTAGTAATTTCAGACCACTAATTGATTGGCTGCCATCTGATATAAATGATAATGCTGTCCATGAACCAGCAGATCATAGGCAAAATTATTTGCAAGTAGCCTGGTTTATACCGGTTGCAGCAATTCCGACTCACAATAATTTAGGCCAGTTTTTTCCTTACAAAAAAATCAATTGAAAGAGTATCCTTAGAGAAACCTTAGAACCTTTAATACAACATGCTTTTCTCATACTCTTTCCTCCATCCTTCCCAAGTAAATCCTCTAGAAGTACCTTTAGTGAGTCTCAAGCTTCATTTGTCTGAAAATGTTATTATTTTGCTTTTTTTTTTTAAAGGCAGTTTTGCTGGGTAAAAATTTGAGGCTGATGCTTATTTTCTCACAACATTTTAAAGATATTTTCCCACAGTCTTATCAATTCTGTAGCTGTTAAGAAGTACTCTCTCAGTCTAATTATTGTTTCTTTTTAGATGATCTGTCTTTTCTTTCTGGCAGCATCGGCAATCTGTTCTTTATCTTTGGTGTTCCTCAGTTTTACCATGATGAGCCTTGGTGTGGATTTCTCTTTATCCTTCTTAGGATTTGCTATACTTCTTGGATATGGAAATGGGCATCTTTCATTAGTTCTGAAAATTTTTCACCTATTGCCTCACTAAATATTGCTTCTCCACTACCTTCTGTTCTTTCTTTCTCTGTCCTTCATGATTCTTAACTTACATTGCATTTTTTTTTCCTGTGTCTCTGTCTCTCTTTGATGCTTTCTGATTATTTTCTTCAAGTCTATCATTCAATTTGCTAATTTTCTATTCAACTTTAATCCGATATTTATCTCTTTGCTGAGTTTCCCATTTCAATTATTATAGTTTTCGTTTCTCTAAGTTTTATTTTATAAGTTTCAAGTATACCTGGTCATTCTTTATTTAATTAACACACAAAATATCTTTTTAAATAATCTGCATATGCAATTTCAATATCTCCAGTCTGTGTATCCAATTCTGCAGACTCATGCTTGTGATTATTTCCTTGTATATTTTGTCTTTTTTATTGCCATATTCCTTGGATTTTTATTTGTGGGAATTTTCTGAAGTTGGATTAAAAGCTTATTTACATTTTGTTTTCTGAGATACCTCAAGATACTACCAATTTAGGAATAGCTTACACTACATATTTGGCTTAGAGTTTTATTTTTGTTTTGGTTTGTTTGTTTTGCTTGCTATTTGTCCTTAAGCCCATCTTACTGCATGTATAAAATTAGAAAATCTCAACAGAGACTTTCTTCTTCCTTTTTTCCTCTCCAACCAATGCTAAAACAGAGACAGAAAAACTTCCCACTATATTCAGGACCAAAGCACTGGCCCCTCCATGTCTCACATGTACCTGCATCACCAACATCACCTGGGGACTTGTTAGAACTACACATTCTAGCGTCACGTCACAGACCTACTAAATCAGAAACTCTGAGGTAGGGCCCAGTAACCTGTGTTTTTAAAAGCCCTACAGGTATTCACATGCCTGCTCAAGCTTGAGAACCACTGTTCTAGAGTCTAGACCATCCGGGATTGGCAAATGCCTCAAAGCAAACAACAACTTCAGTGCTTGATTACAAATCTGGATTCAATCTTCTTCATCATTTCTGGCTTCTAAAAAGTTCCCTTACAAAAACTCCAGCTCAGCCATATATTCAAGAATCAGATAGATAGGTTGATACATAGATGATAGCTAGCTAGATAGATTGATTGACTGATGATAGATAATAGATAGACAGGAAGAATACATAAATGTTTGGTAGACAGGACATACCTACAAGTATACATATAAAAAAATATATATACATACCTATATATGTGTGTACACACATGCATTCATATATAATAGAAAGTCTAGAAAGATATACGTCAAATTGACCTCAGGAATTATCTTAGAGGAGTGGAGAAGGGTCAGGGGCAAATTTTAGAGAGTTTAATATTCAACTTTCTGAATTTATGTTTAATTGGAATATATACATAGCAGGAACTATTTTACATTTATGAAACAGAAACAGATTTTCATTTAAAAAACTAGAGATTTTATGCTTCTAAAACGTACTAGCACGTTTAGAACAGCAATTTTCTCCACACACTCATCTCCAAAGTGTGGTTTTTGGTAATGAATTTTTCCATCATCTTTACAGAAAGCACTAGCACTTTGACTCTTGCTCTACAATTGCCTCCACATAGAATATTCAACAAGCCTACATGGGATGCTCATTCTTCAGGAAGCCAAGCCCTTGCCATGGCTAAATCAAACAGCCCTATACTGCACTTTAAAATATTAATTATCTCCTTTGTCAGATGAAATTACACGTGGAAACATTTGGGGAACTAGAAAGCACTAAGCGAGTTTGAAGGGTCTAATGTTGCTATTAGAGGTATTATTATTATTGTTTTTACTAAAATAAATTTTTCTGAATGCATGAATCATTGGTGGAATGCTCTTCATATTTTCTGAGGCAGAATTTTCTCTCTGCCCTGTTATTTTTCTCTGCATATTAAAGTATCAGGTGACATGCTGTTGTGTGAGTGGCTGGGCAGCGGGGACATTCTATCTTTCAGAATACCATGCAGCAGTTCATGCATTATATTCATAAGCATGATCTTTAATTTAATTTTTTTGACAAGTGCAGTGAAGGGTAAAATCAGGCAGTCATAATTTTGACTTTGCCATCACTCAAGCTTAGTGATTGACCAGCTTTGAAAAAAAGAAGTAGGAATGAGGAAAAGCAGCTTTCTCATGAACAAAAGTTTTGTTTTATCCTCTAGACCTTAAAATACCAAGAATTTAAGCAAAATGTAAATTTCCGTGGTGAAAATCAGAATACAATAAAAGCCTATGTCACCATCTTGCTTTAATTGTACTCTTTATGTTCTGCTTGATTCAGGGTCATTCTGAGCTATCCCCCTGCCTCAAATTAGCAGAAGGACCCAACAGTCTATTTCATGTTTAGTCATGCTCTCCACACTCACCCATTACACGGAGCTGTGGTTATGACCACGGAGTCCTATTTCAGAGTAAGCTCTAGGATTTTAAATGGGGCTTAGCGAATGTAAATATTGAGACGTTTTCCAAGTGAGAAGGGCTGAACCTACCTGGACAGAGTAACCATAGGTCCTGTGTGACTCAGAATGATCCTTGTTTATGCCTTTTGTCCGTGGCATATCATTAGCAATGTTCCCTTTCGCTCTTGGAGACGTCCTGTCTTGGGTGATAACATATATGGACCCTCCTGCTCATAGAGAAAGAGTTCAGCATGAGTGTGGAGAGAGTTCTTGATTGTCCAAGTTCTGCTTCTTACTTGGTCAGTTGTTCTAACCTAAAAGTCAGTTTCCTCATATTAAATGAAAGGAAAAAATCTACTTTGTGGGGCTGTGGGGAGATTTAAACAAGATGATATATGGAAACCACCTGGCACAGTCTCTGGACAGAAGAGCCAGGCAGTCAAAGTGTTTTGAATTTGAAAAAGAGCTCCCTCCCACCAAAAACTCACCTACCTTGTTTATGAATGTTTGAAATTCCTTTTAATATAAGCAAAATCGTTTTGCAAATAGAGATAAGATTTAAAATGCATTGACTGAATCTCATCCTGCTAAGTTTTTTCTCTTCTCCTTCCCTTAGGTTCACTCAGCACTCTGCCCCTCCCCCCAACCACATTAATTCCTGTCCCAAATGGACTTTCTCCCACTCTGTCTTCTCCTCCCTGATCTCAGTTCTCCTTACCTTCAAGTCGAGCTTCCCAAGAAACTAGTCTACTCTCAATCTTCATATAACCTCCCCGCTCAGTCATTCCTCAACCTCTACTTACTGCCTCTAAAATTTCATGGAGGGTACCAGGTTAGGTCAGGGGCACGAAGGAGGAGGTAGACTCTGTTTATTGGCCATCAGTTTAGACCTGCCATTGAGACATTCACTGTCCCTCCCCTATGATCTGTTGAAGTTTGGTGACTATGCTATTTCTGTAAGATGCTGGGAACAAGTATCTCTCATCTGAGGCTAGGTCTTGTTTCAATTGCCTGTGGTCTTGTTCTTCTGGATAAGTGTTTCTCAAACTGTGGCTGATGGAACCCTGTGGGGGAGCCTCAAGGCCCATTTAATCCATAGAGTCAAAATGAATTTCACATGGAGCTGTGCTCTCAGAAGTCTCCATTCACATGGAATACAGTACAAATGGTGTCCCCTGGAGTGGTGCAAAGTAGTGATGTCACAGAGATACCCCACAGCATCCTTCCTCCATATCAGTATAGCTCCACATCACCCAGAAACAGCTTTTCTAAGCATTCATCCCACATACCTTAGTTAAATATCTACTATTGACAGTATAGGCACTGTTCTAGACACTGAAGAAACCCACATACATACGCAAACCCTTCTTTCTTGGGGCTTATGTTCTAGGGTATGTGGGGGAGTGGCAGCTGACGGATTTTAAGATATTAAATAAAATATATAGTAAGTCAAATGGTGGCATATGCAGCATTATTTATCCATTGCTACCTGAAATTTTATCCCAAAATTTAGGAGCTTAAAACACCAAAGCACTTATGATCTCAGACTTTCTGTGGGTCAGGAATTTGAGAGTGGATTACCTTGATGGTTCTGGATCAGAATATCCCATGATAGTGTATGACATTCTAGGTCATAAATGTCTAGGTCATAAAAGAGTGTGGCTTCCACCTGGCTATCTCCTGGATTACTCACTCTCGGGTAAGGTAGCTGCCGTGTCCTGCGGTCGCTCCCACAGCGCTGTGGAGAGGTCTACACGGCAAGGAACTGAGGCCTCCTACAAACAACAAGCCCTCATCTACGTCATTTGAGTGAGTCATCCTGGATGGAATCAGATCCTCCAGCCCCAGACAAGCCTTCAGTTGACTGCAGATCTGGCCGACATCTTGACAGCAACTTCATGAAAGCCCCCAAGCCTGGTGCCATGCAAAGAAGCCAATCAGAGAAGAGGATACGGGGGATGCCCCTGTGTTATAAGTCGGTGACAAGGGGGAAACTTAGGAGAGAGATGAGCTAAAGTCTCAAATATGCGGGACCTCACTGATTATTAAGTTGATATTTGAGAAGGAACTTGAAGAACATAAAAGAGTAAGCTGAGCAGCTATCTGGGAAAAGAGTGTTCCAATAAAGGAAACAGCAAGCACCAAAGCCCTAATGAGAGAGGTCTGCCTTCTTCTAAGAAAAGCAAGAAGGTCAATGTGTGTAACTGGAGAGGTCACTGGGGGCTGATCCTGTAGAGGAGTGGGTCTCACACTTGAGTGTGCATCAGAATCGCCTCAAGCATGTTAAACCCAGTCTCTGATCTGGGAGGTCTGAACTGCCCAAGAATTTGCATTTCCAATAATTCCCCAGATGATGCTGGTTGGTGCCTGGGCTGAGGACACCACTTGGAGAATCACTGCCTAGGGCATTGTGGGCCATTGTAAGAACTTTGGCTTTTTCTCTGAGTGAAGTGAAAATAGAACATTTTAAGCAGAGAAAGGACATGATCTTATTTACACTTTAAAAGGAATCTTCTGGATGTTGTGTTGAGAATGGACTGTGGGGAGCTAAGAGCAGAAACAGGGAGACAGTCTATTGGAGCAACAGATGCTGGTGGCTTGTCCCAAGTAGCAGTGAAGCGAAAGAGTGGGAATTGGTCTGATTCTGGACATATTGTAAAGGTAAAGCCAGCAGAGTTCACTGACATTGGATGTGGCATCTGAGAGAAAGAGAGAAGTCAAGCATGAATCTTTTCTTAGGCTCTCCACAACTATTGAATCTAGAATAGAAGTTGTACCCTGCTTATACTTCATTCAAACTTTCTGGGAAAAAGAATTCTTCTCATCCCATCCTCCATCATGTCTGTCTGGGTAGTTTTTGCTTGTCCCACTCTAGCAAGGCCATATTAGCCCATCCTAAGGCTAAATTTCCAGTTAAGTAAAACCAAAATATTCAGGCACAAAGAAAATTCTCATAAATAACAACCAAAAGAGAGAAAACACAAGAGTATTAACAAAGAAGATAACTTACAGAAAAGAAGACTGTTTTAGACAATTTAAGTACTGTGGATGCCAATATGTTCTCCTCCCCACAAGGGCTGTTTATTATTGTTATTATTTTGTTCATTTTCAATCAGCAACTTCCCAGTTAATAGATGATCATGGAATTGCTGTTATTGATGATTGCCAAGCCCAGGAGAGAAGGAGAAAAGGCAGGAAGGGAGGGAGAAGAGAAGAAGGGAAAGAGAAAATATAGTTATAAGCCAGTGGAAACCTGAACTAAGAGCCAGTACACCTGAGTTCTAGTTTCTTCTCTTAGGTGTATGATTAAATTCTTCACATAATATCCAGGAGGCCTCTTTAGATATCAAATTCTGTAATTCTACATAACCATCAAATTCATGAAAATTGATTCTATATGAGCTCTTTCCTTCATGCCCAGTAAATATTTCCATCTTTAATTCAAAAGATCTGAATAGTGGTCTTAATAGCCAAATAGGCCTCTGAGAATATCCAGGGCAACCACTCATTTCACAGATGAGGAAACTTCCTTGTAAAAGTCCTCCAAAATTGTCTAGAGGACTCACATGAAAAGTGATGCTAAGTTAGCTACTAAAAACCCAAAGGAAAAGTGCAGCTTTTAGGGTCATATACAGTTGATCTTTTAATAGTTTTGTTAAAGTATCTTTCTTTAAGTCTTATAGGTGTCTGTGAGTTATTCAGACTATATGTGTTTAACTGTCTATTTTGATTTCCAAAACTGAAGATAATGAATGCATCACTCAGATGCAATCATCCTTGTTTTGTTGAAAACTCAGACCCGGGGTTTGTAGAGTTAAAACATTAGAGTGATTTTTTTTTCAGTGTTGGCACTATGCTGATAGGATATTCGACGGCTTATAATATTAGATTCTAATTTTTCAGCAGAGAAAGGTTTTGTTTTGTTTTGTCTTTATGGAGAAGTATTGCTATTTGAACCATATTAGATTTTCACATTAGGACTTGGCCATTATATTTCCAAATTTCAATTTTCTAGTGTACCTAATTTGTGCTTTCTTACTGTACCAGAGAGAGTCTTAAAACTGTCCACCTACACTCAAATTACCTGGACGTGCGCCATGCTCTCCTAATGCCTTGCTCAAGCATGCCTGTTCTCTCCTAAATCCTGTCACTCTGGAGCCATCAGAGGCAATTGTAGGAAATGACTTCATCTCCAGGGATTGCCCTGTTTGAGGAATAATACACAGAAAACCACGGAACCCTATTCTCCTAGGGCAAAAACGCGAGCAGATCACTTGAATCATTTCTCAGTTCTCTATCCTGAGAATTCCCCACTGATCTCTAACAATCTTTGCTGCTGGCAGAAAGAAAGTAGATACAGATGTTGGGAAGAAAGAGATGGAGGCATGGGGAGGAAGGCTGTAGAATGTGGGGTGAAATTGGGGCAGTTTTGCTGGATGTTGGGTGAACAGTTGCAAACTGGTGCTCTCGGGGAAACTTCTTATTCCCTAGGTCTAAAGCTGCCACTTAAGGTGAATGCTAAAAATGTGTATTGTTGCCCTCAGTCCAGCCCTCCACCAAATCAGAAAGCTGCATTTTAACTTGATGCAATGCATCTTTGGAACACCATTTTTTTATGTACTTATTTTTTATTTTAAACAATCTCAAACAGAAAGCAAATTTGCAAGTACAGTAAAAAGAACCATTTTCTTCCTGAAAAATTTGAGAGTAAGTTGCAGATCTGGTGCCCCTTGCCCCCAAGTATTTTACTGTGCATTTTCTACAAACATGGCCAGTCCTCTTATGTGGTGAGCACAATAAAAGATCAAAATCAGAAGATTTATACGTTGCTACCATCTAATTTTCAGACCCCATTTAAGTTTCACCAGTTTTCCCAATAATGTCCTTTATAACAAAAAGATCAAGTTCAAAGTCATATGTTTCATTTTGTTGTCATGTCTCTACTGTCCTTCAGTTTGGAAGAGGTCCTCAGCCTTAATTTGACTTTATTGACCTTGACACTTTTCAAGATTGCAGGCCAGTTATATTGTAAAATGTTTCCAATTTGGGTTTGTCTGATGGTTTTTCATGACTGAATTCACGTTATATATCTTTGCAGAACTATCACAGAAGTGACATTGTGTTCTTAGAAGTGTTCTTGGAAGTTTCTTAGAAATGATATTGTGTTCACAGCATGCCGTGTGGTGCCCGTCATTTCAAATCAGCCCGTTACTGATAAGTTCACTTGATTTGATTAAATTGGGGTCTGTAAGTCTCCTCAACTGCACAGCTACTCTTTTCACTGGTTGTACTTAATGTGTATCTGGTGGGGAGGTACATTGAAACTATGTAAATATCCCATTCTTCATCGATCTTCCAATTTATTAATTTATTTACTTATTTATATCACTATGGACTCGTGGTTTTCTATTCTGCTCAATGGATTATAATCCATTACTATCAAGGACTCCTTCAAGGTGGCTTCTGTGTCCTTTTGACACGTCCTCATCATTCTTTGAGCACTTCCTTGCTTTCTGGCCAACCAGATGCTCAAGCTCATTTTATACTTTCCCTGCCCCAGCCCTGATATCAGCCATTCCTTCAAGAAGCTTTGATTCTTTTTGGTGGAGAAAAGAATTTAGAAACCAGATCTGGGTGCTAGGTGTGTGGATCACAGGTTGAGAAACATTATCTAAAATAGAATGACCAGGTTATTTTGATGTTTAAATGTGAGGAATCAGCTGGCAAGATTTGGCCTTCTCGATGACTTCCTCCAATTGCCAGAATGGTCTTCCTATAAACTTTCCATTACAAGTCTCACCAAGAGAATAAATTGCCCAATTTTGGTTAAATCTTCCAGTGCATAGCCCAGCATGGTTACAGATAGTGGCTAATTAGCTAATAACTAGGATTTCAAAAAGGAGAAGATGACTGGTGATCATGATACTCCAAAGAAAACCTCTTTCAGATTGTTGATCAACTGCCTACACCAGTGTTGATCAGACTGCCTAAACAGCCCTGGCTGCACATTAGAATCATCTGGAGCTTTTAAAAATGCCTATTTCTGTGCCCCACCCCCTGACCAGTGCAGTCCAATCTCTGACAGAAGAACCCAGGCAACAGCCTTTTATAAGCACCTTGGCTGAATCTAATGTGCATTCAATGCTGAGAGTCACAGCTTTAAGCATCCTGTTTCCCAAGAATTTAGTCCAGCAGCACAGGTTCTCTCAACTCCAAGAGTAACTGCCCTGCCTGTGTTGATTAGGCACTTCAGACAGCAGCATTAACACTTCCAGACTCCTAAGGGGCCATTTAGTTTATTGTGCACTTATTCTGTGCCGGACATTGTTCTAAGCACTTCACATTTATTAACTCATTTAATTTTTGTAATAACAGTATTGAGCATGTGTTGTAATAGCCTCATATTGCAGATGAGGAAACTAAGGCATAAAAAAATGAAAAACTTGCAGAATGTTACATGGGTAGGAACTCTGGGGAATCGGGCCAAGGAATAAGGTAGTTTGATGCCAGACCAGAGGCCAGTGTTCTCAAACTTTGGGTTTTTGATTTCAGAAACACCTGCAGAGTTTAGAAAGGACATTGAGGCCCAGGCTCATGGAAGGAGGATAGGGACTGGGCATTTAAACTTTTACCAAGGTCCCCGGGGGTTCTCTACAGGACACAGAATCTGCAGGAGAAAAGGAATATGAGGATGGCTACAGAGAGATATAAAACTGAAGAGCTTGGGAACATGGAAAAGAAACAAAGGGCTTAAGTTGCCGAGGAGTTGGAGTTAAGCGTGGATGTGGATGGAGGCTATATTAGGAAGGACTTTGAGAAACAGGCAGAGGAGTTTGGACTTTATTTCCTGGGTATCAGGCAGCCACGGTGGCCTTTTTCACCATCAAAGTGACACAGTGCTTCTTATATGAACTTAATATAAAATACAAAGTGATGCTCTACACGTTAAAGCTAGATCCCAAAACATAGACCCGACAGAAAATTTTACCAAGACATTTTCTATTGAACAAGTTATGGCAATAATGCCTTTGATAATAAGGGAGCTATATGGTCAGAAGATACACGTTACCCCTGTTACTGGTCAAAGCTTACTCTACTGCCCAATATAGAGACTAAACCTATGCTCTGAATATCAGTAAGTAGAGCAGGACCGCTGAAAATACACGGGAAAAGCTCAGCTTTGATTAATTATCCAGACTATTACAATCAGATAATTCAAAGAGAAGTTTTCTTTTAAAGTACATGTGAAGATTGAGCCAGGTTAAAAAAAAAAAAAAAGAAGATTCTTTTGATATGAGGGTGGGGGAGAGCACCAAAATCTATTTGGTGTTCAGGATTTCTGAAAGTCTTAATTCAGCCCTGTTGTCAAATTTTGCTTGTTCATTGTATAATACCAAATTAACAAATTAGCCAAGGGTTAATATACGCATGTATGTATGTCCTTGAATTATCTACTCATTTTTTTTCTAAGTATGAAAATACATTCAAGACAAAGGCAATTCTACACTGATGGCAAGGTTTGCTGTGATTGTGGACAGTCATTTTGCTAATTCTCCTCATTGGTTCCTCTGCGGCATAGATGGTTTCCTTGTATTAACCATCATAACCGCCATCTGTTCCTGTGTGTAGAGATCTTAAGGGCAGCACTCAGCAAGGATTTTAATAAGTCTTGTGTGCTCACTTGCCAAGGGGCTACATTGACTGGACTTCCTCATCCTCGAGCTTCAAGTTGGTTAGCCAGTGTTTCTCGAACTCTTTTATTATCATGCTCCCTACAGGAGATGTTTTAGGCATTTTGTCCTAGTTCTCCCCACCCAACCATGAAATTTTAATACCACGAATATGCTGTATATCTGCCTATGTACTATGGCCTTTTCGAGAGGATTTTTTTTTTTTTTTTTTTTTTTTTTTTTTGCCCTGCTAATGGCAAAAGTTTGCCTCACATTGAGAAGGAATGGGCTAGACCAGTGGAACGTATTCACAGGAGATTGGAGGATGGGGGAAAAGCGCTCAGGGCATTTATTGTCCTGGACTCTCACTGCCAGGCAGAATAGCTGTGTTCTTCCACCCAAGGCCAGAGCACTTGCAGATGGCTCTCTCCATCTCTAGCTGTTGCCTGGCTTCAGTTAATCACTCCCTTCCTCCTCTTAGGCCTAGGGGTGATAGTGGCTCTCCTCCACTGCTGGCTCTGGTGGGCTTCACTGTTCTTTGTTGCCTCCCTTGATTCTGCCCACATCTTTCAAAATATCCCTTCATTAAACTCTTCACACCATTTTTTTTATTATTCAGGTAACATTGATTTATAACATTATATAAATTTGGGATGTACATCATTATATTTCAATTTCTATGTCGACGACGTCATATTCACCACCCAAAGACTCATCACCATCCATCATCATATACATGTACCCTATCACCCCTTTCACTTTCCTCCCTCCCCCCTTCCCCTCTGGTAACTACCAATGTAATCTCTGTATCTATGTGTTTGTTTGTTGTTATTATTTGTATCTTATACTTATGAGTGAAATCCTATGGTATTTAACTTTCTCTGTCTGATTTACTTTGCTTAGCATAATACCCTCAAGGTCCATCCATGTTGTCCCAAATGGCAAGATTTCGTCTTTTTTATAGCTGAGTAGTATTCCATTGTGTATATATACCACTTTATCCATTCATCCATTCATCCATTAGTGGGCACATTAGGTTGTTTCCAAGTCTTGGCTATTGTGAATAATGCTGCAGTGAGTGAACATAGGGGTGCATATATCTTTACACATTCATGTTTTTGTGTTCTTTGGGTAAATACCCAGCAGTGGAATAGCTGACTCATATGATAGTTCTAGTCTTAATTTTTTGAAGGCTCTCCATACTGTTTTCCATTGTGGCTGCAGCAGTTTGCATTCCCACCAGCAGTACATGAGGGTTCCCTTTTCTCCACATCCTCTCCAACACTTGTTATTTCTCGTCTTAATTAGAGGCATTCTGACGGGTGTGAGGTGATATCTCATTGTAGTTTTGATTTGCATTTCCCTAATAATTAGTGATGTTGAACATCTTTTCATGTGCCTATTGACCATCTGTATACCTTCTTTGGAAAAGTGTCTGTTCACATCTTTTGCCCATTTTTTAATTGGGTTGCTTGATTCTTTGTTGTTGAGATGCATAAGTTCTTTATAGATTTTGGATATTAACCCCTTCAGAACCTTTTGAATGTGCCTCTGCTTCCTGCTGGGACCCGAGCTGGTCTCTTCTAGTTGGAGTCCCTGTCACCTTCTGTGACCAAGACTCTAAGTCACAGTATCACTTCAACCACATCCTACCTTTACTCTTTTCTCTTCCTTTGCTGTAGTCTTGCTCTTCTTTTATTTCTTTCTTTGCAACGGTGTTTACCCTTTAAAATGCACTTTATGGTGAGTGTTTGGTTTTCCTCGTCTTTCTTATTTTTTCCCTTCGTGTTGCATTTTCATTGGCCTTGCATGGGATTTGCATTTGGATATTAAACCATGAAATCATTTTTTGTACAAATTTTTAATTTTTAACTAGTTTTAGAAATAATTTTAGATTCATGGGAGGTTGCAAAGTTAGTTCAGAAAGGACTTGTGTATCCTTCACCCAGTGTCCTCCAATGTAAACCATGGAATCTTAAGCCCTTGCATGCTTGAAGTTTCTCTTTCTTAGTTTTACTAACACCCAAATCACTCTGACAGGCTCTTGAATAGTTTGTCCCCACAAGTTAGTGCTCTTAACTGGCAAGAGGGAATAATGTCTGTTCCAGGTACTATGGCTGCATAGCAAATTACCCTAAAATGTATTGGCTTAAAATAATGACAACATTTATTTTGCCCACAAATCTGCAAGCTGGGCAGGCTCAGCAGAAATAGCTTGTTTCTGCTCCATTCAGCATCAACCAGAGTAGCTCACAAATGGGAGGTGGAATCATCCAGGTGTTTGAGCCCAGGGCTGGGAAGACTCAAACAATTGAAGGCTGGAATAACTGAGGCTCCTTGGGCACATCTCTAGCTCAGTGTAGTCTCTCCATGTGATCTACCAGCATAAGGGGCTTTGGAGCAGTCTGACTTCTTACATAGTGACTCAGAGCTCCCAAGGTGCATATCTCACAAGCAAGAGCCAGTTGGAATCCACATCACCTTCTGTGGCCTCACCTCAAAAAGTCATACACTGTCATTTTGACCACATCCCATCAGTTGAGACAGTTAACAAGTCAATGTCACATTATTAAAAAAAACATATGGAATAAGATATGTATTCATGCAACCATCTTTTGAAAACTCAAGTTGCTCCAATATCCATTATACATACATACATGAATACCTACATATATAACTTAATTTTTAAAACCTTGTGGAATGAGATTCTGAAGAAAATACTGAAGACTACTAATGGAAAGCAAGCAGAGACAGGAAGATGGGAGTATGGAAGTCTTAGTATCTATATTATATAATCGTGGGGCTTATGATTCAAGAGTGGGTACAGTTGGGGGAATAAAAACTCTGGATTCCCGTCCATGCTTATTGACCTTAGCAACTCTCTGATCTCTGTCAAATGAAGGATTTACCATGTATAATCTTGATGGTCTCTTCCAAAGCCCCCAGTTCTGTGAAAGGTTGAAGTTCAGTTACACCATCTTATACTCATCATTTCTGTTTCTTGTTTAAAATTACTCTTCTACAAAATTTGCTGAGTCTAAATTCTGTTGCTTTTGCTGAGCAGTCACGCTCTGCTGTCTATGCAGCTCTAATAAATCAAGCATGAGCTTCAAGTTCTCGATGGCACCAAGCGTTATTTCAAGAGTTATTCTTCCTTTGTGTATGAAAATTTGCATTTTGAATGTGTGCCATCAGAGAAGTAATAGGAAATTGGGGATTGTACTGTAGCCAAGTCAAAAGACACATATATATATATTTAACTGGTACTGAGACAGTTTTGATGGTAGATGAGGTCATAAGAGCACTAAATCCAAAGGATGGGGGATATGGAGAAATGGAAAATAGGCTAAAAGACAATCCCAGAATTGTTTATGAAGCTCTCTTTAGAAAGTGTCTTTATATGCAATGATACTCTCAGTAGGCACTTTCTGATGATGATCACAACAGAGCTCAGCATGACTGAGACCCTGAAGTGGTGAGCACTATATATGAAGTTGTACAAACTAGTCCTTGGATATTTTTAAATCAGTAATTTTTAAAACTCCCAGGGTGTTACCAATGTGCAACCAAGCGTGAAAACCATGAGCAACCCACTATATAGTTTGTGTAAGCCAAGACTCTCAGATTTAAGGACAGAAAGCCAAATCAAACTAGTTTAAGCAAATCTCTATCTGAAAAGTCCAGGCAATGCTGGACAGATAATCAAACAATGGCATTAGGACTAGGTCTCTCTCCCTGTCTCTGTGCTCTGCCTCCCTCTGTGCTGTCTCCACTTCAGACATCCTTCTCTTGCTGAGGCAAAGGTGACCAGCAGCTCAACAACCCCAGTGAAAAAGACGTGCTTCTTTCTCAACAGCTCCAACAAAAGATCTAGAACTGAGTTTCATTGCCTCAGATTGGCCAGTCTTGGGTCAAGTGTCTACCCCTGAACCAATCACTGTGTCCAGAGACCTGCAATGCTCTGACTAGGCCTAGGTCACATGAAAACTCTGGGACTGGAAGGGTGGGAGAGAGAGGATGTCAACTATGCTTGAAACTCATGGGCTGAGAATAGGGGTGGAGTGGTTCTCCAGAAGAAAACAGGGGAATTATCAGCAGGAAGAATGGATGGTGAGCATGCTACCACAGTCCATCATCAATAAATACTATTGATTGATGAATTGTTGTGTCTCTTTCCCAAGATATAGAGACAATAACAGTTAAGAGGACACAATGTTATGGCTAACAATATACTTTTTATCGATTCCCCCTTTCCACTCTTGCTTCATTGTGAGAGATCAAAGTGAATTTTTAAGGAAGCATTGACACTGCTTAAAAGTCCCACCTTGAACACTGGAGGTGTGGAGAGAAGCTAGAAATAAGGTGTACCCAAACAGAGACAAATGCCAAGGATGGGAAAAAAGCAGGGGCAAGTGAAAGTGAATGGAAAGATATATAAAATGAAAATCAACATGGTGGGAGAAGTGATAAAACATCAGAGGGGGAAGTTAAGGCAAAAAAAGAAAAGCCCTGCTGTGATTGTCTGTGGTGGCTGGAATGTGTCCATAGGAAACAGACTTGTAGAAAGAGATCCTGTGACTAATAGCAATAGGACTTAGAGACAGTAAACAGTGCTGTTAAGAGAGTGCATTGGAAGGTGGCATGGAATTAGACTTTTCAAATTTGCATGTTCACTTTTTAAAATGTCATTCTACATTGCCAAGTTGTTTGACAGTGGGTCACAGGAATGCCAAAAGTACTGTTTATGAGAGGCTTCATTTTAAATGGCAGCCCCAGGCGAAGGCGAAATTTGAGCTTCTGTTTGCACTCGGAAATTCTTTGGCTCCCTGTGTGTTAACCTTGTCTTCAGAAGCCTGATGTTTATATATTGGCAGCCACGGGGAATTGCTTCCCTCTTGGTGCTCAACTGCTGCTGATTTCCTTATCTGCTACTCATTAAATTAGGGAAAGTTGCACCTCATCATCGTCTCAGCTCTCTAATCACTTTACCAGCTCCCTGTTCCAATAACTAGTGTCCTTCAGTGTTGTTTCTGTAGGTCCAGGTTTCCTCAGGATGCATTTTAGAAAAGAGATCTTAGAAATAATGTGAAGAGGGAGTTGATGGGTTTAAGACCTGATTTTGAATTTCAGACATCTGTCTTGGGAGGCTCAATCCTGAGGTTTTACTTTTCAACTAAGTCACTGATACTGTACAGTGTTAGATTTCCAAGTACTAAGTTTCATAAGAACAATTTTGAAGCAGTCTAGCTTATTGACCGCAAAGTTAGTGATCTGTGAAACATGATTAAAACATCACATTTCTCAACTACCAAAAGATGCCTTCAAAGGAAGTGATTGGCATGCAAAGAGAATGTTGATTGGGACAGGGAATGCAAACAAATAAAATCCCGAAACAAAAGATAGTGATGATTTTGCATCGAATTTATGCCTAGAAATTGAACTAAATTCCAATTAAAATATAATTCTGCATAAAACTTAATTATATGACAAGGAATATTTCCATAAAATAAGTTGGGAGTTTTCCTGGTCTAAAGTCAGTCATGTCATGGCAGAAAGGCCACAGGTTACAGTGGCAGCCAGATTCGGGTTTGAATCCCACCTCTGCTACTTATTGCCCTGTAGACTTTGATAAGTCCCCTCTAAGCCTTATTTCTCGCAGATGTAAAATAGGAATAATAATCCTTCCTTTCTGGGATTTGGGCAAGAATTAGAAGTAAAATATATAAAAGAACAAGCCTAAAGTCTGTAAACATATAGTAGACTCTCAGAAATGATAGCTATCACTATTTTTATTATTTTATTACTTCTTCTAGATGATGGGTATCCATTTTTCCTCTTCACAGGAAAAAATCTAGAAGACAAAATGTCTTGTTAAATAGCCTGAGTGTAAAATTGAAAACTGACTCAATCCAGTAAAATCATATCCAGAGCAGGGAGGAAATCTTGCTAGTTTCCTGAAAAAAGTGTGGTCAAATTATTTTTTCCCTGGTATGTGTATTCTTTCCCTAAAGAGACTTATAACTTTACTTTCTTTTGTGTAGAAACACTCCTGGCCATCTCTCTGTTGCTATGCCATCAGTAAGTCTGCTATTATTTCTTCAACAGGTGCTAACCAAAAGAATCATAAGCCCTTATGAGCTAACAGTGAAGTTTCAGCCAAGAAAAGAAATAAAAAGCCAGTTTCCTGAAAATTATAACATACATAACTTTGGAATGTGCTTGTTTGTTTGTGTCTTTCTTTTTTAGTTTATAGAACACTCTTTGCTCTTTATGTTGGAAAAACTGTCGATTATTACTGGCTGTTGGTCACTTTTTCATCTCCAAGGTAATAGATTTCTACTATAGAACTTCAACTTTGGTCAAAGCAGACAGTGTGTTATAAAAAAATATACTGAGCATAAATGCAGCCATGAAATCTCATATATATTTACCTCTAAAAGTGAAAAGGCTTATACTATTTTAGAGAAATAACATTTCTTTAATAGTAGGCACTCAGTAAATATTTGTAAGTGGCCAAATGAATGAACAAATGAATAAGCAAATGAACAGAGTGAATTTACCATGACTGCAAATCATTTCTCTTGAATGAAATGTACTGCTTGTTTTCCTGGGGAAAAAAAAAGTTAAATTAAGATAAATCATTGTTGAAAGAGTTCTTTAGGGACTAAAAGAGCAGTGAACATGGTAATAAAACATTTCTCCCCAAAGCAGAATGTGATAGTTACAGTCACAGGAAGCCTATTAATCCCTTTCTTTTCTAGGATTGCCTGCCTTGTGTGTAATTTAGATTTGAAATCTTCCTTTTCCTGGGCAGATAATAGCCCCCAGAACGTCTGACCCATGGTTATTTGACAACAGCTAAATCTACCCCAGGGCAATTTCTGTTATCCTTATTAACAAAGATCTTTGGGAAGCGAAGGCCAGTGATAACCAGCAATGAATTTGTTAGGGTGTTTCTTGAATGCTGAAAATGAGGTGGGAATCAGAATACGGACATAATCTTAGGGTAGTTAGATTGGGTATAAATCCTCACTTGATCAGTGGGATTTGGGGTGCATTACTTAATTGGAAAACTCAATTGCCTTATCTGAAAAATGAGGCAAGGATGGTGTCCACTTCACAGTATGGATGAGGATTAAGTGAGATAACACATGGAAAGCATTTAGCACAGTGCGGAAGTACTACCACCTCTATGATTTTTTCTACTCACATCACTTCTGATCCCAAATGTGTGGGGTTTTTCCTCACACCAACCAATTCTCCAACTCTGCAACTTCACCAACTCGCTGTCCCTCAATTTATTTCAATTCTGACACCAACTAACTGCAGTTAGCATCAGACCCCGCAGGTGAAGGGCTCAGTCCTGCAAGACTTCCCCCACTTCAGACACCAATTGCAAGTCCAGGCCACCTGTACTTCTGACCGACTGGCTATAAAGTAAGGGAGTCCTCACAACACCTTCCTTGGTGTCGATAATTTGCTAGAATGGCTCACAGAGCTTAGGGGAAACAGTTTACTTACTATTATCAGTTTACCATAAAGGATATTATAAAGGATACAGATGAACAGCCAGATGAAGAAATACATAGCGTGAGGTCCAGAAGGGTCCTGAGCAAAGGAGCTTCTGTGGAGTTCAGATGTGCCACCCATTCGCCATTTGAATGTATTCACCAACCCGGAAGCTCTCCAGACCCCATCGTTTAGGGTTTTTATGGAGGTTCCATTATACAGGCATGATAAATTAAATCATTGGCCACTGGTGATTAACTCAATCTCTAGCCCTTTCCCCTCCCCAGAGGTCAGGGAGTGGGGCTGAAAGTTCCAACCCTCTAATCACATAGTTGAGTCCTCTGGCAATCACCCCCAACCCTGAAGCTATCTGGGAGCCCACCTCATTAACATAAACTCAGGGGCTTCTATCACCCCTGACACTCAGGAAATTACCAGAGTTTTAGGAGCTCTATGCCAGGAGCTGGAGATGAAGATAAAATATATATTTCACATTATATCACACTAAGTAATATTGTGTTCAATAAATGGAAAACAAATTGTGGCCACATCAACCTTTACACGTTTTGATGCCAAGTATCAAAGGGAATGTTTCTGAAACTCTTCTCACATAAGTTTCAGTTCCCTCTTTTGTACACATGAGATGGCTAGACCAGATGGGGAGGAATGACGTTTCACATCTATGGCTCTTCGAGCTAAAGGTGTAGGGGTGTGGGGATGGGAGGGAGGCAGAGTGGGATGCTGTTTGCTGGCAGTGACATGCCAAAGAGCACAGGGCAGGGAAAATGGGGAAAGGATGGAAGAGGGGCCAGTGAAGTGGAGGAAAGGGAGGTTAGTATGGAGCGGAGGCGGTGAGAAAGGGAGAAAGGAAAAGGGAGAGTGCCAGAGGTGAAAAGCTTAAATTGCTAGAAGGTAATGCTCTGCAGACAATATTGATGTTTCTGGGAAGGAAACCCACTGTTCTGGACTTAGAAACTAAAAAATCAGTTTCTACAAAAGAGGGAGGATTTGATGGACAGAGTTGGACATGAAGAGCTGCAATCTATGAAGATAAAAGTAGACTGCAAAAAGAAAAGGACAAAAATACATTAAAATTGATTCAACCCCTGGTGGGTCCTTCACAACCCACAGCTGACTGAAGGTGGGACAAATCTGTGTAACATAGTATTTGTGGATCCTGCTCAGCTCGATGTCCCTATATACTCACCGCACCCTCCCCCACACACCCTCTGTTTGAGAAGCCTGGCTCTGTGCACTTTCTTGCCGGCTGTTGGCCAAAGACCCCAGTTCCTCACCATGTGGGCTTCTCTGTAGGCTGATATGTATCCTCATGACATGGCAACTGGCTTCCTCCCAAGCATGTGCCCCAAGAGAATGAAAGCATGTTCAAAATGGAAGTGGCAGTCCTTTTATAACCTAATCTCACAAGTGATGTACTATCACTTCTGCCACAGGCTATTAATTATAAGCAAGTCCCTAATCCAGCACACACCCAAGGAGAGTCAAGCTCTACCTCTTGAGGGAGAAGTATCTAAGGATTTGTGGGCATGTTTTAAAACCACTATAATCCCAAACAGTTTTCCAGTTTCCTATTCCAAGACTTCCTACATCCTGGCTCTGCCTCTGCCCTTGGATTCTTTGGGACCCCCTCAAATATTAAACCCTCTTATTTACTTAAGCTCATGTTTAAGTGAACAGTCCTTTCTAATACTATCTGAGGTCTTAGAATCAGTGAAAACATGTCAGAGACAAAGACTTTGCTGCCTTGCAGAAAGTGATGTCTTTGGTGGGTTGGACATCATTGAAGGTTATCTTAATAGTGGACCAAGTCAATTCCTATGCCACACGGATAATCGCCCCTCGATAAGACGTTCAGGTGTGTGGTTTTGTAGGCTGAGTCATCTCCCGAGATTTCATCAGGTTGCTCTAAAACAGGAGTCAGCACACTTCTGTAAAGGGCCAGATGGGAAATATTTTTGGCTTCACAGGCCACATATGGTCTCTGTCGCATATTTTTCTTTGTTTTTATTACAACCCTTTAAAAATGTAAAAACCATTCTTAGCGTGCCGGCTGTACAAAAAACAGGCCTATGGGCTAGAGTTTGCCCACCTTTCTCTAAAATAATCATAGAAAGATGCTCATTGTGTCCTTGGGAAATATTTGGATGTGCTTCTCCATACCACCCAGCCATGACGACAGAGTCTCCTTTCCATGTCCTCTAACTTATCTTACTTCAGGCAAAGAGCTGAGAGCCCTCTTTTCAGGTTGGATACATTTTACATAGGATTTCTCTTGCTCCTTCAGGGAGACTGAAACAGGTTCAAAAATTAAGTCACTAAAATGACTAATGCGGCACTGTCAGAGAAGAATTATGGACCTGCAGGGTTATGGTCTCTCAGAGAACTCATTTTGCATTTCTATCCATCATGTGAATAACAATAACCTCCTCCAGCAAGCAGAGTGAAGAATGTATGGACTGCCAGTAAGCATTCCTTACTGCTCACCAAATACTGGCACCACAAAGGCTTTATACAGCAATGGTGACGTTCAGGGAATTTGTGTCAGATCTGGCTTTTAATGAAGAAAAATAATCCAGTCTCATACTTTGACTTTTGTGTCTTTGCTTTTTTCTCTAAAATCAGCATGCCTCATAAATGACATTGAATGCACACACACACAAAACAAACCCCAAAACATCGCGTGCCATTATCAGCAACCGGAATCAAAATCCTTGGATGAGAATTCATAAAAAAAAAAAATCTATATTTTAATTTTACCAAAGCATTAGTAAAAATATATTATTTAGCCCATGAGTCAACAAAAGATAATGTGTTAACATGTATATGATTAATAATTCATACTAGAACAGGCAAATAAATAAATAAAACTTATTTCACCCAAGAAGGGTGAAATTAAAAGCTGTTCATCACATTTAATGTGTCAGATAGCCCCAGATAAGTCATGCTGATTTCTTATTTTTCTGCTATGCCCAAACCTGTAGCACTACAAAACTGCTAATTCAAGGTGCTATATGAAAACACGACAAACTCATGCAAGAGTGGGGAGTTTGGGCTATGGATAAAGGAACTTGTTTAAAGGGGCAATGAGTCAGGTACGTATCTCTGCTCCCTGATCTTAATACTTGCAGTCTTGAGGCTTTGTTTAACCCTCTTAAAGCTTACCTTGTAGGACTCATTATTACTTATAATTAAAACTGACCAAATTCATAATTTAATTAGCTTTAATTGGACAGCCTTTGAAAGGTCATCTTTCACAGTGTTTCTTCCTGTAATTATTTGTTCTTCTAAATTATTCCAATCATAAATTTAATAGCCAGTTTCAGCAGAAATTATCCACTTGCCACTCGTTTGAATGGTTCAAGTGTTATATGTATATATTTGAGTATTTGTCCAAACATTGTCGTGGGAGCAGAAAAACTTTTGCTCTAACTTGGCACATTTTTGATTGACATTTGCAGTCACAAAGCAACATTCATTACAATACTGTTATTTTGAGGTTTTCTGAAGAAAACTTTCACAACATAAATGTTAAAAACTCAAGGCCATTTTGATACTTCTAGAAGCTACAGACCTTCTGGGGTGAAAAAGGGAAATTGGTTCCACCAAGTCGAGGATCATCTGACATTGGTAATGAGAACTGGGAGAGGCAGAGTAATTTACTTTCATAAGCAAACTGCCAAGAAGATAGAAAGTCCTAGAAACCTTTCTCAAGCTGTTGTTGCAAGAGTACTCTCCTGTGGTCTTTCTTATTGGTAGTGTTCCATCATCCCCCCACCAATGAACTGTTTCTGTCTGCCTCCACTGCCTCCTCATGGGGTTCCATTAGTTTAGGTTGGAATGGGCCCTACATATTAAATGATTGTCCCTAGAACCCATGAGAGGGAGTAGGCCAATGTCCACCAGGCAGACTGATTCTCATTTTGAATGAAAGTAATCACTTGCAGAGACTTCTTTTTTCGTTGAATTGGGGGCTGTCTGATATATATATATATATATATATATATTTTTTTTTTTTTTTTTTTTTTTTTTACCAAACATATTTCTGTGGAGAGGAGACAGCTGGAATTTCCTTAGAGTTATCCCTAAAAGTGCATTAGATAAGGGCAAACTTCTGCAAATTGACCAATCTGGCAGAAAAAAGAAAGCACATGCCAGGATACTGAACAGCTAGGGATTCACGTGTGGTTTTATGTCTATCGCATAGCACACACTGGCAATACTTAGTTATCTGTGGCCTGCTCTGCCACCAGGAGAGAAGAAACAGATGTTCCTATTTGTCCTTTGATGTGGCTTCCGATATTTACATTGACTTGTCTAAAATAACGTCAGCTGCCCTTGACAGTTTTTCCCTAGTCCTTGAGTCTGTTGACTAATTGTTTCAGGTGGCTATTAAGAATGTGATTATCATCTCAAGGAGTTGATCCGTTGCCAGCAGGTATTGCCCTGGCGCAGGGGAAAGACAGATACCATTGGGAAGAGAACATAAAGAAAAAAAATACCTTTTTTCAAGTGAGGTAAGACCCCAATAACTCCTTTTGGAATGTGCCTAGTAAAAATATGGGGATACTTAAATTCAAGACTGGGAGGTCTTGATGCTCAATATAGTAATTATAGAAATAGCATTAGGAATACTAGGTATTTAGAGTGCTGTCAGTAGTCTTGGGAGAGATGATGGGTTAACTGCTAAATAAAAGTAATTTACACATGGAAGGACCTAGAGGGTATTATGTTAAGTGAAATAAGCCAGAGAGAGAAGGACAGACACTGCATGAACTCACTCATATGTGGAATATAAGTGAACACACGGACAGAGAGAACTGATTGGTGGTTACCAAGGGGAAGGGGGGTGGGGGGGGCACAAGGGGCGAAGGGTTACATCCACAAGGTGACGGACAAATAAAAATGTACAACTAAAACCCCACAGTGTTATAAACTAAGACATCAATAAAAAATAAATAAATTAAAAAAAAAAAGTAATTTACACTAAATAGAAAATGACAGCTGATGCCTTCTTAAAACACAGCTTGATGGGAAAGAAATCATGAGGATTTTGGACATACACAGGAGAAGGAGGAATTGTGACAAGTCTGAAAAACACAGAATGTTTGCAGAAATAGGATAAAGGAAGCTAGCGTTCTTTTTGCTTAGGCTGTCCAGGAGGGCTTACAGTACAATACATGCCTATTTGTGACATAAAGAGAATAGATATTGGATGCAATTGTTTCAGACCATCAGTCAAAACATACAAGCCAGACAATGTCACAAAAGAAAAAAAACAGAAAGCTAACCAGGAATTTCAGCAAGTTGCATAACTATATAAAAACTGACCTTTATATGCACACTTCACTTTTTAAAAAAATCTTACACAAATTTTCAGATATTACTTTAGAAGGATTTCTGCCGTGCTATTTTTTTCTCTCCATCCATTTGGCTTCCCTTCCTTTTTACTGAAACATCCATACTGCATATCTCATGGGCATCTTAAACCAACATGTCCCTCTTTGTTCCCAGGCTCAGTAAAAGCTCCCCAATCTCCAGTGTCCCCAGGCCATATGCTTGGGTGGGATTCCGGATACCTTTAAGGAAAGTGATGAACAGATTTCACTTTGTAGGCAGATGACCAAGGCTCAAATCCTGTTTCCACTCCCTACTAGCTAGGGAACCTTTGGAAGATTTATTTAAACTATCCAAACATCATTTCTTCACCTATAAAATAGAATATTTGGGGGCCGCCGGGTGGCGCAGCGGTTTAGTCCGCGCTTGGCAGCCCGGGGTTCGCAGGTTCGGATCTCGGGCGCCCGCCGATGCACTGCCTGTCAGCCACGCCGTGGTGGCGTCCCATATAAAGTAGAGGAAGATGGGCATGATGTTAGCCCAGGGCCAGTCTTCCTCAGCAAAAAGAGGAGGATTGGACGGATGTTAGCTCAGGGCTGGTCTTCCTCACAAAAAAAAAAAAAAAAATAGAATATTTGTTATACCTATACCATGAAGTTGTTATGAATGTTAAATGGAATAATTCAGAGATTTTACAGAAGAGGCTGGTGCCACTTCTCACCCTTCACAGCTCCATCTAATCACTCATCAAAGCCAGTTGATTCTACCCCCTGAATATCTCCTCAAACAATCCTGTTCTGTCTCTCCTCACCTGCCACCCCTTTATCTCAGACTTCTGTCATCTCTTGTCTAGAGTATTTTAATGAATTTCATATGGGTCACTTGTCTGCCCATACTACCCCCACCCCACCCAATCCATGCCCAACAAAGCAGCCATGTGAGAGAGAACACTCCCGTGGCTCCCTACTATCCTCCATGGAAGCATCTCCTTCCTTAGCAAAGGGTACAAACCCTTTGTAATACAATCACTTGTTCTTCCTCTTGCTTCTCTCCTTGCTCTACTCCTTTTGTTATCAGTGCTCCAGCAGTGCTAAATCACTAACTCCCCAAACATTCATGCTCACTCTCACTCAACCGTTGGAACATTCCCTCTCCCCTCAATTCATCCTACTCTATTTGCCTGGATATCTCTTATTTAGGCCCATCTCAAGGCACTCATCATCTGCACTCCAGCCCCATTGGCCACCCCCAACTCTTCAAAGATGCCACAGTCTTTCCTGCATAAGGGTCTTTGGGCATGCTCTTCACTCCACCTAAACACTCTTCCATCTCTCCCTTTTTGCCTTATTAATTTCTACTGATTAATTTCACATAATAAATGCCTTAAACTTGTCAGCTCAAATGCCCTTTCCATGGGGAAGCCTTCCCTCCTCTGATGAAGTTGTTAGAAGCCTTCTTGGCAACCTGCACTTCTCTCCATTAGCTCTTATCATGGTTGGGGATAATTTGTTTGTAATAATAATTATTTGGTTTAAGAATATCTTAGATCAGGTCCCCCAGAAGCATACCCTAAGACAAAGATTCAGGGGCAAGTGGTTGATTTGGGGAGCTATCCTAGGAAGCACTAGGAGGGAGGTGGGGAAGTGAGACAGGGAAGGGAAGGAAACAAATACAGGTGCATGAATAAGCAGATTGTCCTGTGGGTAGCTAGGACTGGGTCCTGCAGAAGAACTTTGGGAGACAATGTGGAATGTGCCTCAGAGTCGTCCCACTCAGAGGACATGAAAGCAGGGTGTTAATCACCTACTCCTGTCCATCATTGGTAGAGGGCTGCTTCCAAATTGGCTGCACAGGACAAGCATCCTGTTGAGACTAGAAAAAACCCTAAGGCAGAGTGCCACAGGTATTCACGAGGAGCAACCACTGGAGTGCACAGAAATCAGAGGTGAGTGCCAAGGGACAATGGGTGGGGATTCGACAGCTTCACTACCATATCTACCTGCTGCACTGGACTCAGTGCCATGGCTCCTGCCCTCACTAGTCATCTCCAGAGCAGCACCATCCGATACAAATACAACACGAGTCACAAACGCATATGTAATTTTAAATTTTTCAGATGCAATCTTAAAAAAAGTAAGAGAAACAGGTGACATTAATTTTAACTCTATATCTTATTTAACACAATATAGCCAAGTATTGTCGTTTTGACATATAATCAATATAAAAATTATTAATGAGATATTTTACTTGTTTTTTGTGCCATATTCAAAATCAAATGTGTATTTGACATTTACAGCACATCTCAATTTGGACACACTACATTTCCAGCGCCCAGCAGCCACGTGTGGCTGGCAGCTATCACAGTGGGCAGCATAGCTCCAGAGGACAGTCTGGTAGAGACTGGGTGCCCAATAAATATTTGCTTAATGACTAAGGTCTCAGCTAGGGCAGGCCTCCTCGGAGAAATTTCCCTGACCCCTCAGGACTGGAATTGGGTGCTCCCTCTTAGAGTACCCAGACCCCTCCCTGCTTCTTTCAGCACAGCCTTTGTCATACTTTCTGGGGTTGTGTGACACCCGCTGTCTCCCCAGTAAGCTCCTGGCAGGGGTGGGCTCCACCTTTGCCCCTGGGTCTGCAGCACAGGCACAGGGTCCAGAACAGAGGAAACCTCCACAAAGTTTTGTTCAATGATGAATAGGTTTTAAAATAAGGTGATTTGATTATAATTTTAGTGAAATTGAAAAGGTAAATTTTATACATTTATAACATGAAAAGTCTAACGTCTTTTTTTCTTTCTAAGAAATACTACTGTAGTCTCAAGGGATTGTGCAACTAGTGGCTACAGAGATTCAGAAATTGGAAAATGAACAACACCTTAATGAAGCGAAGAGTGGGCTGTTCGTAGCTATTTTTAATGAATGAAAATAAATCGTATCATACTTCCTGTTCTTACCAGTTAATACTCTACAGTCTAGACCAATGGCTCTCCAAGTATAGTGCCAGTAGCAGCATCACCTGGGAACTTGTTAGAGATGCAAATGCTGAGGCCTCATCCCAGCTCTACTGAATCAAACCCAGCAATCTGTATTTTAACTAGCCCTCCAAGGGATGCTAGTACACAGTGAAGTTTGAGAACCACTGCTCCAGATAGAGTAACTTTCAAGTTACTCCTCTAAAAATAAAACACTGGATCCTGGGGAAGACAGCTTCCTGGGCCTAAATTTCCATATGAATAAAACATTTGCTCTCTCTGCCTAAAGGTGTGTAGTTTCTGCACTTGTGAATTATTTTCATGTAAACTAGAGGGAATAATATGTTAAAATTTATTCTGGTACGGTGTCAAATAGCTATTAAGTAAATATTTGGTTAAACAAAACCATTACTGGAATTCTGCAATTTTTGAAGAGAGATAAAATGCATATATGGAACCCTGCTGGTTTTCAGTTGTTAGTAAGCTTAGGAGTGGTTGTCAAGTTTTATCATCTACAGGATTATAATTAGAGTGAGGCCACATTTTTATAAAAAGTTCATATTGAATTGTGGAAAACCCATACATAGCTTTCATCCTAAACATCAAAATTTCAGGTCAGTGTCTTAAAATTTTTATTTTCCCCCATTGAAATAGCGTGTTTCAACACTGAAGGAGCAACTAATTTAAAAAGGGAAAATGGTAGAATTATGAAAACGAAGGTGTTTATCTTACGATATCATGAGACTGCCTGCGACTTCAAATATACGTGTATGGAATTGTACCCTCCCTGAGGGACACTAGCACTCAGGCACATGTATGTCTTCGGTCATTGATTTCCAAAAGGCCCATGTGGACAAAGCAAAGTGGAGAATTGAAGCACTTACTTAGATATTTCTCATTTAATTCAGCTCAAATACCCAACATTTATTCAGATCTACATATATGAGATAAAATTTTATGTTTCTCTGAAAAATTGTCTCTAGCCTCAGTTTCACCTTGTACAGGCAGATACATCTCATGAAACCATCCATCTTTCTTTTGTCAACTCCCAAAGGGAAGGGCTTTGTCTTCCAAATAGCCTAATTTATTCCCTCTCCACCATCTTGAACTTTGTAGGTACTCAGGAAACATTAATTGATGACAAAGATACCTAACAGCTTTTGAATTTATTCATGGAATGATTCTTCTATTCAAAGAACATCTTTATATACTTTCTATTCTTCAACAAAAAAGCAAAACAGTTTTTCGTCTTGCCAGTTCTGTATTTAACATCTGCACAGAGCACAATGTGTGCATGTTTTAAACAAATGTGTAGGCACGCTGCTTATCTCAGTTCAGAAACATAAATGACAATACAGAGAAATGTAGTCTTTAGAAGGAAATTTAACCTTAGTGTTTAAAGTTAATGGAAAGTACAATTGTTTTGTTAAAAAGAGAGAGAAAGAGGGGCCGGCTGGTGGTGAAATGGTTAAGTTCGTGCACTCCACTTCAGTGGCCTAGGGTTCGCAGGTTGAAATCCTGGGCATGGCCTAAAGCACTGCTTGTCAAGCCACGCCGTGGTGGCATCCCATATAAAGTAGAGGAAGATAGGCACGGATGTTAGCCCAGGGCCAGTCTTCCTCAGCAAAAAAGAGGAGGATTGGCAACGGATGTTAGCTAAGGGCTAATCTTCCTCACACAAAAAAAAGAGAGAGAGCACAGAAATCCCATTGTAATGCTATTATGCTAACTTAATTTGGGTTGTAATTTTTCCAGTTATGGTGTAAACACCAGGTTATGTTCATACCTGAAAGCCAGTGTAATTTATAGTCATTTCACCAGCAGAGGTCAACTAGTAAAACAACCATCAGCGTCAACATAAGTTGACTTCTAATCTAGTTGCACCATGATGTCATTGGAAGAATTTGGAAAAGTTCCTTAATTCTCATTTGTTGGTTTCTTAATATTTTTTAAAAATTACCACATTAATATATTTCTTCTTATTGTGATTCCTTAATGGTTATTGATTGTGTGCAGGATTCTTTGTATCTCTGCAAGGCGCTGAGTCTTCCCCAGGGAAGACTGTGCTAATGAATAGTGTTTGTCAAGTACTTGGAAATCCTTGGATTAAAAACTAACCATATCAGAGTAAAAGTATTTGTATTTACATGCCATATGGGAGAACCATATGTTATCTATTAAGAAGGTATAAGTGATATTGAAAATAGTTCTCTGGTGCATTGCCTTGTGCTCTTTTTATACCAAGATATGCCACAGCAAGTTTTGGTATGCCAGGGTCATACCTTCAATGTGGAAATGCTACAAAGTTCAGTCCTTCAGCGTATATTTGTTGAGTTTCTTATTGAACACTTGGTGGTCTACTTACCATCATACAAAATATATGGAAGGGACAGTTGCATGCTACAGTCTCATGTGTTTCCTTTCATTGAACACTTGTCATTCTTAGATCTCCCTTAACAGACACATATGCTTTAAAATTAACAGGTTCAATTATTTCCCCTTGCCTCTGCATGGATAAGTATGCTGTTTTGGGACATTCTTAGAAAGAGAGAGGACCAAGATGATTGTCTTCTCTGTCCTATAATTAAAGACGAACTGTGGGTCTTACACACTCTCTGTGAATGCGGCATGGTTGTAAGACTGTTTAAATTGTTTTAAGTAGAACTGATACTGGCAGCCAGGAGAGCACAGCTCAGCATTTCCCCAAATGGGCTATGCGTGTCCACCACCTTCCCAGGAGGTTGTAAGTCAGCAGTCTGGATGACTGTATTGTGACAAGTTCCACACATAATCTCCACAGGTCTGGGGAAGGGATTCCTTCTCTAAGGCAACTGCTCCAGTAAGAAGACAAAATGGTGACAGGCAGAGTATTGTAACAAGAGTCTGGGCTCTGTGTCTGCCCTACATGATGTGTGAGCCTCGTATTTCATAAGTAAACTGATGATCTTGGAATAAATAATTTTCCTTTTTTTCCTGATTAACTTGTGAACTACCCTTGTAAGTCCAGGTAAGGGAAGAAAATATTTCCCTAATTCATAAATGTTGATTGAACACCTGCCATGTGCTCATTCTAGGTACTTAAGAGACATTAGGCAATGAAGCAAACAAAGTCCCTTGCCTCCGTGGAACTTACAGTCAAGTGGAGGCAGATACGCATAAATAATGGACATAATACCTACCTAAATTGTATGTTAGAAGATAACAGATGATTGAAAAAAACAAAAATAAAAAGCAAGTCTGGATAAAGAGGATGGGGTGTGTGGGGCTGGGGAGATGTTGCACTTTTAAGTGGAGTGTTCAGGATAGACCTCATTGAAAAAGAGGACATTTGAGCAAAGATATGAAGGACCTGGAAGGAAAGTAATCCAGGCAGAGGTGATGGGCAGTACAAAGACTGGGAGAAGACACTCTAGTGTGCTGGAGGAAGAGCACAGGGGCCTGTGTGGCTGGAGCAGAATGAGTCGGGAGAGACTAGAAAGAAGTCAGGCAGGAAAACCACAGGGTCTCCAGCACACAGGGCCTCGTTGCCTTTGAGTGTTTTAGAGCATTTACAGAGGGAAATGGTATGATCTGACTTTCATTGTAAAACAAACCTTCTGGCTTCTAGGTTGAGAATAGACTTTGAGAACAAGAACTGAAGCAGCAAACATGTTGGGGAGTCATTGCCACATCCTAGGAGAGAGGGCATGGAGGCCGGACAGGGTGGTCATGAAAGCAGATGGACTCAAACTACTTGTGCTCCCTACATGTCACCACATTTGATTTTAGGAACCATTATTTGTGATCAGAGAGACATGACATTTTAAAACTAATCCACAATTTAATGAGGTTCAACCAGAGGCTCAAATAGATAACATACCTTTTCTACATCAAGAACTGAAATATGATTCAAGCAAAAAAGTAATTACCGCTTAGGGGAGGATAAAGTTTCTTTCTTAATCCCTTGACAAGTTTTTACGGAGCCCCTAATGGAGTTTAGGCACTGTGCTGGGTGCTGAGGACACCACAGGAACAACAAGGGCATCTCTTTCAGCAGAGGACCTACAACTTAGCTGTTGAGGGTCAGAAGAGGTCCCAGAACTCTGCAAGGCAAGAAATAGAGACCTCAGGCTTTGGCATCATCTGGACCTGAGTTTAAATCCCCACTCTGCCACTAATTGTGGGACTTTGGGGAAGTTACTTGATCTCCCACGACCTTGATCTCTTCATCTATCAAAACATAGATAAAAGTCTAACCCAGTAGGACAGATGTGGGATTCACGGCAAGGGGTGTGAGGTGCGTAAGTGCGTAACTGCCTGATGCCAAGGGGACGCCTAGGAAGCAGCAGCTACCGCTCATGTTAGATGCTGACTACCCAACTGTACAGCTCTTTTTATCTGCGCTGAAAGACGCATCAGGCTTTTCATTAGAATAAGTCAGTCAACTCAAGAGCTTACTTTCCTAAGATTAATTTATTAAAATAACTCAACGGCTGATGACACCTCCAGAACAAAATATTTAGATGTTTGGAACCAACCTTCCCTTCCTCCTTTCCTTCCTTCCTTTCCTCCTTCCCAATGCCATTAAGAAGGCTGAGCAAGGTAGGTGCTCACATTGACGAGGGTCGGAGGTGAGGTGGCAGACCCCCGGCACAGAGCTTAGACAGAGTCAGGACAGCATGTCTGTCTCAGATTAAAGGAGACTAAAGAGACATGACAACTAAATGCAGTGTGTGATCCTAGATTGCTATGAAAGATATTACTGGAAAATTTGCAAAACTTGAATGTGGTCTGTGGCTTAGACAGTAGGAATGTCATCAGTGCTAATCTCCTGATCTTGCTGGCTGCATTGTGGTTATGGAGGAGAATGTCCTCCTTTGTCGAAAATATATACTAAAGTGTTCAGGGCTGATGGACGTGATTAGGGGTGATGATGTCTACAATTTACTCTCATGGTTCAGAAAAAAAATTTTTCTTGTGCTGTTCTTGTAATTTTCTGTTGTTTAAAATTATTCCAAAATAAAAATATCCTTAGCATTAAAAAGACAGCTGTAAGGGCTGACCTCGTGGTGTAGTGGTTGAGTTTGTACACTCTGCTTCAGCAGCCCAGGTTTGCAGGTTCGGATCCCAGGTGAGGATCTACTCCACTCGTCAGCCATGCTGTGGCAGCGACCCACATACAAAATAGAGGGAGATTGGCACAGATGTTAGCTCAGGACTAAACTTCCTCAAGCAAAAAAAGAGGAAAATTTGCAACAGATGTTAGCTCAGGATGAATCTTCCTCAGAAAAAAAAAAAAAAGACAATTGTAGCCCTGCACCCACCTGGCTTAAGTGTCAGACAAGCTCAATTCTTGATGTTCTTAGTGTTCTATGTTTACCTGTATGTGATTATGCTTTAGCTCTTCAGCTATTATTATATTAAGTATCATTTTTCCACATTTTTGCTGACCCATAATTTAACTATTTTACTCAGACAACAAATGTTAGTTACATTTCTAGGGAGGCAGTAGTGGGCGCTGGTATCAGCTGACTGGGTTGAGACCCGCTGCCATCACTTGCTAGCAAAGTGGGATTGTGGGATCTTGGGCAAATTACGTAACATCTCTCTGTCTCAGTTTCCCCATCTATGAAATGTGGATAATAACACCTACTTCACTGGGTTGTCATGAGAATTAAATTTGATAACCTATGCCAAACACTTAAATACTGAGCGGAATTTAGCCAACATACCATAAACGTTAGCCAGTATGAACTAGTATTATCCTGCTGCCTACGTAGTTCTAGTAAATAAACATCAGTGATGGCAGTGCATACTCTTTGAGAGCATTCCTCCCTTACATAAGCTAAATTTATTTTTCAAGTATGTATCTTCTAGAGTGTTTTGGAATGTGTGAGATGAGAACATAGCTGGATGGCAGCATTCAAAATTAAAGATGGAATTCCTTATAAATAAAAGAGTGCTAACTTAAAAAAAATAACTTTGAGCCCTCCTGACCTGAGAAAAATTAATATACTGTTTGTAGTAATCGGCTATTGTCATAATAATGCTGTGGAACAAATCACCCCCACAATGCATCACCTTACAACAAAAATATTTGTTCTCATGCTCACAGGTTTGCAAGTTGACTGTAGTCAGCTGGGCGGTTCTGTTTCAAGCTGTGAGTTGCCTGGGCTTGGTTTCAGACTGTGGCCTGGGTTCAAGTCTGCTCCAGGTGTCTCTCATCCTCTTTAAACCAGTGTCTGAGAGGCATTTCTTGTCATGGCCAATGTTAGGAGCACAAGCACCAAGTCCAATTATGCAGCACGTTTAAACACCTTGCTCCCATTGCGTCCACTAATATTTCATTAGCCAAATCAAGTCACTTGGTCAAGTCTAGCATCAGTGGGGTGGGAAGTATTCTCCTGCCCACAGTGGGAGGACACTGAGGTGTATAATCCATTACAGGGGACTGAAAAATTGGGACAAATGATCCAATCTGCAAACCACTGTATTTGAATTGCCTATACTCTGTCCGTGTCCAGAAATCTTGGGACCTTTATCAGAAATGGTAATAGTATACCAGCAGGCAGTCATTTCCCCAGTAGCAAGCATGGATTTGCTCTGATTTACTTCCCCTTTCTCTTCCCATCACCATTCACAGTTCACAAAAGGAAGTACAAATATCGGGATAGCCATTTGTGACCATGGCGTTGGGATTCCACCGTTGTGAAAATCTTCCATGTAGAGTTAAACATGAGCTGCATTCTTACTATCATGCAACCAACACCACGTTGCTTCCACTTCCATGAATTCACTTTATAGCAGGAATCTCTTACTTTTATTTCTACAAAATTCCTGAAATATCCTTCCATTATAGTACACACTCAATAAATATGGATTGAAAGAGTGGGGGACAGGATACTGACACTGAAGAAACAAAAATGATGCAACCACTAGAATCCTCACAGGTTACTGTGCTTTTTGGCACAGGAGAGTAAAGTATTACGTGACAGTCAACATGAAGGCCATGGAAATCTATTATCTGAAGTAAATATGTGATCCTAAAGGTGTATTAACTAAGAATTTAGCTTCTGTGTGACATTTTTTAAGCTTACAAAATAGCCGGTCACTTCCCTGTATTTCTTCACATTTATTGTAAGTCTTTTAAATCTCTTCTAAAAACCACAAGTTTACATTCCCCACTCTACTTAACTTTTTATTGTTTGTGTGCTTCCTGTGAAGATAGCTAGACAGACAAGGCTGATGAAAGGAAAGTTTGTTCTTATCAAATACTTCCCTGAAACTGTGTAATGGCATTTTTTTCATACTAGTGGGAGCCCACTATTTCACCTAAGAACTCACCTATTTGAGACATTTTAAATGGATAGAATGCATAAGCTGGGCTTTGAAACAAGACCTCTACGCTAGTTCCCCCTGCTGGATTTGAGGATGCACTGTGTTTGGAAATTGATGAAAGCAAAATACCCAAATCTTTTCATTTGAGGGCATGTTACTCAAATGGCAAATCCAGCATTATTCTAGAATGCATTTACTCCGTGATAAACATGCCAAGTGTTTCCTGAGTTTGCTTCCCAAGAGCAGAAATACTGTGACTAGAACACTGTGCAGCCAACACTCAAAGTGGGAAACACAAGCCTGCCACTGGGGCAGCTGCGTGAGGGAGTGGGACGGCATGCATGTGGATAAGGGTAAAAACCCAGTAGCAGTAGATTAGGAAAACAGCCAGACTGGTTTTTACTATTATAAAGCTAGACTTGGGGGTCTGACCATGAATTTCCTTTTCACGCATTTGAACTGCTGGAACCAATCCCTCACCTTCCTGTGACTCCATCGCTTCTCTTTCCCTTCTTGTCTTCCTCTCTTCACAAGAAAGCTTTTTACCTCCATTTCGTGGGAGATGTGGCAACCAGACTAATTTTACAGGCAACCTGTCACTGCAGACTTCAAGCCTATTGTGAAATCTGTGTGAAAAGGTCTGTCTGTGGGGAGAGACAGAAAAGCTGGCAGATTTTTCCTGCTTGACTCTGAGTCCATTTGGTGGGAGGAAGGGGGGAAAATGCTGATTTATATTTTTGACAATTACTCCTGCATCAGCTTAGCCTGATTAAGGGAGAAGGAGCAGCAGTGAAGGCTATTTCTTTCCTAAAGCAAAAGCCAATGCCGTCACCTACTCGGAGAACCAGAACAGAGAAAATGTCAGATCATCATGTGATTCTTGTAAACATGCCATTTAGAACATTGGGTTTAGGTTGCTGCAGAGCTGCCCCAGGTTCTCATATTAGAAGTGATACTGTGTCCCCTCTGATAAATGGTGCAGTGCTAGGTAGAGGGAATTCTGTGTGTACTTATGTATTCATAGATGGCATTCCTTCCCCACTTCAGAGGGTCACTCGTTTACTTATTTGTCATTCTGTTATAAGCCTTTTCTGTCAATTAGGTGAATTCCAAATGTTTTCTCATCTGCAACTCTCTCCAATAGGTTATTTTTCAGAGCTCCTTGGTGAAATGTTCCTCCGTTGCTTCTGAGGTTCTTGTTTTAGCTCTGGGGAGGATTCCCCACCCTCTTGCCTCTGGAGTAAGAGCTAGTAGTAGTAGCGGATGGTGGGCCAAAGTACTCAAGCGAAACAAGGTTAAGTGATCTGAGCCTGGTTGTGGGTCAGGAATGTTTAAAGGGCTCAGCTGGGTGATTCTTCTGCTCCTTGTGGCATTGGCAGAGGTCATCGTTTGGCAGCATTCAGCTGGCAGCTGGGCTGGGTTGGCAGGAGTGGGAAGGCTTTACCCACATGTCTGGCACCTCAGTGCTCCGCCACATGGCCCTTCTATCTCTCTCCATTTGGTAGGCTAGCCTGAGCATGGTGTCTGGCTTCCCAGAGGGAGAAAGTGGAAGCTGCTAGTTTTCTGAGGCCTTAGCTTGGAGGGCCCAGAACGTCACTTCCACATTTCACTGGTCCAAACAAGTCAAAGAATCAATCTGTATTCAAGGAGAAGAGAGATTCCACTTTTTGAGAGACAAAGGATCTGTGGCCATCTTTAACCCAAAGTAATATATGGTAACTTCTGCTTCTTTGTTTTCTGTAATTTAACTACATGTTTTATATTTTGTTCCTGTGTCTTGATATAAATTTATTGGGTTTTTTCTATTTTCCAAACAAAAAGAGATTTGGAAAACCTCCCAGCAATGAGTTACAAAATTATGCCTTTATTTGCCTTTGAAAAGTTTATTTTTTTCTGTACATAAACCCACAGATATATATTATACATATGAAGCCAAAAGAAAATTTTATCTAGTTTCTAGTATATAGCCACCATTGCACCTACCCAGTTATTTATTTTTCAAGGAGTTATGTACTGTGGCGTAAACTTGACGAGCATAATCTGTTCAAACCAAAATATTTCATAGCATAGATGTATTAGACTGCCATGTGTAAGTTAAATAAAAATAGATTTTTTTTGCAACATATATCAAACAGGGCATAAATAAAGGGCATAGAACTTAATCAACCAAGTGTCCTTACACGGTGCATCTTGCTTGAATAAAGGGAGAAAAGCAGATTGGAATTAAAATCTGTATTGCATTTGGGGAGATGCTGTGCAAGGAGAGAGATGTTACTATGACTGCTGAGTGAATTTTGTTTACTGCAGTTCAACATTTCATCAAGCAAATCATGTGAGCAGGGACGAGTATAAATGCACCTATTTATGTAGGTAATTTTTCTGTTTCATGCTTCTGATTCATCTCTCTGCTTTGCTTTATGGGGAGTCATGCTACATTGGTGACAATTAATTTCAGTGCTGCATATTAGCCATAAAGAGACATTTCACAAATTGACTTGATGTTTTTTTTTCCCTCCGTGGTTTTCTTGAAAGATGAGAACGGTCCAGAGGAAAAACAAAGTGTGGAAGAAATGGAAGGGCAGAGCCAAGAAGCAGGTGGGCTCAGATTTCTTTTGAGGAGTCTCCTAAGCCTCGTCCACCGAGGTGAACAATGACTTTACTCCGTGCTATTTTCTGAAAATTTCTGAATTTTCTTTTCACAGGGTAACTTCCGTGTTCATTCAGGTCTTCCTCAGCAAGCCACCAACTCTGTTAGTTACCAGTGACAGGGCTTCCAATCAGAAGGGGTTCTCACGTCTCAATCACCACTTCCATTTTTCTTCTATGCAATAAGTTTGCTTAGTAATGTTCTAAGAGGGATGGGCAGGGGCTGGAAGTGCCAAGTCAGAGATTGACTGAGTTAGGGTAGGTCAAAATCAGCAGGTGTCATTTGGAAAAAAATAAAATTAAAAATGTTTAAAGAAAATAAATAAGAGGCTTTCCCTTCACAATTAGTGGAGTGTTCTTTACTGTTTTGCATCACACTTTGAAGAGTCGTGCTTCTAGTTATTTCTTTGCATGTCGTAGGAGATGGTGTCACAGAGCCTGACTACTCCATACACAGAACTAATGTGAGATCCACAGCCTTCCTGACATCTCCTCTGTTCACTAAAGAATAGATGTGTCAATTGAATGTTTATAGATTCTGCACTGTAGATTATAAATTGAACATTCTTAAAATAAAATAGCACTTAAGACTCAAAAGAGATTATCATCACCTTTGATTTATCTTCTCTTCCTACCCATTTTTGTACTCAGGCATGTTCTCCTTTAAAAGAATGATAGGCACAATTATGCAGTTATCAACATAACCACTGAAATAAAAATATCCTTCTTCCCTTTAGTTTCCTAGTCATTCTCCCAGGTCTAATGAGCCCCATGGAGGGGCATTTTTTTAAATAGTAGGCTCCGCCTAATGTGTGCCAGGCACGTCCTAGGCCATATGCTGAACTCTTGGAAATAAACCAGGTGGTGGGATAAGTTTTTCACTGAAAACTTCCTACATTAACCTTGGAACTTTTGCTAGAGAAGTGGAAGCTTTTATTATTAACCTGGAAGATGGAATTGAAGAAGGCCAATCAGAGAAAGCACTGAAGCAAGGCAGCAAGGACCTTGTGTACCTGCCACTGGGTCAGCCGGCTCCCTTTGCTGAAATGCAGTCCTTGCAATGAAATGAATTTCTGATACAGCAAACTGTTGTTATCCACACCCTCCCTCCGGCTCCTGACCCACACATCATTATGCTCCGTGGAAGATGAGTCTTATGTGAAAAGCTGTCACTGTTTTTACTATTTGGGGCTGACAAGTATTAGTCTACTAACTGCTGACAGCTGAGGCCATTCTCTGAATGCTGAGGTTTCACAGGTTTTATTCACTCACTGCTCTGTCCCAAACTACCTTTACTGACAAAGATTTTTCCCTTGCCTGTCCATACACACACCTACCCATGCACACATACATATGTACATGCACACACATTTGCCTGTGTTTTATTTATTCATCCTTTTTCCCTTAATGAATTGAAAACATGCAGTTTTCTTTTGGATTTGGGATCATCTTGCCTGTTTGCCGAGAGTCTTAGAATGTAAGCCCTCTCTGCCACCTCTTGGATCTACAGCATTATCCTCACAAAATGGGTACCTTTCAATGTAAAGCAGAGACCTGACTGCATGCCTGAGGGGCTCCTCTTGCTCTTCAAGTGAGCCCACTGGCTGGCATGGAGTCCAATGGCAGGATTCATCTATGATCCTGGCCGGTGTCAACATACATTGTTATGTCCACTCCGCTCATTTATTTAATCACCTCTCTAATCCAAGTACAGAGAAATCGAAGATGCAGTTCTGGTTATTAAAGCCCTTTTGCTATGATGTTATTTTTCCAAAATAAAAATACCTGCTTTTCATTCAATATAATTTCCACCTTTGATTTTGCTTATACAACTCCGCAGGCTTCTTCCACGTCATGAAAAAACACAATCTCAAACCGCATAATCCAGCAGTTTTGACTGCTGTCATGATCAAATCAAATCAAAGTTGTAGATAATATTCCTCAAACAGTCATTTAACAAGTACATATCAAGGCACTGTTTTGGGCACTGGGATACAGCAGTAAACGATAAAGACAATATCCCTGCTTCCTTGAAACTTATATTCTGATGGGGGGATCCAAAAATAAACAATAAACAAAAAAGTATGAGACAGTAATAAATGCCATGCAGAGAAATGAGGTAACATAGGAGGAATACTGAGAAGGCAACTTTCCATTGGCCAGATTTGGGGACAACTCCCTAAGGAAGCGATAATTAAAACGAGATCTAAATGATGAGATGGTGGAAGAGCATTCCAATGGAGGGAATCAATAATGCAAATGCCTCTAGGCCAATTTGGGCTTAGCCTGTTGGAGAGAGAAGGCCACAGTGGCTGGAGCATAGTGGACTAGGGGAGACGTGGTGTGAGATTTGGTAAGAGATCATAGGCCCAGATTATGTCTGACTGTATAAGAGTTGATTTTATTAGAACTACAAAGAGAAGCCAATGGAAGTTTTTAAGTAGTGGAGAGACATACTCTTATGTTTTAACAAGCTCACTTTGCCTGTGAGTAAAAATGAGTCAAAAAAGCCAGAGTAAGACCAGTTGGAAGGCAGGAAAGCAATGGTGGTGGTTTCTGGAAATGGAGACAAAACGGAATGATTTGTGTTACGTTCTGGAGATAGAGATAACAGGATTGGATGTGGATGTGCTGTTGGATTGGATGTGGGCTATGGGAGAAAGAGGAATCCATGATAAATCCTAGGTTTTTAGCATCAGTAACTACAGGGATGATGGTGCCACTCACTGATATATGGAAGACTGGCCACAGAGCACAGTTTTTGTTGAGAAAGTTAATAGCTCAGTTTTGCATTATAAATTTGAGAGGACTCTTACCTGTGTGGGATGTCAAGAAGTCAGTTAGATATATGAGTCTGGATTTCTAGGAAGAGGTGTGGACCAGAGATATAGGTTTGAAAGTCACTGGCATGTAAATGATATTTAAAACCATGGAACTGCATGAGATTCACTAGAGAGAACATGTAAATAAACAGAACAAAGGGGCCTGGGACACCATGACATCTAGATATATGGCAACAGGGGAGAAGGAGCAGCCACAAGAAAGCGTTTCAGAATGAACAAAGACACTGAGAAATGAAGTAGGATAAGAGATGAGAAATGACCACTGGATTGGGCAAAGGGAGGTCATTAGCACCTTTGATAAGAGAATTCTTGGAGGAGTATTGAAGCCAATTGGAGTGAGTTATGGAGAGAATGTGAAGTGAGGAAGTATAGAAGAATAATAGACACTGCTCTCCTAGGGAGTTTTGCTGTGAAGGGAAGTAGAGAAATAGGAAGATGTGACATCAAGGGAAACGTAATAGTTTGCTCTTTTTTTTTTTCAAATGGAAGATTGTCACCTAACAAAAGAAAGTGATTCATCATCTCCAATTATCACCCTACTGAAAATTTTACTCTCTGTTCCAACAGAGACATGAACTAAAAGTAATAGTCATATACGTTATGGACAAAAGTATGCCAGAAAGCATGTGATTTGCCTTTAAATGTGTGTTATTGTCATGAATATATGAGTTATCTTTAGTTCCATGACCCTGTTACTGCATGAAAAAAGTGTATATTTCTTTTCCAATTGTCAAGTATTAACCATTCCAAATGCTTTTGATAATCTTTTGTGTCTTAAATTTACTATTTTAATGTTAGTAAGTTAATTTTCTATTACCCTGGAGGCCAAAGGCCAAACATGAGTGGAGTCACTGTGGTGCTGATGATACTGAGAAGAAAGATCAACTCGGATGAGGCTAACTGCTCTTGTAAGGGGGACAGGGACCTCCAAGTTCCTTCGTCCTCACTCTGTGCTTGGGTGACGTGAAATCTCCACATGACTTTTGGTGCTTTCCTACAAATGGTCCCCTTCTCCTGGGCCTCTGCACTGGCAGCCATCAGACACGTTCCCTGCAATTTGACAGCCTGGCATAAAGGAGCAGAAGTGCAGTGCTAAGAAAAATCAAACTTTAAAAGCACTTTGTAGAAATTTGCAAGGATATACTTTCTTTCACAGTCTGTTACTAAGAAAAATAATGTACCATTCTTCTAGAGGTGAGGAAGAAGCAAAATCCTAAAGTATAATAGTACCAACAATTAGTATTCTTCACCAAAAAAATAACATGTAGTTCATTGGGCTCTGTCTTAACTGAAGGCTTCTGTTCCATTAATTATAAAAGAGAGCCAAGGAACCATTTAGTATATTAGAGCATAAAACAGTCTCATCCTTCCTTTGGTGGAGTGGGGAGGGAGGTGCCGTGGGCAGGGGAGCTCCAGCTTGACAGTATCAACTCTGAGGCAGTATTTCTCTTTCTGCTTTACAGATGGTGTCAGCACTGCTACTGTGCCCAGCCCTGCTTCAGAAGAGGCAGTTGAAGTCTGTAAAGATGAAGGTAGGAGGTCACTTACTACATGTAAAAATCACAAACACTTAGAAGACCATCTGGGTTTTGTTTATATGGAAAATAAAGTAGTGAGCAAATCTAATTCTTTTAAAGCATCTCTATTTCCAACACAATCAAATATCCCACCCACTCTGTTTTATTCCATAACTGCCCTTTTCAGAATTTATATATACATTTACATTTGTTCCTCCGAAAAGTAACTGTTTATGAAACAAGAGAATGATCAGAGAAATTATGTTTAAAGAAGATGTTTATTTGAAATACTAGAATTAGGCATTTCTGCTGTTTATAGCTACTCATCAGGAATCAGTTCAAAAGAGTGGCATTTGGGAACCACCTACCAGAGAGCTTCATTATCCAGACAGAATAAGAAAGAAAAAACATTTGAAAGGCATCCTTAGAAATAAATCTTTGGCAAGAGCATCATTCCTCATTCTATGGACAGCTACTAAGAGAAAATGTTACCAACCCAAGTATCTCCAGAAGAAGAAAAAATTAAAAGAAAAGTTCATTTAGGTTCTAGGAGAAAATTGGAGGGGGAAATAGTGGGGACATTGATGTGAGGATTATAGAGTTTAAAAAATGTGTATTATCTAAAGGAAAATAAGATGGTTCTTTCTTTCCTTTCACTCCTGATTAACTGTCCTCACACAAAATGGTAATATTATTTTATAGCTGTCATTGGTAACTACTAAACACCCTTCTGGGAATGGTAGACTAGATTGTTATATTTGTACAAATGGACATCTCGTAAACCATGCGATCCACCTGGAACTTTTGGATAAATATGCTGAATGCGTGTCTTCAGTTTGGAGTGATATGAAAATAGATCCATACTTGACATTGATACTAGCTATTCCTTGAATCAGTATTGAGAAAATCAAAGTGGTTCTAAAATTTTAATATTTAGCTGTTTATATCACTCATTTCATTTCATGATGCCTGGTAAATAAATTTTTCCAAACAGGGTGTTCCTGTGTGTTGAGTGTACTTACCAAGATTGTGAACTCTGAGGCCAGATGGTTGAGGCTTAAATCCTATCTCTGCCACTCAAAATTTATGTAACCTTTGACAAGTAATTCACAAGTAATAACAAGTAATTAACTTCTTTCTGCTTCAGTTTTCTCCTCTGTAGAATGGGGAGAATAATACTACTTACCTCACAAAATACAATAATACATGCCAATTGCTCAGACTGTTAACCTGGCACCTGTACAGATTGGGCTCCCCAGAATACAGACTCTGCGATGGAGATTAAGGAGTAGACATTTATTAGGGAGAGCTCTTGGAATCAATTCCTGTGAGAGGAAAAGGAAGGATGCAGAACTGGGTGAAGGGAGAAGTTGAACTGTGAGGCATTCTCAACAGAAGCCACAGCTGGTCTGAAGATAGCATGACCCTTCTGAGATGCCCCAGTTGGGATGAGAGACTTGGGCTATTAAAACCTCCCATTGATAAGTACCTGTCATTGGCTCCTTTGGGTGCCATGGGAGTGTAGCCTTGGGTGAGGCAACTCTCTTCCGTTGAGGTAAGCCTAGAAGCTTGAGATGCATGGGGGCTGCCTGCAGAATGAGGATAAGTTCTTCATTCCTGAAGGGGAATCTGGGTGGCCCAAGACAGCATCCACCATCCTGTTATTTTTGTGGTCCTTTTCTTGTTCATTGCCACTTTTTAAATGATTCCCTTGGCACCTGCCTTCATACTACTCAGATATGTGTTCTGACATCCCTGGTTTTAAAACCATTTGATATATCTAAAAATGTAAATAATGTCAGATATCCACATAGGTTCTGATAAGAAACTCTAGGTCATCTTAGGGAGAGAAATAAACCTGACGAAGTCAGAATGAAAAGACAGAAAGTGGTGCTCATCCTAAGCAAATAATTTTGGACATTTCAATCATTTAGCTTGTGATAAAAATTTTTAAATATCATGAAGTTGAATGGTAGAGTTTAGAAAACAAGAGAGATAATCTAATTTAAGTGCTTCAAGCTGAGAGTTTTCCTGTTGAGTTGTTTGGTTTGGAAATATCACATCTTCATAGAAATACACTGTGATGTTTCTCGATGCTTTCAGGATCTCACACCATTAATTGCTCATGCCAGCATCAATTCTCGGAATACTTTTAGGATTTTTTTTTTTACATAAAACTTTTAACTGTGGGAACTCCAACGAGTTCTGTCACATATCACAAATGTAGTTCCCTAATAAGACTAAATGTGAAGTTTTAAGAATTTTACTGAAATAAATTGTTAATATCCATTAACCTCTTGATCTAGGGAAAGGAAAAGTGTTCTGAAATCCACATTAGTATGTGATTCAGTTTCAGTCAGAAATAGAACACATAGGATATGATTTTTGCCTTTTCCTTCTGAAATGGCATATACAGAAAACCACTGTTTTTAATTGATTATCAGTCCAAAGCTTAGACCAAGAGCCTAATGCTTACAGAACTGCCTTCTTGACTGATAGATACATAGCTTAGAATGAAAAAGAAATGGATTTGCCATTGAAATCCTCCAAGACTGAGGTCAAGTTGAGGTTAAAAGGCAGTCACATGTATTGAGGATTCATTTCAAGCATTCATCATTATTAGTTTCATGCAGAAATATATCTCCTTGGTGACATCTGGGCTATTTATGAGCTCTGCAGTTATAAAATCGCTTATAAAAATGCTTATTACCCTCTCCAGTTTAAGTGGCAGAACATTTTTGCTGACCAAAGGTCCTGAAGGAGCCCTTACTCTCTTGCATTTGTTTCCAGACTTTGATACTGACCCAGTATCTTCTCCTTGGGTTTTGGAATTGCCGATATTATGGACTCGCCTTTTTTTTTTTTTTTTTTTTTCCTCTTTCCAATATAATACCCAAAGATTTTTGAGACACATCAGTTATTTCCAGCTTTGGTTGTTGGTTGGCTGGCTTTACATTTGTTATAACTTTGGCTCCTATAGGAAAGTAGTTTATTATAGAGTGCAAGGATTGAAAACAAGCAAACAAAAATGAGTTGAGTAATGTCATTTGTTTTGGGAGATTAGATTCTTTAAAAATTAAAACAAGTTGTGAAAGTTGAAGGATTTTAAGAGGAAGTATCTTCTGGGGTGTCTTTTATGCCAGCGATTTTGTTCAAATGTTCTAGACATATTTCCCACTGGGTACCGAGAATGGATGCTTATTGCCCATGTACCCCACATAACTGCAAACTGTGCAAGCTGCTAACAGAAGGAGGTACAACCAATTGGCTTATGGATCGAGAGCTAGATTGTGAGCTACAGACTGAAGACACCTGTTCCCGATGACTCATTACAGCCCTGGGGTGGGCAGGAGTTGAGTTGGGAGGATGAGATGTGAGGAGGAGGAATGCTGATGAAAAATTCATCCATACAGGGGGTGCATGCTAGGGATGCAGCAGCCAGGACTGAATTGAAATGAATTCCATGGTAAAGCTGACCTGAGAAGATCTGTGGGTTGATAGGAGTTCTGAGGTTATTTATAAAATAGGGCATGCATCTATATATTAAGGAATTTCTTCCTCTACTGGCAAAAATACTCTATTTATTTAATGGTGGTTTGCACTTTAAATCCTTAAAAACAAACCTAGGAGTACAAATGTTAAGGCTATTTAAGCTAACAAATATAGAGGCAATCAGATGAAGGAGAGAATAAACACAGGATTAAAATTCATATTAGGAATATCAAGTACTCCAGTTGAAACTGCTGCAAAGTTATTATTATTATCATTTAAGATATAGTCAATCTCCTAATTCAAGGAGAACTCTCTGCTCTAGTTGTCTCACACTTTTAATAGCTCATCCTCACTCACAGCCAAGGCCAAGGCCAGGGCACCTTACTGGGGGAAAAGGGTTCTGTTTAAATACATCCTGATTCTCCTGTCTTATTATTTAATCAGGACCTAATTTCAATTTGAAGGTCAACTAGAGCAAATCATATGCTCATTAATATTAAAGGCAAAATAAATTAATACTCAGGTGCACGCACACCTGAGCTCGTATTCCTTTGGAGCTCTAAGTCACATCATTGCTGTTTGGTATTTATGAAGGAGGATGTCACCTGACAAAGGATTTCTTAACTTTTATTCTAGTTTCAGACCTCCTAGATGTCAAATTTCTTTAGAAAGCTAGAACAATTAGCTTTGCCAAAGAGAGCAAAAGAGAAATAACGAAGTTACCCATGAAGAAGCAGATTCAGGAGTGTACAAGAAATGACTATAAATGCTCCCAACCACTGGTCACTGTAAGCCTGGGCTTACATGAAATTCCCCTCAGGCTTCTCCAGTCTAATTTTTCTTAGTCTTTTTCCTATTCTTTTTTGGGGGGGGGGGTGCGGAAGATTGGCCCTGAGTTAACATCTGTTGTGAATCTTCCTCTTTTGCTTGAGGAAGATGGTCACTGAGCTAACATCTGTGCCACTCTTCCTCTATTTTTTGTATGTGGGACGCCACCACAGCATGGCTTGATGAGTGGTATGTAGGTCCGCACCTGGGATTGAACCTGCAAACCCTAGGCCACAGAAGCGGAGCACGCAAACTTAACCACTACACCACCAGGCCAGTCCCTCCTTTTCCTATTCTTGGAGTCCACCACCCTGCTACTAAGTGTCCTCCACACTACCCAGCAAAGTGGAACAAAGCTGTCCCCTGTCCTAGATCTGCACTGATAGAGTGTCTGGATACACTGTTACACCCCTGAGTTATCACTCTTGGATTTTAAGAGTCTAAAGTGTGGAATGAAAGCCACTGCCCTCTGGCAGATCAGTGAAGGGGAAAGAACTAAGATATATGGTGTGTCTCCTGTTCTCAATGCTTTACATTTATGTACAATATATTTTTCGTTTCACAAAAGGGTAACCTGAGACTCAAGAAAGAGAGAGACAAGGGTGTGTGTGTAGGGGGCAGGGAGAGGAGAACTACTTTATTAGTGCTGACTCCAATAGCTAATACTACACGAGCAAAATCCTAGAATTTTATTCTATTTTTAATATAACTATTATTTTTTTCTGTTTATAAGAATAATACATATTTATTGTAAAATATTTTAAAATGCAGAAAAATATAAAGGGTAAGAGCATATGATCATTTTCCCTTTAAGGATTGAATTGTAAAAAAAGTCTTAAGCTATTTTTATAGTTAACAGTATACCATGAATATTTCCCCACGTCTTTAAATATTCCTCAAAGGCGTGATTTTTATTGGAGGTATAATATTTCATCATATGGTTGTCGGATAATTTACATAGCCAGTGTCCCAACATTAGATTTAGTTATTTACAGTTTTCTCTCTATTATAAATAATAGGGAAATGCAGGGCATACATTTTAAGCAAATCTTTGTGTGTATCTATGATCAGTTCCTCAGGATAACTTTCTGATTTTTTTGTTGTTGATTTACTAGGGAAAACGTTAAAACATTTTTATTGCTTACATTTATTTTATTATTTTAAAAGTAATGTGTGTTTATTATATAAAAAAAGCAAAAGAAGAAATGAAAAAAAATCACCCATAATCTCAATCCCTAGAAATAAACATATGTGATATGCTGTCTTTTTCTAGGCAGCCACATACACATACGAAGTTTTTTAGGGTATTCTGCAATACATATCATTTTCAAACTGTCTTTTAAATATAACAATAGATTGTAAAATCCTTCCCATGTCTTTTGATAGTCTAACATCACTGAAGTGTATGTTCCAATGAATGAATGTCCATAATTTACTACACAGTCTCCATTTTCAGTCATTTCTTTGGTTTCAGTTTTAAATTTTATATAGGCCAGGAACATCCTTTGACCTTTGTAAATGTTCGTGATCATTTTATAAGAAAATTCCAGTAAATGGAAATGTATACAAACCTTTTTTTGTCTATCATGAATAGAGTTTATTCCTTATTTTGATTCTTTAAATACTATATGTTCATTGGAGAGAATTCAAATAATGAAAGAGAGTATAAAGAATAGAATAAAAACCATGCACAATCACAGCACCCTGAGACTACCAGTCTTATTTGGGGGACCATCCTTTCATACATCACTTTCTGAATATATACACAGACACAAAATTTTGTATAAATCAGTCATATACTGTGTAATTTTTAATGCAATTTTCCCCTTTTTATTGTTTGCTTACTTCCCACCTTCCAACTATTCAGAGAGTAAGATACACTTATCAAGAGTCTAGTCTCTGATCCCAACTTCTGGAGTCCAGACTCCAGCTCTACCCTGACCTGTGTGACCTTGGGCTAATTTCTTAGTTGTCGTGCACCTCAGTTTCCTCATGTGTAACATAGGAATGATAATAGCACCTCCGTCGCAAGATATTGAACATTAAAACGAGGCAATCCATTTACATAAGTCAAGTAGTACCTGAAACACAGTAGGAGGCTCAATATTTTTATCCATGTGAAATATATATGTTTCTTTTATAAATATTGTATCATATTCTACACACTTTTCTGAATCTAGTTTCGTTAACAGCCATCAAAACTTTGTGGAAATCCCTCCGAGTCATTTTGTGTAGATCTAATTCATGCATTTTAATGCTCACGTGATATTCCATAGCTTCGAAGTACTGTAACTTATTCAACCATTCTCCTACGATGAGCAAACACTTTCCTTCCACTTTACTGCCATACAAACGATGCTGCAGTAGACGTCCTTGCCCATATATCCTTATAAGCAGTGCTTTTATTTGTGTGGGAACGATTCCAGGAGCGTGCGTTCTGCTTTGAGGAATACGTGTTTTGAAAAGATACTGCCAAATTGCTTTCCCAAAGGGCTGTAACAATTTGTATTTCCATCAGCAATCATTATTTTTTGTTCTTTCTAATTTTTGCCACTGCAAAGTGTGTAAAGTGATATCTCATTACTTTTAGAAGTTCAGTATTATTATCCCAATTTTGCAAGTAACTGAGGCTCAGAAAATTTGAGTAACTGATCTGGTTTACCCAAAAGGTAGAACCAGAATTTGGAAACCAAGTCTGCCTGAACCCCAAACCTGCACTTTTTCCATCCCACTATGCTGCCTCCCAAACCATGCTTTTGGAGCAAGGGACATTCCTCGTCTGAGGAGGGGAGGATGCTGTAGGCCCAGAGCAGTGAGAGGGCAGCATGGGAAAGCTGAGACCCAAGCGAGGTGAGCGGGGCAGTGAGACTGAGGCAACAGAGGGGGCAGTTTGGAGCCAGCCTACCTGGTCCACGTCACAGCCTGGACCCTAACCTGGATCCTACAATGAAACGCATACAGACACCTCCAACTACATACCCCACTGGATATAAAACCCAAATCCTTTTGCATGATATTCATGATCCTTCTGTGTAGTCTAGTTCCACGCTTCCTCATACTCCACATGTACCCTGCTCTGTAGCCCAACTCATTTATTTGTCATTTCCCAAACACCACTGGCCTGAAACATTCTGCCATATCTACTTTATTCAAGATTCACTTCCAATATCTTACCTTACTCCATCGATCTCTTACTCCATCGTTCCCTTCCTCCTTCCCCTCCTCTCTCCTTCCCCTTTTTCCTTCTTTTCTTTCTTCTTTCCATCAAAAATTATGTGAGCAAACATTTCAATGACACGAATTATATCAGATAATTTGGCGGGGGGCAGTGGATGCACATTTTCACCTTTGTTGATTTCTCTCCTCCTTGTTACATTTCACCCCATACAATAGTGAACTGTCTCTCCTACTGTTTCTCATGAACTTGTTTGTAAAACTTCAAAAATTATCACGTGCCTGTATCAATATTAGTTGTGTACATGACGTGTCTAACTCACTAGAATGTAAACGTCTTAAAATCGGGTACCACATGTCATTCATTTTCTTGTTCTGCACAAAGGCCAACACAGTGACTTGTGCATGTTAGGTCTTCAACATTGGATATATAGCCTATCATAGATAATGGACCACTTATAACTCTTCCAATATCATGGACACTTTCACAAAATATTTATTACTATCATTAGGGCTCCTAATAGAGGAAATTCCTATTTCAGAAGTGAATTTTCCCCAAAATATCATGCTGCAAAAACACAAAGGTAAAGTCAAGCCAAAGAGTTCTGTCTTGGGCCAGCCCAGTGGCATGGCAATTAACTTCCCACGTTCCACTACAGGTGGCCTGGGGTTCGCTGGTTCAGATCCTGGGTGCGAATCTACTCACTGCTCATCAAGCCATGCTGAGGCAGTGTCCCACGTAGAAGAACTAGAAGGACCTACAACCAGGATATACAACTATGTACTGGGGCTTTGGAGAGAAAAAGAGGAAAATTGGCAACAGATGTTAGCTCAGAGCCAATCTTCCTCAAAAAAAAAAAAATAGAATTCCCTCATTCACTTTCAGAGAACAAAATAAGCTTCTTCTAAAAGGTGAATGTACAGAGACTATTTGCTATTACTGAAGATAGTTATTTAAGCTTACATTATGATGAAGCCTTTCTAATAAGCTTTTCAAATGCTTTGATTAAATATGTTTAAAATTGGATTAAACAGATGAAATAGATAAAATCAACCATCTACTTTTTAGTATTAAAGTATATTTATTATCATTTAATATAGTTTAAAATATTTTTCAATGGCAATTTAAAGGCAAGTAGCGATTGCCTTCCAATTACACTTTCACAAATATACTGTGAAATATACATTTTCCTTTACTTTGAATATTGTGTGTATATATATATATATATATATATATAGTGAAAATATACACTTTTACAAATTAAGGGTGGCTGTAGTGATATATTCGTAACAGTCAGTTCAGTTCTGTGAGCTCTTGGGACATGTTTCTAAAGATCTGGTGAGTGAGGCTTGGAAACAAAATCATCCCAGACTAGGACATGGGGATTATTTGAGTGGGGTGGCAACTCCTTTGTCCAACACACAATTTTGGACCTAAATTTAGGACCAAATAGGTCAGAATTAATAAGAACATTCCTGCAATCTATTTTCAGATTCACTGGCCTCGTTGTTGAGTTCTTTGAGGCAAGCCATCCAGTTTCAATTTATTTTGAATTCACATCACCACTGTTGTGTGACCTTAGGTAACTTTCTTAGGTTGTGCCTCAGTTTCCCCCTCTGTAGGGTGGAGATAATGGTAGTTTTATATCATGGGGTTGTGAAAATGAAGAGAGTTAATATATTTAAAGTGCTGTAACAGCTTCTCAAACATAATACACTTTCAACAGGTGTTGGCAACGTTATTTTTTTACAGTTATTGTTATTATTAAATTTATGTGCTTGCTTTAGAATCTTAACTACTCCACGTAGGACTCTCATATCTCAATGAATCATCACCAAATCATCAAATCTGTTGACAGGTATTAAGGTTAGAGAGGCTAAGTCACGGGTGGTATTCAAAATATTTAGCAACAGATGAGACCCAGTCCCTGACCACCAAGGTGAACATCCTCTAGTACATCATGCTGGCAAGTACCCGTTGGATATTGAAAACCAAATAGAGTAAATGATACAGGCGAGCAGGAACTCTGCAGAACTCTCTACTAGCCCTCATTCACCACTAGGGATTTGATAGCTGGATAGCCTGGCTTGAATACCAGACATAGACTTCATTTTGTCCCTTCTGCAGATCCTTCTACCTGATTTGTGTTTTATTCTCTTGGAGATAAAACCTAGAATGGAAGATCTGTAAATCCATATTTTAGGATGCTTTTGTCAGCTTGGCCCAATAATAGTAATCATTTATCTTCAAAACGAGCACGCTTTGGAGAGTGATGGGGGCGCTATTAATAATTACACCAGGACAATCGACCATACTGGGACTAGGGAAACCAAGATGTGTGCTCACCTACCTAAAATGCACCAAGTCTTTTCTGCCTGTAAATTAAAATCGTAATATCTCTCACTCATGTTCAAAAATGTTTCTTGAACTTTGATTCCTAATTTTTAGAGTATAATTTTTTCTGCCCTTGTCACTTTCTTGTTCATTTATATAAAAAATAATATTTGGAGTAACTGTTTAGAATATTCCCACAAAAGGTGTATTCCTAGCCAATCTGGATAAACCCAGAACATCTGGTAAATAAGTGCAGTCTATTTCTCTATGAAATGTCTTTCAGACTAGCTCAGTGACTGTCAAAATTAAATGTGCATTAGAATCAAATACATATTTGAATTTAAAAAATGAGTACTATACTTTAAAGGTGTTTTAAAGGATTTCCAGAGTTAATTTTGAAGATATGTGTTTTTGCCACTACTTAAGATAGGATTTCACTGAAGAACAGAGATCATGACAATGGTTCAGGTAGAATGGCACATGATCATTTTTTGACGGGGCAAAGACACAAGAGAAAGACAATGTCAAAGAGTTCACTTCAAATTCATAAGCAACGTGGTGGGGCTCTTTCTCAGATATTCCCATCTTTAAAATTTTATAGCATCCATCAAGATGTTAATAGATGTTCCTTGATAAAAGAGTTGACCAACAAAAAAATTTTAGAAACTACAAAGTTAGACAAAGTTAAGTACTTTCTATAGTGCAGGACTTCTCAGAGCCTTCAACATGCAAACATGCATTGAGAAGCTCAGGGGGGATTGAAGCATGAGACATTACCCACAATAACTGACCAAATCTTATTTTAAAAATTTTGTTTGTTCGTTACTTTTTTTGTATGTAGAACATTTTTTTAAAAATCTAACAAAATGTAGGGCCGCCCGGTGGCGCAGCAGTTAAGTCCGCGCTTGGCAGCCCGGGGTTCGCGGGTTCGGATCCCGGTCGCCCGCCGATGAACTGGCTGTCAGCCCTGCCGTGGCGGCGTCCCATTTAAGTGGAGGAAGATGGGCTCGATGTTAGCCCAGGGCCAGTCTTCCTCAGCAAAAAAGAGGAGGATTAGCAACGGATGTTAGCTCAGGGCTGGTCTTCCTCACAAAAAAAAAAAAAAAAAAATCTAACAAAATGCGGTTTGGGAAACAATCACACATCCTATCCAGAAGAATTAAAGAACATAGTTTAAAGTTTTGATTTCAATAAATCATACTCACTATTATAATACAAAATAAGTATTGGTAAAATTACTTTTTAAAAAATGGACTGTGAATTTCTTAAATTCATGGTGGTACAATGTTATTGAGGAAACACTCTCCCAAGTTTCAGAAAAGGATGTAGCCTATCATAGTTTTTGACAATAGATTTTCACGAGCAGAAGTGTGTTGTCCTGCCTCATTCCTAACGATGTTTTTTTTAATCTATTTTTCCCACCACTGTTTCCAGGGGGGTATATTTCTTGAATGAGAGAGACAGAGAGACAGACAGAGAATATCTTAGAACTGCTGAATTCCTTAATAAAAAGAAAGAAATAATTGGCTAGCCAGTGGTAAAGACTGGAAGGAGATTTCTTAACAAGAATTGATGGCATTTAATGAAAGTTTGTCTTCCTATCTCATTTGGAAATTAGCCCTGATATTTTGCACCAAATGTGTCAAATTAAAATGGAAAGGCAAACAGGTTATTTTCCTCAGGCAGAAGGGACAGTAACACTCACATACACATGTGTGCATACACAAAACAACACATGCGCACATACACACACACATGCATGTGCACACACACATATGCACACACACACACTGTTTTGAGACCCGAAACAAATCTGTACATTTTTCCCAGCTTGACCTATGATTTATGATGTTTCTCTGATACTAGGAGACTCATAAAGATCTAAACTTCCAAAAGGCATGTCTCAAATGCCATTAAACTGCTTCAGTTTACCTAAACCATCCATAGTGTTGTCTAAGCCAACCACATTTTGAAGCGGAATCAGTTACTAAAGATTTACTCAAAAACTCTATCCTAACCACGTAATAAGACGAACATCTCTGTCAACCTCTTCCTCAGAGTAGACGGTGAAGGCCTTGAGACCGCTCCAAGCACCAGGCACTGGGTTTCTCTGAATCCTTCTTTTCAGTTTCAGGAAAATAAGCAACCATCTTTTCTCATCCTGCAGTTTCCTGCTTCCTGCTTTCCGGAGCTTCCATCCAACCAGAAGTCCCGGTGTAGTCTAGTCTAGAGAAGTTGGATCTATAGCTACTTCTTTATTACCTAACGCTGATGTTTACCAAGATCAGCGGGAGGAGCAGGAGGAACACAAGCAAACTTTTCCACACATGAGCCTTCCTCTTCTTGATAACATTCTTTGTCCATGGTCAAAGCTGCTCCCCAATTCTTCCCCAGTGCTTCGCCCAAGGTTGAGCTAACAGATCACATCAGACTCTGCTCCTACTTTACTCCCTGAAACAGTGTCTCCTGAATTTACTAGCATCCATTCTTCCATCTCCACTAATGGCTTTCCCTTCCTCCTACTTACTGGATCTCGTCTCTGAAGCATACATCCTACTCAACAATCTCTCTTTTTCATCAAGAATGAAGAAACCAGGAATTCGCTTGTGGTCCATATGGTGATCATATGCCCTGGATTTTTAAGTACAATTCCAACTGCAAAGATGCTATATCTTCTTATCAGACCACATGATATGATTTCTGGGAGGAAAGAAAATAATAACTTCCTCCTGAGTATGGACTATCACCCCGTGGGAAACTACATTTGACTGTTGTCACCACAAGTATTTTGCTAGTTTTTCAGGAGAAAATAATGGAGGTGGGATTAAATAATAATATTTATATTCCTCTTCCTTGCCTTCAAAATATCTTTGCTGTCATGTCATTTCATCTTTGCTATTTTCTTCCTTTATTTTGAAAATCTTTTCTGCAGTAATAAAGAAATTGTGTGTTCTGAGAGCTTTGTGCACAGATCCTAACTGTGAATAATAATGACAATCCAAAAACTATCTTATAGTGCCAAAATATCATCCCACTTAATTCTTTCAATGACTCTTTAAGATGGAATATGAGTTAGGTAATTCTAGCTGCTGTAACAAAAACATCAAATTTACACAAAAGAAATAAAATTCACAGTGAGAGGTCATGTTCCTCTCAAGGGACTCAAGTTGATGCAGGCTTGTGAGTTTCAGCCTGTGGTCCCCAAAGTTGTCTTGAGTTTTGAAATCCAGTCGGCAAATAAGGAGGGATGCACAGGAGGTTTGTATGGCCAGGCCTAAAAGTGGCATACATCACTCTGCCTACTTTCCATCGGCCAGAACTCAGTCACACGGCCCCACCTGATTGCAAGGAAAGTCTTCCTGAGTCCTGAAAGTACCTCCCCACTGTGTGACTAAGATAAGGGAAGTGGATTTGTTGAACAGCTATCCAGTATCTTTCAGAGATGAGTGGTATTATTATTTCCCTAATTTTACGAATGAGGCAACCAAGTTACCAGGCTGAGTAACTTGCCCAGGGCTACACAAGTATTGAGAGCTAAAGAATAGACTTGAGCTTGAGACATTTTGAAAAAAGCAAAAAATGAAAACCTCCCATTTCTATGGTTTTTTTTTTCTCCTTATGCCATGTATCTACTCTGTATTAAGAAACACACAGGCATACTATTAAGGCTTTATGGGATGTCGGCTAACCCCACAGGGAAAAAAATGAATGGTAAATACTTGATGTTTTCATATTTCTGTTTTCAAGGACAATAGTATGTTTCAAACTGTCTGTGTTTTTTAAAGTCAGTAATACCTAGAACTAAATGATAATATGTTTAGATTTTTACATGCTGTGTTTTATAGCAGACTGACCCTATAATTTTTATGTTTTCCTTCTTTATATCCTTCCATATTCCAGAATCATATTTGAAGTGGTCCCCTTAAAAATGACAGCTGTCGTGAACAACAGGATCTTTACATAAGCTAATAAATGAGAATATGTCACACTGAAGGCTCAAACAGAACTCTGATTCATGAATTTGCTTATTGGTTTTCCTAGTGGCAGATACCTCATTATATTTCATCTTGGATTTCACACACTCGTGTGTTATACAGACAGCTGATTTTAATGAGTCTAAGGTCAAGTGTATATATTTGACCCTATATGAATCAGCTAACCTTATATAGGTCAAAGTTAATGGCCATATTAACGTATCATACTTGAATATGATCTCATTTCATAAGTCAAGTAAAAGTGATAGCTCCTAAAGCCTATTGCCATTAGCAGACAAAGCAAAATAAACAGATCACAGCCCACTCCTTCTTGAATTCCTATAATACCTTCATGTGTCCCTCAAAGTAAAATGCAAACACCTAACTATAACCTGTAAAGAGCATCATTACAGACTCTTCTTGTCCCTCCATTCTTATCTCATAGACCCCTCTCCTCTCACTGTGCTTCAGTCTCATCGTGGCCTTCTCTGGTCATCTTTTGTAGAGCTCTTCTCCACTGAACCTCCATCCCAACCCCTGTTCATTACTTCATTATACTTACTGCTATCTGTAACTATGTAAACCTCTTTTTTCTTTGGCACACTTACCTTTTGTCCATCTCTCTCCATTATAACTTAAGTTTCAGCGGGGAGGAATGGTGTCTATGCTGTCCATCATCATTATCTCTAGTGATAAGTACATAGTCTGGCTTACAGAAAGTACCAATTAAAATGTATTGGGGTTTGTTATGGCCATCAACAGATATTTATTGGGTTTTAACTCTTTGTAAGATTTTCTGCAATATAAAGAAGAAAATATAGTTCTTGTCCTTCTGGGAATTTACAATCTAGATGGAAAAATGAGATATGCAGGCATGTGTTACATAGCTAACAATAATAATAGCAGCTAATATTTATCTAATCCTTATTATACACCAGATTCTATTCTACGAACTTTACTTGATTTTATTCATTCCACTCTCATCTATGAGATAAATACAGTCATCATCCCACTTTACAGACAAGGAAAGTGAAGCAAAGAGCAATAAGGTGAGTGGTCTGAGGTCGCATAGCTAGGATGGGAGACAGCTAACAAACCAGACAGGGCATGACAAGTACAAAGGAAGGATTACGCTGAAACATGTTAAAGGAGCTTGGGGTCAACGAGCATCTCCGGCCTGTGATTATCTGTGATATGTGGGTAGAGAATATGAGATTTGAACTGGGATCTGAAAGATGCGCAAATGTAGTAGAGTGGAAAGAAGCTATTCTAGTTGGTCAGAAGAGCATCATGAAAGGTTGGAAGCAGGATTTCAAAAAACTATTGTAGATTCAATGAATAGACCCACTTGGCTTAAGTGATGGATCCATCCATCTTCTTTTTAATTAGTTGCAAAGATAGAGCCCTGATAATGGAGAACTCTGAATGGCAAGCTAAGAAATTTGGGTCAAATCAACATGAAGCAAAAATTTTCAACCATTGGATATTGTTTGGGTGTAAGTAGTTTTTTAGTGTGGTAGTTGTTACAAATTTATCATTCTCTTTCTTCCTCTAATTCCTTCTCAGAACATCCTCTCTGATTATACCTAATTAGACTCTTCTTCTTCCCAGCCATTCCCATTAGCATTTGTAGATGCTTCTCGACAAGCCAAATTAGATTGTCTTGTTTCTATGGACCATCCTTTGGCAAGCTGCAATTTTCCACCTTCATAACTCTGGCTTTCAAATAAACATGTCTTTAATTATTTGTGTAAGTCAGGCTAATACTAAATTCTCTAAAATAGCACAGTCCAATAGAAATGAATGTGAGCCACAAATGAGAGCCACATATGTAATTTTAAATTTTCTAATAGCCACATTAAGGAAGTAAAAGGAACAGGTGAAAATAGTTTTAATAATATATTTTATATAACCAACCTATTCAAAATATAATTTCAACATGTAGTCAATATAAAAATTGTTGATGAAATATTTACATTCTTTTTTGTTTTGTTTTGTACCAAGTCTGTGAAACCCAGTGTGTATTTTACACTTAGAGAACATGTCATTCAGACTCACCGCATTGCAAGGAATTACTGGCCACATGTGGCTGGTGGCTAATGTATTGGACAGTGTCTAGAATTAGCTTGAGAGGAATATGTCATAGGGACAGTTGATTACTTTTAGTCTTAAAACTTTATTCTTTAGGACCTCTTGCCTGCAGGACTGGAGGCAAAGACCTAGGCCTTTCTTGATATTTGGGCAGATTTTTCTCTGGATACATGTCAAGCTGTAAGGAGTTTCAGATTTTTAACAGTAAGATCCAGTAGATCTAATATTGAGGAGAGGATGCTCTGAAAATGGCTCTCACATCTTCACATATTGATGTGGATCTCACAGATTCAGCCACTCCTAGAGCTTTGTGTCCTTCCTCACCACATATGAGATGCTGCCCTCCCTGCAATGGAAAATCTGTCGTCAGGCTATATAGGGATACTTATTTTTTTAAATCCTACCTTAAATGAAAGGTAACTTAGATATAGAAAAGAATGCACACAGAGGGGCTTTGGCTAACAAATTCAGTATATTCTAAGGCCGTACGTAGTTCTTAAAGAGTGGTCCTTGGAGCAGCAGCAGCACCTGGGAACTTGTTAGAAATGCAGATTCTCAGGCCTCACTCCAGACCTGCATAATCAGAAACTCTGGGCGAGGAGCCAGCAGTCTGTGTGCTAAAAGGGCCCTCCAGGGGCTTCCAGTGCACACCAACATTTAAAATCCACTGCAGTAAGAAAATAACATGTTGAGGGCAAAGTAGGGGAAAGCAGTGAATGTTTGATGTTTAAAAAGAGAAAAAAAATTATTCTCACTCCTGAAATAAGATTCACCCTTAGACATACTGACACGGCCATAGTGCAATTAAAATTCACTTTCACATTCAAAAATATGAATGAATTTCACCAACATAACATTGAGCAAAAGAAACCAGACACGGAAGAGCATATATTGTGTGTAATTCCATTTACTGTTTGATTTGTTAGTACCGTCCAGTCAATTCCAACTCCTAGCAACCCTGTGCACAGCAGAGTGGAACCCTGCTGGGTCTTTTTGCATCATCCTTTCACCCTCCAGCGCTATATCAGACAATGCTCTGCTGCTATTCGCAGGGTTTTCATGACCAATTTTTCAGAGGTGGGTGTCCTTCCTAGTCTGTCTTAGTTTGGAAGCTCCACTGAAATCTGTCCACCGTGGGTGACCCTGCTGGTATTTGAAATACCAGTGGCATAGCCTTCAGCATCACAGCAACACGCAGCCACCACAGTATGACGGATGGATGGTGTGGTTCCCTGACCAGGAAACGAACCAAGGCCGAACCAAGCCCCACCAGGGCTGCCAATTCCATTTATATAAAGTCTGAACACAGGAATTGATAAATGCTGTTGGAAGTCAGAGGAGTGATTTTTGGAGTGAGGGTAGTGACTGGACGGGAAGATAAGCAGGGCTTCCAGAATGCTAGATATGTTCTATTTCTTGAGCTGGTGTTAGTCGGACAGGAGTGTTCAGTTTGTGATAATTCATCAAGCTGTACATTGATGAAGTTTGCACTTTTCTTTATGTATGATTATCTTCAATGAAAAGTTAAGAACTCAAGTTTTTTTCAAAAATTATGAACACAACTTTTTAGGCAAGTGTTCAGTAATATAAATAACATACACTTTAATTCAGCAGCCCTCTCTCTCTCCCTCAGTTGCCCCTCCTAAACAACAAGTAGAGATTTCCCCTTCAAGTGATCCCATTTAGTACTTCTCGGAGTTAGAAGATAAATGTAACAGGCCTTGATGCTCTCTTGTGTCATCCGTTTAATTAAGGTCCTTCAGTCCCTTGGTCTCTGCTCAGTGCCATCCTTTTCTCTTTCTCAGCTGGATTTAAACCCACCTCCAGTATTTTATTATTGAATCCTTAAAACAAACTGGCCTTGAGTGGGATCCTTCCAAGGAGATCTGCATTTTTAAAAGTCCCAAAAGACATATGATGTGTCAAGTCCCAAAAGAATGAAATGCTCCTCTGGGAAAGATGAGAGGAGAGAGGACAGGGTGGATATTTTGGAACAGATGATTTTTATCTGGTGTCCCATTACGTCCCACAACACAGATGGCCATCAGGCCATCAGCCTCATCACTAACACAGTCACCTTGATCAAACGTGTGTTCCTCACCAGTGCTGTGGGAGCAGTAGAACAGTGTGTGTATGGCAAAGGAGTGGGGGTGGGGGTGATGCCCAAAGAGGATGTGGTGTTCCAGACAGAAGTGTCACTAACCTAACGTTTTTGCTGATTCTATCTGCCGTCGTGTTTTATCAGGTAAGGCCACCAAAGAAGAGGTGACCACCAATGTGTGTTTGAGAATTATTTAGTCCTTACATTGTAGGCTTTTTGGGTCTACAACAACAAAGCTACTTCTCATTCTTTTCACCAATAATAGAACATTAGAACTGTTGGTTATTAAGCTACTCTAGCTATCTTTTGTTAAGAAACTTATCAATATAGTTTTCTACTATAAACAGAACTAGTATTCTGCCAGTACACCTTGGTACTGCTGCAAGAATTTTTAAAATACTGAAATAGTTACATGCTGTTTGGCAAACAGTGACTTAATTCCCTTCCTTGCAAGTAACTCCCACCACTACCCTGCCATCCCAGACACACCAGTGAGGCTCCAGGCCCTTGCCCCATTACTGTGAAGGTGTCCATTCTCATTGGCTGACACCAAGGTGAATTACTAAGTGTTTTGAATATCACCTCAGATTCCCTTATCCATGTTATCCACTTATCCATGCTACTTTATGCATGCTACTTCATCCTTGTTATCCAAACACTGACTACTTGATGTGGTTTAAGGATCAATGAAATTTGAATTCAGAGAATTGGGATGGGGAAAGGGAACCTTACATTTAGGGAAGATTGCATTTCAAAATCCATTTTGAAACTTTGTTCTGATATGCGGCAGGGATACCAACTTGAATAGCTAACATTCAAAAGATAAATAAATCATCCAACCAGCCACGTGCACAAATGCATATTATCACTTTCATGGACAGAATATTTGCGTCCCCCCAAACACATACAAATTTCATATGTTGCTGTAGCCAATGTGATGGTATTTGGAGATGGGGTCTTTGGGAGGTAATTAGGGTTAGATTAGGTCATTGAGGGTGGGGCCCTCATGATAGGACTGGTGGCTTCATTAAGAAGGAGAAGAGAGAGATCTCAATCTTTGTCTGTGCTAGTGCACACACCCAGGAAAGGCCATGTGAGGACACAGCAAGACGGTGGTGGCCGTCTGCATGCCAGGAAGAGGGTGCTCACCAGAAACCAAATCAGCCAGTACCTTAGCTGGGACTTCTGGCTTCCAGAACTATGAGAAAATTAATTTCTGTTGTTTAAGCTACCCAATCTATGGTATTTTGTTACGGCAGTCCAAGGTGACTAAGCCAGTCATTGCATTAGGGAAAATCTATTATAATGATTGTAGAGCACATAGTTAAACCTCATCTAAAATAGTAGTGGATTAAAATAAAATCTTCCTGGAAATAGAAAATAATACTTTTAAGTTAATCCTTAGTCTACTTCCCAAAGTCCTCATAAAATAACATTTTACAGTATTTTAACATATTTTTCTCAGTTTATGAGGCAAAACATTGCCCTCATCATACAAATGCCACTATACACCCAATTTCCTGTAATACCAGATGTCATCTGATTTTTTTCCCCACCAGGGTCATTTTTGAAAATGAGATTTACTGACCTTGTTGTATTCTGCATGACCAGGCTGTTCCCCTCTTTAACTTTCTCTAAGTTTCTTTGTCCAGTATCTTCCAATCTGTGTACAAGGTTCATGAGGTTGCTGAATATTTGAAATGAAGAAAACGGTGAATGTTTTAAAAAATGGATCTAAAAGAATGCCAAAATTCTTAAAATAATCTTTCTAAAAAGCACTTTAGAAATGTTAAAAATAGATAATGAACTTGCAAGAACCACAAAGTAAGTAAAGTCAAGCTCTTTTGAGTTATGCAAAAGTGACACACACTGAGGTCACCTCAGCTGGTAGGAAAGTTAGAGAGTGAGGGCACCTCAGGCCCATCTGGGGAAAGAGTGCCCTCGGTCAGAGTCTCAGAAAGCAGCTCATCTCCTGGAACTATCTGCTGCAATCTCAGGGGTAGTCCAAAGGGATGTGGGCAGGGCAGTGCCAGCTACAAGGCTTAGCTGATGTAGGCTGTTTCTATTCTGGCTACTCTGACTCTAGAGAGATCTAAACTCTCTAGATCTCAGAGGTGGGAGTGGGCTGGGAAGAAGTAAGAGACAGAGGAGAGGAGTGAATTCAGCCTTGAGATTCCCAATACAACAACAATGTAGGATTATTTAGAATGGACAGAAATTGGATTCAATTTGAATGTCCAATAGTAGAGGCAATAGTAACATAGCTTGTGGTAGATCCACATAGTGAACCACTCTGCATCCATGCAAAATATAGAATTATATTTTAAATATATATAACTATATCCAAAATATAGAATTTTATATACATATATAATTGTATATTCATCTAAATTATAGAATTATATAGAAAAAAGTAAGCACATCCATTTTCATTTGGATGGATTTCTGGATCCTTCTATGTGTGAGGAACAAATAGGTGCTAATAAGAAGTCATCCACCTCTTTGAAACTCATGTAAAATGAGTAACTCCCACAAAGGGTCCAAATGCTTATCTTACTCTTCAGACATGTCCCTTTACATCGCTTGGGAAAAACGATTTAAGTTGTGCTTCAGTGGGGTGGGTTATGACGCAGTCCTTGAGGACTGTAGGAATCCCTGGATCTGAGCAGGCTGAGGTCCTGGTATCTCAGCCACACTCTCCAAGTGTGTGGCTGAAAACAACCTGAGCCCAGAAATCCAAGCATTTATGAACCTGGAGACAGACTGTCTACTGCCTCAATGTCTCTGCGAAACAAAATAACTGAGAAGCAGTGGCCAGCCACTGGGCTGTGATTCTGCTCAGAGTTAGGGCCAAAAAAGCCCTCATCCTTTCTCCTACAGCAAAGGTCCTCTCAGTAGCACAGTCACAAAGACTTTTCATTATTAGATGGAATTAAAGTAAATTGTAAATAAAACTCTCGTATTCTTCCTGATTTAATATCTAGAACCATAGCTACTTTGCATGCCTGTGGCCTGGTCAGATTGGTTAAAAAAAAAAAAAATGTTTTCAAGAGAGGCAGCAGTGCGAGGCTTAGCAAGAGAGAGGGAGGCAAGATCAGAAAGGAATCAGAAGGATGGAGGTCAAGGGTAGCAGGTCACACACAACTGAAAACAAGAGCAGATTTGCTTTTGTTTACATTGCCAAATGGGAAACATTAACTTGATGGAAAGGGTAATTAAGCATTTCTTTTTCCATTGTGGTCCAGCTTGGCTTCATATCCAGCTGTTCTGTCTTACATTGTGATGATCCTTTGTTGAGTTTCTGAGTTAAGGATGGCCAGTGCGCCACCGATGTCACATGGCACTACTTCCCCTGCTATTAACCATTATTTTGTAAATAGACAGTAAAAATCTCAGAGTGAGAACTGTCCAACTCAGGTAGGCGGATAATGAGGGAAGCGTGGGAACGTTTACAGAGAAGTGTTGTCTGGAACAAAGAGATAATTTGAACATATTAGCAGATTAGCACTGTAAAGTATTTTAGAGGGATTATCTGGCCCAACACCCTCAGTTGCTACGTGCAGAAACTGAGATTATGTAAAGTGAATGGATTTTCCTAGAGTTATGAAGCTTGTAGTTGTAAATCTAGAATCACAACCCCAACTAGTGCCCATCCTCCATGATTCCGTAACTCTAGGAATGATTGGCAGCCTTTTAATGGGGGTTAATGATTGCATAATGAAGACAAATGACCGACCCTAGCTCAGTCAGCCTCAACGCTCAGGGCAATGTCCTATCCTGTGGACCCCATTACTTTTCAGGTAAATATAGATCAGCCTTGTATGTCCAGCTTCTCTGGGACCAAGCACAGTTCAGATCATCACCATCTGAATACCCTGGGAACATATTGCAGGATATATTTTCCTTATTTGGAGGAATAGTCCCTGTAAAGCTTCAATGAGACCATAATTGGCTGTGGAGACTCTCGTTTATTGTGGATAAGCACACTGTTCAGATGGAGGAAAAACTACTTTATTCTAATTGCTTCACACAATAAACCAGCAATTCAAATAAGCAGGGCAGGATAAATGTTTTGCTTGGTATAAATGAATCGGTTTATAAGAATCAAAGGAAATCCAGAGTATTGTGTTTCTGTGCAACTTTAGCATCAAGCTAAGGTCCTCATGTGTGCATGTTCACACATTACAGAACAAGAAGGTTTTACATGTAGGTGTTCATGGATGGCATCTGTTTTGTTCAGACCCATTAGAACTTTTACAGCAAAATGACCTTCTGCCACTGCTCTAAGTAGTAGTCAGGGCTCCTCTCTTCCCAGGTGGATTTTGTATACCTCCTGACTTGGAAATGTCCTCAAAGACAGTTAATCATCTATTTCGTTCTAGACTTTATAGAAACCTCTAATTTTGGTGTAAAGAGATTTTTGCCAGCTGGATTGTCCTCCTCATCTCTTAAACTCATCTCTGTAGTGTTTTTTGGCCATTTCCTCAAGTCAAAGCTACCTTAAGAATTCTAGAACTGCCATCATTGATGAATTCGTGGAGTGGGCATCAAGTTCTGTAGCTCATTCCCCAGTAATAGTCCTGAAAATCTTTTGTAAAACGGCAGTGTCACTGGCATTGGGGTATACATTTCTACAATTATTTTTAATCTTGTTGGGGTCATGGGTCCCTATGAGAATATAATGGAAACTATCTCCTCCCAGACAAATAAACATATCAATATATGCACACATTTTGCATATCATTTCAAAAGGGTTTGTGGACCCCTAGAGTATATTCAGGGATCTCCTAAGGTTAGGAACTTTTGTTTTAAAGGGACGTCTTTGAAAGAGGTAGCATTTATTTTGATTTGTAGTTTAGATATGTTTATTAAAAATTCAATAGTTTCATCATTTATCATCACAGCTTAAATCTATACATGTACTAGTCTGTGTCGATGTGTGTAGTTGACTACATTAAGAATGATCTACTTTTTAGAATTTCTGTTTTATGTTTTTTTAATTTTAATCTATTTTAAATATTCCTTTAAACCTTTTTCAACTTTCTAAATGAGGAGATTTTTTTAATTTATGAAAGTATTTCTTTTTTATTCTTGTTAATCTTGAAAGATAATCTATCTTTAGAACTTTGGCTTGAATATTCAATGTAATATTTGCATTTGAAAAAAATTATTTAATAGGACATTGACCTTAAAGATTTTGAAAGTCAGAATCTACATATAAATTTAATTCCACTTCTCTGCTATTAAAATAACATTGACTGAATCTCAGAATTAGATAATAGCTCTTATATTTTTTGAACATTACCAAATGATAATTTTTAGAATTAAATAAAATGTAAATCCAAGGTGCTGCAAGAATTTAGTTTATACAACTACATTTTTCATGGTAGCTTATAGAACTGATGTAGAAATAATAAGCTGTTTTAGTGACCATATGTACTAGATATATTTTCTCTCTTTCTCATTATGAATAATGATTTTGTATGCATATACAATGTAGCTTACATCACTTCCTAAGCAGAAACGCTCCACTGTCATTTCAAACCCACAACTAAGTGTAATGTAATAGGACCCATGGTTTAAAACATTCAGGATCAAGTCCAGTCTTGCTAAAGTTCATGAGACTGGAAATTCAAATAGCCCTCTTAATAGAGAAACTACAGTATAAACAATCTTCATTAGCCGCCTGGTTATGTGTGGATGCTGTCATGAGTTTATACTTTTTATCCTGCTTTATTGCTGTATGTGGAGGTGGAATATTTCTAGAGAAGAGACTCACATACAAGATAAAATGAACTTGTGGGTTTGGTGATGGGTCATGTTGATATGAAATCCTTGTATCACATAAAGACGTGTATTTGTGTATACACGGAATATACTCAAATATCATATTTCTAGGATGCATAGTCTTTCATATATTTTATTTCTAAAATCAAGACATATTCTTAGAATTGATAGTGTGTTATAGTGAGTTTGGTAGCATTTTTTTCTAATCCTACACAAAATAATAGTGCAAATAACAACTGATGGTGTCTTGTGAAGGGGAGGAAGACTATCCTGTACCCACTCTGGGTCTTTTCTGGCTGGGCTACAAATTAAATTGACATGAGACCGAATAGCAGGAGAAAATCAAACAAAGCTTTATAACATGTATACATGGAAGAGACCCAGGGAAACTGAGTATCTCAACAAAATGACAGAGGTTGTCCTCTTAAATAGAAAGAAAAAGGAGGATGTTGGGGTGGGGGAAGTCAGCTATGGGAGATTACCAGAAAAGCACAGTAAACAAAGAGTATGTAGATTTAAGTCCTTGCCTTCCACACTGATAAGAGTTTCTAGAGATAAAGTCACCCACCTTTCTTCCTGGCACAGAAAGGGAGATACCTTTACGAATGGAGATTTCCCTTATAAATGTAAACGTCTCTTACAAAGGATAATTTCTACTTTTACTTGGAATGGGCTTAGCAAGGACCCTCCCAGTCTCTCCATACCCAGAGTTAAATTTTTTTAGGCAGTTGGGGGAGGAGGGAAGGTCAAAGTTTCTTTCAGAGAAAATAATCAAGATAAAGAGACATATTTTGAGGTGGCCAATTCTGATCCCCCACACTTGGGTTCAACGAAATACATTATATATAGATTAGAGTACATAAGATTAGAGGCACCTTAGCAATGTTAAAACAATGTTAAAACAACTCCCCAAGGAAATTGAAATTAAAGGGTCAATTAATTTGCTAAAGACACAAATATTGATGACAAAACAGGTACAGTCTAGAGATTAATTTTTCAAATACTTTCACCCATCTTACATGAATCATTAGATCATAAACTTTTAAACTCAATGTAAATCATTTTTAAGAGACATTTCTTATGTAATGTTTGGTGCATGAAACATAATATTTCTGTAAGTTAGAAAGCATAACTAATTATTATTGAGTGTAAATGAATAAATTTTAACTACATGCAAAATCTTGGATAATCTTAAAACATTAAGGTTGAGAGAAATGAGTTTTGCCCATGACTACATATCAAATAAAGCCATTTTCTATAAGCAAAAAAAAAAAAAAAAAAATCTAAAACACTTTCACAATTAAAATTTAGCCTGATTCATATGGTACCTTTTTCAATCAGTGCTCATTTTCAGTGTTAATGTGGAAAAACGTATTCAAAGGATTTTTTTATCCACATGTTAGAGCCAAAATTAAAAAGACATATTTTAATGGGAGCTAGTTTAAAACAATTTGACCTGAGTGAGATAACAGTTTGGAAAATGTGTCTATGCTCAGTTTTGCTTCCAAATTTGGACTTTGAAACTTATTGTCAGTCTCAGAAAGAAATAAGAAGCTGTGCAGATAATTAAACATTTGCCTTGGGGGAATTATTTGCAGTTAATTAAAACCATACACTTTGGGAGTATACTTGCTTCACTGGTTATTAAATTTGAATCATATGTTAACTACCCAGGTTTCTCACTTGTCCATCAAATATTGCTTATGGTGGTTTCAGGAAACAAACTTTCTCATAATATTCCAAACCATATTGTCTAAAGCTACCTCCTAGTTTGAGAAGGAAGAGAGAAAGGTAAACAAAGAAAGAATGACTTATTTTAGACTCCATTTGATGTAGCTCTGTTAGGGAGTTAAAACTCAACTGAGTGATATTAACTCAGTAGAGAACCCATTTGTAGTATTAGAAGTGTTAGTCTACCTTCCCCAGATTTCTCCATGGCCACATGCATACAAGATTAGCTCATGGCACCAGAGGGAAAGGGGCTGGGAGGAGGGCAAAAGGGGTAAAGGACCACATACCTACGATGACAGATAAAAACTAGACTATTAGGGGGCCGCCCGGTGGCGCAGCGGTTTAGTCCGCGCTTGGCAGCCCGGGGTTCGCCAGTTCGGATCCCGGGCGCCCGCCGACGCACTGCCTGCCGGCCATGCCGTGGCGGCGTCCCATATAAAGTGGAGGAAGATGGGCACGATGTTAGCCCAGGGCCAGTCTTCCTCAGCAAAAAGGGGAGGATTGGCGACGGATGTTAGCTCAGGGCTGGTCTTCCCCACAAAAAAAAAAAAAAAAACTAGACTATTGGTGGTGAACATGATGCAGTCTATACAGAAACTGAAATATAATCATGTACATCTGAAATTTACACAGTGTTATGAGCCAATGTGACCTCAATAAAATAATTTTTAAAAAAGATTAGCTTACGGCTTTTGGATATCTTTCAACTACCATCCTTTTAGCTGCATGAAAAATATCATAATGATTACTAGATTGTAACCTCTTTGAGGACAGAGATTTGGTGTTTTGTTTCCTATTGACTCCCCAGCATCAAGAACAGTGTCTGGCGTAGAGCTGACCCTTAATAAACATTTATGGAATGAACGAAACAACCTATTTTCTGTCTTCCTGCTGACCCACTCACATGCTCTTTCCAATCCCTTTTTAATGAGCCTGTAGAAAGGCTTCAAATGTCTCTACCCACTCTGGGTCCTTTCTGGCTGGGCTACAAATTAAATTGACATGAGGGCGAATAGCAGGAGAAAAATCAAACAACGCTTTATAAAACATGTACATGGGAGAGACCAGGGAGTGTCTTTCAACAAAATGGTGGAGATTCTCCTCTTATATAGACAAACAAGGATTTTGGGGGGGAGTTGGGAGTGTCAGCCACGAGGGATTACAAGAAAAGCACAATAAAGTTATTATGCAGATTTAAGGCCTCTCCTTCCACACTGACCAGTTTCTAGAGATAAGGTCATCCACCTCTCTTCCCCCTACAGAGAAGGAGATATCTTTACAACTGGAGATTTTCCTTACAAATGTAAATATTTGGTACACAGAACTTTGATAAGAATGGGTGTAGGAAAGACCCTCCTGGTTTATGGATACCCAGAGTCTTCCAAGGTGAGGCCTGTCCTTGGGGCCATCCCAAATTCCTTTAGACAATTGGGAGGGGGAAGCTCAAATGTCCTTCAGAGCAAGGTAGAGAGAGACACTTCTTGAGGTGGCCAATTCTGATCCCCCACACCAACAAGGGACCCTTTCTTGCTTTGTAAGAGTCCATCACCACTGAAATTCTTTTAGCTACATTATATCCTGTTAAAGTATATCATGTAACCAAAAAAGGATGTGCTTATGCTGATTCCACGTTTAAACGTGCTATACGAGGGAGAGGATGAAATTGCACAGAACAGAAGGTTTGCATTCCCCCTTTGCTATTGTTCTACTGGTACAGTTCCTGAGGAAGATGAACTTAATTACTATTGGATTTCAAAGCTCTACATCTGGCTCTTTCAAAGACTCAAGGCTCCCATATACGAACAACTATAGTAATGGAAGCATTAAGAACATTAAAATTAGATATTCCTTTAATCTTCTTTATTTTGCCTTCCTTTCATGTCCTTTTGCACAATTCTCCTAAGACTCACTGATGCATAAAACATGCTTATATTTTCTTCTTTGTTGCAAAAAGGTGTCCCAACCAAATCTCTACCATCTTTACCTTGTAAACATTGTGCAGACATCTTATGCAGTATTTTGAGAAAAGCTAATTTAAGTATTTTAATGGTATTCTTTAAAAAATAACAAATTCTGTCCCACAAACAGATCTATTATGTTAGTTCTGGAAGCTGCTCTATTTCCCAGTTAAAAATGCTGACTAGAGGTTTTGCTTGTTTGTTGTGTCAGATTCTGCAAAGGATGACAATATTAAAAAAGACAAAGAAGTAACAGATCATTCTATGTGTGAACAAGATCAACCCTGTGGTAAGTTGTGAGATCCTTTTTCAATTTTTTTTTTTCTCCTGAGGAATAGTACATTTTTTAAAACTCAGATTTTAGTTTTTCTGGAAAAATATTGAATCTGGTAGTATTTTATCAGAGCTGAATACTGATTGGTAGCTGCTGCATTTAGAAAAGACATTTGCTCTCCACAATTCTCATCATTCACTGTTTTTTGTACCAGGCTGGCTTCATTTATTTTTGTTACCTGCCTGAACTCTACAGGCATTGGGTTTGCAACTACTGAAATGAAGATATGATAACAATGAGAATAAATGTGAGACATATACAGAATAGATCCAGGAGATAAAATCTATATATTCTTGGATACCAAGAAAAGAGAATAGAATAAACAGAAATGAATCAATCTTTAGAAAAATAGCAGAAAAAAGTTTTCCTAATGCAAACCAGTTCTTCCACCCCAAACGTGAGAATACACATTATATTTATAGGCAAAGATAATAAAAACTCAAATGAGAACAGAAACCTACAAAGTCTCATGGAATTTCTGAAGATCAATGATAAAGAAAGGCTTTTAAAGCACAGAGGAAAGTCAAAACCAGGTTACAAGCAAAATCACCAGAGTCAGATTAGCCTTAGCCTTCTTCTTCCATGACTCTAAATACTAGAAGAAAATGAAGTAACATTTCCAGGCTCTAAAGGACACAGTTTCTATATTTAGTGAAGTTATTATTCATGCATGAAGTCAAGAGTAATATTTTCTCAGGAATACAAAGATTAAGAAAATATGCCACCCAGTATTCTTTCTGAATAACCTAACAGAAGGCCTGTGCAAAAACAATATATATAGAAAGGAAGAAAAGTTTCAAGACTGAGAAAGGCACAGTTGGAAAAAACTATATAATAAGAGACTCATTAAACGTATGAAAACGTTGAAATAATTTTTTCAAAATTAGTATAAAATATCTTACTTAAATGTTTGCTTTTACCTTTGAAAATTATAGTATATGTTATTTAAAAATGAGAAAGAAAAAGGAGACACTTCTGCTGTCAGTAATGACAGTCTAAATAATGTAGACCATTGCTCCCACTGAAGACAACTAGAAAACCTAGACAAAAAAAAATACATTTATTGAGAAAGAGTCTATGTAAAGGCATCAGAGAGCTAATAAATTAGAGAAGAATTGTCGGGCTAGGTTATAGGAGAAAATGGATATCCAGAGATATGAGCTCAGAATTTGAAACTGTTTTTATCTTGGGGCATTTGCTGATTCTGTAAAAGGTGTCTTGATTCCCATTGCTCAAGAGGACAAAGGACTCTGGTAAACTCCCTGTGTTTTTGGTTAAAACTCCGAAGATATACACCAGAGCAGGAAGAATGAATCATCAGATCAGCCTTCTAAAAGATTGCCACCCAGCTTTGAATCATCTCAATCTTCAAATTAAATTAAGACCAACCCGGATTGTTAGTCCCTCCAGGCACCTGAAAAAAACTCATGTGAAATATTTACTAGATGAGAAAAAAAGAATGTTGTTGGTTTCAAACCATTTAGATAAACAATCTGTTAAATATAATGTCCAGCACACACATACAAAAAATTAGCCAGAATAAATGAAACAACATATCATGAAAACAAATAGTCGAGAGAAGCAAGCCCATTTGGGCTGAAAATATTAGAGTTATAAACACAAAGTATAAAATAATTATGCTGACTATGTATAAGAAGATAAAGACAAGATTGAAAATTTTAGCTAAGAGCTACAAATTCAACAAAAAAGAAAAAGAAAAAATGAAAAAAAATTCTAGAAGTAAAAGATGCCACAATTGAAACGAAGAATTCAAAAAATTGATTTGGGTTTAATAGCATGTTAGATATAGATGAAAAAGAACTTGTGAACCAGAAGTTAGGTCAGAAGAATATATCCAAAGTAAAAACAGTAGAGAAAGAAAGCATGGTAAATATTAAAGAAAGGGAGAAGATGGAGGATAAAATGACAAAGTCTATCACATGTGTAATTGGAGTCCCAGGCAGAAAGGAGAGAGGGAATTGGGCAGACGTAATATTTGAAAAAAGTATGGTGAGAAATTTCCAACATTGATTAAATCTGTCAGGCCACATGTTCCAATAGCCCTTTGACCTCCAAGCAAAATAAATCCACAGTAGGAGCATCATTGTAAAACTGCCAAAAGCCAAAGATAAACAGAACATCCAAAAAGCGATCTTCAAACAAACAATTGGACTGATAGCTGACTTTTCAATAGATATAGTGGAAATAAAAAGACAATACAACAGAATAGCTGCCAACCAAGAATCCTAAACCCAGGGAAAATGTATGTTTCAAGAATAAAGGTTAATTAAGGACATGTCAGACCAAAAAAAGAAAAGTGAAGTTTATCACCAGAGAATTCTGGTTTTCTTCAGGTCGTAGGATATTGATCTCAGACAGAAGGTCAAAGATAAAGAAGGAATTGAAACCAAGGTAAACGGTAATTATTGGATAAGTCTAACTCAATATTGATGGTACAAATCAATAATGTTGATGCTACTAATAATAATGTTTTATGGGAGTTAAGACATACATCAAATTAAAACATACCACAATAATGGAATTTATTGGGATGAGGTAAATTAAGTTTAAGTGTTCTAATGTTTTTCCATTGTCATGAAGAGTAAAAGTATCAATTAATATTAAAATTTGGTAAGTCTTAATGATACCTGAGAGTCAAGAAATTAGGTGAGCCCTGTGGTTACTCCGGCTGACTGCCTGAAGAGACTTTCCAGGCCACAGTGTAGAGAGGAGGAACCCAGGCAGAGTCCAGCAGACTGCCTGAGTTGAGGAGATAGAGCTGAGAGTTCTAGGAGGCCAAGGTATCTAGTGTTTACAGGGCAGACTACTGGAGAGGAACACTCTAGACAACTACAGAGGCAATCCCACAAGTCCTCAGATGAGCACTGATCAGTTCATGCATGAGAGGGAATTACCCAAGGCTAGGTAAAGAAGACTAAAGGATTTGAGAGAATGATACTTGGAACTTACACTAGGATGAGAGGAGTACATTTTCCCACTAGCTGGACTGGAAAACCTGAAAAATTATAGAGAGCTTCGAACGGTTTGCCTCAGTAATGGAGCAAAACTGACAATATACTAAATGTTGCTCTTGTCCTCCCCAATACAACATAAAAACTAGACTTGGAAGGATCAAACCGCTTCTGTGAAACTTAACTGCATCCCAGAATGAAGCTGAAGAATATTATATGAAAATAAATGTATCTCACATCCAACAGAGTAAAATCAACAAAATTACCAGGCATGCAAAGAAGTATTAGAAAAGAAATTTCCATGCATCCCTAGTTTTTCTGCACATTTTATGAACAGAGGCACTGATTGCCTTTGTTTTGGCCAATCTTTTTAAGGTTGTTTGTGTAGCGAACAATCTTGGAAGACAGAGAAATTGTCTCCCTCTGGAGCAAAAAGCAGGCTTGCTTATAGCCTTGGAAGATAGGAATAATGCCTCCCTCCAGATCAAAGAGTAGACATGCTTACTTATCATTAAAAAAGATTCAGAGGCCAGCCCTGGTGGCCTAGTGGTTAAGTTCGGCACGTTTCACTTCAGGGACCTGGGTTCAGTTCCCGGGGGTGAACCTACACCACTGTCAGTGGCCATGCTGTGGTGGTGGCTCACATACAAAAAAAGAGGAAGATTGGCAGTGGATGTTAGCTTAAGATGAATCTTCCTCAGCAAAAAGAGGAACACTAGCAGTGGATGTTACCTCACGGCAAATCTTCCTCAGCAAAAAAAAAAAAGATTCAGGAGCCAGCCCTGATGGCCTAGTGGTTAAAGTTTGGTGCTCTCACCACTTTGGCAGCCCGGGTTCATTTCTTGGTCATGGAACCACACCACCCCTCTGTCTGTTGCCATGCTGTGGTGGCGGCTCACATAGAAGAACTAGAAGGACTTACAACTAGGATATACAACCATGTTCTGGGGCTTTGGGGAGGAAAAAAAAAAGACTCAGATTCTCTAAGTTAAAGGTTCCTCCCCTATAATACAACCCACTGAGTGTACAGGTATCACCTGGCCACCCTGTAGGAATTAGGGCTCAGGGAACAGGTGCAAATGCTCTGGCTACTGCTATTGCTCTGAATAATAACTGTTCTTCATCTCTGACCTGGAAGTGTTAATGTCTTCTGTCAGCATCCATGAAATTGTGGCTAGCTAACTTGTTAATTTGCAAGTAGGATAAAATCTCAGACCCTTCCCAATTCTTGACAAGAAGTAAGAAAGTATGACCTATAGGAGAAGAGAAATCAATTAATAGAAATTGATCCAGAAATGGCACAGATGGTGTAATTAATATGAAAGGGCATGTTAAAAGCCATTATAACTGCATTCCACCTCTTCCAGAAGCTAAAGGAAGGATTGTCCATATTAATTAGGAACATGGGAGATATGAAAAGGCCCAAATTGAATTTCTAGAGATGAAAAACAAGAGTGTCTGAGATGAAAATTACACTTGATGGGAATGATGGCAGATTAGACACTGAAGAAGAAAAGATTAGTGAATTTGATGATGTCACAATACATACTATCCAAACTGAAAATACAGAGAGAATAAATGATTGAAGAAAATGAAAAGAGCATCAATGAGCTATGGAACAACTCCAAGGGTAATTCCAATTCCATGTACACGAATTGGAATCTCTGAAGGCAGGCATGGGAGGGTGAGACAGAAAAAATATTTGAAGTAAAAATGGCTGAAATTTTTCAGAAATTTGATGGAACCTATGAACCCACATATTCAAGAAGTTCTATGGCCCTCAGGCAAAAGAAACATAAAGAAAATTATACCTAAGCACATCATAATTAACTTACTCAACACCAATGATAAAGAGAAAAATCTCAAAAACAATCAGAGGAAGAAGACACATTACATACAGAGGAACAAATATAAAAATGAAGCAGAACTCTCACTGGAAACTATAAACTACAATTACAGGCTAAAACATGGGTGAATCTCACAAACATAATGTTAAACTAAGGAAGGCAAAAAAGCATATATATTGTACAATTTCATTTATATCAAGTTCAAAAAGCAAGAAAAAATAACTGTAATATTTAGAAAGTCATGTTTAAGTGGTCAAATGATAAAGAAAAGCCAGGTAGTGATTACCATGACAGAGTAATAGTCATGTTACACTGACATGTGTTGATCAAACTTTGGTGACCGGGTAGGAGGTACTGACTGGGCTATGAGCTGGGCTCTGGGCTGGATGGTTGTTATCATAAGCATATATAGTTTTTCTGGTTGCTTTTGGTTAATTGAGTTCTCTATATTGTTTGTGTGCTTGCCTGTATGTGTGTTGCATTTTAACAGAATAGTTAAAAGAGGAAAGAAGCAAGGGAAGAAATAAAAAAGCAAATGAGGAGAGAGAAAAGAAAGGAAGCATCAATGGCAGAGTTTATAAAACAGAGATTATGGTGGGGGCAGGGAGGGTTGCTCACAATGCTGACCACAATAAAGGTAATCAAAAACCAGAAATCCTACTTTGCTATGGGTTCTGACAATATATGTTAGGTTTCAGAATAACTGAAAAATTTTGTGATAATCACAAATAGAATTAAATCAAACTAGAATTAAAAGAAAATATCTTACTTTCTAAATTTCCCCAAAAGATTATACCAAACTTGAGTATATTCAGTAATGCAAACAATAATAATAAATAAATAGCAGTGTAACAAAAACACAACATATCAAATAAGATGACAGAAACACAGGCAAATAGCTATGACAGTAAATGTAGTTAGGTTACTTTATTAAGTGTAAAAAACACTCAGAATTAATTTCAATATAATAGTGAAAGTTTAAAATATGAAGTTAGAAAAATGTATATTTGGGGAAAGAACATCAAAAGGAAACACGAAATGGGCTGGCCCGGTGGTATAGTCGTTAAGTTCGCACGCTCTGCTTTGTTGGCCCAGGGTTCACAGGTTTGGATCCCAGGTGTGGACCTACGCACCATTCATCAAGTCATGCTGTGGCGGCGTCCCATATAAAGTAGAGGAAGATGGGCACAGGTGTTAGCTCAGGGCCAATCTCCCTCAGCAAAAAGAGGAAGACTGGCGACAGATGTTAGCTCACAACTAATCTTCCTCGCAAAAAAAAAAGAAAAGGAAACATGAAAAACTACTTTAAAATCTATCCACTTAGAGTTCTAGCAAAAAGTCTCAAGTCAGAAAGAGTTGGTTGCTTTATATCAATAGAAATTTAAATCCCTGATTAAATATAACAATGATGGGTTTTTATGTGTCAGATGATATGGCAAGACACAATGTGAGTAAAATCCTATTAGAAATGCAATGGGGAATTCATAGATATAACACTATCAGTCAATGACAGAATAACTGACTAAAAATGACATGGAATCTTTGAAAAATGTTATTAACAGTGTAGTCCTACTGTAGGAATGGACAGGCTGATCAATGAAACAGAATAAAGAGTTTAGAAATAGACCCAAGTAGATCTGGGATTTCAGTATATATTCAGGTTGACATTTCAAAGACAGATGACGCAATAAATGGCGTTAAGATAACTAGTTGGTCACTTAGAAAAATAAGCTGAATTTCAACCTCATTCCTTACACCAACTTAAATTCCACAAGGAGCAAAGATGAAATATAAAAATGAAACTATAAAAATACCAGACTAAAACAACCAAAGGGTATTTTTAAAAATTTTTAAATGCCTTGTTTTTGAACTGCAAATATATACGCCTAGACACATAATTGTATGCATATATCTTACAAAATATGCTCACAAATGTATATATCAGCAATATGTGTATGGGCATGTCAATATATGTCATAAAGGGAGGAAATGGCTAAATCTGAAAAATAAATTTTGACATGATAAATAAAGGTTATAATCAGATTCTAAAGAAAAACTACTAGAAATAGTATTCTCAGCCTAAATGATAAAGAATTAATTTTCTCATTACCAAAAAAAACCCGCCTCATAAATCAATAAGAAAATAAAACAAACAACCCAAGAGAAAATGGGCAAAGGACTCAATTATAATTCACAAAAGAAGAAATACAGTCATTATAAATATGAAGAGATGACCTATCTCTTCATTACATAGAGAAATGCAAATAAAACATGATTTCAGTGTCTTCTCCTTGTGAATGTCAGATGTTTAAGTAGGATTGAAAATTCACAGAATTGGTATGAAGAGGGTATCCAAATAAGCTCACAACCATTGGTGGGAAACTAAAGGGCATAACCTGCCCATCAGCAATTTTGACAAAATCTAATTAAAGGTAAAATGTTCATACTTTGATCAAGAATTATGCCTTAGGAATTTATCTTTAAAGTAACCCCCACCTATATATAGAGATATTTATTTACAAAAATGTTCGTTGCAATACTGTGTTCAATGGTAAAAAAAAGAGGAAACATCCAAAAGTTTGTCATAACATGGAATATAATGCATCTTTTAGAAATAAGATTTCTGAAGAAATTCTAATGATAGCGTAAGATGCTTTAAAATATAAAATTAAAAAGTGAGAATCAAAGTATAAATTCATTTTGATCCCAGGATATATATATATTTGGGCACATACACAAAGACACACACACACGCACACATATATATATACAGATACCTATATTTGTATACATATATACGTATATTACATACAAATGGATACACACACAAGAGAAAGATGGCAGGTTATAATATTAAGAGTGGCAATCCCTTAGTTGTAAAATTATCCACGATTTTCAATATTTGTATGTATTTTTAGTGTTTCTATAAGGAAATTGCCTCTCTTTTGTAACTACAAAAAATAATAATTTTAGAAATAATTTACATTGGGAGAGTAAGTTTTATTGGCCTTAGGAGAAAACTAAAGAGAAGTAAAAGATAATCAAATTCACACTTACCTAGGTTTAACTTTAGCTCTTATTCTGACGTATTTTTAGATATGGTAAAAAGTAAAATTTTGAATATTAGCAGCAATCAAGTTTCAAGTGTAACAAAACGATATTATTTCCATTATCTTTAAGAGAAGCATCAAAGAAACAAAATCTTTGTTCTTAGGAAGATCTGAACATTTGATAATCTGCAAACAATAAAACTATATTGTGGTTGCTATTGTTCAAAAACAATCCATTTACAAGGGGAGTTTAGGTTCATTCTCTAAAATGTTTAATTCCAGATTGAGGTTCCTAGACCAATTTTTATGCAAATTAATTAAAGCATTAGCTTGAGCCAAACTTAATTATCAGGGCTCCAAGAAGAAATCATGTGATCTATTTCTAAAGAAAAGTGAATGGATTTTTGGATTATCTTTTCTAATGGTCCCCTCCCATTAGTATGGATGATTGAGTCCACTGTATAAAATATATATATATATATAAACTGTGGGACCCTTTCTGTTCTTTTGTTTCCTCTGTCCGGAGGGATTAGGGCAGAGGATAGTGGATGGAATTCAACTAAAGTGAATGTAGAAAGGCAAACATAAAGATTGCCCCCGTGAAGTCAAGAAAGCAAGATGGAATGTGGAATGTCTGAGTGAGCTAAAGAGAAAGGCAGATGGACTGGAGACCCCTGGAGTCATCATTAACACACAGCAGTCCTGGGTGCAGGGCAAGGAGCCCACACATACCTCCTCTGTGTAATATGCCAAATCCTGGGTTGGCTCAGGAACAAGCACATATGATTATTCTTGGATTTCAAAGCTGTGCACCTCGTTTCTTTCCCCATTTTTTACTAATTTTATTTCAGAAAAATTAGAAAAAAAAAATATATGTATTTCCATTTCAAGAAAAGATTGCCAGAGTGTGTAAAGCACACAAGTGAAACAGATCCAGAGGGGGGACACATGAAAAAGGCAGGAGAGAGAAATACTCCAAAAAAGCTTTGCAATGACCTCTCATCCTCAAAGTGAAGTGCCAGACCTTACTACTCAAGGAGAAAATCCCTAGTATTCATCAACAGCCTTAGGCTGTCACCTCAGGCAGTCTAACCTTATCAGCAGTGCCCCAGGCCCCATTGGATTGTGATCTTCCTATTCTTAATTGAATTCCTCTGAAAATTTATCAAGCGGAGCACTGGACTAGAGACACACAAGAACACAGAATGGCTGCTTCTACTCTCTGGATGCTGAAGGGGAGAAAGAGCATTCTCTACCCACTCTGGGTCCTTTCTGGCTGGGCTACAAATTAAATTGATCTGAGGCCGAATAGCAGGAGAAAATCAAACAAAGCTTTATAACATGTATATATGGGCGAGACCTGGGGAAACTGAGTATCTCTCAACAAAATGACAGATTTTCCTCTTATGTAGACAAACGAGGATGTTTGGGGGGATTGCATCAGCTATGGGAGATTACCAGAAAGGCACAGTAATGTTATTATGCAGACTTAAGGCCTTGCCTTCCACATTGACAAGTTTCTAGAGGTGAGGTCATCCACCCCTCTTCCCAGCACAGAGGAGACACCTTTACAAATGGAGATTTCCCTTACAAATGTAAACAGAACTTTGATAAGAATGAGCATAGCAAAGACCCTCCCAGTCTATTGATACCCAGAGTTATCCAAGGTGATGGCCTGTCCCAGAGACAGGCCTTCCATCCCAAATCCCTTTAGACAGTTGTGGGGGGAGGGGGGTGAAGGTCAAAGCCTCCTTCAGAGCAAGGTAAAGAGACACATCTTGAAGTGGCCAATTCTGATCCTCCACAATGCTCTACTCTTTCCCTTCATTGTCCAGACAAAGCAGATCACAAATAATGAGTTAAAGGTCCCAGCAATGATCTGGGAGTAGTTGTGATGGTCAGTTCCCCATATCAACAGTGACAAAGAATGAGGCTTACTTGACAAACAGTGAAGGTTCCCTCTCAATATCATCCTCCCAATAAACAGACGTCAATGGTGACTAGAAACTTCACCAGGAGACATATCCTTATATAATGCCAAAGACAGAGGGATTCTAAGATATTATCTAGTTTTTCAGACTTTTTAAAAAATAGATAATGAAATTGAAGCCCAAAGAGGTTGTGATTTGCTTAAAACATTCAGTTCTCTTTCCAGGGTTCTTTGCAATAAATATAGTATATAAAATGCTTAGTAGCCAAAGGCACTTACCTTGTTGCTAAAGGGCACAATAGGAAGTAAATCATAGTCCCTAATTACTATTTACAAACATTGATGAGTACTATAATAGAGGGCCAATTAAATAGACATTTATTAATTACTCCTTATTAGTAGGTGCAGGAAAGGGAAACATGAGTAAAACACAATTTCTATCTTCACAATGCTCATAACCCAGTAAGAGAGACAAAGACAGATACAACTATGCTACAGTGTGATACGGAGAATAACGAATAGATGAATGAGCAAAGGAACTCAATAAGCAAAGAGGTGAAAATCAATCAATCCTGCCTAGTGACTCAGAGAATGTTATGTAAAAAAGGTAAATTGACAGCTTAGCTTTGAAAGATGAGGAGAATTTTACCAGATAGAAAAGGGGAAAAAGGGTATTTCAGCCATTGAGAACACTTGCTAAGTGGACACAAAGACAAGAAATAATGTGTTTAGAAAATGGTGAGTAGGTTGGGATATAGAGAGAACAGGGAATGGTAGGTGGTTTGGCCAAAAGACAAAAAAGCAGACATTCAAGAAGAGTTACTCAACCGTTACGTTTCTCAAGTGTTTTCTAGAGTTAAGTAGAATAGGCACTGAGAAAAAGTAATGGGCTAGTTAAACACACAAACACACATACACACACACACACAGACCTTTTAGCCAGAAATTTTTCTTCTTGATATCACTGAAAGCATTTTTCATAATAATTATTGAATTATAGAATATGCAGTTGTATAAATATAAGTATAAATGAAGTTTAACAAAAGAAAATTTCTGTAAATTAAAATCTCACCTACCATTCAAAGATAATCAATGATAACAGATAAGGTCATCTAGTTTTTGTCCCTGCTAATATAAATATGTATAAGGGCACGTGTGATGTGCATGTAGTTACAAAAGATGAAATCATATTCTACAATCTTTTTAAACCTTATAATGTGTTATGTAGTGGTTGCCATCACATAGATAAAATGCTGCTGCTTAAACTTTCTATAATCCTTGGATTAGAAATCCTACTGCTATTTTATGTCCTCTGTATACATTATCTTTTCATGTTTCATTTTGCTCACTACCTTTGCTTTCTTAGTGAACTTTAAGTCAAGAGTTTGATCTCTAAAACATTAATTTGTTAATCTATACTGTTTGTTCTCTTTTATGACATCCACTGCAGATGTTAAGACTGTCATTATGCTTTTAGGCTTGAAGATTTTTCTTATTATACTCTTAGTCAATTTCCTCTTCATTCAGTCCATCTTTTCATTTCCTTATTCATCAATTCCTATATTTCATTGCAAACACACTTTCTATATTTTTTCTTTTTCTAAATATATCTTTTACAAAAATATTTTTCTCTTAGTATAATTCTCCTCTTGTATCATGTTTTAGTTTTTAAGTCCCCTGTTTGTTTGGATAGCTGAAAATAGCTATCCAGGCAAGATGTTTGCCAGGAGATAATTGAGAATATTCCTTTTACTTTCTGTGTGACAGAATCCTCTCTATCTAGCCATTCTGGCATCTATCCAGTGTTTATCTAGAGTAGACCTAGAAGGCAAAATCTGAAATCAGAAATAGGGTTGATTTCCTCCCATCTCATTCCTTGAGGTTGAATTTTAAACTTGATTTTAGAATTTTACATTTGTGCTTGTCAAATTTTATCATGTTTCATTTAGTCTAGTTAAGAGTGTTTCAGTCTTGATGTTTTGTCCAATATATTATCCCTCTCAGTTTCCTGTGATCTAAAAATCTATTAAAAGTGAATTTTTCAAAACTTTGGAACTCTGTTTGGTTCACATCTTACTAGAAAAAAACTTTTGCCACATTTAATGCCTATGTCCTTGCAACCATATGCATTTTAAGGACAAGCACTGCATCTATTTTATTTAAGATCTACTCCCAGCACCTGACATATCTGTTATTTAGTAGCACTCAATACATTGTAGAATAAATGACCAGTAGTGTGGTATCATCACTCTATCTGGTACCCAAAGGTGAAAATGGTGGAAATGGACTTTAGAGGAAAGATTTGCATGGCTTTCTTCTCCATATTAAAGTGTAGTAGTATCATGACATAGTCTAAAGAATAAAGTACACACATGAAATTTTCATGCTTTTCTGCTGGGAGGGTAAAATGGAACAAACTCTTTAGAACACTGTTTTTCAGATTCTAGTAAAGCTAACCATATGTGTTGCCTATTGCTTAGCAATTTCACTGCTGGGTTTATACCCAAGTGATATGAGTACATATGTCCACCAAAAAACATGCACTCGAATGTGTTTAGCAGTGTTATTCATCATGGCCCCAAACTGAAAACAATTCAGCATCCATATGATGTAATATATCCAGACCATGGAATAGTATACATCAATGAAAAAATAAACAATTGATCCATGCAGCAACTGGGATTGATCTCACAGAAAATGTGTAAAAAAAGTAAGATACACGGGCCGCCCGGTGGTGCAGCGGTTAAGTTCGCGCTTGGCAGCCCCGGGTTCGCTGGTTCGGATCCCGGGCTCCTGCCGACATCACTGCCTGTCACCCATGCCGTGGCGGTGTCCCATATAAAGTGGAGGAAGATGGGCACAGATGTTAGCCCAGGGCCAGTCTTCCTCAGCAAAAAGAGGAGGTTCGGCAGTGGATGTTAGCTCAGGGCTGGTCTTCCTCGCAAAAAAAAAAAAAAAAAAGTAAGATACAAGAGAGCATATGCTGTATGTTCTGTTTATGTGAATTTCAAAAACAGACAAAACTGTTACCATTTACCTATTGGGGGTTATCCACAGGTAGCAACAGAGGGATCTACTGGTGCTAGAAATGGTCTTCATCTGGGAGGTGATTGCACAGGGAGATAGATGTGTGTATATGTAAAAAGTCATCAAGCTGTATATTTAAAACTTGTGTGTTTTACTATATGCAAAGTATACTTCAATTTAAAAATTAAAAGGCAAAATAAAGACATTTCCATGCAAAACAAAAACGAAAAAGGGATTTGTAGACAGATAAACCTAGTTATAAATTTTGAAAGTAGAATGAGGATCATGATACTTTACAGGGCTAATACAATGATTGGAGATAGTGTATGTGAAGTGTCTAGGCAGGCTGGCGTTTTTTTATGGGATCAATAATTTGCAGATATACTTATAACCTCTGGGCCAGTGCCTCTCAAGTTTTTATGTGCATCACGGAGATTTTGTTAAAATTCAGACTCTGATTCTGTCGGTCTGGGATGAGGCCTGAAATCCTATATTTTTGAAAAGCTCCCAGGTAATGCCAATGTTGCTTGTCCATGGACCATACGTTGAGCAGCAATGGATAGAAATGGGGATGAATGGAGTTTATCAGCAGGAGACAGGTCTTGATCAAATCCATGTTTTAAAAGGTAATTCTGCTAGCAATTTACAAGATAGATTTTAGGAGAAGGAAATGACAAATCCGAAAGAGAGATAATACATCCCTGAATGAGGAAAGGGAAAGGGGACTGGAAAGTGGAAAAAGAGAAACATTTTGCAGAATCATCAAGACTTGGCATTTCATAGAATTTTAGGAGTAATGAGAGAAAGTCATCAAAAACAGCTTGAGATTTTTAGCTTCAGTGACCAAATAGATAAACATACATCAGTTATAATTATTTTATCAGATTCATTTGATTAAAATTGAGCTCAAGAGGAATGGATGTCAAAACAATAATTTTTTTTTTTTCAGTCTGGGTCACCTTAGCAGAGAATGAACCAAGGGGAAATAGTATAGTGGGCAGTTTAATAGTTGTGTTAAAGAGAAAGCTATAAAGATAAGAGGTTGTGTAAGTCAGCTTTGCTGCGTTAACAAATAACCCTAAAAGTCTCATTAGCTTAGAACAACAAAGGTTTATTGTATCTCTGCTTGGCTCTGCTTCACATGTTTTCATTCCAGTATCTAGGCTGAGGGAGCACACTCTTAGGAGCAAGAGAGCTGGAGGAAACATGCAATGGATCTTGAAGCTTCTTCTCAAGTGTAGTACACATCATGTCTGTTATCATGCCATTTTCTAAACCAAGTCATGTGAATGAGCCTGGTGTCTATAAGGTGGGAGCATACACTTGTCCCACAGGGGCCACTGCAGGTCACATGGTCACAGACAGGGACGTGGAATCCTCTTACAGGAAAAAGTTGAGACAAGTTGGAAGAATGATGCAATCTACGATAGGAATGTACGCAGGCAAAGAACCCAGATCCTCTGCATCCCCTTTATGCCTATAACCAACCCTACCTCTGGAATTTTTTCTTAATTCAACAACTAAATATCCTCAGCATAAAATCTTTCATTAAAATGTGGCAAAATGGACAGATTTCAATTTCCTCTCTTAATGAGCACTTAAATGTTCCAAACTCTACAGGGGAGGGGAAGAGGAGAAGCCAGGGGGTGTGGAAGAAAAACCATTACCAGATAATTAGCCTCAGAGTAATCAAGAGTTGGCTGAATTCTCTCCTGACCTTTGCTATATTTAGTATGTGTCTTAAGAGAATGGTTGAGCTATTAGGTGACCCAATCCCTGTGTGCTCACATTACTCAAGTTTTTTATGCTCTGTTGATGGAAGAATGAAAATACAAGTAGTGTTTTAATTTTCTAGGAATCTTCACTATGGGAAATATCTAGATCTTAAAGGAAAATTAAATGTAGATAATTCATACAGCCCAGAAATTATTTAAAATTTCAAAACTTCCAGGTTGTGTCCATTGATGTTCAGTGCATTGATAAGCTAAATACTAATTACGCCAATCAGTTCAAAGAAGAGGGTTTTGCCTAAATGCTCTGGATATTTCTCATAAAATGATTGACATAAATTTGAGGATTTGCAAAATAATATCTTCACTTTCTGCTTTGATTCGAAACAGTTCTCTACCTCTCCATGCATGATCGGAGCGTGGTTTCTGAAATTTTGGCTTTTTCAAACCAAAGATAAAGCTATGGTCATGCATATCACATTTCTTTTATTTTTCAATCACTGTTCTTAACAGGACGAGAGAATGATTCAGCGAAGAATGAAATAAAAATTGAGGCAGAGTCCCAGAGCTCATATATGGAAACAGAAGGTACTGAAACCAGAATATATTGTTATCGGAGAATGAGGTGAAACTGTGAACCATGACTTCTCTGTATACTTGTGTGTGTGAGTGGTGTGTGTGTGTGTTTTAGGCAATGATGACTAGAGCATGGCAACGGTGTTCTGCTCTGTGTGCCTGTTGAAACTTAGAGGGAAAAAGAACTTTAACTTTTTATGCTTTAGTCACTGTATTTTCTCAATGATTCCAACTAAAACAACCCTAAGTATCCTTTTGTCTAACTCTACTTAGAGCCTTCATCAAACCAAGAAGATGCCACGATTGTGGATCAACCAGAGGTGATTCCACTAACAGATGACCAAGAAGAAAAAGAAGGTGAAAAAGGTAGGACCACTCTTAAATTAACCCATCAAGAATAGAGAGTTTCTTTGGATTCCTGCCTAGAATTCAACCCTCACTTATCCACATGCAATTGCAGCCTGTAAAGGGAGGAAATGAACATTTCTTTAATCCTAAACCTACTTTTAAGAGTAGAATAAAATCTAGAAGTGGCAAAAGGAGATACTTGTAACAATTTTTTGTCCTTCCAAATAGTGTAAAGATGTATTTATTCATGGATTCAATTTAATTTAAAGTTTATAGTATTGATAAAGCCTATAAGAGATCGAAATTATGGACTACCTGGATAAGAGTCTTAGAAAATCTGAGATGGCTTTAAAACAAATAGATTAACCTTTTGTATTGATTTCATTCTGACATCCTTCATATGGTAGTGATTAAGGAAGCAATTTGTGTAAAATATGCATATTATATGAACCTTCTAAATTGCAAGCTGTATGCGCTAATATTAGGATGCAATAATATTGAATACTGTTAAAAACATGTGAGATTAAAATGATTTCTGAAGACATGGGAGGAACAAACACTTTGTAAAATTTGAAGCAGTATTTGGGACAAGAAGCCAATATATTGGAGTAAAAATAGACATCTTTTTAAAAAATCTATTTAAAAAAACTATTATCAAAGAATTTAGTGTTTATTGAAGAACTTGAAGAATTCCATTTTCAAATATAAAGCAATCTCTTAAAAGAAGCTCTAACATGAAATAAAAAATGAAATAATTTGTCTCTTAAATCATGCTGCTTTTAAATAAATGTGTGTTTGCAAAGCAGTTACAAAGTAATAACTTGACAGGCCTTGTTTACAGAACACAATGATCAATTTTGCTTCCAAATTCAAATGTAGACATGATCTCAACTGTAAAATCAGGTCAATAGTAACTACAGCTTCCAAACTATGGACTCTTCTTGGCAGGGGCATTCACACAGTTTAGTTACTAAGCCGCGTTAGTGATTTTGACATCATTTTTTTGTTTCCACTGTATTTAGAGCACAATATTCTTCCCTGTCTATGCCTCTAGTGACCTTTTCTCTATTGCAAATCCTAGTTCAGGCGCATGACACCATGTTCCTGGAAAGTCAAGTAAACGGTATATTGGAAGTATTTTATGTCTGACAATGATAATAGAGAATTGATACAACCGTTACTTCAGATACAGATTCATGTCATTGCTCCCTTCAGCTGTACTTCTAACATGTAAAATACATAATGCCGTGCCTATTTGCTTAATTTCTCTGCAGCAGAAATTACTTACTTTTATATTATGCTTCAAGACATGAAAATGAGAAACATCAAACAAAACTGTTACATTTTCCTCTTTTTAACTTGACCTACAAGGGAAAAGCTCTAGTTCAGCGTACGCTGATGTGTCACCCTTCTGCCAATGGCTTCTCCGGCATTTAGCACTCTTCCAATTAAGGACAAATTAAATCCCCACTTTTCCCCTCTCCCTTGTAGGATACCCATCCTCTTCTGCAAATGGTGGAACGGCATGTGAGAAACAAGGGAGGTCAAACTCCGCTACTTGCTTGTAAAAACTTTGAAGTTGAATTTATTAAAATTCGATGTTTCTCTGTAGGAGAGTAACAACGCCTGTGGGCTTGAATTAGAATTTTCCATTCCTTCTTTACCACAGATACTTAACTTGGCCCTGTTTAAATTTGAAATAACTTAAATTGCATCACTTTTATCATCTTATTCTTCACTTCAAAGTAAGAGTTAAAAGCTATGCTGTTACAAATACGAAAAATAACCAAAGGAAAATGAGACAATGTAGGTTCAGAGTGCTGTGCAGTTGCTTTGCCCCCTGCTGACAAGCTGCATGACCTCGGGCAAGTTATTTAACCTTTCAGTGTCTCGGTTTCCTTATCTGTAAGATGGTGATGACAAAAGTACCTGTCACACACGGTTGTGATAAAAATTGAACGAGTTAACACATGTAAAGCAATTACAACAATACCTGGCACTCAGGAAGCACTTCAGACGTGTTTAGTATTTATCATAATTTGATAAATCGGTGACGATCTCAAGAGAACCCACATGTGGAGTTCCTCAAGTCCATTCATTGTCCTTCCTGATTATTTTCAATCCATAAAACTCCACATATTCTACATTATCCTTCAGCAACAAGTTGTTCTGCACATTTCGTTTTCAGCACCTTCTCCGGTAGGCAGTTTCGATATGCATATTTTATTCTGTAAAGATAGCACAAGTGATGAAAGGGTGAGGCATTTCCCTTACTTATAAAGCTCTTTTTCTTTGTCAAGATCTCTGTCTTCTGTTTGAGAAATGCTGATTCAACCATAATTTCTATTTTTTTAAAAAGATGCCATTGATTATTCATAGATCCACAGAATAGAAGTAATAAATAAATTCACAGTATTAGAAATTTTTTTTGCTTTCTTTTGATTTATGTAGTTATTAAAGCATCTTGTTTGAAAACATTTTGAGGATATAGCTCCAGGTTTTGTGTATATTCACAGTGTCTCTTAATGGAAAGTTGCACATATATATATTAGAATTACTCTTATCTGCAAATAAAAACCAATAAGCATTCTCTTACATTTGTAGGGGTATTCTTTACAGTTTTAGAAATATTGGTTCTCTTTTATTTTGAGAATCTTCCTAAGGAGACAGAAAGTGGTTCCTTTCAAAAAATTCCATACCAGGAAAAATGTATAACCTTTTTCTCTCATTTTGTAGCATTCTATAAGATTAGAAAAGGTAGATAATCTTCAGGATACATCTTCTATGGCTCCCAGGTGTATGGGCACAGATGTTGCAACATTAAGTTTTGAAGTTAGCTCTACCAAAATATGGGTTTTGAAAAGAAGAGAAAATACTCAGCAGAAGTTCATGCTGATAAAATTATACAATAGCACAATGGACATGTCCCTAGGAGACCTGAAATACAAAAATTTCAACAGGCATAAAGTGAGGTTTCACATATGGCAGCTTTTCTCATATAGCCACATTGCCTCTTCCTAAATGAGTCCAGCTTTATGCTTTTCCAGCAGGATTTGCAGCACATACGAAATTCAGTAAAATAACATCATTTAGGTTAATAACCAAACAGGAAAGTAATATTATAGGAGATCTCCTCTAAAAAGGATCTCATGTTTTAGCATAAAATATATACCAGGCATTAAAATGGTTTTTTTTGAAGATTTTTATTTATAGTTGAATTTAGAAATATTTGACATAAAATCTTAACCATATCAACATTGTATCATTACTATATCACATAATTTTCATATGTTTTATTATGAATATATTGGATGTTTTCTCCAAGTGTTATATAGAATGTATACATCCCAATTATTTTTCTCATATCAATTAATAAGTATAATTATTACTGGAATTATAATGGAATAGTAATCCTTTATCTATTTACCTAAGGTTGTCCAAAATGTTGATGGAGACTTAAGGTAAATTATGGTCTGAGGTCTTCTTGGAAAAAGATGGATATTGGAAAGCATGGAAGTAGAAAGTGAAGTGCAAGCCAGCAACAAGTATAAATTATCATGTCCTTAGGTTCATATTTTGTCCTCGGCAGGACCGTATAACAAAGTGTACAGAGATCTGTGGCTTCTAGCTCTGGATGTGTGATTCCTGGCAATTTGTTAACTTCTGTGAATCCCAGTTTCTGAGGTAGTAAGATAAAGGGCATGAACTCAATAATGCAGTTATTAGGTTCTCCAATTTTATAAATTTTCTCAGAAGACCAGTTCTGAAGAACCACATTCTTGATGAAGCAAGAGGTGAAGACATGGGAGCCAATGGCCATCAATACACTGAGAAAGCTGAAATCATAGGTTTTACTCAGTTTTATTTATGGTATTCTATTGATAAAAATGCAGAGGTGCCCTAGACCAGACAAAAAGATCAGCCAAATTAACCATATTGTATTTCACTACTTAACCAATAAATGAACAGCTAATTATTCCCCGGAGATAGTTTCAATGGGAAAAATATCCCTTTTAGCTCAAATTAGCTTTACTCATAAACTCCGCTCAGAACTAGGCTGGATTTCCATCACCATTTTTCTTAGTCCACGAGGGAAACATCTTTTCTTGCAGCAACTCTGGCCACTGTTTCATCTTTCGGTGAACACATAGTGAACCACTTTCTCTTCTGCCCCTACCAATCAAATCCATTTGAGATTTATTTTGTCTACAAAGCACCACTACACAGCCCTTGGTGTTTTCCATTATTGATGGCATTCTTACTTTGCTGACAGAGCCCTTTTCTCTCTACTTGAAAAGCAGGCTCCACACACATTGCTGCAACACAGCATCCGCGATGTTCAGTTTTCATGCTCCAGTCCACGTTCTTTGCTACAGAGAATCAGAATTTGGGCATATTTTTGATTCAGGCAAGATATTATATGAACTTGCATCTTAATTAATTAACTTACTGGAACTATATTTTCAGAAGGTTTTTATAATTCATCTTTTCAAATGAAGTCAACTTTAGTGATGCTGTATATTTCACATTAGCAGCACTATAATTTAGGTTTTTAGGGCAGTTTCATTTTCAGATAGTTTCTTCTGCTATTGGCCCTCTTTCCTAATCATATTTTGTAGCTGGAACTTGTCAACCAAAATGTTTTTTTTAGGATACAAGCTAAATTAATAATGCTGGTCCCTGTTCAGGTTTTGTGAATATTTTAAGTGTTTAATGAAATTCCTTTTATTGGTTAAATACATTGAACAAAAAAGTTATAAAATTTTAAGCTAAATTATTTAGTTTTTCTGCATTTCTATATGTATGCATATAGAACCAGTTCTTTCAAATTATACTGTATAAGATAAGAAGTAGAGATACAATTTTTATATTTACATTTAACATGATTTTTTAAAATTTATTTTTAGAATGCTGAGAAGTAGGGTCCTTGCCAGCAGACTGGTACACCATTTCCTACTGCATATCACATAACCAAGAGTGATCAATTGGTTCATTCATTCATTCAATCAACAAATACTTATCAAGCACCTAATATTGATGTATATAGTCAATAAGGACTATATACGTATTACATTTATTGCACTCTGCTGGCCTTTGGTAAAGGATTCACGTGGAATAGTGAAAAAAGTATAGGAAATAAGAATTATGTATATAAAAGTAAGAAAACTATATATTATATAGTTTGCTTATTACAATGTATACACATTTTGCTTATTTTATATATGTGATTTATATATGCAAATTATACATATTATGTATTATGATATGTAATATATTTTACTTATAGATATTACATATGTATTTTTTTGCCTACTTTAATATATATAATTCATGTTTCCTATGCTTTTTTTTCTATTATATGTGAATCATATACCAAAGGACGATGTGTGTGTGTACGTGTGTCTATTTTCATAGGGTTAAGATTTACGGTCTAATTTTTAGTGCTGGCTTTGACATTCACTAGCTATAACCATAAATAAGCTGCTTAAGCTTCTAGGAGCCTCAGTTTCCTCTTGAGTGAGAGAGGTACTTATCCTCAGTCTCTTTAGAGTTGTTGAAAAGATGATATAAAACAATTTTTTGAAGAATGTTCTGTGGCCTCTACCAGGGGACGGCATACTACGACCCACAGGCCAAATATGGCCTGCTGCCTCTTTTCGTACAGCTTGTGAGCTAAGAATGGTTTTTTAAATTGTTGGAAAAAAAGAAGCAGAATTTGTGAGACATGCAAATTACATTAAATTCAAATTTCAGTGTCCACAAATAAAATTTTATTAAAACACACAAAGCCTAAAACATTTGCTATCTGGCCCTTTACAGAAAAAAATTTGCCAACCCCTACCCTATAGCAAATGTGAATATGACCCAAATTACCCTGAGTGTGAAACCCCTTGTTTTCATGCAGGAACTCCTAAATGAAGCAGTCTTTATCAATGCACCAGACATATACGCATGCATATTCTGCTGGTACTGGGAAACTGGTTTATTCCCACGATGCCTTGCCCCTCTGTAGGCACAGCGTTTGCTCTGTCTATACCCGTCCTCAGGCTGGTGGATTGGAAGAAAATAGCTCCCTCTGATGTCAGCCTCCACTAGAGGGGTCCCAAAGCAGCGTGGCGTGGGCCACAAGCATTTCAGGCTGTAGATGGTGTGAAATCATCCCTACTGCCCTGTACTCAGAGGTCTACTCCCTCTGACTTGGCCTTGTTACCTGGGCACACTCATTTTGCTTGGCTCTTTCTCCCTTCGAATAAAAATTCATTTCCTTTAAACACATTTTTTCGCCACTGTATTTAAAAGGGGGTTTCACCTACTCACCAGTGAATTGATCTTTGATTTCTGTGAGTATACTACAAGTGAGACTCGCATTATGACTGTGAACTAAGTATCATAATCATAACCATGTTTACAGAAAGACCATTAAGGTGACAGAACTAACAAATGTAGGTCTAATCTATAAATTGAGTGGAGTACACAGTTAAATATTGTAATAATATGGATGTGTAAATATGTTCATTTACACATTTTGTTGTTGTAAAGACTAAAATGTTGTCAACCCAAATCTTAACATATAACCTTAAGCTCACATATTGGTTGTAGTATCTGCTTTCAAAGACCAGAGAAGCTCAACATCTATTTTAAAAGGTTTTAAAAAAAAAAACAAATAGGGGCCGGCCGGGTGATGTAGCAGTTAAGTTGGCGTGTTCCGCTTTGGCAGTCCCAGGTTCACCAGTTTGAATGCTGGGCACAGACCTACTCATTGCTCATTCAAGCCATGCTGAGGCAGAGTCTCACACAGAAAAAGTAGAAGGGCCTAGAACTAGGATGTACAACTATGTACTGGGGCTTTGGGGAGAAAAAGAGGAAGATTGGCAACAGATGTTAGCTCAGGGCCAACCTTCCTCAAAAAAAATAATAATAAAATAACAAATAGGCACAAACTACTATGTCATATATATAGGATAAAATATTCACTGTGCTTGGGTTTAAATTTCACCACTTCACTTGACTCTTCAGATGAAGGAAATTCCAGACCCTATTGGTTGTACAATCTGATTTGGATTTCACATTTAAGTGCTACCTTTCTCTCTATTTTAGAAGGAAGCTCAATTTCTCTTCATTACTCTTTATACTTCAGATGCCTTCATTTCAGCACAGTATGTAAAGAGCAGGTGGTATAAGGAGTATTTTGAATGTTAATTATTTTTTTCATTTATTTCACTGTGAGGATTTACCTTTCAATGTGTTTTTATAATCAGGATGGAAACAATTAGGGAGCTTGCTGCTCGAATGTTTCACTACATTTATTTTATGACATCTGCTGCAATTATTTTAAAAAATAGGAAAAGGGAGGTAAGCATTTTAACAATAGCAAGGGGTTTGGGTTGATTGTATACAGTTGCTTTATTTCATTGTGAATCTTCAAAGGAAATGTTGTTGAGATGAATTAGTCATGTTTCTAACCAATAAATATCATCTCATTGTTAGAGCTAACATTTTTGACACAGAAGCACGTCTGCTCATTTTTCAGACATGTTCTCATAGTTGATTAGCCTTGGATTTTAATTGGGGCTAATAAAAAAACCCTTCAGGGAAATAGGAATGAAAGGGAAAAACTGGATATTTCTTCTTAAAGACATATTTCAAAGGAGAATGTTCCTTTTCCATTTATCATGTTTAGTTTAATCCTCAAAGATACACAAAATTTACTTCACCTGTCCTTCATTTTTCATATACTTTCAAATATAGTTTATAAAATAATAATATTCTGGATTAAGAGATGCATGGTTCATAATATAATAAGATGACATATAATTTCAAAGTAAGGGAGTACTTTTCAAAATTGATATAGTCATTTCATACTGTGTTACATTACTCTTGTTTTTCCCATTAACAAAATATTGTAGACAACCTTATGCAATCAGAAAATAAAACTTGCATAAAATCTAGTAATTATATCTAATTAGATAGGATAAATAAAGACAAGATAAATATAATGTGTGTGTCTGTGCGTGTGTGTGAGAGAGAGGCAAAAAGAGAGAGAGAGAAGGAGACAGAGAGAGACAAAGAGATTGTGAGTCTGAGATTTGAAGATGCTATGTTGCTAGCTTTAAAGATGGATGTGGAGGCCATGAGACAAAGAATGCAGGCAGCCTCTAAAAACAGGAATAGATAAGGAAATGGATTGTTCCCCAGAGCCTCCATAAGGAAGGCAACTCTGCCAATACCTTGATTTTAGCCCCATAAGACCCATTTCAGACTTCTGGTCTCCAGAACTGTCAGATAATAAATTTGTATTACGTTAAGATGCTAAGTCTGTGATAATTTGTCACAGCAGCAATAGGAAACTAATACATTACCTCTCGACGTGGTTTCTCCAAACCCTGTTGAAAAATTCAGGCTTGTCTTAATAGAGCCCCAGAGGAAGAGAGGTTCCAATATCTTTCCATGTTCTAGTTGGAAATTACCATAAAGTTATCCCTTCTTCTACAATCTATGCTAAATTAGGCAGCATTTTTATTATGACCCATCCCTTTTTAATGTCGGTCTCTGTTGGTTGCACAGCTGGATTTTAATTCAGGTAAATCTAATTACTGTGGCCACAGTAAGTGCCAATGGAAGTTATGCAGCTCTAGGAGAGTAGAAGAAAAGGAATTAAAGGCATTAAAGAAATGAAGGAAGGGAGGCGAGAAGGAGAAAGAAAGAGATGGGAAGAAAGGAGGGAAAGAAAGAGGAAGGATTGAAGGAAGAGAAAGAGTTGGTTTCTATTTTCTGGTCTGCAAAAAATAATTAAGGTAAGTATCCAACCAATACTTCTTGGAAATGGAGGAGATATAAAATTCATGTCCAACAAACTTTCCAATTTGGCTCTTCCTGACTGTTACCACAAAATGGGAATAGAGAATTTCTTGACCCTAATAGTTTTCTAATAGTTTAAGGCCAAACTGACCATAAGCATAGCTGATATGTTATCAACTCTGTGTACAGTGGCTCTCAAACTTAGGTGTGTTTAAGAGAGTGTTTGTTAAAAACAGATTCCTGGACCCCACCCCCAAAGATTCTGATACAGTAGGTCTTGTTAGGCTTGGGGATCTGCACTTCTCACAAGCTCCCAGGTGATGGTGATGCTGCTGGTCTATGGACCACATTTTTGAATGGCATTACTACTCTAGTATTTTGCATCCAAATGTAGAGCATTTCCTTTGAAACTCCCTTAGGCCTTTACCTCCGCCTTATTTTTGTTGGGGAAGTGGAGTGTTTGAACAAGGCAAAGATGGTAGGTAGATAGATAGATAGATAGATAGATAGATAGATAGATAGATAGATAGATAGATGATATAGGTAAATAGATAGAAAGGTAGATAATATAGAATATACCCCTTCTCAGTAGATCCAAATCACCTGAAAGCCTTGTTACAGCATGAATTGCTGGGCCCTGTACCTTGAGTTCCAGATTCAGTAGATCTGGGGTTGGCAGGCAGGCAAGAGTTTGCATTTTTAACAAGTTCCCAGATGATGCTGATGCTGCTGGTTCAGGGACCACACTTTGAGGACCACTGACAAAGCCCTTGTTCGTTATCCAAATCAGCTGACTCACATCAGGCACCGTGGGAGGAGATGCTCTTTTAGCATCATCGTGGATTCCCAGGACCAGCAGCTGGGATACTGGACATTAGAGTAGCTGTGGTAAGGATAGGGACCTCTTCTCAGCTTGAACCCCAGTTTGTCTGAGCTCAGCTGCCCGTAAGCCTCTCTTCCCACATGTGTTCTCCTTGTGGCACAGTGCTTCCCTCCCACAGAGGCAGGTCTGGGAGCTGATGTGGAAGAGGGAACAGAGACTGCATGCTCAGTTAGGAGGGTGCAGACGAGGACTGCGTTTGTCCATGGGAGAGCAGATCTGGGGCACTCCAACAGCATCCTGCTATACATTTGAGTTGTGTATCTGAAAAATGTGCTTACTACTGAAGGATCATTCTTTCCTGGTTTTGATGAAAAGAAAATAATGAAGATAAAAAAAATTTTCCCATCATTTTAGTAGTTTTACCCATCTTCAGACACAGAAGCAAGACAGAACAGCAGGAAAGAAAATGGCATTCCCTCTGCAAAGGTTGAAAAAAAGGACAAAAATAGGATTTGGGGCATAACCGCTGCTCAACTTGCAGGAGTTAACCCACACGAAGTAAAAATAAACTGTGATTTAGCAGTCCTCTATCTGATTTAAGTCAGTTTCTCTTCCAAAATCTAACATTTTCTCAGCTGAATTTGAGGGGATTAGTTATTTAAAAAAAATAAAAGAAGGAGAAACCGAACAGGACCTTTGGAGCAACGCACATAAGCTGTTTGCCATATTGAATCAACACCTGGGGCATTGATTTGAAAGCTAAACGCAGGCTGTTCACCTGGATTGCCAAGTGTAATGGAAGCAACTGTCTGGCTGACAGCATCAGAGCGAACACGCTTCGCCAGGGCTCCATCCGAAACCGCCTTTGAGGATCGCAGATAACCTGAAGAGAAGTACAGAGGTTGTTCTGAAATCTAATTCCGTTTTCGGGGCGTATCTTTCTCTCCTTCCCATAAACTACCTGTGATTTCTAATTAGAACTGCTTTTCTAAACCAAGCGGACCTAATTCCCCTTTCTCCCTCAAAACTGCGTCCCTCTTTTGGTGTTGAGGTCTGACTTTGCTTATTCCCTAAGCACTGTTGTTGCTTAGTCCTCTGAGCTTGCTGGGCTTGCCTTTCCCCACACTCCGAGTGGTAATAGTCTCGTTGACCCAGTAATTAAAGAAATCCTGTAAGTTTCCACTCTGGCTAGCTGCCCTCCTTCTTCTCCCCTATTGTTCTTGTAGGAACACCACCAGCAGATGGTTAGAGATTTTTCACCCTTTCAAAAGCTTTATATTTTTCCCATCTCATCAAGCATATCTCAGCCAAATGTAATTAGCTTAAGGCTTTTGAGCCCTCACGGGAGATCAGTTAAAGACCTGAGCAATTTCAATAAAGAGCTTGAAAAGCAAATCCTGGAAGGCTACCACAGGAGAGCCTCTATTATTTAGAAGCAAAGAAGGCTCTCCTTCTCCCCATCCCTCCTACTTTTGGCTTTTTAAATTCTTAGAATATTCATGAGGACTCCAGGGCTTTGGAGCTCTATTTGGACCATTATTGGGTAGGTGGGATATTTAAGCTCTCTTCAGCGAGGTCAGTGTTTGGTTCCTTTTAATTGATTTCAATCAAGAGGCGCTTTTTGGGTAGCCCTAAGTTGCTCCCAAATGGCAGTTTGTTTGCTAAATCTCTTAGCCTTTTCATTCAGTTTTTTCTCCTGATTATTGGAAACTAGCTGGTAAGCCTTCTTTGTAGTTCCGAGCATTTGATACGAAGGCTAAATTAATTAACTGCAATACATATTTGCACCCTGCCTTTAAGTGGTGGTGAACCCCCTTTATTTCTGAAGAGCCACATGTATTGCAGCAGTTGATCCCACAGCCCAAGCCCTTTTTCCCCCATACTTGGGAAAAAGCAAGTTTTTGAGACCAACTTAAATTCTATTTTTATTGAAATGCAGTGAAGTAGCGCTTAAGAATGTGAAGCACAGATTTTTCGTGGGTTGTTAGGGGAGGGGCATGGGCTCACCCTTGAATTGTGTGATGTGTATTTTCCCCAAGCACTCAAGTGGGAGGCTCTGAGCCTCAGGTGTTGGGTAGTAGGATGATTGAGTGTGTTCTCATGTCAGTTTCTCATTACCAAGATTTGGGCAAAAGGGGAATTAGTCTTTGTAAATCCACTACCATCTTTTTCAGATAAAAGACGCCAATGCCAACATTTGATTAGAATGACTTTTTTTGTCTCAATGAGCTAATCAGTTTCTTTTTGAATACTGATGCATAAATATGGATATGTGCCTATAATGAAGATTTTATATATGTGCCACAACTTTAGAGGACATTATAATCACAATTTAGTGGAAAATTCCTTTCAAAACATGGGAAGTGTGTTCTGAGCAGTGGTATACCGTGGAGTAGGCTTGTAAAGCAGACCCAAAACACTTATAAATTAACTTATTGTTGTCTCCAAAGCATGACAATGTTTGAAGTACAAACTGACTTACAAAAAGATATAAGCAGGGTGAAAGTTTTCTGTAGGTAGGACAAATGAGAACTTGGTCTTTTATAGATGCTTTTTATAAATGTTAGTTTTGCATAGAAGAATAGAAAATTAATTACAGTAAAGCGACACTATTATTGCTTTGAATACATTAAGCCCAAAGAAACTAGACTATCCCAGTCAGCAGGACAGTTCTGAATCACAGAAACTAGTTATATTGGTGAAGAATGGGTAAGATAAAGAAGGAAGGAAAAGAAATTGCTGACAAGACCTTCACTTTGTAACAAGATCCAGCGAGGCACAAGGACTATTAGCAAACTTGATGTCCAGAAAATATCTTCTGTAGAGCTCCTTATACAACAGTTTTCCATTAGCCAGAGGGCTGTAGGCAGGATAATGTTGGTACATTCCATTTTCCAAATAACTGATGCTTAATCAGAAAACTTTGGGGGCCAGTTATCACTCTTTTAGAAATTTCCAAAATGGTGATATTCATTTTCCTTTATTTTGAAGATGTAGAAATTCAGGGTGTGAGGAGTTAATGTACTTGGCCAGGGTCATACCTTTAGTTGGTGGAGCCAGGACGTGACATGTGTTGTCTAAGTTGTGGGCCAGCATTCTTTCCACCCTACCCTTTTCCCCTGTAAGCTGCTCTAAGAGGTTGTGCCTAATGGAGTATGATCTCAAGGAGGCGTCTGCTACATTTCAGCTTAGCTCTTTTCTGAAATGGTAAAATCACCCTCCTGTAAATCTTGGAGTTGGAATTGATCCCGGAGGTCACCCAGTTTAACCTTCTGCCCTGATGCACAAAGGCCCTATTCCTTCCCAGCGGATGCTGTAGCCTCTGCTATGGGACATACATGATGGGGAACTCACTACAGTTCATAACACTTCTTCCATTCCCCCAATGATTCTGAGTGTTCATAACTGGACTTGACTTTCCTGTAGCTTCTGCTCATCCATCCCAGTTCTGCCCCGCATAGGGAACTGAAATGAGCCTGGCCCATACAGCGAGAGCCCCTTGAGTATTTGAAGGCAGTTTGCAGAGTCACCACCTATATCTTCTTGTTATTCACTTAATTCATTCCTTACTTATTCCAAACACCCCTCATATTACAAGGTTTTCAAATCCTTCATCATCTTGGCTGTGTACCTCTAAGCAAGCTAGATTTGCCAACTTCTCTCTCAAAACATGGATATAGAATTGCACACAATGATCCAGACCTTCATTTGTCAAATCAAAAGCTAGAGATTTATTTTTAAAAGAAATTGCTTCAGGGGCCGCCTGGTGGCGCAGCGGTTTAGTCCGCGCTTGGCAGCCCAGGGTTCGCGAGTTCGGATCCCGGGCGCCCGCCGACGCACTGCCTGTCAGCCACGCCGTGGTGGCATCCCATATAAAGTGGAGGAAGATGGGCACGGATGTTAGCCCAGGGCCAGTCTTCCTCAGCAAAAAGGGGAAGATTGGCAACAGATGTTAGCTCAGGGCTGGTCTTCCCCACAAAAAAAAAAAAAGAAATTGCTTCAAGCCCTGGCAACTCTATGTATGAACATCTCCCTGGGTGAGATGATGAAGTATCCAAGCAGTGACACCAAGAGCCAGCCTGATTCTGCACCAGACCATCCGAGCTCGCAGGCACGCTCTTCTCTAATGGGCCATGAGCAAGTTATTTACCCTGGACTTGGTTTCCCCAACTGTAAATGTGGATAACAGTAGTATCTACCTCAGAGGATTGCTAATAAGGAAAATATGATTTAATATGTGTAACATTCTAGCAATACCCCCAGGCACATAGTAAACTCAATCATTATTAATTATTGTTATCGTTGTTCTGAACAGAAGCCCATACTCCCAACCACAGAAAATCCTCACATTTTTGTGATGACCAGTGAGAAACCTAAGAACTACAGGAACATCCAATTAAATGTTAGCTCTGCCCTATAATTTCTTGGCTAATCTACTCCCTTAGTCCCTGCAAGCACAATGTAGGACCACAAGGTGCCCCGAGAGGCATCCAGCTACTTTCATTCTCCATATGTGCCCCAGCTAGAAGTCTAGTAGTTTTCCTTTGACTGCTGACATCTTTGATAGTGAGACCCCATTAAAGGGAAGCAGCTGATCAAGAGAAACACCCTGCAGTCCTTGGCTTCTGGTAGATGTGCTATATCATGAGAATGCATCTGTCACAGCTGGTTCTGTCCCCTTGCGGAAAGGACAGGGCCATACAAACAACTCCAAAATCCGGCACAAATGGGCTTACAAACTTAAGGAATAAAACATTAATACAGGTGGATCTACGTGTACCCACTGACATTATTTTTACTTAGACACCAAATAGTAAATGCGGCAGCATATATAACATGACAGTCATAATGATGGTTGACATTTGTATAGAAACATGGCAAAAACAGAAATATGTCCTAATCCCAGGAGCATAGAAACAGCTATCCCTCAGCATGGAGATTTCAAGTTTCAGGATTTATCATTAATTCCATTCCTTTGCTCGTGTTCTTTGTTACGGGGTTTTATATTTACTAGAACGTCTTCCAACTCTTGCTATTGGAATCAAAGCATACTATAAAGCAGGAGACAGAAACAGCATCCCCCACCTTGCTCTGTATCATTCCCTCCACCTCCCATCCTATAAAGAAACTCAAAATCCCCAAAGAAGTCACATTCTCGAGAGAAGGACTGGATTGAGGACAAACAGAAATCTGGATTCTGGCAAATCAGTAACTGGAAGGAATTGCTGAGAGAGACAGTGGTAACTCTTTTTAATCCTTCTAGGTCGTTCCTGCTTCAATCTTAGACTATAATGGCAGAAGTCCTATTTTTCTCTCTACTGTCCTTGATTTTAAATGCCAGGGTTGAGGTTCTTGCTTTATATAAGCTACATTATCAATGGTGTCTGAATTATTGTTAAGATTCTTAATGACTATGAAAATCTCACCTTACAAAAAGACGAGAGAGAGAGAACCAGGTGGGCCTATGAGGCAGGTCCTGGTGTGTTTGGTTTACCCCACAGCACCACACAGTCTAACTGCAGGCAGCTAACCTTCAAAGGCCCTTCTCTGCAGGGCTCACACAGCACCAGCATCTTGTGACATTTTGTGCTGGGTACAGAATCTCACAGGTGCTTACCTCTTATCTCAGCATATGCCAGTGATCACAGCCACAAAGACCAGGGGACAGAATATAAAAAAACGGTGCTTCGTCTTCTTACCATTTTATCTTATTTTCCCTCTAGAATTTGTATTTTGTGCCAACCATATTGTAACAATAAAGGCAGTTCTAGAGAATAGGGGAAGAAGCACTATGACATTATATCAAACTGCTCTTGGCTTCACCTTCTTTAAAGTATGTTCATGTTTTCAGCTACAAGGAGGTTTCTGAAAGCCTCCTTCCCCTATCTGCCAAGTGTGCTGCTTCTGAGTTATGGTCCTTAGGGTTTTTAAGAGCTTAGGGGATGAGAGTCGTGTTGGGAGACAGCCTCCTCTCCATCCGTTGTTGGGGATAGTCTAGAAGCCCCTGGCAATCACTTTACCCCAATCGCATTTTGGGCCCTATGAATCCAGATTCCTCATGATTTGGATTATAGCAAATCAGGAACTGGAATAAAAGCAGCCAGATGAGGGAACACAGACTTGGGAACACAGAGACAGGGACTGTACCCTCTCAACACACAATTTTATATGGCCTTATCAAAACCAAGACCTTTCACCCAAATGATATTCACTCTTTACAAAACGAAGCTGATCCTTTTCAAATGGCAGAAATGCATTTGAAATATTTTACAAGCTGTGAGGAAGACCTTCCCTGAGCAAACCAAACCCCTTAAGCTTGGGACTTCGAGTATCTTATTCTAAGTGGGAAACGAGATGATTTGGGTAAACTTGTGCTGGGGCTATGTTGCTGGGGCAGAAATGTTTGGTGTCATTGGAAGCACTATGAACCTGGAATCTGAAAAAATATGTCCTAATCCAGAGTCTGGCTGTCTGCTCCCTATTGAACAATGGGGTGTGAGACCAAATACTGAGGATGAGACACTTGCTTGTTGAAAGTCTGTCATTGGTCACCATAGGTTGAAATCCCAGCAAAGTCTAGTGGTTCTGAGCAGTGCAAGTTGTTCTAAGGTGCAGAATATTGGTCTAGGCCTTCCTAGGAGCAGATGCTAAAATGGGATTTATTTGAGAAATGAAAGACATTTCTTAAGGGAAATGCCTGTGTGAGAGAAAAGAAGGGGGCTGATGAAGGCTGAGTGAGCCCTCAGACCACATGGTAATTGGGACTAAGTGAAGGAGACAGGGAAGGAACACAGGTGTGCAGTGTAAGAAAGTTTTGGCAAAGCACCTGGGAGTCCATGAGGCAAATTCAGCCAGGAACAGACCTGTTTTCATTCCCCTCAGTCCTTGGCTGAGAGCAGCCTGTGGGAAACACAGCCTCACAACAAATGAAATGATGGATTCCAGGGCCCAGCAGCTGGGCACTCGGTCGATTACGCTCCCTGTGACTGGAGGTCTGCAAGACGCATTCTCATGGCTGCCACACAGAGTCCTAGAAACTTGGATAAGCATCCAATAAATTACTTTACTTCTTAAGCACACAATGTGGGTGTGCAGCCAATTCTCAAAAACAAGTCCATTTTCCTCCTAAATTGATTATAAAATGTATGAACCAAGATTTAGACATGCAAAATTTCTTGCAAAACAATTGCTTTGAGAAGTTGTGTATTGTTATTGAGGGCTCTGAAGTCAATCCTAATTGTAGTCACATCTGAAGGTTAACTCTGTACTCCCCTTCCCTCCCCACTCTGGATATGTGTGTGGCAAGGAAAGCAAGACTGAGGCTGTGCAGAGAATTCCTCGTGAGAACATCTCAGGGGAGCCCCACGTGCCAAGCTTACCCTTCAGTGGATGTGAAGGACCAAAGGTCAGAAGATTTCTGTAGCAGCACCTCAGCTTGCACCTTCTTTTTCCCCCATATTCCTCACATACCACATAGAATGTAGGGAGCTTGTGTTCCCTTTTCTCTGACCCAGATTTCCCAAAGTAGTTCTCAGTTTTGATGAGTGAAGTTTCTCCTCTTCATGTTCTATCACTCTAAAAGGGTGCTAGTATATATAAAGGCAGAATGTTTGTAAGAACAACAACCCAATTCACTGCCTCTATAGTTATTTAGCACTATATATTCTGGGAATAGCAAGTATTTTGACACCAATGATTCCTCCCTTTTTGGGGACCAGAACAACAAAATTACTGGCTCTCTCTATATAATTGCTTTGGCACCTCATTCTGGAACATGCTTTTAGCAGCCAAGTGACCTTTGATCATCAAAGATCTGGAGAATATACTCATGCTCTCAGGTCACCAGGGATCATGCTTAGAGTCTGAGAGACAAATAGTGGTGCCTTATGGAAATACTCGGGAGCAAAATATGCCAGATAATTTGTATCACCTACATGTTTTACCATCTTTATACTTTTGGAACATGTGATGGATGCCTAGTTATGTCAAAAGTGTAATAATAGCCAGAGAATATGAAATGAAAAGGGAGGGTAAAGACTTCACTGCCATATCATAACTAATACATTGTTAATTGAAACAGTTATACGTATATGAACTTTTTAAAATGTGCAACCACATTTCTAACATAATTAAGTTTTAGCATTATGGGTTTTCCCCTGTATTGTCAAATTGAATTAAATGGGAACAATAACGTCATTAATGATTCTCACATGGACAACAACATATTAAAATTTATCCTTGATCATTCCTCTGCTCAGAAAACTATATTTGTGGCTATTATTTGCTTAAATTCAAGTTGTCCTAAGAAACACACATTTTACAATGAGCCTTAAACTGAGCTTGCTGGCTTCTGTGTTCTACCTGCCTCTGGTGATTAGTAGATACCAGAGGTCTCAGACCATTGGTAGATGGTATGCTTACTGGGTCAGGGGTGATGTATTTTGGAAAATAATGTTGTTCTATATCTGCAATATTGAACAGAGGCTGGGGGCTTCAACCTCACATTTTCAGCTTGGTTTAAAATCAAACAGGATATCAATTCAAGATTACAGGATGAACATATGTGTTCACTTCCCTCCCTCCAAAGCACCCCATTTGTAGTAAACCCCAATAGTGAAGAAATCAGGAGATGGGCAATGGATTCCAACAAATTTGTGAACGTTGAAAAGCAAATGGAAATATGTCAAAGATGAAACAGAGTCTAGAACAGACTGTCCGAGGCCACAGTGCAGAAAGAAGTAGATCTTCCATTTAGGGACCCAGGGAAGCTCAGGGTTGATGGACCCTGAGCAGTAGAGTGACCATATAATTTATTTTCTAAAGTAGGGTACTTTTGGAAGTAAAAGGTGGGACTGCCAGTGATTACACTGAGTAGGACAATAGATATAACCTGAGACTGTGCTGGGAAACTAGGATGTATGATCAGTAGGCAAGGCTCAGAAGAGGAGCCGGATATAGCGAGTTAACTGAAGTTCTCTTTGGAACAACCAAAGCAGTCAGCCTCCCCACCCTGGTACCTAAGGGAGCAGGGAGCTCAGTTATAAAGAAATCAAGCAAATAAAATGAGGAGAATTAGGGTTATTCGTGTGGATGCTACTATCCCAGATTAATGCCCCCTCACTCTGGCATTTGAGGGCCTGATGTCTGTCTCCTTGTCATTTTACCCTAAGGTAATACCCTGTCCATCAACACATACCACTCACTTATATAGAACTCCCACCCCATCAGAAACCTCCTTATGAGAGCAGTGAGCGGGAAGACAGACCCATGCCCCTATCAGAGGAAACCTGTACCACCCAGGTTTCTCATTCATGAATGTGAATGGCAACCTTGAATCAGCAGACATAAGAGGGAATCCAGCACTGAAAATGGGAACGAGTAAGAGAAAGATTGAAAAACAGAAGTAAAAGAAACAGATAATTCAGGGTAGTAATTTTAAAAAGAACTATCACAAGAAATAAAAAAGTCACTTATATTCTCTTAAAAGGAAAAGAAAATTTATCTTCAGAATAAGAGAATATAATTTAAAAAGCAACAATTAGAAAGAAGGGAATGCTTATGGGGCCAGCCCATTGGCACAGCGGTTTAGTTCTCACTTTGGCAGCCCGGGGTTTGCGGGTTTGGATCCCGGGTGCTGGCTGATGCACTGCTTGTCATCCATGCTGTGGCAGTGTCCCATATAAAGTAGAGGAAGATGGGCACGGATGTTAGCCCAGGGCCAGTCTTCCTCAGCAAAAAAAAGAGGAGGATTGGCAACGGATGTTAGCTCAGGGCTGGTCTTCCTCACAGACAAAAAAAGGAAAGTAAGGAAGTTTAAAATATAAAATGAAATTGCCAAAATTAAAAATAAAATCAATACATGAGCTGAAAGATAAAGTTGAGCAAAAAGACCAAGAAATGGAAAATATAAGAGAAAAGAAGTCTAATTATCAATTGAAGGAAAGTTCCCAGATCTGAAAGATGTGAATGAAAGGGCCCAATAAGTATTAACTGTATAAATGACAAGGGACTCATACTGAGATGCATCATCATGAAATTTCAGATTAGAAAATTAACAATAAAACAAACAACAGAAATCAGTCTCACAGAAGATTTTTTTTTGTGTGTGTGAGGAAGACCAGCCCTGAGCTAACATCCATTGCTAATCTTCCTCTTTTTTTGCTGAGGAAGACTGGCCCTGGGCTAACATCCGTGCCCATCTTCCTCTACTTTATATGGGATGCCACCACAGCATGGCTGGCAAGCAGTGAGTCGGCAGGCGCCCAGGATCCAAACCGGCGAACCCCGGGCTGCCAAGCGTGGACTAAACCGCTGCGCCCCTGGGCCGGCCCCCTCACAGAAGATTTTTTTTATCAGCAACTCTGAATATTAGATGTCAATAGAAGATAGCCTTCAAAGTTCTGGGGGAAAAATGGTTTTGAACTTGAATACCCTACTCTAATAAGGGTATTGCTAGAATAAATATATTTTAAGATATTCAAAGCCTCAAAAGTTTTTACCTCTAATACACTTTCTTAGGAAATTACTTGAGGAAGCAGACCAACAAAATGAGGGAGAAAACCAAAATAGAAGAAAACACAGGATCCAGTAAACACTACATTTGACCCAGAAAAGAAGGAAAATACTGTACAAGAAAATTTGCTCTAATATGATGCAAACTAAAATGTGGTACCATTTTAATCAATTTGACTTTGATGCAATGAACATCCCCTATTGAGTGACCCTAGCCATAACATCAGTTTTGTGGAGAAGATCCATGACCATAGTGCACTTGTTGACCCACTTGGAAACAATATTCATATCATTTTGTAAGATGGCCAACAATTTACACTTAGTTAATTCAGAAATGCAAAAGGATACATATGATACTCTATGCATAGATTAGATAATACTGGCAGATACAATAATCCTTAAAACCCTATCCTATTGCGTAACAAAGAAAGGAAATTAAATTTAATCCAACAATTTAAAGTATCTTTGGGAATTTAACCCCTCTCATGTATATTCTGTCTTTCATATTTTCTCCCCTTTCGTTATCCTCTGGCTTCCCTGGCAATGTCTTTGTGCCAACTAATAATTGAGCACCCTGCTGCCATCTAACACCAAAATCGGTCATCTGTTTCTCTCCAGTCCAGGCTTGGTGATTCTCTGATGACTCCACCCACCTTGACTCCAGTTGGCCCTTCAGTGTGACTGTGATTCCTAGTCCTTTCCCACTCCTGGTGGTTCATCTTGCACTTGTCAGCTACGGGATCAATGCTCCACATCTCACAACTCTGTGGGGCAGAATTGACATCAGTGCCCTTTGTAAATGTGCCATGCATGGCCTGCTCATCTTCACATGGTGGTCCTGCCCAGGGTCAGTTGCTCCCCACTATGGTGACTGCCCAGGTAAACTCACCAGTCAGCATCATCACCTACATTCTGGGTACCCTACCTATAGGGCATGTGGAGACTTCTGATCACCACTAGGGCAGAAAGAGATTCTGGGGAGCTAAAGCTAATCAAATGAAGACATCACCTTTCTCAGCTTATGCAAAAGGATGCACCCTCCTAGGACATGTGTTCTAAATCCCAAATAAGAAGTGGAACAAAAGTCCCTCCTAAATTCTTGGCTTTCCCCTCAACCTATCTACGTGCTTCTTCCCTCTGCTTCTTTGGCTTTTTCCCACATTTGAAAAGGGAGTGACATGAGGAGTAGACTTTCCATTTATTTTTCCTTTCTGACCAATACTTCCTCTCAACTTTAACCGTAAATGAGAATTACCTGGGGAGCTTTCAAAAATCTCAATTCACAGGCCATACTTGAGATCAATTATATTAGATGCTCTTGGGATGGGAATCAGGTGTCAGTAGTTTCTAAAGCTCCCCAAGTGATTCCAGTGTGTAGCCAAGGTTGAGAAACCCTGCTCTACATTTCCCTTCCTTCCTGGGGTGGAATTGGCCTTTTCTACTTTCCAGTGGCTAAAATGGTCATTGGCTGCTAGAAAATGTGACATGTAGGGAAGAGGAAAAAAGCATAATCAGAATAATATTTTTAATATATTGTCTTATTATGGCTTTTATCATAAAAAATGATAGTTTTTAGTTTTAACATTTAGAATAGATTGTTTTGGTTTATTATGGTTCTAGAACAGAATATAAATGTTCTTCTTAACCATGTAAGAGTAAAGGTGTGACAGAAGGTGGAGGTATAAAGGGAGTAAGGAAAGCTAGAAGGAAAAGCTTGAGAACTTGTACACTTCAGGTGCATTAAAGATTCAAAGGTAACCAATTGAAAAGCTAGAAAATTATTTCAGCTATCAAAATCTAGGAAGAGAGAGGGGTGGCATAAGTGACATATAGCCATTGGTCATTGTAAGAGTCAATAGCTATCATCTAAGAAAGATAAATAAAAAGAGAAGCTTAATTCCATGTTATTTAAATGTAAGAAGGTGACTGCCTGGAGCACTAGAAGCCGATATTTTAAAGGCTGTCTGTTAAGGGTGGGTCTGGGATAGAGAAGAGGAGTTCTGTATTTCTGAAGTTTTACCTTGTACATACATCTAACAAAAATTATAGATTTAAAAAATAATAATAAAATTGGGATTCCATACTGTGGTGCATATCAAGGGATGGTTTGGGAGAATATTCCCTCAAGGCCATTTTGTTGGTGGTAACTGCAGCCCCCCACTGGCATATGCGAAGTGCTAGAGCCTGTGCCCTTGCTCATAGCAGTGTTAGATGCCTAGATGGTGGTGCTCTGATTCTCCACGGCCAAGTGCTTCTTTTAGCTAGCAAATGGCCCACCACAGTGTTGCTACATTTATAGTCTTTTAAATTTTGTACACTCCCGGGAGAGGAGATAGAGAAAGTAACATTTATGGAGGATCCACAGAGTGGCATTCCAGTTTACCATCTTGCAGATTCTCCTGACTATAATTATAAGTAATGGCATTCTATTAGTGCAAGAAGGTTTTAGCAGATGTTTTTGGTCTATGTGTCACATGCCTTTAGATGTTGTGAGAAATATCTATTGAGCTGGACCATGGGTAAATAGAGCCCTGAATTGAATAGAGGAGTTGTGATGTCTTATCCTGGCTGTACTAGCCATAAACTGGTTCTGCATCCTCAACTGTGTCACTTAATTTCTGGAAGATCTGAAAAATGAAGGATCCCCTGACTCAAGTTCTCAATTCCCATCCAGCTTAACACTTTTGCACATCAAGTGTTTCTTCTAGAATAGGAAGTGTCGATGTTTGTCTCTGGGCTTTCTTAAATTTTTCTCTACCACCTCTACTGAGCTTTAAAATATGGGCCTACCTGTTATGCAGGTCAGCAACATGCCTTTTCTTCAAATAGATGGGATTAAATTCCAGCTCTATCACTTTTTGGCTGGATGACAATAAGCAAGTTTCTTAATGTCTTCAGGCCTCATTTCCTCATCTATAAAACGGAGATCAGATGTTTACTACTATTAGGAGGGTCTGAGGTGATGTATACTTTCTAGTCCAAAAAGATTCTCAATAAACGGCAGCTTGTTATGCTGAGGAAGAAGATAGCATTAACAGCCTAATGCATGTTCCCTAGACTGGAAGACAGATTGTCGTAAACTCACAAGAAGTCCTGTGTGAGTCTGCAGACGAGGTCAGATTTCCCCATTTTCCTCATCTGCAAAGCAGCAAGCCTTCTGTTCTCACAGGGAGTCTGTGTACTGGAGGAACCCCTGATCACCATCTGGGTTCAACAGAAGCCAAGAAAAATTACAGGATAGCAGATTAAATATCTCTGGGCCATGTCCCTTTCCCATCCTTGGCCATTTTCCCCAGCCTCAGCCTCTGCTGAAGTGTTCAATACACTTGACTTTCCTTTTGGGACAGACCTCCCTTTGGCTAAGCAAGGGCCCTGCCCTTGCCTCCCAGGGTAACCAGTGGTCACCATTTGGAGTTCTGTGGCTTGTGCACCTTCTGTCTGTGTTGGGGTTTGAGCGCCTTGATAGTTCGTTAAGCCAAGTCCTATATTCTCATCTTCAGTAGAGAGAAAGGGGAGAGAGAGGCGGGAAAGGAGGACTGTATCCCATAGGCAATGATTTATTTGCTGTGAGGCATCACTTACTCTTCACAGTTTTCTTGATTTTAGTGTGGAGGTAATATTATCTCTTCAGTCCTGCAAAGAGGATTTTTTTTTTAACCTTATGACTCTATGCTATTGGGCCTTGAAGATTAAGACGGAAAAAACTGTCTATATGTTTGGAAATCTGGTCCTTTGTTGTTGTTGATTTTTTTCTGGTCCTTTGTTTTTATTCAACCATTTTTTTCATAAAGTTCCTTAATAGTGATTTAATCATTAAAATTAAGCAGACAATTTAAATTCAGCTGAAATACCACGTGTTAAGTATACACCAAGCTGAAATACTACAGCATTCTTCCTAGAAGTAAAATCCTGAGTAGTTTAATGGTACCCACACAGTATCTTACTATTTTTGTCACCTCTGTAGAAAATAAAACAGTGGTGACCTGAAGAGTTGGAGAAGAGTCCACATCCAATTGCTTATTATTGAGCTCACCCAGCGCTGGCTCAGGTGTTATAGCTCTGTTCATGCACTTCAAGCAAAAGGAGTTCTATGTTGAACGAGTTCATTTAGAGAATTTTCCTGGATAGAGAATAAACATTGAATGTTTACTCTTCCATACAAATTTCATAATTAGTTTGTCTTGTTCTACCAAAAAAACCCAGTGAATACTTTCATTGGGAGTAAGCTAAATTTAGGTCACTCTCATGATGGGTCTTCATTACCAAAGTACCTCTCTTATGGATCCTCCATAGCATTTAAATTTCCACGTATATAAATTTTTGTTTTCTTGAGTTTATTTTTAAATATATTTTATTGTTATTGTTCCTATTGTATAATTAGTTTTTTAAATTTTAGTCATACTATTGAATCTGACTGCCAGAACTATTTTTGGTTATTTGTTGCTATTTTTATTTTTTCTTTGAAGAATTGTATGTATCTTTTGAATATTCTAAGAGAATATGTATCTTTTCTTCTTATTGATTTATAAGACTCCTTTATAAATTGTCTATTGATTTTTTATCTTTAGTTTAGAGGTGGCAGGGAACTTAGAGATTATCCTATTCTACCCATTTGTTATACAAACTAAGAAACTGAGGTGAGATGACCTTTCCATTGTCGCGTAGGAAGTTAGTGGACAATCAGGATTGAAAAATAGGTCTCCTGGGTCCTTATTTAAAGGCTTCCCTCCCAACCACTCTCCTCCATCTTTCTCTTTTTCTTCTTAAATTAAGCATTATCAGGTTACTTGATTTGATTCAAAGTAACAATAAATTGGTTCCCTACCTCAACAAATTCCTCACAAATAGCTATTGACTCCCACATTTTGTCTTAATTCCTGATATTTCCCATGAACTCTAGATTTATCTAATAAACCTTTCCACTCAGATTTCTCTTTGGCAACTCCAACTTAACCTTTTCAAAACTGAGCTTTTAATATCTGCTCCCCTATCTGCAATTCTCACAGTCTTCCTCATCTGAGCAAATGGCAATTCCATTGTTCCTGGTGGTAAGATTCAAAACTTGGAAGTTATCTTTGACTCTACTTCTTATCCCAAACTCCCGATCCAATTCGTCACCAAATCCTATCAGTCTGTTTTCAAAATGTACCCAGATATGGTCACATCTCTGATCTCCTCCACCTCCTCCCCAGTCAAAACTACTTCTCACATCAATTATCATCATAACCTCCTATTGATTCCCCATCTTCATCTTTGGCTCCTTACAGTTTAATGTCTCACCACAGTTGGAGTGATCTTTTTACAGAATAAGAATATAATGTCCCACTTCTCCTCAAAATCCTCCAATGACTCCCAGTTTCATGTAGTCTATAACCCAACATCAGTATAGTGGCCCATGTGATCTTGACCCACTGTCTCCCACCCTAGGTTTTTTCCTCTGCTGTCAGTTTCTCTTCGTTCACTCAGGTCTTTGCTTTTCTTCAAACAAGATAAGCGTACTCTTGCCTCAGGGCCTTTGCACTTACTGCTCCTTTACTTGAAGTGCTAACCCACACTCACACTCAAATATAAGCACCATGACTGCAAGGACTTTTTCTGCTGAATCCTCAGCACCTAGAACAGTGTCTGAGACTCAGCAGGTGCACAACATATGATTATTGAAAAATTGAATGAACCATACTCACTAGCAATCGTTGTTTGGTGGTGTTGTAAAGGATATTTTGTGATATTATGTGCCTTTTGCAGAACTAGATGAATTTCTAGAACTAAGATGATACTGCTCAGGTACTGAATCCTTGCATTAGAATAAAATTCAAACTTTTTGCCCCTGTCAATCTCTCCAACAGTATCTCCTTCTTTTCTTTCCCTCCTTCACTACTTTCCAGCCACACTGTCATCCTCTCTGCTCCTTGAATAGGCCAAGCATATCTGAGCCTTTGGGCCATTTTGCTGGATATGCCCTCTGCAGGGAAACGTCTGTTCCTGCATCTCTGCGCGGGTGACTCCTCACTCAGGTCTCATTTGGAAGCTCCCCTCTTGGTGAGACCTTCTCCAATCACTCAAACTAAATAACTCTTTTTTAGTTTTTTTAGTCTGTGCTGCATCTCTATCACACCACACTCTTTTATTTTCCTCAAAGTACACATCCAGAGAGCAAAGACCTTACCTGTTATTTCCACCACTATATTGCCAGAGGTTCACATTACATGACACATAGTGGGCATTCACAAAATGTTTGGAGGACGAGTGAATGTTATTAGTCTAGCTGTTCAAGATCACAAGAGCTGTGCCTCCAAGAGAGCACTAGCCACACGGTGCTGAAATGGCACATCTGTGATTCCGCCTCCCACAGAGTTTGTGAGAACCACTGGGACAGTCACAAGGTTTAATTCATAGTCACTTCCCTGCCATTTCCCACAGCTCCTGCCACTTAGTGGTACTCCACAGATGTTTGCTGAACTAACATGAAGTGGCAGAAAGGCCATACGGCCTCTTCATCAAGTTCATTTCACTTGAAGGATAGAGAATATGAATCACAGAAGGTAAAATATTAAAAAGTGAATATTATGAGATGACCAAGGGAGACCATATGAGGAAGAGTACACAGAAGAGTTAAGATGTGGAGGAATTAAGTGCCTAGAATTAGCTCTCACAGGGAGAAGAAATACAACAGTGAGATCATCAATTCAGGTACTCCTTTCAGAGCAATGCCAAGCTTCCAGTGCCATAAATTTACATGGTCTCTTTTTTTGCTAGGATAAAAAAATAAGATTATTCATGTGCTACATTTAAAGGTTCCTGTGAGTAAGTCATCTTTTTGATTATCCAAGCACACTCCTTACAATAGCTGTTCTAAACTTCCCCCATTCTTTTTTTTTTTTTTTTGTCTCCAAACCCTTTCTCCTCACAGATGGTCTTATCTTCGACTTTGCTGAGAAAACCAAGGTCATTAAAGGGGAAATCCCCTAACCTTCTATCTTCTCCACCAAAAATATCTTCGATTCCACACACATCCCCTTCTCATTCTCCTCTGTCTCAGCATAGTAGCTACATTTCTCCTTTCCAAAAATGAACCAGTGCATTTCGATCCCTTTCCCTCTTTTGTCAAACAATACCTTGTTTCCTCAATTATTTCCAATTTCCCAGCATCATGCATATCTTTCTTTCCATTAGTTCCTTCCCTTTGGCCTTCAAACATCACAGGTCTTCCTTATCTTAGAAAGCCAGTGGTTGCTATCATTGCCCCCACTCAAGCTGCCATATTTCCCTTCATAACTAGGTGTCTCATATGCGTGACATACTATTCCCATTCTTTCACAATATAGTCCCTCTATTAACATGGAGTTCTACTCATGCTTTACGTCTCAACTCTGTTAACATTGGACTCTCATGCTACAAACATGGATACCAAACGTGACTTTCTCCATTTCACATTTGGTGACCTCCTCCCAGTGTTGACTCTGCCTGGCTGTTATGCGGCATTCCTCCCACAAGTTGCCCTTGACTTTCACGCATGATGCATACACACCTACTTTTCTTCCAACTCCAGCTCCAAATTGTTTTATTTCCTGATTGTGGACAACGTCTCAAGGACTTCTACTCTTTTCTATTTGAAAGGTTTTCCTTGGAGAGTTTGTCCACTGTTATGGCTTCAGTTAAACAGTAAATCAATTTCCAAGATTGCTGAGCACATTCAAAGGGACAGATAATGTTTGGGGATCATTCATCAAACATTTGAATGATTCATAGAAATAGACACAGGATTAGTTGCATAATCATTGAGTCAAACATAAACATGGTTTTACAGGGATGCAAAGAGAACCAAAATTTGAAAAAAAGTTTAAAAAGAATAGGCTTACTTAGAATAATAGGTTACAAAATAGTATGTTACATATGTACACATACATATTTTATAAATTATAGAGAGAAGCAAATGGAAATAGGATGAGCAAGTGGCCAGGATTTCATCTGCATAGCCGTGCTGGTGGAAGGGACGTCCAAGCTGAGTAGAGTTAGCTTCCTTGGGGTGGAGGTGGATGAATGTTACAGGAGAAGGAGCAGCATGTGCAAAGACAGGAGACAATATGATGCACACCTTCATCTACTCACATTCACTGGGCACTTGAGTGTGTGCTGACACATCATCAAGAGGACTAATAAGTATTTCTTGAATACCTCATTTCACGTGAAGCTTCAGGTACTGTCAGGATATTAAGTAGGACTCCTGGCTGTCTAAGAGCCCATGACCCAGAGGGGTTGAAAGAGTGATCACAGTAAGTCCACTGTGAAAAGGAAGAGCAAGTCCTGGGCTGAGGCCTACAAGAAGGGAAAGGTAAGCTGAGGCTTGAAACAACATTTGCACTCTACCCAGTTGTGGCAAAAATGATCACTCTGCCAGATAGATCCCGTGCTGGCAATCACACACATTATGACTTTTTCTAATATGTCTCTTCTACAAGTGACTCCTATGTTAATATGAGTAGGCTAATTACAGAACACCCTCAAAATCTCAAATGACTTAACATGAGAAAAGTATATTTCTTACTCACCTCACACTCCAAAGTGGTTCTGAGGAAGGAGAAGGCTGTTCCACACAGTCATTCAGGGACCCAGGATAATTCCTTCTTATACATCTTGTAACTCTGTATTTCTTAGGGCCTCTGCCAAAATGCCGCTCCTGGCCCAGCAGCATCAACATCCTGGTAACTTGTTAAAAATGCAAATCTTTGGGGCCTGCCACAAATGGGCTGAATCAGAGGCTCTGGCTCTAGGATCCAGAAATATATGTTTAATAAGCTGTCAAGGTGATTCTTAAGTTTGAGAACCACTGCCAAGGCCTGGCAGGTGAGGGCAGGGAGCATGGGGGATCACACAAGAGGGTTTTGGGGTACCAGTCCCAGAAGTAGCACATATTGCTTCTGCTCACAGTCCATTGGCTGCTACTCAGTCATGAGGCCTCGCCTACCTATTTAAGAAGCTGGGACATATAGTTCAGCTCTGTGCCCAGGAAGGAAAATGCTCCTCTCCTAATTGTTCTTCCCACTTTTAGTCTCTCCCCCTTAAATTCGTTCTCCCTTCAGCAGTCAGATTAATCTTCCTAAATGCTGAATCTGTTATACCACTCCCTACCTAAAACCTCCACGAGACTCATAGCTTTCCAAATGACATTTCTTAGCCCTCCAAGGACTAGTCCCTGTTGCTTCTCTGACCTCATGGTTTGCCACCCTCTCTTGAACTCTAAACTCCAGCCATGTTGAACTGCTGCAATAACTGGCTGGTCCTCTCATGGGCCACCTGCCCTCTTCTCTGGGCCTCCACACCTGCTGCTCCTCTTCCCATGCTCTTTTCCTCCTGGCCACTCCCATTCATCCTTCAGGGCTCAGCTGGGATGTGACTTTGTCCAGAAACATCTTCCTGAAGCTACTCCCTATCTCTCTCTCAAGACTGGGTTAAAAGCTCTCTACTAACCCAGAATATTTCTTATCACTTTGAATTTCAATCACAGAAGTCTCTGGAAGGCAGAGACTGTATCTTACATAGTGTTGCTTCCTTGTTGCCCATAAAGAGCCCAACACATAGTAGATGCTCAGTGAGTGTCTGCTAAGTAATTAATTCAAAGTGACTTAATGAACACTCAGTGGGTGCTAATAGATGAGAATGCTGATTGCATCATACTTTGGCCAGAATTTGTCATTAAGTCACTCTTTCTTAATTAAGTACTGCAGCTAAAGTACAGCCGAGACCTTCACCTCTGAATACAAGTGGGCTGCCTACAAGTGGGACTGAGGTGAAGCAAACCCATCCCTATCACCAGAAAATCAACTCAAAGCCCCACTCTGGTCACAGTCAGCCCATCTTTTTATAGACAAAAGTCTACATATCTTCATCCCATGTGAATTTACATATGTGATTTACATAATAAATAGGAAAATAAGGAAGCTCAGTATTTGAAGTGTAATCAAATTACACTGTTTAGAAAACAGAGAAAATAAAGCTTACTGGTGCAGGTAGGACAACAAGGATTTCTCAGTAGCCTAATTATTGGATGACTCAGTCCCCTATTCTGTCAGTGCTTCTGCCATGACTCATTCTGATAGACTAATTTTTAATGGAAAACGTTAAACTCAGAGGATGTTGTCTTAAAAAAATACAGCAATATCCTTCACAGGGATATGAAAATAAGAAGTATTAGCCTCCAAAAGTTAAAATAATTCCTACGCACAGAACATGAGCAGCAGCAACTGTTTCTGCCCCAGGTCTTCCCCTTGCCTGTGCCCTCGATTACCTCATGATCTCCTTCTCTCCTGGACCCTGCCTGGTCAGTTACTTCCATCTCTTTATTGACTGTCTCCTCAGTCTATAAGCATGACTACTGCTCCCATCCCAAAACACGTGCCCAAATGACAGCTGTGTCATTTGGGTTCTCTGGGAAGTAGACAGTTGGATGGAATTAGGAGCTAAGGGTTTATTGAGGAAGAAGATATGCGAAAGTCAAAGAGAGGAAGCAGAGTTGTGCAGTGGGAGATGGAGGGGAGGTCCTGTCACCTGCCCAGTGTCGCACAGCTAGTAAGTGGCAGAGCCAGAATTGAAACCCCACAAATCTGGCTCCAGAACCCAGGTGCATGACCACTGTGTGTACTGCCTGTCTTCTCCTGCCCTGATAGATGGCGCATTTTGTTATTATTCAAATCATAACTTTTCATAATTATTTATTATAGGCCAAACACTCCACTAAGTGCCCTATTATATACATTACCTATTTTTAAGGTAGGCATTACTTTCTTCCTTTTACATATTAGAAACCTGAGTCCCAGTGAGGTTAAATCACATGCCCAAAATCATTCAGCAAATAAACAACAGAATCAGAATTCACATTTCAAACTCATGCTCTCAACGCTGCCTCCACGGTCCTTTATACTGTCATTGCCTTTGAGTTAGGATAGAGTTTCATTCACCTTTGTAAACACATAACCTAACAAATTATAGGTATTGAATAAGAATTTGCTAAAGGAATGAATGAATGAATAACATGCTCTTCCAGAATTTCTGTCTGGAATTATAGAATTGTGGTCATTTTTCAAAAAAGTCGTGTTATTAAGATAATACTATTCCCAATGTTTCAGTTTTCTTTTTTAAAATGTTACTATAACTCCTATGCTATGAATAAATCTTCTAACAGTCAATACATTAAGCACACACACTGGAAGAGGTCCAGGAACCTTAGAGATGTTATTTTGGTGAAAAGCAGTCAATAAGCAGATGATTCTCAAATGTCCATGCACATGGGAATTGCTGAGGAAGCTTATTAAAATGCAGATTATCAGGCCCCACCAACCATAGAGTCTTATTCAATAGATTTGATAAGAAGCCTAAAAATCTGCATTTTATAATAATCTCCAAGTGAGTCCGGTGAAGATGGTCCATGAACCAAATTTTAAAAAACTCAAGTGAATGACTGGGGTTGCCATCAGCTAATCCATCTCCATGTCACATATGAGAAATCTTAAAAAATATAAAGCTTTTCCAAAGGGTAGAATCACTACTGGAATAAAACTGTTTGATGTTGATTTTTTCCTATAATGAATTTTAGAACTGTATAATAAGACCTGAGACCTAGCATCGCACATGTAGGTGCCAACTTAGCTTCATTGGACCAGGGTGGACAGAACATGTCACAACTATTTAAAACTTTATACTGATTTGGGGGGGAAGAGCTAATGACTCATTTTCCATATTCAGTGTGTTTATGTCATCCCAGCAGTTTTATTTTTCCGTTAATAGTATGTCATTGAAATTAAGATGCCATCAATTATAAGAATTACTCTGCTATTAAATATCACTGAGAAAGAAAAAAATCCCCAAATGGAATAGTCAATATGGGACAACAGAGAGCTATACCCTCAGGTGAGATTAAGGGAGAAATAGGGGATGGTGCCTTAGTTTGTGTCCCTCCAAAAGCAGATCCTGAGGCAGACCTTGCATGCAGGTAATTTATTTGGGAGATGGTCCCAGGATGAACAAGAGAAGGCGTGGGGAAATGAGACAGGGAAGGGAAGACAAGCAATGAAGTATAGGTCATGAGCAGATTACCACTGTGAGCAAACGGGCTCAGTCTCACTGAAGACCTTTTGAGGAACCCTGTAGAACACACCTCAGAATTACTGTGTTGAGGGATAGGGAAGCTGGGGTATTATCCAATGACTCCTTTCCTCATTGGTTGAAGGTTGCCTTGGGGATGTTAGATCCCCAGCACTTTTTAGTGAAGAGCCGTCAATAATCAAATAATTCTCAGACTTCCATATGCACAAGGACCCCCGGGCTATCTTATACTACCCTCGCACTACTAGTGAGAAGCACAGAGATGCAGGCACTCGAAGGGGGAAACTGGCCACTGCAGCTACAGGGGAACTCAGAGGTGGCCCAGGGGTGATGGCCCAGGCACCAACAATAGCTGCTCCAAAAAGCTGGGAGACTTGGGTGTCTTAGCTTTGGCATTGATGGAAGAAGGTTAAAAAAATGTCTCCCTTAAGAAGTTGAATCACAACCTAGTGCTAACCATGCAAGTTTGTGTCCCGAATTCATATCCCAGTGTGGTCCATAGAATCCTCAGGCAAGGAATTTAATTTAAGTGTCTCAAGGTGGTAATGCTGTCCAGTGACTAACAAGCAAATGCAAATCCTCTGTCTGAACTTGGCTTCAATCCAGGTTATAGCAATTGTAGGGCCATTGATTGTTCAATTCATCTCAACTCCCAGACATTAAAATGTGGAAAAATAGGTCCTCAAATCAATGAAATACAATAGTAACAATTTATCCACAAAACAGATACCACCTCTTTCCTGTATAATAAAACCTTAAGGAGCACTCCTTTCGTTCCCCCAACACACCCACATGTGCACTTGAGTGCACACACACACACGTACACCCACACACCACCACACCTCTAATAGATGTCTCTTCATAATGGAGGACACTTACTGGTATATGAGAACCTGTCTTCTTTCTTTCTCTAAGGTTTACAACTACACAAATAATCAATGTTCTATTGAAGTCAACCAAATAGCAATCAGATTAAATGCAACAGAACCAGAAAACTGAAATTTGAGAGCAGCTTTTAGTATCTCTTCCCATTTGCCCAGAGGAGGCCACAGGGCAGGGGGAAAGTTCCTGCTTCTAGCTGCATTACTTTGAACTTTCAAAAAAATTTTTACAAGCAAAAATGTCTATATAATTCTGTAAGAAGAAAGAAATTAAACTCCTGGGTTTTCTCCCCTTTAAAAAGCCTGGTCTTCAGGCTTTTATTTGACAATAACATACAGACTGGTCAACACTTTTTTGTAGACAAGCATTATGTCCTGAGATCAATAAATCAAAATTGGATTGCCTCCTCCTCGAGGGTGAATTGTTATCTTGCTGAAGAGGTTATGTGACAGGATCTCTAGTTTGGTAAAATAAGTGAACAAAAAAAGGATTAAGATTTCTTTGCCTGAAAGGAAATTCTGGATGTTATTTTTTTCTATTATGGGAGAGTTTCCTGAATTGTCTCCTAGAACAAGAGATTAAATGTCAAGAGAGAAAGCAGGTGCGAGACCCATTATTTAGTGCCGTGGAGTCCGTTCTCTCACTGGAGGCGCTGTTTCCACACACAGAAAGAAGACAGCTTGACCACTGCAGAAGGAGTATCTGTGACAGTCTGAGGGAAGAGGCAAAAAGGCAGCCAAACAGAGGGGAGGGGTCCCTCAGTTGTAAAAATTCTGGAACAAGCAAGAGATTCATGACTATGGGAGAGACCAGGGTGCCTGGAGATATCAGCAGTCAAGACAAAATCAAAATTGAGCGGTCAGAAGTCAATCAAGCTTGTGAAGCAACAGTCCACTTAAGATGCTCAGCATCCAGGAGTTCAGGAAACCAGTGATGTCAGCTCCTAGAGGGGCTGGTACTGCAGCATGAATCCAGGAAGACTCTGGAGGGCTGAAGAGTGACATCATCACACACCCAACTGCTGTTGATTGACCACCCCCTTTACTCCTGGGGCCCTCAGATTCTCTGACGGCCAAGGACGCCGTGAAGCCTGTGCTACCTCATTTTTAGAATCTTTCCCTAGATTCCAAATCAAACCATCGTATACTTCTAACCCCAGTGGTAGGAGTTCCAGAGTGACATTAACCTGGTTTTCTAGATTAATGAGGCCATGGAGTGAGCCAATCTTCAAAAGGAGAATCAAACCACTAAGTCTTGACCCTAAAATATCTGGCGGGGGAATGTGGTCCATGCTACAGGACCCTGCACATCCTATGGGAAGGGACACCCTCGGCACACCACCGTTTCTACTGAGCCTGCTGCCGCCAACCACCGGGAAGTCCCTGACATTCGACAGGGACTTACTCTCTTTATTGTGAATAAGGTTTTGTTCCTTTCCCTCCTCCAAGCCACCTTAGGGATATGGAAGACACTTAAGTACATTGCTTTCAAATGGATTGAGTTGGCCAAGACGACCAGTGAAAGAAGATTCTAGACCACTTCCCAAATTCCAGTCCCATTTCACCTGCCTCCTTAGGGCTCTTTCACCACTGGCACTAGCATTGGGTGATGTAGTAGAAATAGCCCAGGAGTGGAGTTAGAAGAACTTTTAGTTCCAATTTTATTGCTGGGTGACCTGGGGCAGCCATGCCACTTCTCCAAGGTCCAATGTCTACATCTGTGAAGGGGTTTAGTTGAACTGGAATACGGTCAAGGATCTTTTTTGATTTCTTGAGGAAAGGAGTCTTATTCAAACAGCAAAAGACATGGGCCTACAATTTAAAGGGGGTATAAAGCCCATAGACAGAGGGGGTTTGGCAAACATAACATCAGCTTCTCACAGGTAACTTTAAATTTCTTTAATAAAAGGCTTCTAGCTGAGTTTAACAGCAGTTTTAGTTACATGTTTAAAGAATGTAGCCTAGACAGTCTTTTCGGAGTGTGTGTGTGTGTGTTTGCTCTGGTAGTGATAAATTCTCAGAAGACATAAAAATGGTTCAATCCAAAGTTCAAAGATTAAGATCCAGATATCTGTGATAGGGCTTTTGTTAAGAAAAGGTAAATGGAAAATGGGCTTTAGTTTAACACAGGTATGTTTGAAAACGTCTCCTAGTAGAAAAAATTCTATCATTTTTCTTTGAAGATGGAAGAATTGATGTTGAGCGTCCAAGACCAGAAATGGTATTAGCTTAGCAGAACTGAATGCACTGACTTCCAGTTCAGAGCCCTCTGATAACCACCCTTTGGTACTTTTATAACTCTGCTAGTTACTTCTTTAATGCTGCTTTCTTCCTAGGTGTAGACTTCTAGTAGTTTGGTCATGGACAAAGGTGATGCACTAGATTTTATTAAATATTTAGAATAAATTTTGCTATTTAGGAAAATAACATACAAAGAGGGCAAAATCTGGTGGAAATAATTAAGGAATCTACAATTAAGGATGCATGGGATCGGGGCCGGCCCGGTGGCGCAGCGGTTTAGTTCGCGCTTGGCAGCCTGGGGTTCGCGAGTTCGGATCCCGGGCGCCCGCGGATGCACTGCTTGTCAGCCATGCTGTGGTGGCGTCCCATATAAAGTAGGGGAAGATGGGCACGGATGTTAGCCCAGGGCCAGTCTTCCTCAGCAAAAAGAGGAAGATTAGCAACGGATGTTAGCTCAGGGCTGGTCTTCCTCACACACACACGAAAAAAGGATGCATAGGATCAAATTATTCTTTGACTGAGTCATAGATATAATCATGCAAGATTTCAACACAAGCAGTCAGAGGTGCTTTCTTTTGGGAGCCCTAAGTGTATGATAAAGTTTCTGAGAATTCAGACTGGTTATTTTCAGCAGTAAGTTCCTTCCTTAGGAAAGATTCCACATAAAGAACCATTGAAAAGCCTGAAGCGGCCCCACTGTGGCTCCTTACATAGTTAAAACCCTATTAAAGTGAAAGAATCAAGAGACTCCTCTGAAAAAAATACATATCTCTGTGTTCACTAGGACCCTGCTGTGTGCAGATTTATCTGGTTGCTGTAGAGAAACAAAAGCTACAAAGGGTGTGTGATGGTGGGGGGGTGGTTTGAGAGACAACCAATTTGTATTGTTCCTGCTGGAAAGACCCTGATCTGAGACCAGTGCTGGCAGCCCCTGCTGAAAAGGGCCTCCTGGCAGTCTTCATTCCTACCAGGCCCTGGAGGGGGTGGGGAATGCATAACAAGGCTGAATGAGCATTAGATACTTAATTGGGGCCTGGAAAAGGGAAAGAAATAGCCAGACGTGTAGAATGCGATCAGAATCCAGCTCAGTTAAGCTAAATGTGACAACACCTGGGAAGGCTTCGGTGGTTGTGATCACCTACAGAGGAGGTGGAGCTGCCTTTTAGATTTCCACGGGAGCACAACCAGCAAGCAGAGGGGGGGAAAGTAAAAGAACCAGGCTTAAGGTAGCCTGGTTGAAGACGTCAAAAACCACATCCTCCAGATGTTTTACACAAAGGAGATATTCTACCTATCTAAGTGCTTGACATGGGTGCAAAACATTTGAAACTGACTCAGGTGTCCAGCTCCAGCTTAAATGTCATCTCCTTGTCCTCAAAGATTTTTCTTGATCCCGTTCAGAAAAGGTGAATCACTCTCTCCTTTGTGCCTCCACAGTGCTTGGTTCATATCACAGCCCTTGTCACTTGGCTTGTGGGCGGTTAACTCTCTCTCTCGCCTCTCTCGGCTAGTTTGTGAACCCCATGAAGGCTGCCTCATTCATTTTGTATCCCAGCACGTGGTAGGCACTGAAATATCTGGTGGACATTTTTTTTGTTTTGTTTTGCTTCCTAAATAGTGGGTTTCTCTGTAGTTATTCTGAGAATAACTCATGATGAATTTCCAAACCATTTTCAAAGTGACCGTACAGAGGCACATCATCTGGTTAAACACAAAAGAAGAATGTATTATATATATCAGGATCTCATGCCCACCCCTGGCTACCACCACTGCCTTTCGTCTCCTACTAAAGACAGCTTCTGATTTTGATTAGGGTAGATTATTCCCAATTAAAACATGAAGAGGTGTGTTGGCATGGAAAGCGTGTTTTGTAGAAACATGCGCATTTTCCACTAATATGATCCTATCAGATTACTCATTCGTTATTTGACTTTGGAGAGGGAGCCAAGGGCATGTGACTACAAGTGATGAAGAGAAGTAAAGTGATCAAGAAGCAGCTTTAGGATTGAGGTTATTTGGGAGAAAATAGATTAGATGAGGAAAAGATGGTTTACAACTGTACCTTTGTCCCAAGGAGGTATGAACTAAATGTAAATCAAGTGTGTCAGTCTGCTCAGGCTGCCATAAGAAGGTACCAGAGACTGAGTGGCTTAAACAACAGAATTTTATTTTCCCACAGTTCTGGAGGCTGGGAAGTCCAAGACCAAGGCCCTGGCCAATTTGGTTTCTGGTGGGTGCTCTCTTCCTGGCCTGTATGTGGCCTCTTTATCCTGTGTCCTCACATGGCAAAGGGAGAAACATATCTCCCTCTTTCTTTCTCTCCTCCTAAGGCCACAGTCCTATCAGATTAGGCCACACTATGATGACTTCATTTAACCTTCATTACCTCCATAAAGGCCCTATCTCCAAATACAGTCACATTGAGGGTTGGGACTTCAACATATGAATTTGGGGAGTCACAAACATTCAGTCCATAACATCAAGTCTGATCAGAACTATCATTTGATAAATATTCCTTAAACCAGCCGCTGACAAAGACCAGGTGTGCATGACACCTGTAGTGAATCCCCAGTCACACCAATCAAAGGAGTCTGTGCACCTGTTCTTGGTTTTGTGATGGTGGTGTTAACTCAGATTTCAAATCATACTCTCCTCCCAACATAACAATATGAAAGCAGATAAGTAAACAAAGCCAAAAAGCAACAAACAAACAAAAAACAGTAGTCAGACAAAATAACGAACTGGTAGCCAGCAAGAGGAAAGACACATTTGTAGAAATGTGGAAGGCATGAGCCTCGTGTCGCCCCAACCCACCCGTTACCTCCACCAGGCACAGAAATAATCCTGAATCTTACTAGCCACCATTGACCTGCCCAACTGGGAGAGGAGCAGCTCAGGGAAATTTCCACAAGTGCATGAAGTCATCCGTGAGCACCATTGATTCCTCTTTTCCCCAAAGAGACGGGAAAACCTGCTGTAATTCTCCCTTTCACTATCTCCTGCTGGGGGGGAAATGGGAGAGAAAAGCAGACCAATGATAAAGGCCTAGAACTAATTATCTCCAGCAGAAAAACAGCAGTTTCACCAAAGACAAAAGAAAATAAATAAGGCAAGATCTTTGGAGTGAGCAGGAGGCAGGGAGGAGGCATTCGAGAGCCCCAGGTGAAGCCTCCTTGAAGAAGGAGCCCCCTGCCTTCCCTGAGGAGTCTGTGTAGGGTTTGCACAGGGTCTACCACTTCTGATTTGGGAGGCTGAGAAAGAAAACAGCAAAAGAGAGTAGAGAAGCTCCCAGGCTGACTCTCTCACTGGGTCTAAAAGTTCTGAGCCTCACGTTGAATTGAAAAAACCATCCAAACCCCAAGGATAGCCCCCATTGTGACAGGCAACAGTGCAGACCAAGTGGGGCGAACCTGGGCTGGGCACAGGACACACTTGCTGAAAAATCCAGCACAACTAATGTGGTAAAAGCTCTGGCCCTCCCAAAGAAAAGCCCCAAAAGAAAATGCTTCTTCCAGGTAGCTCCTGGAGGACCAACATCCCACAGATACTGTGAGAAAGGAGTAGCTTGCTAATGTATATGTGCCATGCACCTCACCCTGCCAGCACACAGAAACCATAACTGAGAGAGAGAGAGAGAGAGAAGGAAGGAAGAAAGCTAGGAAGCATGCAAGCCAGCAAAAGACAGATGAAGGATCTATTATGGAAGAAAATACAACCCAAGAAAAAGATTAAAATCTCCTACCATTACTATAGAAGAACTTCCAAAGAACAATAGAGAGCTTGAAAATAAGGTGATAAAATTTCAGAATGATCTGAAAAGTAAGAACTAAGGAGATAAATTTTCTACCATTAGTGAAATCAATCATTTAAGAACAGCAAAGACCAAATGACTGACAAAGAAAAAAAACAAAGACTATCACAATGAAAAAGAACGTAGAAACTCAATTAGAGAAAAAGTAATATATATGGAAGAGAAAACAAATAAACTGTTCTATGTGGGAACAATTAGTGTCCCTGAAATGCAGAAGTCAACATTAGAAGAGAAAATTCCCTAAAATGAAAGGAAAACCGAATTGATGATCTAATGGTCAAACCATGTTCCAAAAAATCCATACAGAAATCTCACCCTGAGAAAACATCTTTGAAAAGTTAATCAATTTGAATAAAGAATTTTACAGCTATCTTGGCACATATGTGTCACTTAAAAAACATCATCTAAAACTTTTAGAAGAAAGCAGTCAAATTTACTCACTGTATCTTAAAGAAAATCAAAAGACAGATGATAACCCAGGAGAAAATATTTGCAACATATTTGATAGAGAGAGGATTAATTTTCTTAACTTATGAAGATTATAGAAAAGTCAGTAAGGAAAAAATTGAACAACCAAATAGGAAGACTGGTAAAATACAAAAACAAATGACAAAAGAGAGGAAGACAGGAAAGAAGGAAGGAAAAAAAGATGAGCCCTTAACCTCACTCATAATGTCATGCAAAACAGTGAGGACATAGCACATTCTCCTTGGGGAGTTTGAGGATACTCAACGCTGGTGAGACTGTGGGGAAATCAGCACTTTCAGAGCCTGCTAAGTGGAGCACAGATGGATCTGACCTTTCTAGAAGGTGATTTTGCAACATTTATGAAAATTAAAAGTGCACATACAATTCATCCAGAAATCCACTAAGAATTTATCCTAGAGAAATATTTACAAAATTTGACAAGATATAAGAATGTTTACTGCAGCTATTTGTTAAAGCAACAATACAGAAGCATACTAGAAGTCCACCAATATGGGACTGGTTAAAGAAATTATATCTATATCCATGTAATGGGATATTAATTAATATATCATACAATGGAATACTCATTGATGCATATTAAATACATATACTAAATATGCATTAAATTGAATATATTAAAATATAATACTAATCAATGCATATATAATGTTATATTAATATCTATTAAAATAACAAACTGTGTATATTATAAATACATATATTCATTTGGAATATGAAAAGGCCATACTTCAGAAAATATAAAGTATCATACATATTTTATGTAAATGAAAAGAAAGATGAGAGAGGTTATAATGGAGAGCAAGACTGAGAGAGGAGAGAACAGAGAGAATGAGAGAGATTGGGTTGGGTGCATTATTTTTTCCAAGAAGGTAATAGGAGAAATGTAAGTGGAGAGAGTAGTTCAGAGTCATTTTTCATTAGCGTTTTTCTGAACAGTTTGAAAGTTATAATCACATATGTGTTCTCTTTTGGTTTTGTTTTTTAATGTCACTAGACTTATGTAGGGTTAGGTTTATTGAATTTTTTCTATCTCTCTTGGTTTATTTCTATTTAGAAATAAATGCATATCTCATTAAATTGTAGTTTGTTTCAGTTAATTAAATTTTCATAAAACATGATCTCCTTAATAACAAATCTTAAATTCATGAAGTAAAGAAGAAAGGAGGGTGCGAGGGAGAGGAGGGAGGAAGGAAAGAGGGAAAGAGGCAAGGAAAGAGAAAAGAAAGGGAAGGGAAGAGGGAGACAGGAGGTGAAAACTGAAAATGTCTTTGAAATGCAGGACATGGGGTTAAAAGCATTTGACTTATTTTAAATCATGTGGTGAAAGAATTTAAGCATTAGCTTTTGACAAAGAAATAATCCATTCTTGGCACTGATTAACTAAAACATCCTGTTTCCAACCAAAAACTTAAAGAAGGAAAGAAAGAGAGACACGTGTTAATAAAATTTATATCTAAAATTTGATTTTTTGTGGAAGACTCTGGACCAATTTACCTTTAACAAATTGAAAAGAATGAGTCTTGTTTCAAAGCCAGAAAGAAACATGGGGCATTTTATTTCAGTTACTTATTTGTTCCTCATCTAGAAGGCAAAATAGCTAATCATGGACAAGAAGAAGGAATAAAAGAAAAACACACTACTTAATAGCAATAGTGCTTTCTCCTCTGAGATTCAGTCCAGCTAAGTCAGACTTCTACTCCATTCAGTTCTTTTCACTAGGCTTCATATGTAGCAGGGACTCAACACATAGGCTGGCTGTATAAATGAATGAATGAATGAATGATACCAGATAGGAGAGAAATGTGATAAATTCTTGAATGATGCAAAGAGGCGATTCAACTAAGTTTGTGTGCTTAAGGGACAGTGATGAAGAGATATCCAGAAGGAGATATTAAATTTGCTGTTTCAGCCAATAAATATTAATCGAGCATTTATTATAGTCAGTCATTATCTCTTTTGATCCTCAAATGTTATGAGGGAGATATCATTACCTCCATGTATAAGGGACAAAACTGAGACTCTGGCTGTGAACAAGACTTGCCCAAGTTCACACAAATAGAAATGCCAGAGCTTAGAATTGAAACCAGCTTTGCCAATTCTAGAGAGTTACACTCCATCCCCTTTCACTAATGGTGACACTCCTGGGAAAGGTGGCCAGAAATTGACAGTCCTGGGGTTCAGAATCTATCACAGGTAACAGGAAAGAAAATCACAAAAAACAAAACAAAGGCATATTCAACAGAGAGAAGGAATTTCTGGAAGCTGGATTTGTGGCTTGTTGTGTGGCATTTGTTGTAGGGAGATGGGTAGTAAATCTTTGTTAAAAGCTGCTTGGTTTATTTGGTCTTCCTTCACTTCGGAGGAATTTTCCCAGGAGGAGATGTTTACTGCCTGCATCCTTACATGTTATGGCAGAACGCCTGGGTATGACACCTGGATGCAACTTAAGTAGCTATGTGAATAGACATGCCCATGCCATTACCAAAGACTGGAATTTTCTTTTTGAGGTTAAATATATTTAGTTTATGGCTGTTGGAACCACATCACTGAGAATAGTGACTTCTATAATAATTTAAACAGTGTTGGTGACTTGACCGTAGAGTAGTTTGTGGGAAAGTACCATTAGCACACAGTGTACTGCTAAGACTCAACTTCTCTTCGAGTCCTGTATTTCCATTGACACTCTGTTCTTCCTCAATAAATTGGTCTTTGATCTCCTTTCACTTTGTTGCACTTGGATTTTATACCTAAAAAGTGATCTTGGCAGTCTAGGGTAAAGTAAGGTCTAATTGAGCTCATCTCCCCTATCAGTAGCTTAAAAAGAACACAAATTGATGTCTATGCATGTGGAATAATAGCCTCCTTCCATTAGAGCTTGGGAATTAAATGTGTGACAAATGCCCTAAACTCTAAGACCAGTTTTCTTCCATTTTAGTACCATTATCAAGTCAGCAGAATTTAGCCTGTTAAGGGACTGCTCATCTGTATACATTAATTTGGGGCTTCTCAAAGTTTTATACATGAACTATTTGTAGTTCCATAGATGATTTTAGGTGGTGTAGAAATTGATATATTTGTTATCCTGTGTTAAAAAAATTAGGCACAAATCAAGCTCATGATTTTATAGCTATAGTTGCTATGAGACAAAATTAAGAAGAAATATTAGGACTGAGTCAATTAAAAATATATTATTAATTGTGTTAGCTATCACCACAATAATGCTGCATAACAAGCCATCATCAATTCTTTTTTCATGGATATGAGGATCAACCACATTTAGTGTGGGTTAGGAAGGACATCAGGCTGTGCGTTGAGTCTAGGTCTTATTCTCCTTGGATCAGCCACTCCCTACAGCATATTCTTCTTGGGGGTAAAAGGCAGGAGCACAAGAGGGCAAGCCCCAACTGTACAAAGACATTTCAAGGCTCTGTTTGACTCACTTCTACTAAATCCCACTGGACAAAGCAAATTCCATGGCCAAGCCCAATGTCAAGAGACAGCGAAGTAGACTCCCCTGGGGGTAGAATATAGGAAGTGAACATTTCTGATAATTACCTAATCCGTTACATTAATAGTAACGTTGGAACATAGATATGGCCAAAGTTGTCAAGATGGTTCAAGAATGTTTGCTTTGGGTCAACACCACTTTAACTGAATCCAGACAGGGCCCTGCTCTCTATAGCTGTCATGACACCGTGCAACTACATACTCTGAAAAATAATTATTTGTAATTCTATTTGTCACATGGAGTTTATTGTCAACACAAATCGCAAAAGAAAAACTTGGAGAATCCTCTAACATCTCTCCATGTTTATGTATTTAAAAATCTGGTTAACCACATTCTATATGCATCTCAGTATCTTTTCTTTGTGATGAGACCTGCTTCATTTATTACTTTTCATGTAATGCAACTGACCTAAAAATGGTTACCATAATCAAGGCTGTAAGGAGGACAGTTGCAGGTGGTAATTGAAAATGAAAACGGTACTGAATGTCCCAGACTGTTCCTATTTCAGTGTCTTTCATCTCTCACTAGGAGCCCTGAAATTTACCTCTTGATTGTGTTCCAAGCAACAGCAATCAAAATTGGGGGAGGGTCAGGCACACTGGAATAAATAGGCTGTAGAGGCAATTTTTGTTTTGATCAGATTCTGTTGTCTATGTGAAATGGATTCATTTTTCTGGGGCACTCAGTTGCGTTGCCCAGCAGGGGAGAAGCCAATAAGATAATACCAGTTCCACACGTATGTCAGAGTTACAAGTGTCTGTTCTTCCTCTTTCCCTCTTTCCAAATACACAACACACACACACAAACACGCACTTGCACATGCATGCACATGTGTACATTCACATAAGCGTGCCACACACATGTAGTCATATATTCATGCCACATGCACACATGCATCATGCGCACTCATGATATTAAATAAATGGATAATGTCTACCAAGCGTAATTCTAGTCTTCAAAAGCAGATCTAACAGGCTATGCCTCCTTCTGCTCTAGGAACATAGCAGTATATAGAGCTACAACTTTGATTTCTGTTTTTATCTCTCTGTGTCATAGATCTCAAACCTGCCATTGCATCTCATGCTAATCTGTGCCAGTATGGTGGCACAACCTGAGATTTCTCATGTGAATGTATTATATTGTAAAATAATGAGGTTGAAAAGCCACAACATAGGGCAAGCAACTTAAATGTTTACTATTTTCTGATATGCCTTTTGAGTTTTGCTTTCTTCAACTTCTTCTTTCCTCTCTCACCCAGTTCTTAAAAGTGTTTTGTATGCTTCTTCATTTTCACTGAGCATTGTTTAATTGACTAGCATCATGCCTATCAGATAAAAAGTGCCCCATGATGCCACAGGGGCTTCTCCATTGTAATATCACTGGGGTTATTACCGCTGATAGTAATGACTTTGAAAGAGATTTCCTGGAAGAATCAGCCAAAGGTACCTTCATAGCCCATCACAAACAATGACCCCCAAGGAGAAAGTCAAGGAATAATATTTAAATAGTGTTAGGTTAATTAATTTTCCTTCCACAATAATCATTTCTTATAAAAAACAACAATAATGTTATATTTTAGTGAGTTCCGATGGTGTCCTGGAGAATTAGACAAGGAGTTAGAACATTTTACAGTTATTTTGATATTGAAAAAGCCAAAGCTTTTAAATACTATAAGGTTTGGCAAAAGTCATTAAAAAAATTAAGTGACCAACAGGACTCTTTTGTGACATGCTTGTTTATATCTTGCCCATTTTCTATTGGGTTCCCTGTCTTTTCCATGTTATTTTGTACGTTGATTTCTTTATATATTCAGTACAGGAGTCCTTTGTAAGTGGTATGTATTGCACATACCTTCTTCCACTCTGACTTATTTTGCACTCTCTTAATGGTGTGCTTTGATAAACTAATGATGCTAATTTTAATGTTTCCTGGATTACCAGTCTTTCCCCTAATAGTTAGTGTTTTGTTTTTCTTGTGTAAGAAATTTTTGCCTAACGATGTGAAAGTATTTTTCCATGTTATATTTCACATTTAGTTTTATAATCTACCAGGAATTTATTTTTGAGTATGGTGAAAACTGTTCTTTCACTGTAGGTCTACTGATAACAAATTCCATTTTTTCCCCTGAAAAAGTTTTTATTTTAAATTCAAATTTGAAAGAAGTTTTCTTAGGTATGGAATTTTATGTTGGAGATATTTTCTTTTAGCATGTTGAAGATGTCATTGCATCGTCTCTGGCTTCCATTATTCTTATTGAGAAGTCATCTATAAGTCCTATTACTGCTATTTTGAAGTTAATGGGTCTTTATTCACTCAATAATTTTATCTTTTTTTAGCCTTGGTTTTCAGCAGTTTTACAATAATTGGCCTGAGTGAGGTTTACTTTGCATTAATTCTGCTTGGAGATGATAACACTCTTGAAACTGGCTTAATATCTTCCACTGATTTGGGGAAATTATCAGCCATTATCTCTTAAAATATTCCTTTTGCCCCATTACACATAGGATAGACCCTATCTCATATTTCTGCTAACTCTTTTCTGTGTTTTTCATCTGTACTTTATTCTTTATATTTTCTTCTAACCTAGCTTTCAATTTACTAATCCCTTTTTTGGCTGTGTCAAATTGATGCCAAGTCCACCTATTGAATTCTTAACTTTAACTACTGTGTATTTTTCAGTTCTAGAATTTATCTGACTTTTTTAACAGTGTCCAATTATTTGATAAACTTCTTTGCCAGAAAATTCTCCAACTTGGCATCCAATTCTTAAACACATTAGTCATTACTTTAAAGTTGTGCCTGCAATACAGTCATGTACCTTATAATGACATTTTGGTCAACAATGGACTGCATATATTATGGTAGTCCCATGAGATTAGTACCATATAGCCTAGGTAGGAAGTAGGCTATTCCACCTAGGTTTGTGTAAGTACTGTAGGAGAGGAAGAAATTTTTCTCTACCCTTCTAGGTTCTTCTGGCTGGTCTAAGAATTAAATTGACATAAGTCAGATTAACAGGAGAAAAAACACAAAAGTTTAATAATATGTATAAATGGAAGAAACCCAGCAAAACTGAATAATTTGCCAAAATGGCCAAAACCTTCACCTTAAATACTATTCTCAGCAAAAGACAAAAGAAGATATTGGGGGTGGGGTGAGTCACGGACTTCAAAAGGAAGGAAGGCAGTTCACAAGTTGGTGAAAAGGAGCAAAAGTTTGGAAAACAACTGTGGTCACACAGAAACAGAACATAGAGGGAAGCCCAACAAATAGGATTTTCTAGATTCCTCCCAGTCTACCACCTAGTTCACATTATGCTAAGGTGATAGCTCACTTCCTGAGACAAGTTTCTTTAATCTGAATTCTTTTAGGCAGTTAAGGGGCAAGTAACAAGAAAAACAATAAGAAAAACTTTCTGTCTTGTTTCTTAAAAATAATCAGCCTAAAATAATCTTCATGTTAAAGAGACACTTTTTGGGGTAGCAAATTTTGTTCCCCTTTAGTACACTCTATAATGTTCACACAATGACAAAATAGCATAATAATGTATTTCTCAGAACATGTCTCCTTTGTTAAGCGACACATGACTGTATCTGGATCTCTGATGTGTCTCTTTATGTTGTCCTGTTTTCTTGGTTTTTAGTGATTTGCTCTTGTTCTTGTGGAATGCCAAGTAATTTTTGATTGAATGTGGGACACTGTGCTTAAAAAATTGTAGAGATAACTTGAGGATCTGGGTGGTTTTATCTTCTTCCAGAGAGGATTTATTTTTGCTTCTGACAGGCAGGTAGATAAAGCAAGAACACTGTAATCTAATCAGGAATTGGTTTGCTTAAAAGTTGGACTTCATTTTTCTTTTTTTCTTTTTTAAGTTGGTCAGAGACCTTTATTCTGGTCCTCATCATCCATTAAACAACCTACACAAAACATTTTCTTTATCTCTGCCCCAAGCAGCAGCAGCTGCATCCTGGCTTGAAATGGAAGACACAAGTAGTAGAAGACCTTGTAGAGAAAATGTAACAAGTGAGATCTCTGCATATCCCAGCTTAGGTGAAGGTAGAATAGGAAAAGGGTATAAGTGCAATATTCCAAAGACTCTGTTCTTCATAGCTGAGGCCTGCAGAAGAGGGGCTAGCTGAAGGATTCAGGAGAAGGCTCACAAAACTGCCCAGCTCAGCAAACTGAAGAAACCAAGCTGAGGAACTTTACTGTTTTTGAGAGCCAGTTTATTTCAAGTTCACCCTTGCCCTCAGAGTATAACACTTCAGGGACCCCCACAGAAAACTCGAGGTACTTATTAGGGTACATCCTCTTTTGTGGGCCCTGACCTCCAAGTTTTGCCCCTTCTTCCTGCCGCCACCCTCTCCAAACTTTGTAAAACATCTGGAGGCTCTATTCAACTTCTTGGCACATGTGGAATGTCTGACTCACCATTTTGTACCTCCTCAAGTTTGTGCTGCATCGATGGCTCTCTGGTGCCTTAAATTATTTCTTAAATAATCTGTTCAGTGTTTCTAGTTGTTCTTGGTAGGAGGGTTGGTCTACATTGTGACAGTCCACCTTAGGCAGAAATCCCTTTCTCGGTGTGATTTTAATTTGCATTTCTTTCATTATTAGCAAAATGAATCAACTTTTCACATGACTACAAGGCATTTTTATTTCTTTTTTTTAATGAACTATCTGTCAAATTTCTTGCTTAATTTTCTATCAGGTTGTTGATCTTCCTCATCTCCAGTTTCAGAGTTACTTTATATCTTAAAGATATTATTAACCCTTTGTCTGTTATTAACCCTTTGTAAATGCTTTTCCTCAATTTGTAATCTTTCTTTTTTAAGTATATTTTTGCATATTCCATCCAAAAGTTTATTATGTTTATAAAGTCAAATATTTCCACTTTTCCCATATTACTTCTGTGTTTTGAGGGATAATTAACAAAGACTTCCTGCTCCCAGACTTAGAGAAATCCATCAATGGATTAAGAAACGTGTTGATGAGCAATTGAAAAATATTCCACTTTCTAGAATAAGCAGAGTGAGAAAGGATACGATATACTGTTAAGTCCAGCTGGAAGTTTCAAGTTTTGTTTTCCCTTCCCCAACCTCATCCTCAAGAACTAATGAAGAGAACATGGACACAGTTACTTTCATGTTGTCCTCGAAGGTCTTGGGGGCCCATGAGTCAGTTTTTCTTCTTGTGTTATCCTTTTCCCAACTTCTCTCATCTAGTCTCACATCATCAGTGTTACTCCTATATTGACGTCTCCCAAATATCAACACGTCTAATTCACAGTTGTCTTCCTCAGCACTGGATGTAAAAGCTTGTTTGGCATCTCCACTTCAGTGACCCTGCACTTCAGACTTCAAATCTAAAATGGCATTCTTCACCTTCCCTCCATTCTGCTTATTTTATACATCTTCAAGAACTGACCTCCCTACCATTCATCCACTCAGGCTCAGAGATTGGTCACCTTTGAGTCTTTATCCTTGATCATCATCTTTAGTAAATCAGTACCAAGGGTGCAAGTTCTGTCTTTGAAGGTATCTTCCTTTGAAGAGATTATGAACTGATCTTTCCCATCCTTGCTTTATCCTCACCAACAGGCACACCAAATTTAACATACTCTGGGCTCAATAAGTACTCATAAGGAAAATGAATTTAATCTCCTGTTTAAAAAAAGTACAAAAATAACAAAAACTTTGAAATGATGGATTTTCCAGCACTTTATCTGTGTTTGTATTTTCAAATGCCCTGGCTCTTCAGGTTGTGAAAACATAATAGATATTTAACTAAGAAGGAAGAGATTATTGTCCTTTAGACTCTCTGGAAAATTTCTCACAATGCGAAAAACAGATGTTAACTAGACTTATTGTGGTGATCATTTTGCAATATATACAAATATCTAATCATTAAAAAAAAGAAAAATGATCCCCTTACTACTACATTTAAGCATGTCATAGAGCTCAGCCACAGCAGAGGATGACACGCCTCCAAAGTGGTACAAATGGAGAACCATCACAATGGAAATTAACTAGAAACTGGATTCTCAGCAATCCAAAATGGCAGCATTTGAGAAGGTGTCCTAGGGAAGCAACTAAGCCATTCACTTGTGTTGAAACGAAAAGCCTCACTGCCAGGAGAATGAGTCTTTCAGCTTTCAGGCATGCCTAACCGGAATAAGTTTTTTTTTTTCTCTCTCTTCAAAGGTTAAGCTACACAAACTCATATACACACAAATTTCCCTAAATTTAAATTGTAGGTTGTTCTGATTAAACCAAGTTTTCCTGCTTTAATGCTACCAGATTTCTAATTTGAGAAATTGTGTATGTATGTATGTGATTATCTCATAAATTAAAGAGAATTTAGAAGATGACAGCACTAAAGTATTCAAGCAACTCAACCCACTATTTGCTCCTTTAACCTTTTCTGCAAAAGAATTTGCATCCCAGGAGTATTTTTAAATTTAAGAGGGCGGTGGAGGGTGACAGAACAATTGGCAGTCAGGCTGTTCTAATTCTCTATTAATCAAAGACGATCCTCTTTCATTCTTTCAGCTCAAGGCGAGGACACACCTACAGTTCCTGTGAAAAGTGAAAGCTCCTGCGATGCAGAAAACTCTACAAGTCCTGATGGTAAGGTTCTCAGCTATTTAAGCTCATGCAAACTACAAATCTGGCACACTGTCTGTGTGTAATCTAGGATCAAAGGAGCTATCTATTCTGTGAATCAACATATTCAGTTAGAACAAGGTAAAGTTCAAAAACCACTTTCTTCTAAGAACTAATAAAATTGGCAGCCTTTTTTTTAAACTGATGCTAGCTATTTTCAAACAGCATGTGCCTTGGTTTAAACATACCTTGCAATACTGAGGCCACACTGGTTAGTTCCAAGGCTACACTGGACTGAAGTATAGCTGGTGAACTTTACAGAAATATCCCCTACTTCTGTAAAAAGTATGTGCCCAACTGTTATCCCTGCCCCACTCAGCATTCAGGGGAGCCTTGGCTTGCGTTGTTCTTGGGCCTTTGTCACTTCACCTCACTGTATGACATCAGATGGCTTTGCCAAAAACATAATGAGTCTTTAAAAGCACCTTAGAAATAAATTGACAAAAACCTTTCTTTATTCGTATCTCATTTTGAAGGCATCTAAAGATTCTGAGGCTCAGGTATGTTAATATACCTTTGCACCTGCACAACAATGCGGGGAACCCTCTGAAATATCATTGCTCTCATTAGAAAAACACATATTTAAGCACACATGACTTAATAAATATTTAATTCCCCAGGCCCATAGAGCTTAGGAAAACCAGAATTGGTCAGTGATCAACTATGCATATATGTCTTGCTGTTTGGGTTATTTTAGCCAAAAAAAAGCAAATTACTTCGAGTTGATGATGACCTTGGGAAAAATTCAACCACTGGTAGAAGTTATTTGGTGGTTTTAAATAGAGTTTCCTATACCAGGTATCCCCCCCTGCTATAGGTTTGCCATCATCTGAATTGCCTCCCTTAATTATAAGCCTTTCTGCACAAACTGACTTTTTTTGCTCGTGGGTATGCATTATCTAGGAGAATAATGTTTTTAAATCCCAGATGCATCCATTAAAAGCTACCACGTTAGTCATGCTCAGTTGAACAAAACCGGCCCCAGCCTATTTGTGACACTATAGACATGGTTTTTACTAGTTCTTTACAAAGCGTGTTGTGAAGGATACCAGGCCCATGTAATGCTCACTGAATAAAAGGGAAATAAATGTGAGAAATACTAAGTTTTAATCCTCACTTGAACATTCACCATTCACATTTCAGGCTCTCAGAAGTCTCAGCTATAAAGAAACTTAGTAACATGGTTTAACATTGCTTTTCCCAAACTTATTTGATCATAGAGGGCTTTTTGTATTAACACTTATTAATAGGTTTTGGAACTAGTGACCCTTGGGTTGGAGAAAGAAACAGAAAAGGAATGCTCTCCTATACTTTATTCTGCATACTCCCACACCGAGATAGGCAAACTTACAATAATGGAAAGTGCGTGCATTATTCTCTTTATATAGGTAAAGTTGCTGCAGCTGGCCAGTTTACACCTAGGGATTAGAATGAGCTCACACATCATTAGAAATTGAGGATAGTTTGCAGATGGAACAAAGAGACCTGCTTTTAAAACCTTCCACCTTGAGAAAGAGTTGTGTGGGATGCCATACAATGTAATTCCCTCTTTTAAGCCTCTTTGGAGTGTGAAAACCAGCATCTGCCACTATTTTACTTTAACCGAGTTTTCATGTTCAAGAAAAAAGGGATTTGTGTTGTTGATTTTATGCAAATAAATGAACACTACTCAAATGAGAGTAAAGATTACTTATTCAGAGTTTACTATCACAAGGGTATCAGCCATTAACACTTCTGTTTGGCCAACTCAAGGGCAGCACGCAAGTAGGAAATCTGTATAGTTAACAAAAGGGAAGTCATCGAGTATCCTCTGATTGGAAGTTGTTGGGATGGGGAAGCTGGACTTGGGCTAACTAGAAGTGGGATATCTTAGGTGATTGGCTTGGGAGCATATTTGGCTTTCCCTGATTTGTCCTATGTTAGAAGCCTGGGGCAAAATACAGGGAAGCTGGCAGTCACTGACCAAAAGTCTTGACCATTCTGAGCTGATTGCTGTAGAGATTGTGGTTTGGTTGCTCGGGCTGGTTGCTGCAGAGGTTTTAAGTTAGAGTTCTACTGTTATAAATGGTCTGGCCGTTGTCCATTTGTCTATTAAGTCTCTCAGTTTATAATATGAGCTTTGATGCTTTAAAAATATCAGTCTAATTAAACCTACTGACCCTTGAAAATTTCCAGAGTAACTGTGCCTGCTCTGGGCTACTTCTGGACAATGGCAGTAATTATGCATTGTATTTTTATGCAAACGCTCACATAGAACAGCACACACAGTAAAGCAAAAGCACACTTTTTGTCCTCACTGTGTGATCTGCTAGATGTTTTCCTTTTCTATTTCATGGCATCCACTGCCGCTGCCCCCATTGGCAAGTTTACAGGGTCTGTTTTGAATTTTAGAATTGAAAACATGGCAAACCAAACAGGCCTATTGACATTGCCGTTGTAGAGGGAGCTGCTTACCTCCCTGCATGTCAGTGATCTGTTTTGCTTTGTTTTCTCTTTATTTTCTTAGAGATCTATTAAGCCTTTGAATTTACCTAAGGATGGTAATAAATACACCTAAAATGTCAACCCAAAACTCTGGTATGAAATAACAACTCAGCTTCTACAGTTCGGTAAAGAGGCAATTCCACCCTCCCTGTGCCCCACCAGAAAAATCTACAAGAATGGTCCCAAAATCTTAAATGAATGAAAATGAACTGAAAAGAGTTAGGAAATCAGAAAAGTATTGATGCATAGGCCATTTGAATGTGTTTAAGAAATTTGGGTTTAATAAATATTGAACCTTTTTTGGTTTCCTTTCTGGTTACAGTTGAAATGAATAGTCAAGTTGACAGTGTAAATGACCCAACAGAGAGTCAGCAAGAAGATTAACTAGTAGGTAAGTTGCGCCTGTGGTGGGATTTTCAATTGATTAAACCGGACATAGAAACTGTTTGTAAATGGTGTTTTTAACACCTCTCGGTTCTACCAAGTCCCACAGCGTGGCTCAGGCTAAACTTTAAAAATCTTTATACCAAATAATGCAGTGTAAGGAGCAAGGATTACCCCTAGAAGCTTGCCATCTTTAAGGGAAAAAGATAAACCACAGCACATCTAAATCATGCAGTTCCCTGGTTTTCTGAGCTTTAACAAGAAAAAAATGTTTTCATCCATCTCACCCCCTGGCCTCCTGGAGTGATCAAATTATTTCAGCAACCCCCAGCTGATTCTGAAGCATTGCTTTTCCAGAAGCTACCTGCTGAGTTGTTTAGTATATCTGTTTTTAAAAATGACACTAAATCTTTGCCCTGGAGAATGGATAAAGGCACTTGAGTGTGATCGGGCAGAAACAAGCCTGCCTTATGTCCTGTCCTGTCACACCACTACCTGTGGACCTGTGTGTCTGCACAAAGGTTTGCTGAGTTGAATGAGCCTCAGGGAACTCCACAGGAAAATAAAAGCCTGGGCCAAACCACATTTAGGAGTTTTTCCAGACCAACATTCTAAATATCTCAGCAAAGACTGAAGTATATCTAGAATGATGAGTAATCTGTAACCCTTTTCCATATCTTGAGGGCTGATGAGAAGAATTACAGGAAAGAAGTCAGGCTCGCTATTCCAATTCCTAGCTTAAAATACTTAGCTGTGAAGAAAATCCATGGCATAAATGAATTGTGGGCCATCCAGTGTACACAGATGTGTTGACACCATTGCCTCCCTGTACTCCCTGCATCTTCTCAGTAGGTCTCTGCGCTCTCCCGGGAGCCACGTTGCACCAGCCCCTTGAGCTCCTACATCACGGCAGAGTAAAGTGTGAGAACGTGTGAACGTAGCAGGCTTCTGTCCTTCCCATCGTGGCCTGGAACATCATTTAAAACTAAATATAATAGCATTTGTGTAATACATGTATAGCATAAGACTGCTGAAAAATATAAACTCATACAAACATGGTCTTATAAACATTTCTTCCTTCTTTTTTTTCAACCTTATTCATGTATTTAAAATATTCTGCTAAGCTGCAGAAATGATCAGGTAGAGAAGTTTCCATTAAAAAGTAATGAAGTGAGACTAAACCCGAACAATTTAAATGCAAGTTCTTCAATGTTGTCTTACCTTTTGCCCTTTTGTTGCCAACAAACTATAGACTTCTTGTGTAGATTTGTTCTTACAGACACTATTATTTTCCTGTGTGATCAATATCCAGCTGAAGTACCAGGATAAATCTGTTTTCCTTGGTTAATGTGAAAATATTTTCCTTGACCATAAACACGAATCTATACCTTTACCCAAATGAATAAGTTGTCCAAGCTTCAAGTTCAAAATTAGTTTAAGAAAACTCAATTCTAGGAAGGAGAAGTGACTTGCACAGGGTCACTTGGCTGATCAATGGAAGTTCAAATACTCTCAGCACAAAATTCTTGGATGACACCGTACTGCTCCCCAAACAATAGTGAGTTTCTAAACACAGTTGTCACAGAGAACTGAGGAACTTTGCTGATTCCAACAGAAATATTTAAACCTCTGGGTTTGAGGAAGTTATTTGGTAGTTCAACAGGAAGAAGGAACCTTTCATTCTGTGCATCGTACCTTCAGGGAAATTAAAGAAATACAGTGAAATGGAATTAGAATTACAGAGTTCAAAGACATAATACAAGAACATTTAGTATTGTGTAATTTAATTTATAATTGTAAAAAATCAGAAATGACAATAGGAGAATGGTTCAGTGAATCAACAGAACACTCTGCACATGTAAAAATAATTTGTCAGCAAGTATTTGAGGGCATGTAAAGATGTTTATGGAATCTGAACATTTTCTAGAGAAATATGGCAGGCTGAGTGTGCCTTCCAGGTTGGGCTTTAAGAGTCCTTGTAACTTCCATTTTTGCACTCTCAGAATGCTTGCTGTTAGAATCCAGCCACCTTGTAAAAAGCTCAGGCTCTACCATAAAATGAGGAAGGTCACATGGAGAAATCCTGGAAACCAAGAGGCCATTTTGGATGTTCTGGCCCTAGTGGATGCCACCCGGAGCAGATGAACTGCAAAGCTGAGGCCAGGCCAGAATCGTGAGAAATAATAAATCATTGATGTTTTTAGCCACTAAGTTTTTGGGTTGTTTGTTATATAGCAACGGGTAACTGAAACAGTGGGGTAATGCAGAACCCCTCCCAATACAAATGCTTAGAAATGAGAGAGAAACTATAACAAAAATATTTTAAAGTACATAGCTCAACTGACATGAAAGCAAAGGTGCCAGAGGTGAAGAGGAATTTGAAAGCCAAAACAATCATCTGGTGAGCTGAAGATGGCTACAGATTGGTTATTGATGCAAAGATAGGCCCTATGGTTAGGGACTTGGGTTCTAATGGCCACCTGGGACCTTGAGCCGCTCAAGGTAAGGAGTTGGAACTGATACCTCTACATAAATAAGTCTGGGACTCCCAACTCAAGAAATTACCATGGATACTTGTGTCTGCCCAGGGTGCTGCTTGGGGAAAGAAAAAGGCACCCCTGATAAATAAAAAACACAAAGGCACCATGAGTTTGAAACACAAATTTATGCTATTCAAAGTCATACAGTAATATACAAACTGAGATTAATTTAATAGTTGATTATAGACCAATATCATCCCTGGTGTGGGTGGCAAATGGAAATGTGGAACTATCACTTGGAATTCCTAGAGAAAAAAAAATTTCTGAAGATGAGTCAATCTTGATGAGTCAAAGGCCATCAATGACTTTTGCAAATCAGCATTATGTAAACTGTTATTATTATTATTATTTCTATGTTGAGCTCTGAAAACTAGAGTGTATGAATGGGCCCCAAAAGGGAGGACACATCAATTCAAGATCATGTTTTTCAAAGAATACTTTGAAGAGTTGAGTTAATCGTCCCCATCGGCCGAAGCAAGTTGTCAATGTGGCATGCATTTTACTAGCAGTGATTCATATACTTTTTAAAGGTAATCCATGCCAGCAATTACAGCTCAGATATCCAAAGCTCTCTGATAGTCAAATAAGATATTCCTAGGTCTGTTTGAGAGTTGAGAAACATTTAAATGGCTGCATGAAAAAGATATTCCTTGCTAAGCCTGTGAAGATGGCTTATCTTTAATCTAACAAATGCTTTCTCCTTGTCTTTGACAGAGGCGCAAAATGAAGCAAAGGAACAAAGAAATGGAAGTCAATGACAGTCCTCAGCATTGCAGGCCTCTCCAGGCCCTGGGGAGTGTGGGAAGACAGCAGCGCCTGCTGTGGAGGAGGGTGGGGGTGGGGGAAGGACAGGGAATCCTTTGCTCTAATTTCTCCAGCTTCATTTTGTTCTGTTTACCTGCAGAAAAACAAAAAGAAAAAAAAAAGAAGTTTCCTTTAATTGGTGGGGGGACCCACATTAATGCATCTTTCAGGCGCTATTCCTGTAATTTCTGTCTTTTCTCTCAGACCTTTGCCCCAAGGCCACAGTGGCACGGTGGAACCCTCACACGTGTACCCTGGCTCCTGTCTGCTTTCTCGGTTATTTCACAAAGCTGGTCGTACAGTGGTTTCTTCAAAGAAAGACGATTGTTTGATAAGCTGCAGGCTAAATTTCAGGAATCACCAAGCCCAATATCAGTATAATCCATGAACAAAGGAGGCAGGATAGAAAATGGGCAAAACCCTCAAAAATCACTTGGAAAAAGGTCAGGATGATGAATTGAAAATGATATTTTGTTCAGGGATTCCCAAGATACAGTTTTGTTCCCTGTGGTTAATAAGGAACACGGAAGCAGGATTTATTCCAGAGCAGAGTGCAGAGGTGTAACCAGGAACAAGGCCCTGGCAGCTGCCGGGTCTCTTCCTTCCTCGCCAGGACAGCAGGTGCATTCTTCCTCGACACCAACTTCCAGCAGAGCTTACCTGGCTCACGAGGTCTTCACTGTGCGCTTCAGCATGGAGCCCACCAGTGAGACGTGACTCTGTGCGACCGAATGTAAGGGATGGCACTTTTCTAGGTGTTTTAATTAAGAGAGGGGGCTGCTGCATTTAGGATCCAAACACATGCCTATGAATATTAAAGGTTCCACTTGAAATCTCTCTTCATATATATGTTTTTCATAAAAGAACATCTTGTCTTTACCCAAGGTTTGCTGGCCCACAGAAAAGATTCTCACTTGAAGTTAGAGGCAATTAGAGGTTTGCTTGCAGTTTCGGCTTCCTGGTCTGCTTTTAAATGTTGTGGTTTGCTCATGCCAAACCCAAGACTAATGTGATGGCTGGTTCCCTCTCCCAGCCAACTGTTGATTATGGCCTTGAAGGGGAGCAGCAGTACTAATAACCCAAGATGACAGTGGCACAGTGGGCGCAAGGGATGAAGGGCCCAGAAGGAAATCAGAAGTTGTCACAAATGTCTACCCCAGAGCCAACATGAACAGCGGCCCTCACAAGGGAGGATGACTGCTTCCCACAGCCTCCCTGGATTCTAAGGCCGTTCTATTTTTTTCTGTGGAAACTAATATCCTTTCTTGCTTATCTTCTTAAATCTATCTTCCTTATAAGGGCTTTGAAATTGTAAGTTATTTATGTATTTTTTCTTAGTAGAGGGAGAAAAGTAATGGATCAAATTGAGTATTTCTAAAATAAAAGGATGTTCTGCTTTCTAAATATTCCATGAAATTCTTCAGTTTTGCCCTTTCCTCTATGGAAAATTTACCTTCTTATCTTCCCATAAATTTTGTTTTGGCCTCTCTGAATTTTGTTGCCCCTCTGCATGGCTTCTTTGATATATTGAAATAATTAGCAAGTTGTATTTCTGTATATGTAATATGTTTTAACATTCTGTATTTTTTTAAGAGCTGCTCATCAGCCAAGCAGCAATGATATTTAAGTGACCTCACGATTTTGGAACGTGGCCATTTCTCCTTCTATCATTATTCTAGAGTTTGATATGGAAACATATATGTCCTCTACTGCCATTAGACATTGCTTTCTAGAAAAAACAAGGAAAAGGTTCATTTTAAGAAATTCAAGAAATGATGCCATATGAATACTGATAGTTTCTATATTTTATGTCATCTTTATAACTCAATTAACTGAAAGTTGCCATCATTCTTGTGAAGTACTTGACAAGCGCAATCTGCTAGGAGCACATTTTCCCGTGACTCCAAATCATTAGTGCTACTCATGCTCAGTAATGAGTTACCGTTGAAAACAACATGAGAGAGAAAAGAGGGATGGAGACTTTTAACGGACTAAGATGAAAGGGACCTAATGTCCCCACTAGGAATAGTCAGGATTGGAATGATTTCAGTCCTGGTGGTCTACTTAACATCAGTGACAGCCATTTTGTTCATTCACTTTAAATGTGGGTGGGGTAGGAATGGGAAGAGGGAGTTCTCTGCCTGAAAACTGTAGGAAAAGAAAAGTAAGCTTTGTTTCCAGGAAACTAAGGGACCGGGGAGCGAATAGCATCAGCCCCACTCCTGAATATGTTTAAACTTCATTTAATGATTAGATTGTGTTTTCATTTTTGCCTCATTATGCTTTTTGGTTGCTATTTGGCTATAAGACTTTATGCTTTAAGACATATAAGGAAGTTAATTTCCATTTCAATAGTAAAATATTAAAAATCTAGCTATTGGGCAGATCGAAGGCACAGCAACACAGGAAACCTTTATTTCGCTGGTACTGTCATTGCACAGGCTGCACAATGGAAAATCTGAAAGGCTGATTGATTCTCTCGCATATGAATTCTGGATGTCAATTTCCAACCACACTTCAGCCAGGCTGTGGTGTGAGGGGTTACAGGAGGGAGGGGGAGGAAGATAGCCCCATATTAGTCATGTTTGCATACAGAGGATTGAAGTAGGCTTTCAGCATAATAGTTCTAATTAAAAAGGTACTCTTTGTAGGAGAGACAAAGGGGCTTTTCCTCTGGCCGGTAACTGTTTGGATGATAGACAAGTCTTCTTTCATAAAAGCTTACAAAGAAGGCATCTGAAACACTGTCTGTGATACTGGGTCACATATTAGTCACCGCAGCTAATTGTAAATCTTTCTGTGAAACACTGAAAAGCCTCTTTGTGAATTAATACAGTTCTGCTTGATGCACTTGATTTGAAATGACATTTCTCTGTATGTGCTGCATGTTGGCTTTGCTTTGACAAATAACAAAGTTAGCAGAATATGTTCAATATATTTTCTTGGGGAATAGGGTTTTTATCACATGATTCATTAAGGATTTGCCTTACCCTGACATTTGTGATATAAAGGAAAACCAGAATAAAAGTAATTTTCTTGATCAAGATATGTTTTTACTTAATGCAAATAAATGTAGTCTGTGGCTTGCAAGGAAAAAAAATGTCTCCTGATACCTGGTATAAACTGCTAACTAGAATAATATGTGCCTCTTTTGTTAAACCAGCATTTAAATGCTGGACTGCTTCTAAATCGTTTGTTTCTTTTCATCTATGCCACACACTAAGAAACTTAAACAACTGTTGCCTTCCTACTATATTTGTTAGAGCAGAATACAAATAAAATTTGTTTGAGAGAATAAGGTGGAATTATCTTTGTTTTATGAGATTTGTTCCTTGGCCGTGAGCAATTAGTAACTCAAAATGTTCATTTAATACAATATTTGTTGTTAGTGCCATCGAGTCGATTCTGACTCCCAGCGACCCCGTGTACAGCAGAGCAGAACCCTACCCAGTCTTTCTGCGCCATCCGCTCACCTTTTGGCACTATATCAGACAATGTTCCACTGCTATTCATAGGGGTTTCGTGGCCAATTTGCGGGGGAGTGGCCAGATCCTTCTTTCTAGTCTGTCTTAGTCTGAAAACTCCACTGAAACCTGTCCACCATGGGATGACCCTGCCTGTATTTGAAATACTGGTGGCATAGCTTTTAACATCACAGCAAGACGCAGCCACCACAGTATGATAACTGACAGATGGGTGGTGTGTTGCCTGACAGGGGAATGAACCTGGGCTGCAGTGGTGAGAGCAGCAAATCTTAACCACTAGAACACAAGGGCTGGCCTTAATACCATATATTTTGTTGCAAATATGTGTATTTAGAATTGCCTCTGTAAGTCAACTTGAACTTATCAACAGTCTTCCTATACTAAGTCTGGTCAATGTTTTGACCATGTTTTTCAAAATTAAACTGTAGAGTAGTTTGTACAGGCACAAATCCCAATGTATAATTTTTCTCTGAATACTAGATAGCTAATTACCATCACAACAGCCTCTGAGGTTCAAGATGTAAATTGTTGAGATGAATGATTCCATAAACATTGGTCCATCCTTCAGAACCCATCATCCACTACTGGAATTCTTTTTGATCACCTTTTATGAGCCAGTCACTGTGCTGGCTATGTGATCACCACAGCCATGATCCTCCTCAGTCAATTGTGGATGGAATTAGGATTGAATTACACAGTTGTTAAGAGTTTGGTAATGGATCAACAAAAATTGCTATGGGAAAAACTGGATGTTCTTCTGAAAATGGAAATCTGTATGCCATCAAATTTAATTCCCTCAATTTCCTACAAAAGAGGTGCTATCAGGTTTATTGTTCTAGAAGGGAAGAAAGAAAGTCAATCCCTTTATCCAACAAAGCCAGAAACTTAATAGTTAAAAGAGAATAAGGTGTTTTAAATTGTAGTACCAGGGGAGCATTTTTCCAGTAATAAACAGGGTTTGATAAGGAAAAAATTGTAGGCAGGACCATCTTATGCTACAATGGGCAACCTCAACACAAATGCTTCAAAGTGACAGTAAAGATAATTTGACATGATTCTAGCATTGCCAGATGCAGTTTTTTAATCTACATCCAATTTTTCATCTCTTTGCCTGTCACTCTTGTGTTTCTCCCCCACGGTTCTGCCCCTTTGCCTTACTTCAATCAAAGTTGCCGTTAAATGTTGCTTAACTTTACTGATGGTTCTCAGGACTAAAAGAAATAATGGTACCCATTTACGTTGTTCTTGCCAGGACTCTAGCCCAGTCGTGGGGCTTTGAGAAACAAGTGCCTCCATTTCTTGGTTTGGAAGATGGAAATACTAATACATTCCTGAACTCTCTTAGAAATGTAAGCATGAAGAGAGTGCCAAGATATTATACTTTGCCATTTGGGAAAGCACTTGGTAAATTATTAGTGTTAGATTCTGCTGTTTGTTACTGTAGGCAAATGGCCCTTTCTTGAGCTCAAGACTCTTTACCAAAAGAATAAACAATCCTTACAATTGGGTAGTAAATATAAATCCTTTCTATTGAAGTTAACAAATTTTGCCCTTAAATTAAGGACAGATGAGAATAAGAGAAAATAGTTTTATAAAATTTAGAGAAATGGGAGATTTAAGTTCTTAAAATATGTACATACAACATACTGACACAGTACAAATCTTTCGAAGAAATCATTTCTCTGATAACAACTAAAGTGGATCTATGAATAAAGAAGAAAGGAGGTACAATTCTCTCTATCTCTTGGTTAACATGCATAGAAGGATATAGATTGTCAAGGAAATAATTATGCCAATATATACTCCCTTTCCCTGGGGAGGAGTCGACTTGTTGCCCCACTGAAACTGGACTCGATGATGTAATTTGCTTTGGCCAATGATTTGTGGGCAGAAGTGGCATATGTCACTTCAGCCAGAAGCTTGAAGATTCATGCTCTTTTATTCCGTCTCCCGTAATGACCAGCAAGATCCCAGATGGGCTGCTCTGTCAGCATAGAACCGGGAGTGAACACATGGAGGTGAATTTCAGGCAAGACCCATTGAGAAGCTGACTTGAGTGAGAAATAAACCTGTGCTTTGAGATTTGGGTGCCATTTGTTACCCTGCATAACCTAGCCTATACTAACTGATATATATGCCATCAAAGCATTTAAGTAAAAAGTCCGAAAATCTATATGATCTGCCTCTCCAGCCTCATCTTGTGACTCTACTTGGCCCACAGGGCTGCCAGCACACTGACCTTCTGTCCATTCCTGAAACAGGCCAAATTCTTCCCAGGCTCAAGGCCTTTGAACTTGTAAACTCTTTCTTCCCATTCTCACTTGGCTAGTATCTTGTCATCCTTGAAATCTCAGCTGTAACGTCACTTCCTAGAGATGCCTTCCTCAGCTACCCTATTTCAAAGTAGATCCCCCTCCCAATTTGTGTTTGTCCACCTAATGGCCATATTTGCTACTTCAGAACACCTAGGATAGTTTGTAATTGTTTATTTGTTTACATAGCAGGGATAAAAAATCGTGTCTCAATTCAGATGTGCAAAATATGTAGCTTTTTTCCCCTCAATAGGTTGCCTTGCATTGTTTCTGAGCCTCTGTCCAACTGGTTAGAGGGGATTGTGGGAAAATAATTTAATCTGTCAATTAAAGGCATTTCAGGTTTTTTTCCAGCTTAAAATACTAATTCGGGGATAAAGATTTGGTCAAATTCAAGGCTTAAACTCTCCACTTCTTGCCACCCAAATTTTTGTGCCCCCCATTAGATAAAGGGTTTATTTTCTAATCACTGTGCAATAAAACTAAGAACAAATAAATTTAAATGTTAAAACAATAGTTACTATAACATTTAAAAGTAGTTTTCAAAATATTTTTCAAGGAGTATATCAAGAATAAAATAATAGACTATTTAGAAAATAACAAAAATATGAATACTAACTATAAAAAATGTGGGATAAAGCCAAAGCTGTACACAGAGGAAAATTTAATCTTAAATGCCTTGTTTAAAATGGAAAAAAAAAAAAGAGAGAAATAAACACTTTTGAAGCATTCAAATTTAGATTTTGGAAAAAGAAAAATATCCAGAGAAACTGAGAAATTTTTTAAAACACAAAATGTTAAAATAAAAATATTGGTTCTTTGAAATGTCCATTAAAATAAATAAATCTTGAGCAACTATCATGAATAATTTTAAAAGGATAGCAACATGGGAATTTTAAGAACAATTAAATTAAATTTTGTGTATAACTATATAACCAAAAACAAGTCAAAGAAATTGGAGATTTTTTGGGCCGCCCGGTGGCGCAGCGGTTTAGTCCGCGCTTGGCAGCCCGGGGTTTGCGAGTTCGGATCCTGGGCGCCCGCCGACGCACTGCCTGTCAGCCATGCCGTGGTGGCGTCCCATATAAAGTGGAGGAAGATGGGCACGGATGTTAGCCCAGGGCCAGTCTTCCTCAGCAAAAAGGGGAGGATTGGCAACAGATGTTAGCTCAGGGCTGGTCTTCCCCACAAAAAAAAAAGAAATTGGAGATTTTTTTTGAAATAAAAATTACCAAAATTGATATAACATGAAACAGAAAACCCACATAAATTCATTGCAGAAATGAGAAAAGATATCAAAACTCTCCCACGCTATCTATGTCTATTTATCAATCTATCTATATTTATCTATTTATCAAAATAATATGTACAAATTGTCACAAACCTCGGAATGATCACAGGTAATGTTCCATTTCATAGTATTTTCATAACTGAAGCATATGATACACTGCTTTTTCACTTGGTGGTATCAGAAGCACTTTCTTGTCAATCAAGGATTTTCCTAAGCCATTTAAAAATATTTCATCATATGAAATCATTATATTATCAATTCCCTATTCTATGACACTTAAGTTACTTGATGGTTTTCCCCATTTTAAATAAAACTACAATGAACACTTTAGGTTACAAATTTTTGTCTTCATCGGGGTATATTTCCAGAAGAAGGTTGCCAGGGTTCATAAACACTTGATGCTTTTCACCAAATTTCAAGGCCAATACTGCTAGCAATTAGAAAATGAGAATTTCCATTTTGTAGAATCCTCACTGACCTTGAGGGTCCTACAAATATTGACACTAAAAGATGTCAGTGTGAAAAAGGGTTTGTCATTATTGTTTTGACTAGCATTTCTTCATTTACTGATGAGGTTGACAGATTTCTGTCAGCTATTCGTATTTCCTGATTGGGGAATTAATATGTTCATGTTATTTGGTCATCTATCCACTGAGATTTTGATTTTTTTAATTGACATTTATGAACTGTTTACATATTGAGAGTATTATTTTTTGTCATATTTCCTGCATATAATTTTCTACTTATGCTTTGTTTTATCATTTTGATTTTGATATTTTCTGACATACAGACTACTTTTTATGTTTCTATGCAATAATATCTCTCTTTCCCTTTGTAATAGCTTGCATTACTATTGTAGTTGACATTTATTATTTTTGCCTGCTGAGCATCTATTCCTGATTCTTCAGGTCATGAAGCCTAGTAGAAAACTTGTTTTATGTGTTTTCTGGAGCTGACCTTCCAACACTACCCTAGAGGGGACAGATATGGGATCCAGGCTGACCAATCACAGGACATTGCCTCCCTGTCCTCAGTGATTGGTTTAGAGAGGCCATGTGACCCAAACTGGACCAATCAGTGTCTTCCCTAAGACTTGATAGGTGGTTTTTGGGAGAGAGAAATTTGCAAGTCACAGTGAGCGTGTAGACTTGGAGTTTTTGGCAGCTTCTTCCCTGACTCAGCTATGTGAGCCAATAAATTCCCTTTTTAAGCAAGTTTGAGTTAGGTTTCTGGCTCTTGTAACTCAGTGGCTCTCCACTTCTCTCAGATTAAAGAATAAAGTTCTTAAAATGTCCTGAAGGTCCCATGCAATGTCACACAAACACCCTCCATTACCTCTGCAAACTCACCTCCTCCCATTCTCCTCCATGGGCTTCACTACTCCAGCCACACTGGCCTCCTCAAGTATGCCAGGCATGTTTTTCACCTTGAATCTTTCCACTAGCCCTTCTAGAATTCTCTTCCTCTGGATGTACATATGGCTACTTTGCTTACCTCCTTGAAGTCTGTTCAAAGCTTTCCCAGTGAGGCTTATCATGATCACCCTCTCTACAACTGCAAAGGACCCCCAGCTCTGGCCTCCCCCTTGGCTCTATTTTTTCCCATTTTCCATTGGACTTATCACTTTCTAATATACCATATAATTTACTTACTCATTACATTCATTTCACGAAAAATTATTGAAAATGTTCCCCTGTTCTAGGAGGAATATATAGGCTTGATGACTGCAAGGATTTTTGTCTGTTTTGTTTACTGGAGAATCCCAAGCATCAGAGCAGTACCTGGCACATATTAGGTGTTCATTAAATACTTGTTGAATAAATAAAGGAATTCTGCTCAATACTTTATTCTGGGAAACCCTTGGCAAATTTTCTTTTATGAGACTGATGACAACCTGACCGGGTTTTTTCTTTCTTTCTTTCTTTCTTTTTGGGAAAAAATGTGGAGGAGAGAAGAAATTAAACTGTGGCTAGTAAGCAAGTTAATAAGAGGCCCTATACTCTGATTCAGAAGACAAATATCAGCACAATGGGAGAGCTAATAATGTTTGCAAAATTATTGTGAGAATGCCCTTTCATTCAGAAATTATGCCTACTCCCTACTGAATGCAAAAAAAAAAAAAAGAAAGAAAGAGGTCTGTTCATTTATCCTGCCTCAAACAAAGGATTGTGTTTGGATGTTACCATGGTCCTTCTCTTCATCTGAGGGTAGGTGATGGCAGGGGCTGTTGAGGTAGGATTGGCTAATCTACTCTGGGAAAACAATGCCATCTCAATGGCTGAACACAATGAAGACTGGCTTTTCACTTGCATCCTGCCCATTGTGAGTTGGGCTGCTTTCCTACAGGCAGTGACACAGGGGCCCCTGCTTCTTCCATTCAATAGTGCTGTCACCTTCAGAATCTTTTCTCCAAGGTCACCATGGAACAAGAAGAGAGAATGAAGATTGTTATGTGTCAAGCACAGGAGGGATTGCACAACATCTGCCCATATTTCACTGGCCACAACTCAGTCACCTGGCCCCACTCTAATGGGGAATCCTGGAAATTTTCTAACCTGGAAAATGTAGGTTGGCCAAGTACCTGGCAGGAGAATAAAATGTGTTTGGTGATTACATAGCATTGCATCTGCCTTGGAAGCGAACAACTCCCTCCTTTGAGACATAGCTGTGCGCTGACAACAAGCCCTCTACTTCCACTCCCCAAGAACAATTGAGCCACACCAGCTTAGGGAGAGAATGTCGTTTGGACATCTTAGGTGATCAAAACAATCCCATGATGGGCAGAGGGCTTAACAATGGGGTGGGAAAAAAATCTCAACGTTTTTCTGCATTGTCTTGGATAGAAACTTAAGGATGTAGTAGAATAAGCTTTTGACTGACCTCTGTCACTTGTCCTGGACCTGTTTTTTCATTTATTACTAAGAGAATCAAAAGAAGACCTGGTCCCAGGGAGGTGTGTGTGCTGATTTTTCTAGGTCCTCAAATGTACAGCTTTTGACCTTCAAAATTCTTTCCCTATCTAGAAATAGGGAATGGTTCCAGATGTTTACCTATATTTCCTTTTCTGTTTTTGTTCTTTGCATGTTTATGTGTGTGATTTCATTTCTACATCTACATCTTTAAGATGCTTTCAGTTTATTTTGATGTTTGGTATTTGGTGGGAAGTAATTTGATTGAGTAGCTTTAAAAATATCCCCAGCACTAATTGTGAAATAACACATCTGGATCCCATTGCCTTAAATTTATTTCTTTAACATACACTTATTTTACGTTTATGCAAGGATCTAGTTTCTTGCCTACATCTTCCTTTGGTTTCTCTAGTGCCGCACTGTTTTAATTAATGTAGTTTTATAATATGTGCTGATGTCTATGACGGCAAATTCAATGCTTCCACCCTTCTTCATTTTCAAATGTTCTTAGCTAATACTCATGGTTTAGTGTTCCAGATAAACCTTAAAATAGCATTGTACATTTCCTTCATATCGATAGCCCTCCTGTGTCAATTCTCCCTCTCTCAACATCCCCAGAAAAATGGAGGAGCCAGTCATTTAGTCGCACCACGCTTAGGTCAGACAGTAAGAAGAGAGGGCATCTGTTTTAAATGCAGCTTCCTGAAATGTTCTAGAGAAGAACCACACTCCTGTTCATCCCTGGCCTCCTGACAAGGCTGGGCTGTGGTCTGAATAACAATCGGTTTCCAAATATTCTGCTCTGAAGTCTTTTCCTGCCTATCTTGGCATCCAGTCCCTTCAATCTTGTCTGAGTCATTTGGTTCTACATAGTAAGTTGAGAGGCACAAGCTAGGTAAAGATCACTGTGTCTTGAGTAATCGTCATCCATTTTGCAAACAAGTGCTGAAGGGCCCAACAGAGCCAGTCCACAGGACTCTATCTGCAGAGTCCAGACAGATGAATACAGCATTTGGTTACCAAATGCCCCTGCTGCCACTGTGTGGGTCTGAGTTCTTCCTGAAGTGAACTGAAATGCAATCCCCTGGCTTTTGGTTCCATTTCACCCGATATTGGGTGTCGGCAATATCTGGCTCAGGGGTCACTCATTAGCAGCCTAGCCTGACAAAAACTCACACAACTGCATCAGATGTGCTGGGGCCCCTTTAAAGGATCTAGGCCAGCCAGGAAAATATAGGTTTTTTGGCAAACAGAAATACAATAAACATGGAAAGAGAATATAGCTAATGTTAAATAACATTATTCATTGTTCAACTCATTCTATGTATGTTAACTCATTTAATCTTGACAAGGAAGTAGGTACTATTATTGCACTTTATAGATGTGCAATCTGAGGCACCTAGAGATTAAGTATTTTGCACAAAGCCATAGACCTAGTAAGCAGTAGGGTTGTGATTTGAATATGGGAAGTCTGGAGCTAGAGGTTACTATCCTAACCATTGTGCTAGGGATTCTCAAAGTTGGGCAGGCATCAGAATTACCAGGAGGCTGGATAAATCACAGGTTCCTGGACCCCAACCTCAGAGTTTTTCATTCATGAGGTCGGGGATGGGAAGCCAGGATTTTGCATTCCTATTAACTCCCATGTACTACTGCTGCTGCCCCAGAGACCACTGCACTGCACTACACAGAAATGATTGGGAGGTATGTTCCTGTGAAGACGAGAAAGGGTAAACAGACCTGGAGAACGATAAGCCATGCATCTGATGCTCAGTTTCTAAAACCAGAATATCTGTGTTCCAGTTCCCAAAGCAACCCAAAGCTGGCACTCCCTGCAAGGTGCCACCTTCATCCTATTTACGTTTCGCTATATATTGGAGAGAATTAAGAGCACTGATTGGAGCAACAGAACATGCGGATTTAATCTCACTCCTGTCATTTACCAGCTGACAAGCCTGGTAAGCTTTCTAAGCCTCAGCTATCATATCTATAAAATAGTGATGATAATTATTTACTGCTTGGGATTTTAGTGAAGGTAAATTTTGTACACATACACACACATGCATGCACATTGCTAGACACATAGAAATAATGGTGGTTATTTATTTTATAAGAAGAGGGTTTCTGGTTTCCTTCCTTCCTCTCAGACACCAGCAGAGGAATTTGACTTTGAGAAGCTACTGCAGTAAGATTTGCCAGGGTCACATCAGGCACCCATACTTTCTTTACAGCTCATAACTGTGACAAGGATAAAAAAGAAAGTATGTGTATCTGACAATTGGCTCCCATCCCATTCCTGTTGAAAGGAGAGAGAATTATTGGCTGACTCATCTCAGGGGCCATCTTTCCTTATGCAGGAGAAAGAGTTGAACTGGAAAAATGGAAGATGCCAGAAAGGGGGAGGGTGGGGGAACCTACACAATGGGAGTCTGGGCAAGAAAAAAAAGAGAACTGAAATAATATTACTTGGTGTTATAAATGAGAACTCCTCTCAGTCAATAATTAAACTGTTCTTTAAATTCTATTTAATGACTATTTTATTCATTTATTCAACAAATATATGTTGAGCCCTTGCTATTTGTCAGCCACTACTCTAGGTTCTAGAGAAACAGGAGTGAACAAAACAAAGATCCCCTCCACATGGAGCAGGAGAGGAAGATATGAAGACCGTCAGAGGGAAAGTGGGCAAGACCAGAGAGTAGAGACCTGACAGCAATGAGGACACCAGCCATGTGGCCATCTGAAGGAAAAACATTTGAGGGAACAGTAAGTGAAAAGGCCTGGAGGCTGGCTCATGCCCAGCTTTTGAGAACTCCCAGTGTGAGTGAGAAGATGAGCGGGAGGTGAGAGATGCGGGGAGGCGGGGGGATCAGAGACCAGCTTCCATCACGGAAGGCCTTGTAGGAAGGTTGGTCAACATTCACAGGCTTTTAAGCAGAGGAGGGACATGACCCAACTTCAAAAGTGAATCGATGTCAATGCCTGAGGGAGTCTGGCTGATACCAAATGAATTATCTGATGTGGGGGCCTAGAGATAGAGGAGGAAAGAGAGGAAAAGAGAATAAAGAGCAGAGGTCCCGGAGAAAGACCTGGGTAGAGACCAAACCAAAGATGGATCCAGATTCTGTTGGCCCTGACTCTCTTCTCCACTCCTCACTCCACAGTTTTCTCATGACCCTAAGGGGTCATTTACTAAGTATTATGATGTTATCCCCAACCACCGTGGATCAGTGTCCTTAATCTTAGATGCACATTAGAATCATCTAGGGAGATTTTTCAACATGCCCTGCCCAAAACCAGATTAAAGGACAGTCTACAAAATAACTGGCCTGCCAAGGTTTCAAGATCAAGAAAGACAAAGAAAAACAAAGGAAGTATGCCAGATTAAAGGAGTCTGAGAAGACGTGACAACTAAATGCAACGTGGGATCCTGGAAAAGGACGTGAGTAGGATAATCAACAAAATTTGAGTAACATCTGTAGAACAGATCATTACATGCATCAATGTTAATTTCCTGATTTTGATCATGGTATTGTGATTATATAAATTATGAATATTAGGGAAAGCTGTGTGAAAGATACATAGTAATCCTTTGTACCTTTTTTCACATCTTTTTTGAAAGTCTAAATTATTTCAAAATAAAATTTGAAAAAAATACCGTTGTACAGGCCACATCCCAGACCTATACATCAACATTTTGGGGACCAGGACCTGAGTATAGACACCTTTTAAAAGCTCTCTAGATGATTCCAAAGTGCAACCAGGTTTGAGAATCACCATCTTAGATTTTAAAAGTCTTTTAAAACTTTGCCTTAAAGTTTTCTTCTGTCGGAGGGGCACTAAAAGGCCCCTCCCGTCTGAGGCTGTGTCAGCTCCTCCCAGAGTGTCAGTTCACTGCCCCGAGGCCGAAAGGGAAACTCTTCTGGGCAGGAGAGATGAGGTTGGGGTAAGGTGGATGGGATCATGTAGTCACAAGAGAAGCATCCTTTGAGTCTCTGAAAGATGTTTCTATAGAAGAATCCGAGTCTTCCTCCTGGAAGAGATCAGCACTAAGAAAGATAGCTGTAGTTCCAAAAAGCCTCCCCGCTCTTTGGGAAAAGGAAAGAGATCAGGTGGCATCTTAAGCTGTCTCTGGACTGGGGCAAGTATTTACCTCCACTGTCAGCTTTGGGAGTGTTTCTTTTTCAAACAATTTGATTTTATTGCTACACAGTAGGATGCGTCCTTCCCTATAGAAATTGGCAAACACTAAATACCAACCTCTCCCAGAAAACACAGCTATGAGAAAATGAAGATCAATCTGCTTTGATTAATAAGCAGGCAGCAAAAGGCCGAGCATAGGCTGGAGGCTGCAAGAGGAAAAGCAAAAGACAGGTAGAAATGTGCCCAGAAGAGCAAAGCGAAAAATCACGAAGGTTAAGCAACATAGAAGGACCTCTAGATTCTAATTCAGTTTTAGTGGTGACAAAAACAAGTCTCCTGGCTATTTGCATATAAATGTGCTGGGGGTAGGGGAACCACTGTACTCAGCTGTGCATCCTAACTTTCTCCTCAAAATCTGTTCCAAAGCAGCTGCAGAAATCAGCTGCAAACCCCAAATCTAAAAATGAAAGTCATGTGGCTGAACTGGGGAAGAGGCAAAAAGAGGAGGGAGGCAAGGACACCAAATGATGCTCAATTAACCCACTGGGGCCTGTAGCCCAGATGCATTTCCTGGGAGCCTTTAGACATCTCAACGCCCAGGCTGCACCCCAGAGCAATTAAATCAGACTCTCTGGGGTTCATGCCCAGGCACAGTGTGTTTGAGAATTTCCCAGATTTGAATAAAGAGACTTCACTGAGTACCGGGGGTCCACTCTATAGCAAGGATCCACAAACCTTTTCTGTAAAGGGCCAGATAGTAAATATTTTAAGCCTTGTGGCCCATACAGTGTCAATCCCAACTACTCAACTCTGCCGTTGTGTCATGAAAGCAGCCACAGGCAGTAGGTAAACTAGTGGGTGTGACTGTGTGCAGTAAACGTTATTTACCAGAACAGTAGTTTGCGTCCTCTTCTCTAGACTGTTGCTAGCCAAAATATCCTTGGGCCAGCAGCAGCAGCATCCTATGGGAGCTTGTTAGAAATGCTGAATCTCCTACTCCACCCCAGAACCTTCCTGCATCAGAGTCTGTTTTTAAGCAAGGTCCCAAGATGGCCGGAGCCCACTGAAGTCAGAGAAGCAGGCATAAGGTGGCGGGTGTTTAGAGCTGACCAGCACTGGGACCCAGAGAGCTGGGCTGAGTCTTGGAGCATCAATTCCTTTGTCCATAAAACTGTCCTTGGCGTTCAGGTTTACTCAGGTGTTCCAGGGGCGTTTCGCCTGTATGAGGACTTTGAAAGACAAAAAATACGGTAGGAATGTGAATTGACCATATGTGACAGCGCAGCCCTGGCCTCTGGCAGGTGAGGGAGCTGTCCCTTTGGCAGGTGCTAACCTCTCCATCATCAGTCATGATGAAGGGGAGGGCTGGCCATGCAGGCCCTCATTTCAGAGGCCAAGACACTGAAACGCTGGTCTCTGCCAGCCTTGCCACTCACAGCAGCACAACCGCGGAGCCCGACGCAATTACCCTGACTCTGAAGGACTTGGGCTTGGAATAGGCTGGCATGGCTGACTGCCACCAACTTGATTCACAGCCCTAACATGTGGCTTTCTGCTTTTACATCTCTCTGCCTCATGCAGGAAGGGGGCCTGTTCACCACTGCATCCCCAGCACCTGGCACAGCATCAGAGCTCAAAAATCTATGATGAATAAATGATCACAGAGGCTAAGCTGCTCACTTCAGTGGCATCAGTCTTTAGGTCATGAGTGTCCATAATTGACAACTGACCTTCATATATTAGCAAGAAGGAGGGCTGTGTGTTTTTATTTTTTCCAAAAGAGCAATCTCCACATCTCTTGTATGTACAGAACCCTGACAAACGACAACAGAAGCTATTTTTTAATCTGTTGCCTGGAGCAGACGGCCTAAGGGCTGTGTCCTGGCCCACAGAGTTAATGGGACTTCTAAAGGGGCTTCAAGTATATTCTGTTTTCCCACAAGCCCAGGTTGTGTCATTGAGCAGGAAGTAATGGACTGAGAAGCTCTCTCTCTCCAAGTGCCGTCTGCCAGTCAACTGGGACTAGCCTGTTGTCAGAGGATGTTTGCCAGGTGCGAGAAAAATGCTCTCTCTGAAAGCCCTGCCAGTGATTAGAGTGTGAGAAGAAGCATGTACACACCGCTTCATAAACCATTGCACCCGCCCCTGAGGGGTCTCTGTGGACCGCAGTTTTGACACATCGTGTGTAGTGGACTTGGAGAGGAGGTGAGAGAGGAAATCCACGCAACACTTGAGATCTGGGATGATGCCCTGGGCATCATTAGCCAGAGGAGCCAGCGTGGTGTAGAGAAATATTTCTCAAGTCTCTGGTGCAGATGCATCTCGTGGGCATCTATTTGACTACAGGCCCCGGGGCAGGGCTGGAATTCTGTATTTCTGACAAGTCCCAGGTGATGCTGGTGCTTTTGTTCTGAGCATAGAGGAAAGAGCACCAGACTTGCAGTCGGGATACCTGAGTTAATTCTCTCTCTCTCAGACATTCCCCAAAAGCATTGGATGTGGCAGATCTATTTTCTAAAGCTGGCCAAATAATAACTCCCATTCACATGCTCTTCGTACAGTGTGACTTCAACTCTCCTTCTATTGAGAAGTGGGGCCTGTGTTCCCTCCCCTTAAAGGGGGCTGGCCTTGTGACTGTAAGGAAGTGATGCTCTGACTTCTGAGGGGAGGTCATAAAAAGCGATGAAGTTTCCTCCTGGTTCTTTTGGGATGCTCCCTCTTGGAACCCAGCCACCATACTGGGAGGAAGCCCACGTGTGCACAGAGAGCTCCCAGTGAAGAGGAACTGAGGCCCCTGACCCACAGCCCCAGCCAAGCTCCCAGTTGAGAGCTGGCACCAACTTGCCAGCCGTAGAAGTAAGTCAGACTTTAAAACTCCTCAGATCCATCTAGGAAGTGGATCTTCTCCCTCCAGTCAGGTTGCCCCATCTGAAAGTATGTGGAGAGAGATGAGCCATCCTCACTGAGCCCTGCCCACATGGCAGACTTGTGAGCAAACTAAATGATTGTTGTTCCCTTAAGCCTCAAGGTTTGGAGGTATTTTTTAATGCAACAATAGTATTTGGAAGGTGATTTACTCCCTGGGTGTTCTTTTCATTCTACAAATCTAATCACCCCCATTATTTAAAGTACCTCCTGCTTGCATCCCCCTTCTGAGCTACAGAGTTGTATATCTAATTGCCTACCAGATATCCCCAATATATACAAATCTTTATCTCCTCCTCTATCTCCATCTCCACTTGTTCGTTTGAAACCTCCAGAACTTCCCGGGTGAAATCTGAAACTGGCCCTTGTACAAGGAGGGCAAGGAGAGACCAAAGAAAGAGGCAGGCCACTCCAGATCAGCAGGTGGCAGGTTTAATAAGCAAGGAAACTTGCATACAAGGCTTGTCTTGGGTGCTGCAAGATGAATAGATCTCTGCACCTGCCCACCAGAATCTTAAAAGTTTACACAGAGGCCTTAACAGGGTTCAGTCACACATCCAGTCCAGATGGTCTCAACAACACATTGTTCTCTCAAGGCTGCATCCTTGGAAATGGCTCCCACTGTGGGAATGGTGGGCAGAATGTACATTCCAAGGACAGGGGAAGAGGTGAGGAGCCTTCGATTGCCTGGGTCCAGCCCACAGGTGAACCAGTGGTCATGTCCTCTCAATGACCTCCTCTAACACCACCCCACCCCTAAATACCTTTCTCCTTGCTTGTTCAGTGCCACCATCAATTTGGTTAATTGAGCCAGCATTCCCTGACTCCAACTCCAACATCAGGTTGGTGATGCCATCAACTTAATTCCCTTAACATCTCTGGTTTCTGTCCACCCCTCTGCATTCTCATGGGCTCACACTGCCCAGATTTGTGCCCTCAGTGTCTCCATCTTGAGTTGTTCCAATCACCTCTAGGTGTGTCTGTTGTTTCTTAGACCCACCCCCATCACTATCCTCCAGGCTTATATCAAGATGACCTTGGCACTCCCCTTCACTGACTCCCCACACTTTGAGAATGAAGTCTAAGAATAGCATGGAATGCCCCTCATGGTTTGGTGCTCGCCTACTGATCAAACCTTGTGTCCTGTAGTAACTACCTTGTTCTGAGTTTATGCTCTCACAGTCAAACTTCATGGAGTCCCCAAAATGCACCCCGCCCTTTCATCTCTGTGTACATTTGTACATGTTCTCTCTGGCTAAAATTGTTTCTTTCACCATTCCTTCCTATCTTCCTCATCCTTCTAATCCCAACTCAGACATCACCTCCTCCATGACGCCCTTTCAGACCCAGGTGCCTCTGTCTTGCTCCCACTGTGTATGGTTCTATCATTGAATTTCTCACATTTTACTGCAATTCATCTATTTACATGCCTATCCTGCTTCTAGACTAGTGGTTCTCAACATGTGTTCCCCAGACCAATAGCATCAGTATCACCTGGGAACTTGTTAGAAATGCAAATTCTCAGGCCCCACCTCAGACTTACTGAATCAGACACTCTGGGATGGGGGCCAGCAATATATTTTAAAAAGTCCTCCAGGGGAGTCTGGGGCATATTGAGGTTTCAGAACTGCTGTCCTGAACCAGTTGGATGAATAGTATAATCACCTGTGAAGTTTTCAAAATTCCCAGCCCAATTAAATCAGAGTCTCTGGGCATGGGATCCAGATATCGATATTTTTTAAGCTCCTCAGGGAATTCTAACGTGCAACCAAGGTTGAAAACCACTAACCTAGATCCTTTCTTCTCAAATGTAGTCCCCAAGCCAGCAGCATAACCATCACCAGAGAACTTGTTAGAAACACAAAATCACAGGTTCTGTTCCAGACATATTGAATCAGAATCTTCAGGGGTTTTTCATTTGTTTGTGTGTGTGTGTGTGAGGAAGATTTCCCTGAGCTAACATCCATTGCCAATCCTCCTCTTTTTTGCTGAGGAAGACTGGCCCTGGGCTAACATCCGTGCCCATCCTCCTCTACTTTATATGGGATGCCGCCACAGCATAGCTTGACAAGTAGTGCATCTGTCGGTCCTCACCTGGGATCCGAACCTGCGAACCTTGGGCCACTGAAGTGGAGCATGCAAACTTAACCACTATGCCACTGGGCCGGCCCCCAGGATCTTCAGTTTAAGATTTTCTGGTGGTTTGAGTAGACACTGAAGTTTGAGAAGCACTATCTCTTGTATATATGTCTTTTATCCCAGCTCCTAGCAGAGCTTGGAACACAATAGACACTCGATAAATTCTAAAAAGAAAAATTAGTAAAAATGTCTATTCTGCTTCCCATGGTTTTAAAGAATAAAATAGGAATTTATGATAAAGTGCTTTGTAAACAGCTTTATAAATATGAGGTACTAACATTAATTGATAAATAAAGACTTGGCTAATTAGGTCATTCATTCCAAAATGTTCAATGAGAGTCTACTATTTGCTAAATACAGTTTTAGGCATGAAAGAGATTATAGTGAACAAGGTAGACCCAGCCTCCAAAGTCTAGTGGGAAAGACAGATATTAAACACATAATTACACAAATAACTAATTAAAAATACAATTTTGATGAATGCCATAAAAGGGAAGTAAGCAGTGTTGTGACTACACATTACATTCACTTTCGTTTGTTTCAGTTGCATGGATTTTACCTCTCTGAGCTCCCTCTAAGGTGGGGTGGGAATACACCCGGGAAAATCAGTGATTAGAGTCAAGGGACCTAGAGTGATGTGGCTAAAAGACTTTGACTTGGTTTGGGTTCCTCTAAAAGCAGAATCAGAGACAAGGACTTGGGTGCAGCTAGTTTATGTGTGAGGAAATCCCACGAAACACAAATGAGGAAATGGGGGAGGGAAAGGAGGGGAGCCAATAAAGAGAACATCAGTGAGAAACTAGGGCCCAATCCCACTGGGACCGTCTGGGAACCATGTGGGAAGTACTTCAGAATCATCCCACGGGAAGTTCAGGAGGCTGAAGCATTTATCTAGTGACCAATTCCCCAGTGGTGGAGGGTTCCCAGGAGGCACTGATTCCTCCACACTTCAAGGTTACTCCTTTGAGCAGCTGAGCTGCTTCAGTGGAACAGTGGTTCTCAAACTGTGGTTCCCAGACCAGCAGCAGCAGCACAGCAGCATCACCCTGGGAACTTGTTAGAATGCAAATTATCAAGCCCCATCTGAGACCCATTGAATCAGAATATCAGAGGGTGGAGCCCAGCAATCCGTGTTTTAACAAGCTTTTCAGGAGATTCTGATGCCCAGTGAAGACTGAGAACCACTCTATTGGAGAAAGCCCACAGGTGAAAAAGAAGAGATACCAGGACTTGAGATGGGAAGCTGAGACTGTCCTTCCCATGTGTTGAAGTGTCCCCTGCAACTTCAGGTAAACTCAGATGGGCTGTGAGGGCTATGGGATGGGGCATCAACAGCCCCATCTACCACATCTACCACAGTCTACCTATTTTTACTTCGTATAATCTGGGTTTTTTCATTCATTCATCCACACAAATATTTGCTAAACCTCCATACTTTGTCAGGTACTCAGGGCTCAGAACATTATTAAGAAACAAGATGGACATACCCCTGCCCTCGTGAAGTTTGTAGCCTAATGGGAAGGACAGTTGTATATGATCTGGTCTGAGAGTTCAGGACAGCTTCCCTGAAGCTTTTCAAATTTTAATGTTCGCCTGAATCACCTCGGGATGGTATTAAACTGTAGAATTAGTTAAGTAGGATTGGCGTGGTAGTCCAGAGACCAAAATTTGAGTTCAAGTCCCTGGAGGATGCTTAGGTTGAGACCTGAAGGATAAGTAATAGGTAGCTAGGGTAAAAATAGGTAGATCAACTGTTCTGGTTTGCCTGAGACTGAGGGGTTTCCTGTGATATGGGACTTTAAGTGTCCAAATGGGGCTGGTTGGTCACCTAGTAAAAAGGGTGGTAGAAGGATAAGGAAGAGTAGGCCAAGTGTTTATGAAGGCCTTGAGGTGAGAAAAGCATGGTATGTTGTAGAAATGGAAGAGCCAATGAGACTGAGAGGGTGCAGGAAAGAGTCTTAAGAGTGTCTTGTAAGCTTGGGCAAAGCAAACTTTGATGTACTCTGAGCCTCCCCTTGCAGTGAGATTTCCCTTGCTACATCTCCAGCTGGATGTTTCACAGGGGCCTCAATATGGTAACCCTACTACATGGGACTACTGTTTGAGTACTTGAAATATGGCCAGTGCAACTGAGGAACTGAACTTTTAACTGTATTTATTTATTTATTTATTTTATTTATTTTTTTTTTTGTGGGGAAGACCAGCCCTGAGCTAACATCTGTTGCCAATCTTCCCCTTTTTGCTGAGGAAGACTGGCCCTGAGCTAACATCCGTGCCCATCTTCCTCCACTTTATATGGGACGCCGCCACGGCATGGCTAACAGGCAGTGGGCGTCCGCGGGCGCCTGGGATCCGAACTCGCGAACCCCGGGCTGCCAAGCGCGGACTAAACCGCTGCGCCACCGGGCAGCCCCTTAACTGTATTTAATCTTAATTATAAACTTAAATTTAAATTGCCACATGTGCCTAGTGGCTACCATATTGGACCGTGCAGGTGCAGAGAATGGACTGATTGGAGATAGGCAAAAGTGGGTACTAGGATACCAGCGTCTACTTCAGAAGAGAAATAATATTGGCTTAAATGAGATGGTGACAGCAGGAAATGAAGCAAAATATTATACCTGGCTCAGCGAGTATAGGGGGTGAAAGAGAAGGAGTTAAGGATGATTCCTAGGTATCTGGTTTGAACAACTGGATATGTGGCAGGCCCACGCACTGTAGAGGATCAGGTTTGGGGATAGCATGAGGAAAAGAGGTTGAGTTTGAAGTGCTTGTGAAACATTCAATAGAGATGCAGAGTAGGAAGTCCCATATGCAGGTGGGAAGCTCAGAAGTGAGGTAAAGTGGACAGTTAATGTTTGTTCTACTCAAATGATCATCCCCTGACTCCAACCTGCTGGCTCAAATCGGAATGCCATCTTCACACAGCCCCCATTCTTCCTTGGTGAGGGGGGGCACACGACACAAGGGGTGCCACACTCCCTTAACGATAGTGATTGGCCCAAAGGTGGGCCTCCAACCCAAACACAAGCTCTCAGAGCTCTTCCCGGGCTTTTAAACTTGGGACCAGAAAGACAGGTGCTCAGTGACTCTCAAGTCAGGGACTCTTGGTAGCCACGTTTCTACCATTTGGGAAAGCTGGCATGGGATAATTAAGTGGGCGTGCATACAGAGAAGCAGGGGCAAAAAAAAAGAAAAAGAGAGAGACAGACGTGGAGGCCCTATTGCGTGGTCTAAGAACTCCAACAGTATACTCTTGACTCGTAGTTAATTAATCAACCAAATTTATGGGCATTTCCTTCTTACAAGGCACTGTGCTGGGCTTTGAGGAAATACTAGAAAAGCATGGGCCTTTGCCTAAAAGAACTCGCTGTCTAATCTGGGGGACAAAAACTATGAGAAAAGTTTACTAGCTGTAAAATTGGAGGATGCTACAACAGAGGGAAGGCCTGAAAGCATAGTGTGGTCTTTACACTACTTTCTGCTTCATTCTTCACATCCGGTAAGTTGCCAAAACCTGTCAACTCCGGGGAAGAATATCTGTTAAATCAATTCCTCTTATAATGCCTGTAAAGTCTGTAAAAAGCTTTAACTGAACAGTACAACAATGAAAAATAAAACCAAACATTTTCAAATACTCAAATTATTGAGTAAGATTAATAGAAAATGTCATTAAGTAAATAAATAAATAAGCAAGCCTAAGACAAGGATTGCTAGTAAATTAGGTCTTTCCTACTTAGATTAATCTCTTTCAACTCAAAGCCTTTAAATTTCATGGTAATTAATCAAAAGCTTAGTTTGCATTAACATTTTTCTAGAAATAAGTCCCCAGGTTAAAACCCTCCAGCGGCTTCCACCACACTTGAGAGTAAAATCTAAATACTTTGTAATGACCTTTAACAACCTACATCATTTGTTCTTGCCCATTTTCCTACCTCATTTCCCACCACCATGTCTCTATTCTCACCCTCACTCTCCATACTCCACCCCCACTGACCATTTTTGTGTTTCTAGAATGACCTCTTTACTTGCTAGAGTATTGTTTCCTCAGAAGTTGCCTTTTCTCCCATTCCATCTCTCTCTGTGAAATAACACTGATTTATTTCCCCTCTTAGTAGATGATCTATTTATGTATGAGTTCATTGGTTCTTTTCTGTTTTTGCTACTAGAATATACTCCCCATGAGGGCTGACATCTTGGGTCTCTCTCATCACTATATTCACAAGAGTTCAGAGTAGTGTCTGGCACGTGGTAAACCCTCAAAGCAATAGGGAAAGGAATGAGGCAAAAGATTTTATCTTTAGATGTCTCATATTTTATGTGGGAAGAGTTAACCTCCCAAAAGACTCCTCTCATGCCTTATTGGCTCAACCTGGATCACATGTTTACTTCTGGATCAACCACCAGCAAAGAGAAGTGGGGTTGCCATGATTGCATTGAACAAAGTATGACTCATTCCTGGGGAGAGGCCAGACTTCCTGGAAATCAGAAGATTGCCACTCATTACCTGAAAACAAAATTGGAATTTTATTAGCACGGAAGAAGAAAAGATGGTTGACGGATACGCAAACATGAGTGTCAGTCATTGTACTTGATGTCTTATTTCCCAAGTTGAAGTCAAATCCCTTTGAGATCATGAGGAGTGTCTGCATGTCACATAGGATGATACCTATTGCTTTACATTCTTTAATTCACCCATCAATTTGTTCATTCATTCTCACAAACATCTTTGAGCACCTACTATGAATCAGATTGCATCAGGCTACTTTAAAATCTGGGGATATAAAGAATCAGATAGTTGTTATTTTAGGAGAAATCACAGTCTATTGTATAGATAGGCAGTTACAAAAACAGTTATAATACTGTGTTTTAAGTGCCTTAGTGGCAGGAAGTAGAAATTGCAATTAGACATGGGAAAATTTAATAAATCTCCAAATACGGAGAATTCAACAAACATTTCTTGAATGAATAATGGGTGATTAAGTGACCAAACAAAATAAATGAATGGATATACATACACTAAGAAAGCTTAAGCTAGCCCTTTGTGTTAATGTCTATATTTTACAGGGGGGATGAATTGTAGAGATATGTGCCCAGATCCATATCAACACCTTTATTTTTTTATACTTTGGTAAAATTAAAAGGGAGAATCTGATAGAGGAGCTAGAGTACTGCTTGACTAAATTAAATTCAACCTTTGATCACCTCAGGTGATCGAACTAGAAAAGAGCCCCCAAAGAAAAGAACTTACTCTGTGTAGTATGTATTTTCTCTTTAAAGCAATGTTTTCTTACACTTGGAATGGATGTAACAATATCTCCCCAACAACAATTTTCTAGGAGATTATATCTATACTAACTAATTATCTAGGACTCTTCTAGAAAAAAATGCCATTAATGTGCCACCATTGATTTCTGCACACTTCTCACATTTCATCAGTGTAGAAAAAGACACATCCAGAAATCAATTAATGTAATACACTATATTCATAGAATAAAGGACAAAAATCACATAATGATCTCAATAGATGCAGAAAAAGCATTTGACAAAATTCAACACCATTTGATAAAAACTCTCAACGAACCCGGGAATAGAAGGGAACGTTCTCAACCTGATAAAGGACATCTACAAAAAACTCAGTTAACATCATACTTAATGGTGTTACATTAAAAAATGGTGTTACATAAAAAAGCCTGAATACTTTGTCCTTAAGATGAAGAACAAGGATCTCTGCTCTTGCCACTTCCATTCAATGTTGTCCTGGAGTTTCTAGCCAGGGCAACTGGGCAAGAAAACTAAATAAAAGGCACCCAGGTTGGAAAGGAAGAAGTAAAACTACCTCTATTTGCAGATAACATGGTTTTGTATATAGCAAATCTTAAGGAATCCACTAAAAAGTATTAGAATTAAAAAATGAGTTTAGCAAGGTTGTGGGATATGAGATTGATATACAAAACTCAATTGTATTTCTATACAGTACTAATAAACAAACTGAAATGATATTAAGAAAACAATGCTGTTGACAATAGCATCAAAAAGAATAAAATACTTAGGAATAAATTTAAGAAAAGAGGTATAAAATGCTGTTTAAAAAAATTAAACACTCAAATAAGTGGAAGGACATCCCAAGACCACGGATTGAAAGGTAATAATGTTAAAATAGCAATACATCCCAAATTGATTTACAAATTCAACTCAATCCCTATCAAAATCCCAGCTGGCTTCTTTGAAGATTGATAAGCTTTTCCTCAAGTTCATAAGGAAATGCAAGAATAGCCCAAAACAATCTTGAAAACAAAGAACAGAGCTGAAGTACTCACACTTCTTGATTTCAGAAGTTACTATAAAGCTACAGTAATCAAAATTGTGTGGTACTGGCATATAGATAGACATGCAGATGAATGGAATAGAATTGAGAGGTCAGAAATCTATAGTCAACTGATCTCGACAAGGGTGCTAAGACCGTTCAATGAGGAAAGAACATTTTTTTCAACAAATGGTGCTGAGATAACTGTATACCCAAATGCAAAAGAGTGAAAGTGGACCCCTATCTCATACCACATAGAAAAATCAACTCAAAATGTATCACTCACCTGTTAGAACCAAAACTATAGAAGTCTTAGAAGAAAATGTAGGTATAAATCTTCATGACCTTGGGTTAGGCAATATTTTCTTAGATATGACCCCAAAAGCACAAACAACAAAGGAAAAAATAGATAAATTGGATTTCAACAAAATTTAAAACGTTTGTGCTTCAGGGGACACCACGAAAAAAATGAAAAGACAACTCACAAAATGGGAGAAAATATTTTTAAATCATATACCTGACAAGAAATTGTACCTGGAATATATAAAGAACTCATAATTCAATGATAAAAAACAAATGACTACAGATTTGGATCCCAGGCGCTGACCTATGCACCACTTATCAAAGCCACGCAGTGGCAGCATCACATATAAAGTAGAGGAAGATGGGCATGGATGTTAGCCCAGGGCCAGTCTTCCTCAGCAAAAACAGGAGGATTGGCAACAGATATTAGCTCAGGGATAATCTTCCTCACCAAAAAAAAAAAAAAAAAGGCAAATATCTCAATTAAAAAATGAGCAAAAGATTTGACTAGATATTTTCCCAAGGAGATATACAATCAGCCTATAAGCACATGAAAAGATGCTCTACATTACTAGCCATTATAAAAATGCAAATCAAATGCATTGATTGCAAATCAATGCAAAAACCACAATGAGATACCATGTCACAGTCATTTGGATAGCTACAATAAAAAAGGCGGATAACAATAAGTGTTGACCAGGATGTGGAGAAATTGGAACCATCATACACTGCTAGTAATAAGGTAAAATGGTGCAGTTGTGGAAAACAGTCTAGCAATTCCTCACAATGTTAAAGATAGAGTTACTGTATGACTCAGAAATTCCACTCCTGAGTATATATACAAGAGAAATAAAAACATACATCCACTCAAAACTAGTACACAAATGTTCATAGCAACCTTATTCATAATAGCCAAAAAGGGGAAACAGCTCAAATGTCCATCAACTGATAAATGCATAGACATAATGTTGCATATCCTTTCAATGAAATATTATTTGGCAATAAAAAGAAATGAAGTAGTGATACATAGTACAACATAAATGAACCTTGAAAATATAATGCTAAGCAAAAGAATCCAGACACAAAAGGCCACATATTGTATGATTTCATTTATATGAAATCCAGACCAGGCATATTTGTAGAGACAGAAAGCAGATTCGGGTTGCTGAGGGCTGGGGGCCGGGGGCGGTGGGATGCTGGAGGGAAATGGGGAATAACTTCTAATGGGTATAGGTTTTCTTTTTGGAGTGATACAATGTTTCTTTTTGGAGTTATGAAAATGTAATATTTGCACAATTTTGTGAATACACTAAAAATCACTGCACTGTACTCTTTAAACGAATGAATTGAGTGTTATGTAAGTTATATTTCAATAAAGCTGTTATTAAAAAAAAAAGACATGCCTTTCTCTTTTCTGTATTCCATAGAGATTTTCTTGACCAGAACAAGTTAAAAGCCGTGTAGATAAAATCAATGCTTTGAGGCAGGCACCATAGTGAATGTTAGGGACTTGTAATTTCACAGCTGAAAGCCACCACTTGAGAACAGCCTAACCAGAGCAACGTTTGTTGCAGTTTTCAATAGCAAGAATTGATTTGAACCCATATGTGCAAACTTCAGCTTTGACATGGAAGTTCTATCTCTTCCAATCCTTATACCCAACTTCTTGATTTTTCTTCAGCCTGAAACACCGCATGCTTTACCAGGGCAACTTTGTGAAATTGCCGACAACGTGTCTCAGCATTGCTGCCTCCTCACCAACACACACCTGGTGCTGCCACATCTGCTGTCCTTGACCTCCTCCTCGGTCCTTATCTGCCATGCTCCCTGCCCAGGCAGGCCTTGGGTCCTCCAGCCAGCTACCTTCCTGGCCCACCTGCCCCTCTGGGGAAAGCCACCCTTTCCAGTTCTTTCAAGTTCCCTCTCTAATACCAGTAGTCACCTGTTTAGCTTCCTTCCTGCACAGTAATTATACTGTATTCATAGCCTGATTTGACATTTCCGTGGAAAAATGCAATTATAGCATCCCGAAAGGTGGAAATATCCTGCTGATGATATTTAAGATGAAGAAAATAGCTTTTGAGATGTGCTTCAGTGAAATGTCTCAGAACAGTGTTATGCTGTTGGATATGCTATTGGATGCTGAGGCCTTGCTCATTTTCTCCCTCCTAAATATTAAACCTTGCCCAACTTTGAGTTTCTAAAAAACCCCAAGTTAGGAGAACTCACACTGAGCAACTTACAACTTTAAGAAGAAAAGTGTTTCGTGTGGGATAGAAGATGAGACTAAGCCTATGAAAGCTCTAATAAACTCATCTCATTCACAAAAAAAACACTAAGCACTGACTGGGAGAAAATTACTTATATTTTTCACATTTTAAGTTAGTAACAGAGGGTGCTGTAGTATTCATTTCCATCTGCCATCACCTGCTGGCCAGAAGTTCTCAGAATTTCAATGATAATATTTTACTCTACCTACAACAATAGACACCATTTCTTTTGAGCACTTAATAAATGTCAGCATTGTGCTAAGTACTTAACACACGTTATCAAGTCACACAGACCTGCGTTCAAATTGTTATTTCACAGGCTGTTAGTTGTATGACCTTGATCTCCAAGCCCAGATTCTCCATAATTTCCAAGCAACAAAATGCTCTGTGAATTTGAATTATTATTATAACTTTGCCATCCTGTGAGGCATCTGCTTTGCTTGAGAGAGGTGGAATCTGTCCTGTGTTTACAGGTGATTGTGATACATCAGGGTATTATAATTAAAGGTCTTTCATGAAGGTGAGGATGAGTCCTTGGGTGCCAGTCTGGCTCCAGAATCCTCCACGGCCCAGGGCACCAATGCTCTTTTCCCTTCCAAGCTTTCTTCCTCCTCACCAGGTCTTCTTTTGTTTTTCTCTGGCCAGTCATCATTTTGGGTGCAGCTCAGTCCAAGGGCAGATTTAATTAATGAGCCAGGTTTCTTGCGTTGATAAGAATTGCAAGGTTAAGGTCGAGTGTGGAGGGCAGTTTTCATTAAATACACTAAATGTGGCTGCAATTTGAAACGATATCGTCTATCTCTTGCTGAGCTGCTGTTTTATTGCAACAGAAGTGATGGCCTTCCAAATTCAAAAGCAATAGTAAAAGGACCCTATGGGGAGAGATGTTTCCTTGTACCTCAACTCTTAAAATTAAACGGTGCCTCTCCTTGTTGAGCAGGGTGAGACCAAGTGACATCCCTGCAGGTGGTCTGCTCAAGGACCCCTCTAAACCTCAGTGTCCCCAGTGCCTGCTCTAAGGCTCCTGATCTGTTCTCATGACAACCAGACATCAGACATTTTGGGTGATGCTTCACAATCCAAAAACCTAAAATAGAGTCACAATAGCATTTTTTTTACTATTATTTTTTACTTATATTTATTGTTTTTATTTTCAGCCTTTTTTCAGTGTTACATAGAGCTTTTATTCTTTTAGAAAGGTTAATTTTATAGAGCTTTTGTAGTTTTTTTTTTCCCCTCCCCTACTATCAACATCTAACACCAGAGTGATACATTTGTGGCAATCTACATTGACACATTATTATCACCCAGAGTCCATAGTTTACATTAGGGTCCGTTCTTGATGTTGTATATTCTATGGGTTTGGACAAATGTATAATGACATGTGTCCACCATGATAGTATCACTGCCCTAAAAATCCTCTGTGCTCTGCCTATTTATCCCTCTCCCCCTTACCTCTCAGCCCCTGGCAACCACTGATCTTTTTTACTGTCACCATAGTCTGCCTTTTCCAAAATGTCTTGTGGTTGGAATCATACAGTATATAGCCTTTTCAGATTGGTTTCTTTATCTTAGTAACATGAATTTGTTTCCTCCATGCCTTTTCATGGCTTGATAGTTCATTTTCTTTTAGTGCTGAATAATATTGCATCGTCTGAATGCACCAGTTTATTTATCCATTCACCTACTGAAAGAACATCTTGGCTGCTTCCACATTTTAGCAATTTTTAATTGCTCTTATAGACATCTGTGGGCAGGTTTTTGTGGGCATAAGTTTTCACTTATGCCCACAAAATACCAGCTGACACCCAGTTTTTGTGTAAATACCAGGGAGCATGATTGCTGGATTGTATAGTAAAAGTATGTTTTGTCTTGTAAGAAACTGCCAAACTGTCTTCCAAAGTGGCTGCACCATTTTGCACTCCCACCAGCAATGAAGGAGAGTTCCTGTTGCCCCACATCGTCATCAGCACTTAGTGTTGTCGGTGTTCTGGATTTAGCCATTCTAATAGGTGTAGGTGGTATCTCATGGTTGGTTTAATTTGTAATTCCTTAATGACATGTGAGGTGTAACATCTTTTCATATGCTTATTTACTAACTATAGATCTTCTTTGGAGGGAGTGCATTATTTTCTATTTACATTTATTTATGATATTTTATAAATTATTTATTTACACATATTTAAACATTTACAACTTAAAAACCCAATGGGTGAAACCATAGGCACCAAAAGAATGAACTGCCAGAGAGATTATTATATCTTTTAATGGAAGGATTGCCAGTCCATAAGCACAGGAACTAAGCCTCAACATTAGCACCAAACATTGGCACTCCTGAGTTAGTTGTAAGATAGCAATTTTGAAAAGCAATAGACAAAAAGCAAGCAGAATTGTGATTGTAACAAGACACCCTTTATTGTAGCAAAAACACTTAGGCTTTACTCTACTCTAGAGCTGCTACAATGTGCAACCAAAGAAATTCAATACACCAACATCAAACCACAGTATGACCCAGTCATGTAGAGGGGAAAGGCAGGTATGATGAGGCTTTTGACCAGATGGTTTCAATGATGAAGGTCACTATCTTGTCCAGTCTTAAGACAAGTGAGAGCAGGTCTTGTGCATGAGGGGATGCAGCTCTTCCCTGCAAGGTCTGACTTGAGGGAGAAACCTTGTTGTCCCCTCCTGGCCCAGCCACAAGTGTCTGGCATTCCTACTCCTGTTTGTTTGTTACAGGCAGAAGCTTTCAAAGTGACAGTGTTCATCACCAGCTACAGGCTGTGTTCACGAACCACAGGCTAGGTAGGTCCTAATCTTCCTGACCCTTCATCTTTGAATAACTTGCTCAAGGCTCAAAGTTCCATCAGGACTCCATCTTCTAGTGAATCAACTGAATTGTCCTACTCAAACTTGTCCCTTCTCAAAGTTGGTCGTCTTTTATATCCAAATGACCCTTCTTGCCTTCCTCCTCATCCTCCACCCCTTGCCGTCTCTCAAGATTGAGATGAGAGTGGGTAGGAGGAGAAGTGTCAAAGAGCTAGGCTAGTGTCTCAGGGCTGGTGACCAGAGTGGGACTTGCTCAAAGGAATGGGTGGAGTCTCATCGGAGGCATCCAGTTGGCTGTGGCCCTAAGCCAAATGCTCAGCTCTGGCTGTTAAGATGACAAAAGAGCAAGCATCACCCACATTTTTTTCTTTCTTAGTGAAAAGTGGGCTTTGCCTCTTGTCAGTGTGAGATTCCCCCCAAAATTAGGAAATGTGCTCAGAGCAGGGCAGCTAACAAATGACATATATATATCTACTATACCTTCTTTATATTCCTTGAAAATACCAGCTAAGAAATGAAATTAAGAAAAAAATCCCATTTACAATTGCATCAAAAAGAATAAAATACCTAGTAAAAAATTTAACCAAGGCAGTGAAATACCTATATATTGAATACTACAAGATATTAATGGAAGAAATTGAAGACACAAATAAATGGAAAGATATTCTGTGCTCATGGATTGGAAGAATTAATATTGTTAAAATGTTCATACTACCCAAAGCAATCTTTACAGATTCAGTGCAATCCCTATCAAAAGTCCAATGGCACTTTTCACATAAATAGAACAAACAATCCTAACATTTATATGGAAGCACAAAAGACCCTAAATAGCCAAGGCAATCTTGAGAAAGAAGAACAAAGCTGGAGGCATCATGCTCCCTGATTTCAAACTATATTACAAAGCTATAGTAATTAAAACACTAGGGTATTGGCATAAAAACAGACACATAGATCAACAGAATAGAATAGAGACCCCAGAAATAAACCCACATATATATGGTCAATTAATTTACAACAAAGGAGCCAAGAATATACAATGGGGAAATGAAAGTCTCTTCAATAAAGAATGTTGGGAAAACTGGACAGCTACACAGAATAGAATGAAATTCAACCACTCTCTTAGACCATACACAAAAATCAACTCAAAATGAATTAAAGATTTGCATGTAAGACCTGAAACCATAAAACTCCTAGAAGAAAACATAGGTGGTAAGCTCCTTGACACAGGTCTTGGCAATGATTTTTCAAGTCTAACACCAAAAGCAAAGGCAACAAAAGTAAAACTAAACAAGTGGGATGACATTAAACTAAAAAGCTTCTGCATAGCAAAAGAAGCCATCGACAAAATGAAAAGCAACCTGCTGAATGGAAGAAAATATTTGCAAATCATATATCCGATAAGGGGCTAATATCCAAAATGTATGAGGAACTCATACAACTCAATAGCAAAAAAAAAAAATCCGATTTAAAAATGGCCAGAAAATCTGAATAGACATTTTTTCCAAAGAAGACATACAGATGGCCAACAGGTACATGAAAAGATACTGAACATCATTAACCATCAGAGAAATGTAAAACAAAACCACAATGAGAAATCACCTCATGCTTGTTAGAATGGCTATTATCAAAAAGACAAGAAACAACAAGTGTCGGAGAGTATGTGGAGAAAGGGAAGACACGCACTGTTGGTGGGAATGTAAATTGGTGCAGCCACTATGGAAAACAGTATAGAAGTTCCTCAAAAAATTAAAAATAGAACTACTATACGATCCAGCAATTTCACTTCTGGGTATTTATCTAAAGAAAACAAAAACACTAACTCGAAAAATATATGTACCCTCATGTTCATTGCAGTATTATTTACAATAGCTGAGACAAGAAAACAACCTGAGACAAGAAAATAACCTAAGATGGATAAAAGGATAAAAAAAATTGTGGTATATATATATATATATACAATGGAATATTATTCAGCCATAAAAAAGAAATGTAATCTTGACATTTGCAACAATATGAATGGACCTCGAGGGCATTATGCTAAGTGAACTCAGTCAGACAGAGAAAGATAAATACCATATAATCTCTCTTGTATGTGGAATCTGAAAAATTAAAATAAAACAAAAAACCAAGCTCATAGATACAGAGAAAAAGTTGGTGGTTGCCAGAGGCAGGGGTGAGAGTGGGAGAAATGGGTGAACTGTTTTGGGTTTTTTTTTTTTTTAGTGTAAATAAATTGAAAAGAAGAAAATGCCAGTTTTGTCCCTTTTTCAGGATCTTTGCACTTGCAGTTCTCTCTGCCAGCTGCTTTTCCCCATTTTAATGTGGCTTCTTCCTTCCAGTTCTTCAGATTTCAGCTCCTCTGACCACATCTAATGCCCATTCTCCCTAAAATCACTCTTATGCACCTCTCCTTTTTCTTCCTAACTCTTGTGATAGTTACCTTGAACACTGTTTTCCCTGTGTATTGTGCATCCTGTCCACTCCACTAGGATCTAATCTCCATGAGAACAGAGATGTTGGCTGTCTGTTGCTCAGTCTTTCCCCAGTGTAGTGTCTGCCATGACCACAGTTCACTAAATGTTTGGGAAGAGTGAATAGACTTAATGGCCTCCAAACTCTGCACTAACATTCTTTTGCTCCCATTTATTACAGATGCATCTGCCTCCATTTCTCAGGCACCTGGTTTCTGGTTCTATACCCTGACTTAACATCTGGCTCCAGCAGCCAGCTGGATATTCCAGCTGTTTTCTTGGTCTTCTCCATCCATCATTCCCTTGAGTGAGCCCCATTCTAGCCACCAGCCCTGAGACACCAGCCCCAACTCTTTCACACCTATCCTCCTACCCAGTCTCATCTCAGTGTTGAAAGATGGGGTGGGGGTGGCGGGGATGAGGAGGAAGGCAAGAGGGGTCATTTGGGCACAAAAGGTGACTAGCTTTGAGAAAGGACAAATTTGTGAGTAAGACAATTCAGTCAATTCACTAGGGGGTGGAGATGTAGAACAGCGTTGGGCATTTCACAGGGGTTGGAGCAGGGCCCTCTAAGAAGAGGACCAGCAGGAGAACCATGAATGGGGATAAACAGAGCCTGAGAATAACTCTTGCCTTCAAGAGTTTGACCCAAGGCTGATAGATGGGATTGGAATTCAAAACACAATTCGATAAATATTTTTAATCTTCTGTTTACTTAATACTAGCATTGTGCTGGCCACCACAGGGGTGGGAACACAAAAACAAAAACTACGCCCTCTGGCATCCCCCTGAGGCTCCTGATCCAAGCACCTCCCGCAGGACGCTGGGCAGGCAGCTCTGCGTGTTCATCTACCGTGTGCTAAAGTGTTCTATACATTTGGGCTAAAATTAATGTAATAGGAAAAAACATCACAACATGACACGCCCTTTCTCGCCTATGGCTGAAATAATAACAGCTCGTATGCATCGAGCCCCTCAAAAGCATTGAACTAAATACTTTTCACAAATCATTTCATTGAATTCTCATAAACCATTTGAAGTCTTATTGTTATGATCAGCATCTATAGATGAAGAAACTAAACATGTTCCAAAGGTCACACAGCTGGCAAGGGGTGAAGCTAGGGTTCCTACCAGAAAGTTCCTCTTCAGTGGCCTTGTGCTCAATATCTGCCTTAACTCATGCTGTTCCAGGCAGCCTTTCCCCACATCTTTTTCTTTTTATTAAAATGACACTGATTCTTCAAGGCTCTGCTCCTATAAGACTTCCTTCACGAAGTCAGAATCAACTTCTCTTTCCTCTGCACTTCTGTACCAAATCCCTTCTACCACTATTTAGCCTCTATCTACTGCTGCCCTATGATAATTGGTTAGTTCATTTAAGTAGTTAATTACATGCAGGAACCATACAGTCGTGGATTCAAGTCCAGCTCCATCTTTCACTAACTGTGTGGCCATTACTTATGTGGGGGATCAGAATTGGCCACCTCAAGATGTGTCTCTCTCTACCTTGCTCTGAAGGAGGCTTTGACCTTCACCCCCCCCAACTCTCTAAAGGGATTTGGGATGGGCCTTCACCTTGGATGACTCCGGGTATCGATAGACTGGGAGGGTCTTTGCTACACCCACTCTTATCAAACTTCTGTTCACCATACATTTACATTTGTAAGGGAAATCTACATTTGTAAAGGTATCTCCTTCTCTGTACTGGGAAGGGAGTGGATGACCTCATCTCTAGAAACTTGTCACTGTGGAAGGTGAGGCCTTAAATCTGCATAATCTTACTGTTCTTTTCTTGTAATCCCTCGTGGCTGACACTCCCAACTCCCCTCAGAATCATTTGTCTATATAAGAGGGGAATCTCCACCATTTTGTCGAGAGACACTCCCTGGTCTCTCCCATGTATACATGTTTTATAAAGCTTTGTTTGATTTTCTCCTGCTATTCGGCCTCATGTCAATTTAATTTGTAGCTCAGCCAGAAAGGACCCAGAGTGGGTAGAGAATGCTCTTTCTCCCCACCACTTACAAGCTGTTCTGAGCCTCAGTTTGTCCATCTATTATTCAGGAGTGGTAAAACCCACCTTGAAACGTTGTTATAAAGATTGGAGTGAATGCTCATCATAAGGTAGTTATTTTTCTGGTTGCTTCTCTGTTCAACTCAGTCATAAGCTTTGTGAGGAAAGGGCCCATGTTGTATTCATATCTGTTTTTTGCCACAATTCCTACCACAGACCCTGCCTCCTGCTAAGCCCCCAGTATCCACTGGCCACTGGAGCATTTAATCACACATGGGCATGTGGCAAGAGGAGAAGCACCTCTGCTTGCTATTCTGTCATTGCTTTCCCATCTACAGTGACTGGAGTATCACAATGTTTGTCCCATCTACATACCACCACTATTTAATTTCACATTTTTTCCACATCCATTCATTTTCCAATATTTTATTATGAAAATTTTCATAATAAGAAAAAGTTGAAAGGATTTTACAGAAAATATCTGTATACTTACAACCTAGATTCCACCATCAATACGTTATTATATTTGCTTTATCATGTTCCTCTATCTTTCCTTCAATTCACCTTATTTTTGATGCATTTATAAGTTGCAGACATCAGAATACTTCTCCCTTACTACTCCAGCATGCGTATCATTGACTAGAGTTAAATACCTTTTATAATGTGTTTTGTAAAATTTACATAAAAAGAAATGCAAAAATCTTAAGTGTAATTTGATGAGTTTTGACCCAAACTTCTATTAAGATATAGAACATTACTATCACCCCATAAATTCCCTTCATGTCAATCCCAAAGCCCACCCTAAGACAATTACTGTCCTGCTATTTTTTTCTACCATTACCTATTCTAAAATGCTATATAAATGAAATCATATAGTAATAACCTTTTAAAAACAAAATAAATTTATTTTTAGAAGTGACTTTTTACCACTAAGTGTAAATAAAAATATCACTTGCCAAAAGTAGAACATACCCATTAATATACATAAACATAAAAACTAAAACAGCAAAAACACAAGTATCTGTATACCATATAAAATCACCCTTGAACCACCTATGTTTATTTCCCATTGTGGTTCTCAGAGAGTGGTCCATGGACCTCTGGGGCCTCCAAGACCCTTACTTGTTCACAAGGTCAAAACTATTTTCATAATAATCCTAAAATGTTATTTGCCTTTCACTCTCACTGGTCTCATGCATGTACAGTGGAGTTTCCCAGAGGCTGTGAAATTCGTGATGCCACAATAGGTTGAAGGCAAAATTAGATATGAGAATCCAGCTGGTTGTCTTCTATTAGTCCAGATATTAAGGAGATTTGCAAAAATGTAAAGCAATGCTGCTCTTTTCACTAATTTTTTTGTTTGGAAAATACAGGTTATTTTAATAAAATATGTTTTTTATGTTGACATGTTATGGGTTTATCATCGTTATTTCTAAGTGAATTAATAAATAAGTACAATATTTAATTTTTTTCAATTTTGTGTCTGATGTGGTAAATATTGGCAGGTTTAATCCATATAAACAAAGGTCTCTGGGGTCTGCAATAATTTTCAAGAATGTAAAGGGTGCAGAGACCAAAATGTTTGGGAACAGTGATATACTGCATTTGGGAAGACTCTTCCCTAAGTGGTAGGAGAGGTTCACATGCAGATCACTGTGACTGTGGCTCCGTTGTTTTTCCAGTCATGCTGGCAAAGCCCAGCTCCTGCTCCTCCGTGAATCGCCTCTCTGGGCTCCCTCTGGCCACCAGCAGAGAGGTGGCTGCAACGCCTGGGAAAATGCACCGACATGCTATGCTCCAGAAGATGCACATCTCCCCGTGGTGCCTAGATTGGCTTTCTAATTCTCCACGCACTGGCTTAGTCAGGAGTGTCTCCAACTGAGGGAACATGGAGGAAATGAGGGGCACTGGAAAAGCCAGCCTTGCCTTAGCCTCGCCTGTCCTGGAAGTTACACACACTCCATTGCTAAATGTTGGCGCCAACCTCACTCTACGAGCAGACACTTCATGCAATCTGGCTGGAAACGTATTTTAAGCCAAACCCTTTTTTGTATTTATTTGGATGAAAAGAAAGCTCTAATTGTAAGATCTAAAGCCAATTTTTAAAAATCAAGCTATAGTTCTAACCTGCAGAAAAGCAATTCAGCATGTAGAGAAGCAGAACGAACAGAGGAAATGAGAAAGGAATCCGATCATTACGAATGGGACGCAAGGCACGTGTTTACAAAAGATTGATTTGAACAGCGTGTGTAAACAGGCCGGGCTGTGGGGGAAAGGTCCTTCACATTTATCTTCTTGCAAAACCTACATGGAGTTTGCTAGTTTGTATTTTTTCCTATTAGCCCTGAAGTCTTTAAAAAATTGTACTCTACTCTTAGGTTGCAACAACTTTCCTATTTATCCTGTCTGAAGGAGAAGAGAATCGTGTTTCTGGCTTATATAGAAATTATGCATTTCAAAAATTGGGCTTATGTTCCACTCTTATTCTTCAGCTTTATTTTTCAACTTAATTTTTTTTGGCATTAATACAGGCTGAGCTGCATTCTTGCCTTCACTCCTTTATAACTTTAGTCCAAAATGCAAGGTCAAGAGGCAGCATTTAAAGACATCGACCCACACAGTCTATCTTTGGTCTTTCTTCCTTGATGATATATAGTTTCAGTCAACACAGCTTGGAGATAGTCACCTAGTACCCTTGATAAGGTGACAAACGTCACGAGAACTGAGATGCCATCTCTTCCATGTGATCCCAAGATCTCCAGCTATTGTTTATCTCGGATAAAACTGATGAGAACCAACTTCTTCAGAGACAAATGAGAGCATCCTTTTGACAATCTGGGAAGACGAGCGTTTATGAAGGCGGGCATTCTGTCCCCATCCAAGGACAAAACAAAGGAAGAAGAAGTTCAGCTGCAACCACAGGGTTTTTCCCTAAACATTGGGCAAAACTTTGGCGAGTAAATGCCCTCTACTAGCTGAGGAGTGACCCAAAGCAAAGGTCAGGTAGGAGTCTCTTCCAGAGAGAGAATGGTGTCTACCAAATTCAGCTGAGAAACAGAGTCAATGTCATTTGCCAGGAGCCTTTGATTCACAGTCAAAGTCAAGAATATCAGTGACAAACAGACCAAAGGAGAAAACACGGGGAGCAAAGGGGTATGAGTGGGCGTGCTACAGCGCTCTCCAAAAAGCCCTTTTTCTTTTCTTCTACTTCCTTTTCTCATCTTCCCTCCACACCCATCACTCCTGGGAGAATCAATTAGAGATGAGAAAAACTTGAAATTTCCAAGGGAAAATCTTAGGGAAGAGGACAGATCAAAAACACAACCCTACGATGATGTAGCTAAAGAGAAACCTTGGAGACAGAGACTTCCATGAGGATTTTAAGTCATTTGCCTGGGAGTACGCAACAGAGACCTCTCCCCACTCCATTCTGATACAAATTATTTAGCAAAATCTCTTAGGCTACTGCTGCTTTTGTGAGAGTAGATCCGTTAGGAAAACTCAAAGTGTAACAAGATCCGTACTCAAGCACGGAGAACATAGAAACAGCACTGTGGACAGCAAGAACAGAGGAAAGGACAGCCGACTTCAGGTGCACACTGCTAAGGAAATAAGAGAGATTGTTACTCTCATTAAAGGCAGTTCTCAGTCAGAATAAAAGCCACCTGCTTGTCCTGCATGCAGACAGCTGATTCCAAGACTTTAGCCTCCCTGTCTCTCTTCTCTCTCCTCCTCGCCCTCCCTCTCCCTCTTCTTTGCCTTCTCCCACCCGGCTCCAATCCCTTCTGCTGCTACCAGGCTCACGATACCAAGATGCAATGGAACAGATTCGTGAAATCAATCACACAGGTGAATTGCCCATCGGGGCAGCCATCCAAATCAGAAGGCTTTATTTTCCAACTTGAAGTTAAATCACCCCGCACATCTCTTAAGGACGGAGTCGCTATAGAGACAGAGCATTGCTCAAGTTGAGCCTGACAGTGTCAGGGGGTCAGACTCATTGCTTCATCCTCAGCCCCAGAGAGAGAAGGCAGCTGGAAGAAACCAGCAGGATGATCTCACTGAGCAATGTAATAAAAGCCGAAGGGGCGGGGCTGTTTTATAAGCCTTTTGATTAAATTCAATGATGCTAAACGGACTGAGGGACTTTAATAGGCAAAGGCATTTACGAGTAAGAACTGCCTTTTCTGACTTTAGCTCCTAAAAAAACAAAATCTCATCTTGGACTAAGCCTCTATATTAAAACAGATTCACATCCCGTCTGTCATGGCATTTGATCCTCATGAGATCCTGTCCTTTTTCTCTGTCTTGCACCAGTAAGTGATTCTTTCATATCAAGAAATTGAAGGAGAATAAAGGGGAAAACAGCCTAAGTTATCAGTGGGACCGTCTATGGTGATAGAATTTATGAGTTAGTGCCTGACTACCTCCTTTACCTTGCCTGTGAGACTCAGTTTGTTTTTGAAGAGTTTTTAGGTCAATTTTGTTTTTTACGGTCTTTATTTTCAGACATCAGTAACAGTTGCAATGGAAAAGACCACTTGTACAGTCGATTTAATTTGGTTATTTGCAGTGGTTTCAAAGCAATGGCTCTTTACCTTGGCTCACACTGGAATCACCTAGAGAGTTTTAAAAAATACTGATGCCTGGGTCTCACTTCCAGAGATTTTGATTTAATTGATCTGGGGTATGTCTTGGGCAAGAAGAGTTTTTAAATCTCCCCAGGTGATTCTAATGTGTAGCCAAGGTTGAAATCCACTGGCTTAAAGCAATGGTTCTCAAATTTAGCAGGCCTCAGACTTGTCTAGCAGGCTTGGTAAAACCCAAATTGCAGGGCTGCACCTCCAAGAGTTTCTGATTCATAAGTGCAAAGTGAGGCCCCAGTTCTAACAGGTTCTCAGGCAATGCTGATGCTTCTGACCCAATTGCCACCCTTTGCAAACCACTGCCTTAAAACTTTAGTGCAAACACCTTTCCCTAAGGTGCTTTTCATTACATTGATCCGGCTCCAAGGAGAGTGTCCCAAGAAGCTGACATCCAATAATGACAAGATCATTGGAAAGAGAGAGAGTCTTCCTGTTCCTTAGACCCCATGGAAGTTCTTGGGTTCCGAGCCTTGTTCTTAAATGCCAAGAGAATAGACTAGACTTCGGCAATGGGTATCTAGTAAAGTGGGAATTAGGTATAGCTTCTGCTGTAGTTTCTAGACTTGCTTCTCTCATTTATGTGTCCTGCCAACATCCAGAAGGCACCTGAGTGAGTGTCCCTGCTTTCCGAGTTCATGGGGAGGGTTGGCTCTGGCTCATGGCCAAGGCTGAAGGCCCCTCTACACTCAGCAACCTTGTAGCTTGAGGACCACATTGAGTATGGAGTGTGTGTGTGTGTCTGTGAAAGTACAGTGTCTTTGGGGCCCAAGAAGAGGGAAGTTCTAGAACCTGTCAAGATGGGCAAGAGCAACACCAGGCAGGAAAGAGTGTCCCCTGGGCTGCACCGATCCACCTGTGCAGTAGAAGAGGCAGAAGGAGCCACGGTGCCCACTGATCACGCTCCAGGGCTCTCTCTGAGCAGCATCTGAAAGCAGGTCTGATGCTTTAGTTCCGCAGAAGTAAATCCTAGGACATGTCAGACAACTGGGGGTGTGGAGGTCCCAGGGGGGAATTCCTATACCCTTGGCATGCAGGGTTATCAAAGGAATATGATTTGTAACTGCTTTTTCCCAAGCTGAGGAAAGTAATCATGCAAGTTGCATGTACATGAGACAAGAATAAGACCATCATTCATATTCTTCCTACTGACCAATGATCATAAAACACGATGAACCCATACCTGTGAAAGCTCATTTAACCTACTCAGAACTGTAAGATAGATGATTCAGTTGATGCAAATCATGTCATACACTCAGGACGAGGAAACAAAGACACAGAGAGGTCACAGAATTAACTTAGTGCCAGAACCTGAGCTGAATTTCCCAGTACCGACTGCATGTTGAGGGGTTGAGGGGAGGGACCTCAAAGGCTGCCTTGGAGATCAGAGTAAGATGGGTATGCAAAGCCCTTCCTCCTCTCTAGTCTAAGAAATCTCCTTAGGTCTATACATACCCCATGTTTCTATCTAAGATTTTATTTCAAAGATTTTTGATGGAACATGCAGAACTCCATACTTTGCAAACTGCATATCACCCCTCCAGAGCTCATCATGCAAAGAACAGGGCTATTGAAGGAGCTCTTCTAAGATGATTCTCACAGACCCCATTTCATTTGAAAAAGCTGGTGAACCAAACTTCAGAGTGCATCAGATTCACCTGGAGGACACAGATTGCTGGGCCTCATCCCCAGAGTTTCTGATTCAGTAGGTCTAGGGTATGGCCTGGGAATTTGCATTTCTAACAAGTTCCCAGGTGCTGCTGCTGCTACAGATCTGGGGACCAGTCTTTGAGAAGCATTACACTAAGACTTTGGTCCTCGGCGCTGGTTGTGTATTGGAATCACCCAGGGATCTTTTTAAAACTATAAATACCAGGGTCCACCCAGATTAATTAAATCAGACTTTCTGCAGGTGAAGCCTGGGCATTAATGTTTTAAAAATGGTCCCAGGTCCTCTTCAGCAGCCCTGGGTTTGCAGGTTCAGATCCTGGGTGCAGACCTACTCACCACTTGTCAAGCCACGCTGTGGCGAGTGTCCCACATATAAAGTAGAGGAAGATGGGCACGGATGTTAGCCCAGGGCTAATCTTCCTCATCAAAAAAAATAAAATGGTTCCAGGTATAGCCAAGGTTGAGAAGCTTTGCAATAAGGGGAACCCTATGTAGAATTATAAGATATTCAAACCCTTAGGTCAGGAACTCTCCAAACATGGTCTTGGACCAGCAGCAGCAGCATGACCATCTAGCATCCCATCTCCTGGCAACTTGTTAGAAATGCAGATGCTTAGGCCCCACCTCAGACCTATAGAATCAGAAATCCTGGGGGTGGAGCCCAGCAATCTGTTCAACAAATTCTCCACGTAAATCTGAGGTTTGCTAAAGTTTGAGAACTACTAATCTAAGATCTTGGCTTTCCTCCAAATGCCTCGCTGAAAGTTGGACTCTTGTCCAGGAGCTGTAACAGAAGCAGGGCCCACAGTAGGCTGGATGCATCTGCTCAGTCAGTAGCTGGGCTGGTGGAGGGACAAGGAATGAGACCATTTATCAGGCTGTCAGTGAGGCACCATGGGACACTGCTAACATCCTTTCCTGGACATCTGGCTTCTAAGCTCTGTGAGGTAAGTTCTACAAATGACTTTGTAATAGGTCTTGGCTCTAAACAGTCAAATGCAGGTCCAACTTCAGGCAAAATTGGGATGTAGCTAAAAACAAGCTTGGGTCTCCCCTTTTGCCTTTCCTATCCCCCTTTGCCCATGTTCCATCCACTTACACCAATTCTCCAATGAAGTTGCTGTCATGGTCTTCATTGCTATTAAGTTATTCCTGCCCTGGAGGACAGCTCAAACAAAGTAACTAATTACACTTGAATATGTCACCATCTCCCAAGGTATTTTCATTCCAAAAGAGGACAACTGGGATGGGCAATGCTTAACACAGCAGAATGCATCTTCAAAGATGGAATATTGGACAATTTGACACCTAGGTGGGAAATAGATCGTATCATTTAGATGGTTACCTGTTTCTTTGGCATCAAGCACTCTGTGTTCCAGATTTCATATATCTCTTCCCCCTTTTGCCTTCTGTCCTAAATATAAACAATATAATAGATTTTAAAAATGGCCCAAAACTCTTCCCCTTCCATCAAGAGGTAGAGTCTGTTTTAGTACCTCTTGAATCTGGATGGGCCTGTGACTTGCTTTGGCTAATGGGACACTGGAAACCATGATGCAGGCAGAGACTTGACTAGCACTTGAGCATTGACGCTTGCTTTCTTGATGAAACTGCCATGTAAATGAGCCCAAGCTAGTGGCTTGAGAATGAGAGGCCACCTGGAGGAGAACCAATGCACTCCAGCTGTGACAGAGACCATCCTAGATCATTCAACTAGCCAACTTGCCAAATGACCACAGATGAGGAAGCCTAGCAGAGATCAGCCAAGCTGGCCCAGACAGAAGAACCACCCACCTGACCTCCAGAATTGTGAACTGAATAAATTGTTGTTTAGGGCCACTAATGTTTGGGTTGTTAGGCAGCAAAAGCTAACTAAAACACTTGATCATACTAAAAATTATCTTGATTACATCTAAAGATTACCCGGTAAGAGAAATTATCTCAGAAGTGTCTCCTCGCCTATGACGTCTTCCGTGAACATCCCTCCCCCATACATCCTCTGTTGCTAGGTTGGTGACTCCCTCATATGTTCTCCTACAGAATCAGTGTTTACATCTGCCTAACACTGTCATTGTAATTTCCAGTTATGCTTCTCTGTCTGCTCCTGCCACTTGACTGTGAGACCTTTAAGGCCAGAAACCATGTCTCATTGTCTTCGTAGTTCAAGCCCCCTAACTCATTTCCCTGTTTGTTATGTTGAGCTGAACAAAATGGAATACTTGCTTAAGAGGGGTATGGGGAGTGAGGTGGAGAAAGTAGCCAGCAATGTTTTGTATTACTCATAGGCTGGAGGCTAGAATCTGCCCCCAGAACAACCCATACCCACCAAGCTCACAAGATCCAAATGAATTGATGCTTATCTGGCCCAGGACCCAACAGAACATGGAAGTCTTCATCTTATGAGCCATAGACTATCAGCCTTCTTCACCTCACAAGAGTTCACAGGAAAAAAAAATTGTTTTATTCAAACATTCCAAAGTCATCTAGTTTGCATCATTTTCCTCATTTTACCACCCATGATGGGACACGGAGGGGCTCTGTTTACCCATAATGACACATCACAAATCCAGGATTACCATTTTGACTCCTTTCTCCAAACTTCTGTTTCCTTCAGTCATAGGGAAGAGCTGGACATAACCAATGATACAAAATAGCTCACCCTTATCCGGCTGTCATTGCGGTGCAGCCTTGTGCTCTGAGCTGTATATGCCTCACCTTGCCCAGTCCTCACAACTCTCTGAGAAGTTATGATGATGCCCATTTAACAGATGAGGGCTCAGAGACACAGAGATGCAAAGATCCGTGCACAGGAAGAAGAACCAGATCTTTCTGATTCCAAAATTATGTTCTTAAAACCACGGTGATGCTGAAATGGATGCTATAAATGCTGCATAGCTATCATTTTGATGTCTTGCTTCTCTCATCCACTCACAGAGCTGACTCATTTTGCAAAGGAAAGAGAGAGGGGAATACTTCGTCAAAGGTCACACAGCAGGGGAAGGTATGGTCCCTGACTGGGCAATCTTGCATCAACGTTTGGCCTGTTATGAGGATGAGCTGCCTGAAAGGACCTCTGCAAAGCTGCCCCCTGAGTACACTGTTAACAGAAAGGGTCATGGTCAGTGGCAGGCAGTCAGACAGGGACAGCAAAGAAGAAGATTAAAATAATTACAGCTCTAATTGATCAGCTCTGCTCAAGGGGAGATTAAAAGGGAAAAGGCATATTGAAGAAGGCACTCGACATCCGCCCTGGGCCAGATTCCATCTGCCCATGCAGCCAGATCTCCTCCCCTCCCTCCCGCCCTCCGTCCAGCAGCCCCCATGGTGAAGCCCCATGTCACAGCCTTGATGAAAGTCATTCTTTGTGGAAGGCATCAGGCCGTGCTCCCATGAAGAACCGCTTTCACAAACAGCAAGGAGGAATCAGCTCTAAGCAGCAGACAGCGTCCTCCTGTTGGCAAACCCCCAGCATCAGATTGCCAACAGCATGTGGAAAATGGGGAAGGAGATGCCAAGAGCAAGGCCAGCCCAGCGCAGGGGACTGGAGCAGCAAAGACAAGCCTGTGTCTTGTCATCCGAGAACCTCACCCCGGCAGATGCAGCCTGGGCTCCAAGCGGCATCAGCCCCGATTTCAACTTAGCACACTTCCTGACTCAGCTCTTGGCTTCTTGTCATTTGGGAGCAGGGCCAGGGAGCAGTTTTGCCTTGTCCCTGGCACCCTTCTGTAGCAATAGTAGGGGAAGGGCAGAAGCAGGGACTGCGGCCAGGGAGGACAAGGGAAGGTGGATAAGGAGAGAGTAGCAGCAGCCTGGGCATTTGCCAAGTCCATCTGTTTACATAGGGCCCGAGCAAGGTCAAGAGCAGGAGGTGAAGGCAGGAAACAGGAAAAAACCTCCTGGTTGCCTTCCCCGGGTGATGACACCTAGAGGAAGGAGGACTGAACTGAACACTCATTCCTCATGTTTGGGCCCACTTCTGACTTGTGACATGATGCAAAGAGGACCAGAATAATCAGAGACCAGAAACCTCGAGTTCACTTTGTATTATAGGAGCTGCAGCAGGAATCTGCAGCATCCGCAAGAGGGAACGGTGGGTCAAGAGGTCAGGGCAGGGTGGTCAGACATTCATCCACCACGGGGGCTGTGGAAGCTGAGGAAAACCAAATCATTCCTGTCTCCTCACTGCCGATTTTAAGCCAGTGCTTCTCAAACTGGAATGTCCACACCAATCACTTGGGGTTGCTTTTAAAATGTGGATTATGATGCAGAAGGTCTGGGGTGGGACTTGAGATTCTGCTTTTCCAACAAGCACTCAGGTGATGCTGATGCTGCTGGTTCATGGATCACAGTTTGAGTAGCAAAAATCTAAGCCATTCTAGAAACAGAGAAAAGAACCTAGGTGGGATCAAAGCACTCTTAATAGTGCTAATGCAGTATTGGAGATCAAGGCTGGACATAGGGCTACTATGGTCTCCATATCTCTTTCTCCCTTCCCCCCATCAACCAAATTGAAGATAGCTGTGCATTCAGACAGGGGCATCCTGACTTATCCAGGGTCATAGCAAGAGAAAATGGAAACTACTGAGCTGAGGCTTAGCTGGGCCAGCCAGGAGCAGACCTTGTTCGGTCTGCTGTATCAGTCAGGATAGGCTAGGTTGTACTGCAGTAACAAACAACCCATAACTCTCAGTGGCTTAGGAAACAAATGTTTCTTTCTTACTCACATAAAACCTGCTGTGGGTATGGGTGACTCTCCAGGAATTTTCAGAATTCCAAGTTGATTCCATCTTCTGGCACCTCCACAGGAAGCTGAGCACTCACGATCTCCATGACAATGGGGGAGTGGGCTGGAGAGCCAAACACTGGCAATGAAATGCTTTCATTTGGAAGTGACTCATGTCACTTTTGCTCACATTTCATTGGCCAAAGTAAGTCACAAAGGGAAAAGCAGATGAGGAAGAGGAAAGAAGGACAAAATAAACTCACTTCTTTCTAGGGGAAGAGTGAAGTAGAAGTTCTGCCTGCCTTCTGCCACAACAGTTTGTTTTGAGAATGAATCCTGTTTTTATAAGAGGCACTTTTTATAAAATTGTATGTTTGCATTTTTCATATTCTAATATAACAATCTCCTTTGGGAGACCTAGTATAGTTTTTGTATTTTGGATTTTTCATATGCTCTTAGGTTCCCATCAAAAGAGCCCAGACCAGGGAGCCAGGAGACCTGATTTTTAACTCCAACTCATCCTCTTCTAGTTCAGTGATATTAGACAATTGATTCATCTTCTTTCTTCTGTAAAGTTGCACTATATTGAAAGTAGGTTGCTATAAAGATACAATGAAATAACAGATGAGGAAATGCTTAGGAATGTTAAAAGTGCAAATATGCTGGGCTATTGTTACATGCATAAGCCTGTCACAAGACATCTCTTTGGTCTTTCTCTCACCCTTTGTATGAGAACACTAGACCGTCATCAACTATTTTTAACATAATTCTGGGTTTCTCAGGGGCTATCTTCTGAGTCATCTAAAGTCTTCAGACATTCCATGGCTCTATAGCAGCATCATCTTTTTCCTCTCTCCTTCCAGCTCAGGGATGGAGCAAGAGATATGTTGAAACTCAGAAGCTGAATGCAATGGTCTGCGCTCATAAAAGCTTTGCCACAGCTGGAACTTTAATAGCTTATTATAGGTCCTTTAAAAGCAGGGTCAAAACCAACATAAAATACCATGTCCTCATGCCTTAATTTGATAAAGGATATTTAATAACAAAGCAAAACTATACCCAAAAGCCATCCAACATCATCTTTGTTGGTAAAATGATGAATGCTTTCCCTTTGAGATGGGAACTCCTCAGAATAAATCTAATAAAAGATGTTTGAGGCTTGAAAAGCATGAAATTTTATTGAGAGAAATTAAAGAATACCCAAATAGATGGGTTGGTAAGACAATATTATAAAGATGCAAATTCTCACTAAATTTATGTATAGATTTAATGTAATACCGAACAATATTCCAACTGTCTATGTGCGTGTCAAAATTCATAAGCTGATTTTAAAATTAGAAACAAATGCAAAAGTCCAAAAAGCCAAAACAATCTTGAACAAGAGGAATAAAGTTGGATGATTTGCTCTCCCAGATATCAAAAATTATTACGAGCTACAGTAAATCAGTAAACAAGAAGAGACAAATAGAGCAATGGGGCTGAATGGAAGTGGGAAACAGACCCATGCATAGATGGACATTTGATTTATGACAAAATTTACACTACAGAGCAGTGGAAAAAGGATGGATTTCTCATTAAATGGGACTGGATCAACTGAACATCCACATGGAAGAAAATGAGGCAAAGTATTCATATCCACATGGAAACAGTGAAAAATGATGTATGAAAATCAATTAATCAGTTCCACATGGATTGTAGATCCAAATGAGAAAAGTACAGTAATAAAACTTCTCAACAACACATAAAATATCTTCATGACCTTAGCGTAAGCTAAGATTGTTTTAAGAGTATACAAAAACACTAATCATAAGGGAAAAATTATTAAATTGACTACATTAATATTAGGACGTTTGTTCACCAAAAGACACCATTAAGAAAGTGAAAAGTCAAATCACAGAATGAGAGAAGATATTTTCAACACATACAACTGATAAGGGGTTCATATTGAAACCATGTAAAGAGCTCCTTCAAATCACTGAGTAAAAGACAGAAAACCCAATAGAAAAATGGACAAAATGTTTGAGTAGGCACTTAATTAAGGAGTATATCCAAAATCAGTACATGCACGAACAAGTAAACACATGTCCAACCTCATTAATCAGCAAGAGATTACAAACCACAAAAGATTACAAAAGATTACAAAACCACAAAAAGATACCACTACACATACTCTAGAATGGTTAAAATGTTAAAGACTGATGCTACCAAGTGCTGGGAAGGATACGGAGCAACTAGAATTGGTGAGAGCGTAAATTGGTGCACCCTTTTGGAAGACTGATTACAAGTATCCATTAAAGTTGAACATCTATTTACCCTATGACCCAGCAATTCCACCCGTACCAAAAAACATGTACAAGAATGCTCATAGCAGCATTATTTGTGATAGCATAAACCTGGTGACAACCCAAATGTCAATAAACAGTGAAATGGATAAGTAATGATATATTTATGCAATAAAATAACATATAGCAATTAAAATGAATAATCTACATAGCAATAAGCATGAATCTCACATACCTAATGTGTACTGAAAAGCCAACTGTAAAAGAGTATATATCATATAATATATGATAGAACAGGTAAAACTAATTGTGATGTTATAATTCTGAATAATAGTTATCTTCAAGGAGAAAAGAGGAAGAGAAAGTGATGGGATGGGGTAAGAGGGGGCTTCTGCAGCACTGATGATGTTCTGTCTTGACCTGGATGTTGGATATACAAATGTCATCACTTTGTAATAATTAGTTGAGCCAAACATTTACCATTTGTCCACTTTTCTGTAGGCATATTATACTTCAATAAAACATTTATTATTAAACATTTTAAATCAGTTTTTAAATGTCATGTTTCCTATGGGACATAGGAGTGAGAGACAATCAATAACCTATAAGACAATGTCTCTAAGGAATTTTTTCTAATGAAGGGAAAACAAGGTGTGCAAAATAGTTGGGAAAACAATATTATTTTCCTCAAAAGGAGAAAATATTTTCAAGCTCTTGCGATGACTATTATTTGTGAAAATAATTATCTTATCCACTGAAAGAAGGTTCACTAGGCCAAAGAATGGGGTTCATTACTCTCCACCAAAGACTTAGAAAGGTGAGTGAGTCCCTGGATATTTTTACTTGGAAAGGTTCATGTGAGGATACCACAGTCTTGCCAAGAGTCAAATGGATGGGATGAGGAATTTGAATCCCCTAGAAGTACCATAATTAATTGCTAGCTCTCTTGTCTTGGAATTCGGTGTTTCTCAAAGGCATCCTTTTTGTCCATTCATCATCCGGCACACAACTCTCGACATTTATTTGTGTTGACTAACTTAAAGGGCACCATCTCTCACTCACCAGGCTATGCCTAGGCTGAGATTCCTGTAGAGGAGCTGAGTAGGGTCAAGCTGAGAAGCCCTTTGTACTTCTGCCAGCGTTGATGTATCTATGAGTATTGAGGAGCGACGTGCACGTGGGCATGAATTCTGTCTTCCAGGTCCTTGCATTTCACAGAAGCAAACTGAGGAATCAGGATCTGGGATGATAAATCTGGAAGAACTGCTCTTGTCATTACCAGCAAGTTCCTCCTGCCTACGGTCTTAATAGGTGGAGGTCACAGAGAGGAGCATCTTGATACTGTTTTTGAGAATAATAGTGCTTCAAATATTTGGAGCACCTTTCCTCTAACGCTCTCAAAATGCTTCCCACTTGGTGCTTTCATGAGCGTTTACAGCACTTAGCTCTTCAGGTTTCTCAGACACCAAAGAGTAAGCATTTCAAAGAAGCCAACTAAGGGTGAAAATTATCGGTATTGTTCCATACACACAATACCTCCTCCTGGAACGCTTGTCAAACATTGTCCCACAAGCAACAAAAATGTACTTTCAAACCCTCAACAAAAATGAGAGTTCAACAGCAGACTTCAGTCTAATTGTTTCCGTGAGAAGCCAACGAAACTAGTGCTCTAAAGAGGATAGGTGTCTCACTCCGTTTCCACTGCCACTGCCTATTTCAGAGGCTTTGTCTCCCCCTGGACTGCTGCAGTGGCCTCCTAATTCACCCCAGTACTGATGCCATCCAATAGAACTTTCTGTGATATTGGAAATATTCTACATCTGCACTGTATACTACGGAAGCCACGAGCCACATATGACCAGTGAGCACTAAAAATGTAGCTCGTGTGACCAAGGAGATGAGTTTTTAAAATTTAATTTAATTTCTAATTTAAATTTACATAGCTACATTCGTTCATGGCTGCCATATTGAACAGCACAGCAGTAGCTCCTCCACAGCTCTCCTAGCAGATGTCCTCAGCAGGACGGCCCACAGCAGTGAGGCAAGTGACAAAATGCACAGAAGTGGGGAGAGAGGGTGGTAGAAAACTACAGAAACATGGCCTGGCAAGCACAGACCTCCATTTTTTTTTTTCTTAAAGAAAAGTTTGAAATCCTCATTATTTTTATAATGTTAAGTCTCTGTCATGAAAACATTTATTAAAGACAAAATATCTTGGGACCAAACCAATCCTTACTGCTGGCCTCATCCGGCCCGAGGGCCACCAGTTTGCAATCTTACTCCAGTTGACTTCCAAAGAGTAGATATAACTTTGTTACACCTCTGCTTCAAAAACTGTTCTCCATCACCTATAAATAAAGTCCAAACTCTCAATCTGCCACTGGAAGCCTTCCCCATTGTGGCTTCAACCTTTTCTCCCAGCCTCACAAACATCTGGCCATCCACTTGTGCTGAATTGATCGTGGGGTTAGTTTCACACTTCACCCTCTAAAAGGATTTTCCATTTCTCCCCACCCTGAAATAAGACTCATTTCTCCTCCTATGATGCTCACTGTCTGCCTTGCCACAGAGCCAGGAGTCAGCCCGCATGCCTCTTGGACTAGGTGTTAGCCCCTAGAAACCTTTCTTTACGGCCCTGGTGTGAGGGCAAAGCCTGGCCCGAAGCAGCAACTTCATGAATGTTTGCCAAAGTCAGATGGATTGAACAGTGATTGAACCTTACCCTTTCATAGCGTTTTTCAGAGCTCCCTGGATATCTTGAACACTTGGTTTGTTCTGGAATTACTGAACAGTAATTCCAGGCAGTTCACACAGGGAAAGACAACAAAGCTAACTTAAGAAGGAACATCTTGTTTGAGTTCTTGGTCACATGGTAGCACAGTTCTTGGATTTTTATAGTTTAAAGCAGTCAGGATATATAGGTATATAACAACAATGGTAGTTATTTTTCCAGAGTAAAGGAATAAAGAATGATTCCAGAGGGAGTTATATTCTTCCTGTTTCTTAAACATTTTTAATAAAAATGTTATTATAATTGTAAAAGTGAGCATGATTATTGAAGGAAAAAAGAAAATAATAGAGGTAAAAAATAACCACTCATAATCCCATTATCCCCAAAATAAAAATATACATACATTAGGCTTTTTATGTATCTTTCTATATTTTTTGTTTTCGGCCAGTATTTGATATTCCATTTTAAAATTATCATTATAATAGGAGAATTTTTTCTTATTATTATACACATAAACATAATTTCACTTTGCATAACATTCCCTCAAGTGGATATACTATTAACCACTCCTCTTTTGTTGGCCACTTAAATTATTTACATTTTCACTCCTATACATAAAGTTTGAGAAATATCATCATGCATACAACTTTTGCCATGTTTAGAATTATTTACTTGGGAAAGGTTTTAAGAAGTAAAATTCCTGAGGCAAAGAGTCTGAATATTTTAATGGTCCTTACATATAGTACTAAATTCACCACTTTTAGGTTGAGACCTCAGAGATGGAAAACTAATTTAATGAGAGGAAGAAATAGTGAGCTGATGATCATCACAGACAGTCTTTTTCTAGTTCCTTGATGATCTACCTGATCTCATGGCAATATTGTATGCTGTGGTGGATTGCAAACATGGCTACGAATTCTTTCCATTGCTGTTTCCATGTCCCTCTGCAAGGTGACTTTGAACCCATTCTCATCTAGATGTGGAGTCTATTTATCTTCCCCTTGAATGTAGGCTTGGCCATGTGACATGGCTTGACCAATGGACATCAGTACACATGATGCAACAGAGACTTAAAAAGTGCTCACTCATGGAGTCTTGCCCTCTGGCTGCCTTTAGAACTGAGACACCACGTGAAGAAGTCTGAGACAGAACACCTGGAGCAGGGACAATTTGCCCCATTTGAGTTCCCCCAAAACCAACCCATCTGCTGATCTCCAGCCACATAAGTGAGGCCATCCTAGACCATCCAACTCCCAGCTGGCCACAAACGCATAAAAGAGCCCAGCAAATATCAGTGAAGCCACCCAGCCAACCCAAAGAATCATGATCCGAGTAAAACTGTTGTTTTTAGGCCGCTAAGTTTAGAGGTAGTTTGTTACGTGGCAAAAGCTAACTGATACATGATATATGGAGTCTAAAGAGAATGATGTAATTATCAACATGCCTGTACCATCATGACAGCAAGAAACAATTTCTCCATCTAGACATCTTCAAGACCTCTGTCTCCTAGCCAGTAGCACCCAGCTCCCGGCTAGGTGACAGTGTCTCCTTGCTCTGTTACATACACCAACTGATTCTTTTTAAAGTAGAGTTGAAGCAAATCTGATAACTGTGTCTCCCCTGCAAACAGAATTTTTCTTTCAAAAGCATGATGCTTCATTCTGTAAATTTTAGTTTCAGATATAACGAAGGCCTCCATTTTTCCCTCACTTTGTCTTGGAGTCTGCTTACCTGTGGGAAGAAAGGGACAAAGAGGTGTATAGATTCATAACATGAACCCATTCAAGACAACTCTGGCTCACACCTTGAACACAGAGAGCACTCCACCTCCCCACTCCCCCACCTCCCACCAACCACCAGATACTGTGAGCCAAAGGATGCTATAAAGGGCAAGGGAGAAGTGTGGTTTGGGAATCCAGGCAACATGCCATATGGTAGAAGTCAACTTACGGAATATATTCATTTTTCAAAATATCATTACAGAGAATGTTATGCTTACTATTTCCTCATGAGATCCCAGAAAGCAGCCCCTTTACAACTGGGTTGGATCGACCTTTAAATGGGTCCCTCTATAATGGAAAGGGGCCATAGTGCTGCCTGCCTGTCAACATCAGTTCCAAAGGAGAGTCTCCCATCCCTTTGGCCATGTATTTCATAGGCTGGCATCAGGAGACCCAGTGATTTGGCTGAAAGTTACCACACCTGTAGCCCAAAGAACAGCCAGTGTCCTCCCTGAAACCTGGCAGCACTCCCAGAGAATAACGGGAGGAGTCCAAGTACCAGCTCTCATTCAAAGGCTTTGTGACCTGGGGCAAGTCATCTAACACCACTGAGTCTCAGTCTCCTTAATCATTTCACTGATTTCCCTAGGGGGTTGAGAAAGTGCAGAGTTGATTTTCAAATGCAGAATATTAAACCAATTTTGCACTAATGTACACAATTGGCAAAGGGTAGTATTGAACAGATTCCATGATTCAAAGTCTTCTGTCAGATTCTAAAAGGCTGTCCAAATTCTTTGCTGTAAAATTTTGTTGTATGGGAGATTGCAATCTGTAATTGCCAATTTTAGTGGTTGTATGTTGAGGTTTTGCTTTGATGGGATTTTGTTCTGCAACAGTTAGTTGGACCACAAAATATGGGATGTAGCTTCTGGAAAGCTCTTAAGACATATGTATTTTAGAATCCATGTTAATCAGTGGTTCAAAACTGTCAATAGATTCTATAAAATCACAGAAGACACCAAAATCTGTTCTTATCCTTCTTTTCAGACTTCTATTCCAACTCTTGATCTTCATGTCCTCCTTGAATGAAATTTAGGCTGATTATCTACTGCTTACCTATATCATATACATTAATACATGCAAAGGGATTTAAAACAATGCCTGGCATATTGTAAGTGCTCAATAAATGTCATATAACATTGCTATTACATTCATTCTGAGGGAAAATAAGCATAACTGCAATATCCTAAGTAAAACACTTAAATTTAAGGACCCCACTTACTCTTTTTGATATGTATGCTCTCACAGATAGAGGAGGAAATGCTTCTTCTTTTTCATCTCAAATAAGGCAGAAGTAAGTTATAATTGTATTTTACTATGAGCCTGTGATTTCCATCCCAAGGAAAGAAGAAGAGAGAGAAAGAGAGAGAGAAGATGTCAGGGGGAGATGGAGAGAGAAATATTTTTAGCTTTGTCATCCCTCCATGGACTTGGCTGCAGCCCCAAACATTGAGCAACCAATTATTACTTTCTCTAGGGCTCAAGATGGTTCAGATAAATGACAGGCTGGAGGCAGCATGGATAGTATGCCTATGTTCTTTGGCTTTGTACTTGACATACAAACTTTTGACCATCACTTTCTCTTAGAGTCTTGAAGGTGCATTTCATTGTGATCAAAGGACACAAAAAAATGGCCTAGCACAGAGCAAGCAAAAGGACCCCTCCAAGTGTAACCATTCTGGCACAAAATCTCTGTTTGACATTTCCCAAGAAGCTACGGAGCACTGGAAATTCTTAATGAGGAAGTGTTATCTGGACTATTCTCTTTGGTGAGCTGGTAAATAACAATCAGCTTTCCAGACCGGGGGTGAAGGAGTAGGGGTGTGGAGGGAGTTCTGATTTGTAGCGTTTGCCAATTTCCATAGTACAAATTCTCCCAACATGACCAAGCTACCAATGGCTCACAAAATTCCTCAAAATTGAACAATCAGCTCTCATGAGCCAGAACAAACTGGCTCACACCATTGATTCTATTCTGGTTTGCCTGTGGCAAAAGAAAATATAACTGTTGATTGCCCAAGTATTTTCTTTTCCTTTTTTTTAATAAATAAAATGTTCTTTCTTTCATCACAGTCATTGTGTATGCAGGGGTAAACCCATTGCATTATCCAGTGGAAGCATTTTCTCAGAGCTTAAGCCAGTAGTAGGGTGACCCATGAAAAACTACTCAGATCTTCCTCTTGCCGATTTCCCTTAACTTATTAAAAAAATGTTTCCCCTATGACCAAGCCAGAATTTGACCTATATCTATAGTTTCAAGCAGATTCACAAAATTCAAAACACAAAGTCTATGTATTGGCAGCTTGTTCTGCCTTCTTTAGACAGAGGCATAAAAAGTAACACTAGAATATACCTTTGGGATGGAGGGGTGTGGCGCACATGAGAACATGTTGGGAGGACACAGCCCCAACCCCTGCCTCCACCTTCTGGTTTATTCATCCTTTTCCTCTCTCAACTGGTGTGGCAGGACAAGAGGCAGAAGGGGACCGAGAGAACCTACTACTGTATATAAATAGCCTCTTTAATAATCCCGAGAAAAGAAGAAATTCTGTTCTTCTTTCAAACTGGGAACCAGTATTCATTTGAATCTATATTTATTCTCATCTTTCTATTCAAAAATGAGGGAGTCGGGGGCTGGCCTGGTTGTGTAGCAGTTAAGTTCACGCACTCTGCTTCTGGCAGCCCGGGGTTCGCAGGTTTGGATCCCAGGCATGGCCGATGCACCACTTGTCAAGCCATGCTGTGGCGGCATCCCATATAAAGTAGAGGAAGATGGGCACAGATGTTAGCCCAGGGCCAGTCTTCCTCAGCAAAAAAGAGGAGGATTGGCAACGGATATTAGCTCAGGGCTAATCTTCCTCACGAGAAAAAAAAAAATGAGGGAGTCAAGTTCTTGGGATTAAGCTATTGCCCAGGTGACTGTGAATAATTTTTCCTTGTCTTTTTCTATTTTTTTAAGATATGACCAACCTGTTCTTGACCAATTAATAGGAAAAGTTGAGGAAGGCAGGGCAGTGGCCTCATTTGCCTACTGCTATTGATCAGCTTTAGCTCATCTTCTAGTCTTTCACATGACTTCCGAGTGTTTGTCAACATGGCCTTACGTGGAGGCTTAGAGCCATGATCACCATTAATCCAGTACCTGAAATGCCACGTCTGCTCCAAATTACTTTTTGTGTGTGTGTTCTTGGACATAGAACATCAGAGCTATAAAGAAGTATTAAGGGAATTATTAAGCAAGACAATATGCCTGACACACTCCCCACACTGACTGTTACACCACATTGGAGCCAAGCACAGCTTTGGGTTGTTTCCATGGGGAGCCAGAATTTGTTTTGAGAAATCTTGAGTCTCATGCATCCAGACCAATTGTCCCCTGGTACCTTTTCAAGGAGGTAGGACGGATGTTCATCCAACATTAACAAAGAGAATGAAGCCCCCCAAAAGAATGCAGGCACAAACACCTGAAAGCAAAGAAAATATTTTGCTATTGACATATCTTTGGAAAATCTGCAGGATGTATAGACTTAGGGAAAGTACCTTAGAAATGTAGTAAGTCCAGAAGTGGAGTCATGTGAAATGAAAATCAGGAATCTCAGCCTGTCTCTTTGAGACCAAACTCTGTCTCTGAGGATGAGTTCTGAGGTCCAGCGGACATGGCCTCCTGCAGTCCACACAGTCAGTAACGTGCTTCTGGCCAGCTTTGCCACTTTCTGATTAATCCCCTAAGAAAGGAAAACATCTCTCCTAGGAACAACTTCGTCAGTGCCTTCCCTTTTGAAGGTTTCATCAAAACAAACAAAACAAAGCTCCTTTCGGTTCATCATATTGGTGGTGACCTGAACAAGAAAGAGGAAAAATACAGTTCATGGGTTTTACTGTTACAGGCCCTCCTAAAAGGAACCCGCCCTTCCTGTGTACCCTTATCACTCCCTGTGGCCAACCAAGGCACTTTGCTCTGGCTAGGCCAGTCTTCTCGATTCCCCTTAACGCACGCTGCAGTTCCAGCCAGAGTCCATTCTGTTCCCTTCCCATCTTCTGTTTAAATGGTATTCTGAGCTGGTCTGTACATAACACCTCCCTCACCTTTGGGGCTCAGCTGATATTCCACAATTCATAAAGCCCTGCTTCATTTTCTCCTTCTCTGAACATCTCCCCATCCCACATAGTTCTTTTCCTCCCAGGATGTCACCTATGGCCATTCCCCCTCAGTTTTCCAGCCATACCATAAGAATCTCCAGGGCAAGAACTAGATTTTAATTTAACTATGTTTTTATCTTCCCAAGAACCTAGCAAAAAGTAGAGTTCATAAGAAGTGCTCAGTAAATGTTCCTGCAGTGGGGAAATGAAAACATTGAGGGTCAGAGAGGTTAAAAAGTTTGCCCAAGGACAGAAGTTAGTCAATGACACAGCCAGTCTTCAGATCCATATCTCCAACGCACAAGCCCCTGGAAATTTTTTCCCCATATAAAGCATATTTATTTTAAAAGTTCTTAAAGTGCAATAGATCAGCAGAGTTGGTTTAGGCAGTTTGACTGAGTAATAATACTAATAGTTGTCCTTTATCGACCACCTGCTGTAGACCCGCACTGTGCAAAATCCTTACAGCCGTTGTCTCCATCCCTCTGTTTTCCCCCCAGCTTTACTGAGGTATAATTGACAGTTTAAAATTGTGTATATTTAAGGTGTTGTGAAGTTTGTTTTTGGGGGGAAGGAAGATTAACCCTGAGGTAACATGTGTTGCCAATCCTCCTCTTTCTGCTGAGGAAAATTGGCCCTGGGCTAACATCCGTGCCCATCTTCCTCTACTTTATATGGGACGCCACGACAGTAAGGCTTAGACAAGCAGTGCGTTGGTCCGCGCCAGGGATCGAATCTCCGAAGCTGGGGCAGCCAAAGTGTGTGAACTTAATTGCTAGGCCACCGGGCTGGCGCCTGAGGGGTTGTGAAGTTTTGATGCACACATACGTTATGAAATGTTTACCACAATCAATCAAGCTGATTAATATATTCAGCCTCTTATGTAGTTATCTTTTTTCTTTTCTTTTTTTTTTTTTTTTTTTGGTGAGAACAACTAAGATCTACTCTCCTAGCAAATTTCAAGAATACAATACAGTATTGTTAACTATAGTCACCATGCTGTACATTAGATCTCTAGAACGTATTCATCTTCATATCTGAAACTTTGTACCTTCTGACAAACATCGCCCCACTTGCCCCACTCCTCACACCCTGGCAACCACCATTATACTCTTTGCTTCTGAGAGTTTGACTCTTTTAGTTCCACATTTACATGAGATCATACAGTGTTTGCCTTTCTCTGTCTGGTTTATTTCACTTAGCATAATGTCCTCCAGGTTCGTCTATGTTGTCACAAATCACAAGATTTCCTTCTTTTTGAGGACTGAATAATATTTCATTGCATATATGTATATTTGTATAACATTTCCTTTATACATTCCCGCATCAATGGACACTTAGACTGTGTCCATATCTTGGCTATTTTGAATAATTCTTCAATGAACATCAGAATGCAGTTATCTCTTCGAAATCCTGTTTTGACTTCCTTTGGATATATCCCCCGAAGCGGGATTGCTGGATCATACGGTAGTTCTATTTTTAATTGTTTGAAGAACCTCCATACTGTTTTCCATAGTGGCTGCACCAATTTACATTCCCACCCACAGTACACAAGCACTCCCTTTTCCCCACACCCTTGTTAATACTTGTTATCTTTTGTCTTTTTGATGATACCATTCTAACTGGTGTGAGGTGATGCCTGTTTGTGGTTTTGATTTGCATTTCCCTAATGATTAGTGATGCTGAGCACTTTTTCATATACCTGGTGGCCATTTGTCTCAAGAACCACAAATCATATCTGCTCCAGGCATGACTGGCTTAGCCCTCAGTTATACAAGGTAGTTCCCCAGGTTACAGAAAGGATGATGTTCCCAAGAGTTTTGAATTCCTTTTGGGCTTAGCTAGGGTCCACTTTATTATACTTATTTTACAGACTACATAAAATGAGTTGAGACTCTTAGATGACAATCAGATTAAGGATAGAAACAAGATTAGAAGCAAGCATGGTAGATAATAAATACTTGTAGAATGAATGGATGAGTGCATGATGAAAGGATGCCTTAAAGAAGAAAGACCATTGATGAGCCTCCACATTGCACTGCCTATGCTGCTGTCTTCTCTGTTTTCCCATGAGGGCAGTGCAAATGGATTTTTCATGCCCACTAAGAGCAGAATCAAACAAAATAGATATTTGGGCTAACAATGCAGAGGAACCTCTTATTCCAGAAAAGGGAGGGCCTGCAATATTCTCTTTGAACATCTGAAGTTTCTCTGCTCATCAGACTCAGAGTAGTGCACATTATGAAAATAAGATGCTCTTGACTTAGCCTTAGGTAGAGGTAAGAGCTGGACCTCATGACCTTTGGCAGCATTGCTAGGCCTGCTTGGTTACTACAAGAAGCAGTGGGGTATAGTGTAGGGGGCATGAGCTTCCTGTGTTTGAATTTCACTGCTTGTGTTAACTTCAATGAGTTATTTAACATCCCTGGGCAGTGGGTCTCCCCCTCTGTAAGTTGGGAATGAGAACAACACCTGCTATGTTGTAATGATTAGAGATCATAGTCATAAAGTGCCTGATTCATAAACCTATTTAATAATTGGTGGTGATTGTTGTTAATACTGCTTGTTAACACTATGAAGATAAAACGTCATTGCTCTCAGCCTCTTGCCAAGACTGGGCTAGAAAGAGTTGACCGGACTTAGCACATGCACAGGTTTCCCTCCTCTCCAATAGGAATTGTGCTCAGAATATGTCTACAGCAGATGAGAGCTCTGGTTGCCAGGTGAGGAGCCCCAGCTAATTTCTGACCAGCAACCCCTGAGTGCCACCAGAGATGACTCAATCTCAGCTCATTCTCTAGTTCCTCTCAGTCTCATTGCCCTTTCAGCTTCCCCAAGAACTACTTTTAGAGGGTAAATTCAGTCTCATGTAACTAATCTTAAAATCTCTTCCCCAACTCTGGGAGATAAAAAAAAGACAGAGCCCAACTTTCTAGGCTGGAAATAAAAAATCAAATTGAACTCAAGTACTGGCTCTAAATAGCCTCTGTGTAACAACCAAGCCACCTCTAATTAAGTCTAAAATGATAATCTCCTATGAGCAGTGCTTTATTGATTACATCCAGCTCAGTACTAATCAAATCATTCTATCTAGGATTTCTGTTGCAGGCTGGAGCTGATGAGCAATACCTCATAATGCTTTATGGGATGTGTATGAATGCTCATACTGTAGGCTGAGAGGTTTACTAAGCCCAGGCAGAGGTTTCTATCAGAGGTCTTTGATGCATTTCTCTGTGTCCCAGTGAAGCTCATGTTGCTGGGTCAACAAAATTCTGGTCTGCAGACACAAGGTTTCCTTGCATCCCTGGACCCAAAGGGAAAAAGACCCAAACTAGTCCTTTCTGAAGTTTTACTAAAGTTCTGTTTCTGGAGAGTTGGTGTATGAATTATCTATAGCTATATAACAAGCCACCCAAAACTCTGTGGCTGAACACAACCAATTATTGAGCTCATGATTCCATGGGTTGGCAATTTGGGCTGGGCTCAGCTGGCTGATTCTTCTGCTTGTCTCAGCTGGGCTCACTCATGCCTAGGAAGTCAGCTGCCAGGTCAGCTGGGGGTTGGTTGATTAGGATGACCTCTCCTGGCAGAGCTCATCCTTCATGTGTCTCTAATGCTCCAGCAGGCTAGCCCAGGTTGTTCACATGGCTGCTCAAAAAGTTTCCAAGAGCCACAAGAGAGATCAAGCGCTAATGCACAAGCATTTTTCAAGTCTTGGTTTGCGTGGTGTTTGCTTTTGTTCGAATAGCCAAAGCAAGTTACATGACCAAACCCAGAGTCAGTGTGGGAGGACATGATCCACAGGCATGCACACAAGGAGACACGAACAAATCAGGGTCAATTACTCCAACAACCTACCATAGTTGATGACCTTGATTCTCTAGCATAGTTTAAATTTACCCATGCTCCCTCATTTCAGCTAATTTTTGTGGGACATGGGCTGGAGTTCCTGTTTACCTTTCATTATCAAAACACTATCTCTTGGGGGACTGGCCCAGCGGCATAGTGGTTGAGTTCACACACTCTGCTTTGGCAGCCTCAGGTTTGCAGGTTCAGATCCTGGGCGTGGACTTACGCACCACTTATTAAGCCATGCTGTGGCAGGCTTCCCACATATAAAGTAGAGGAAGATGGGCACAGATGTTAGCCCAGGGCCAATCTTCCTCAGCAAAAAGAGATAATGGACATTAGCTCAGGGCTAATCTTCCTCACCAAAAAAAAAAAAAAATACTATCTCTTGATTGTCTGTTATGTACCAAACATGATTGGAATCATTTTACATGTGTTATATGATTCTCACAAGTAATCTTACAGGGCAGGTAGTATTGTGTCCACTTCACAGACAAGGGAAATGAGGCTCAGACAGTGAGGTGACTAGTCCAATGTTGTCTCTGTTCCGTAAATGGTAAAGCTGAGATTTGAACCTAATTTCATCTGAGGCCAATTTTCAAGCTCTTAACAATCTATTTTACAACTACCCCTCCCCGTAAACCACTAAATGTTTTTTAAAATGGTTTGGCAGATCCCTTTTCAATTATGAGGCATCAGATAATTGTTAAAGGGGATGGTAATTACTATGCATACATTGCCACAGGCAGATGTGTCTCTTCCAGAAGGTTCTTCCTCAAGGGCCAGGGAAGCCAAATTGTGAAGACAATAAAAAGGCCCAGCTCTGCCCTCAGGCCTCTTCTGAAATGAGGCAGGTGATCACCTGGGAGCCATGGAGACCAACAGCTGTATTCAGGGCTGCAGTGGGACTGCCTGAAGGTATGACAAGATGCTCCAAAAAAGGGAAAAGCAAAGAAATCATTCTCTCACTTTCCAAGATGTCAAGGTCAGCCTTCTAAAGTTTCCTTGCCTCATAAAGAACTTTGGAAAACTAACCAAGATTGGCAAAGAGCTTGGAAGCTAAAAATGCCCTAGGACCACTCAGGGCTCTCAGATAAGAACTATAAAGATAAGAACCTCAGATTCTAAACTGTTGTATCAGTGCCTCCCTCTAAGGTGAGCCCTTGGGGTCTCCCCTCTTTGCTCTGCCTATCCCAGCCTTGAGCTAGCCTACAGAATTACAAGCCACCATTTTTTAAGAAGAGTCTGAAAAACAAGACTGTCTGGATCTGTGGGAAATGAGCAGGGAATGGAAGCAGAGCAAGTTTGCTGCCCTTATTCATTACACTGGCAAGGAGACTTTAATTAGCGCATGGCAGTGTGTAAGGTGTTTGACTTACAGCATCTTATTACACTTTTATTACTACCCTGGAAGGAAGGTCGGGAAGGGACAACCACCTGGATTTGCAGATGAAGGCACTAATCTCACTAAACTCAGTGGGTAACTTGCTCACAATAATTCAGTGATTGGGTTGCTTGGATAAGAACCACAACCAGGTCTTCCAGCATCATGGTTTATGTTTTATTTTGCTTTAAATTTTCTTTTGTGGTTGGCCTTACTTGGGTGCCCTTGATTCTTTAATAATTGGAGGAAATGTGTGTTTCTGTAAATCTAAGCATGGCATCATCTGCCTGCCTAGTTCAGTTCTTGCTGCCACAAATAAGACCCCAAAACCAATTCCTGCTGTGGCTTATGGCACCAACATGGGACATATGAGAATCAACACAGTAGCAACTACTAGCTTCTATTTTCAAGTAATTTCAACAATATTTTTGGATACCTCTAAAAGAATAAAGTGCTGAGCAAATTGGCCTGAAGAAGTGATTCAATAAGAAGGGTTTAGGGTCTCATTAACTTATTTCCAAGGCTCTAAAGTCCCATGGCTTGAAAACCTCCAGTTGCCTTCCTGTACACATAGAACAACTGCCATGTTCTTTAGCAGGATCCATAAGATCTGCCACCATTTATCATGCAGTTTTGTTCATTTTCTCTATATCCTCAGCTTTGACCAATTGAACCCCTAGAGGTCTCCCCAGTTCCCGTTTGTATGAGATAGACTTCCATTTAGATTCCCTATATCCCCTTCTTAGGGAAATACTGTCCATCCTCACAGTATAGCTCAGAACAAAGCTCCTCCTTCCAGTCTACACCAATCAATGGCAACCCTATTGGTTTCATGGGTCAGGCAAAAAACCTGGAATCATCCTTGATTCTTTTCCTTTCATCCCATATTCAATCCATCAGCAAACTCTGTTGGCCCTACCCAGTGGCTCAGCAATTTTCAGTGCCCCCATTACACTGTGATTGGCCCAACAGGAAGCCTCCTCAGTGTTTATTATATGACGTGATCACTTACTACACTTTGTGGTAGTTATTTTTACTACACTGGATACTTTTTGAGGACCAAAACCATGATTTATATATTTTTGTATAATAATGCTACCACCTCATGTGTGAATGGCAATTTACAGTTCACAAGCATTTTTATTCTCACATATTGCCCCCCACCATTTCATAGGTGAGGAAAGAGGACCAGAGAGGCTACCTGTCACAGCCAAAGGCACAGATCTCCCAAGTGGGAGAGCTGGACCTTTGGGTTCCAAATGAATTGCCTTGTACCCAGCAGGCACTCATTAAATGGTCACTGAAAATGTGTCTTTACCCTTTCCAAACAAGAGTATGGGAAAGTGGAAGGGTCCATAATATAAGCAGACTTGAACCCTGCATCCATGCAGGTGTATATTCTCAAAGTGGGCACTATGGCAATTTATTAATTTAATTAGCATGGTGACCAGTCAAGATATTATCCAGGGCTTTGTTTGCCTTTTTATAAACTCCTCAAAAGGAACTGAAGAATTTTTTTCACCCCAGGAGTATTTATAATACTAAAACAATTTATAATTCATAATACTAAACAATTATAAATTTTATTGTTTATAATAGCCCCAAACAATCCAAATTTCCATCAAAAGGAGAACAGATAAATAAATTGTAATATAGTCACACAATGGAATCGTACAAAGCAACCATAATAAATATAAATGAACTACTGCTACATGCAACAACATGGATGAATCAAATATATACATGATGTTGAATGAAAAAGCCAAGATACAGGGAATATATACTGTATGATTCCATTTACATGAAGCCCAAGAACAGGAAAAACAAATACGTCATGACAGATGTCAAAATAGTGTCTTCCTCTGGATGAGTAGGGAGGATTACCATTGATTATGAAAGGGTACAAGGGAGCATGCTGAGGTGAATATTCCATATCAGAGAATATTCCGTATCAAGATTCAGCAAGCTATGGCCATAGACGAAATCTGACCCACTGCCTGATTTTGTAAATAAAGTTTTCTTGGAACTCAGCCACATCCATTTATTCACATATGATTGCGGCTGCATTTGCACTGCAATGGCAGAGTTGAGTGTTGTAACAAAGACTGTATGGCAAAGCCTAAATTATTTACTATCTGACTCTCTACAGGAAAAGTCTGCTGACTTCTGTTGTATACCACGATCTAAGTAGTGATTACATGTATGTTTATGTATGAAAAATTTCATCAAGCTATATACTTTCCATTACAACACTAAACACTACAGAAGGAAGAAAGGGAGAGAGGAGGGAGAGGAGAAACTTTAAAAATACAGAAACATGTGCCAGAGCAAGTCATTTGCAAAGGTCAAGTCGTGTATCACGCTAGTGGATAGGAATAGATAGAATCGTCTGGTGAGTTACACCCATGTCTTGAGCCAGCAGGAAGGAGGAAATAATGTTATTTTCTAAACGTGCTCATTCAAACAAGGTGTCACAACCTTTTTTGGGTGACAGACACTCTTGTGGTACAACTTGAGCTTGAAGCCTTGCTCTCCTACTTCTTCAATGTGCAACCTTAAACAAGTCACTTTCCATATCCAGCCTTCAATTTCTTCATCTTTAAAATGATTATAGTAGTGATACTTATCTCAGTGGGTTATAATAAGAATTAAATGGCATAAATGTATGTTAAGTGCTTAGGACAGTATCTGGAAAAAAAATCTCAGTAATTGTTACTTAGAGAATATAATGAAAACTACAGATGCTCTTGCCAGAAAAATAAACTCATTCATATTCACAGACTTTGAAACAGAATAATAGCAGAGTCAGGGCTGTCCCTAAAGCCCACTGTAGGCCCTAGTTCTTGCTGTTAAGGCATCACAAAGGCATGGCAGGCCCTGTGCTGGCTCCAAAGCCCCAAGAATGCTCAGGGCTGGCACACAGCATCCCCTCTCATCTCAGACAACAATCCACAGCCCTGAGGGGGCCTCTGCCAGCCTGGTAGCAAACTGACATCTAACTGTACCAGCTTCAACACTAACTTGCCAGGTGAGTAATGCGAGGAAAGCATTGAACGGCACCTGCCGTGGGATGAAGCCAGTCTTCCACCTGGAGCTGTGCCTGCGAGCGTGGAGACGTGGACAGCAGAGTCCGTGGCAGCAACACTGAGACTAGAGCAGCCGGGATAATGATTATTCAAATTCATTCATCTTCAGAAGCCATTTGTCATTTGCTGGAGCACAGCTGGCCTCCCTGGAGGTACAGTGTTTGTGAGAACCAGGGGCAGTCATGTGCCAGACAGCTGGAGAGGCCCAGTCTCCACCAGACAGGTGTAGTGATGCATTCTTTGGTGTGGGTGCACAGACTTTCTCCACACCCAGCTTGGAAGGCATGAGCAGGTGCCTGCTGGTGCTCACACTGCTGGGAGACATGCATTTGATGTTTCCCGGCACTGTGGGGAATCGGGTGGGGGTGGGGCCACTTGCTACTCCAGCATCTGGCTGAGGGCCCCGCATCAGGTGCCATGGAAAGGCTGGGAATCAGATAGATTGCTGCTCGGCCTCAGGGAGAGGGTGGAGGAAGCTTTGTGTTTCTTCTGTGAAGGACGAGATCGTCTCTTAACTTCCTGGATGAGAGTTTTCTCTTATCCAGACAACCTAGACAATCTAGACAACCTAGATTCCTTACTGTTTTCTGACACCTTCTTCATATTTGAGCATATTTGAGCAGCAGCAATCAGACAATCTTGCCATTTCTAAACCTTTTTTCCTAAGTAGGAATTATCTTTCTGTTCTGTTTGGCTTTTGAGATTCTCGTAAGTCATTGGCTGCTGATGGATCTGCTTCCAAATTCACTCAAGTTGTTGACAGAATTCATTTCCTCGCATCCACAAAACAAAGCTGTTGGCCAAAAGCTACCCTCAGCTTCTAGAAGCCTCCTGCAGTTCCTTGTCATGCAGCCCTTCCCATAGGCCATGGCACACAACATGGAAATTTGCTTCTTCAAAACTGGCAAAAGAGAAAAAGAGCAAGTCTAGCAGCAAGATAGAGTCATACATAATGTAACATCACAGAAGTGACATCCCATCACTTTACCATATTCTATTGGTTAGAAGCAAGTCACAGGTCCCACCAACATTCAAAGGGAGATGATTATCCAAAGGCATGAATACTAGGAGGCAGGAATCATGGGGCTGCCTTAAAGTCTCTTTATCACAGAGAACAAAAGAGAAGTCCCAACTGTGGGAGCGATGGGGATCAAGAGGAAGTGATCAGATATTTGGAGTCTTGAGATCCGGAAGAAGAAAAGATCATTGCATACTGGTATTATTGAACCTTGAAGTGTACATTAGACAAAGAAATATTTTATATGTGCAAACATCTTAGAGTTTCCTTTGCAATCTCATGTGTCCTTTAACTGTTCCACTTATCCTGCAATAGAGCTTCATTTGACAGGAGAAAAAGCTGAGATTTTGAGAGGTTAAGTAAATTCCCCAAGGTCACCAGCTGATAGATGACTAAGCCAGAATTATTCTACAGGACTTTTAATCCCAAAGCCCATTACTTCTGTGATTAGGTTGAAAAGGTGGATGAACTTACAGTGACATTAGCAGGAATGGTGGAGTAAGGACTTCTGAAAATCATCTCCTCCATAAAAGCAATAAGAACACAGGCAAAAAAAGATTTTTTTGTCAAAATAAACTTTTAAGAACTCTGAAAATTAACCAAAGACTTACAGCAACATGGGGAGTGTTTACTTAAGAAAAATGTCCAAATCTTGGTAAGAATAGAGAGCTTTGTGGTGTTTTAACTTGTCCTATACCCATCTCCCATTCCCCAGCTCCACAGTAGCCTTGAAGAAAACTAATAACCACAGTCACAGTGAAAACCAACAACCTAGGAGCCACTGTAGGGCAATACTCCCCAGATCTCCAAAATCAATGTAATATCCCTCATAATCAAAATTCCAGCTGACTTTTTCACAAAAAATAACAAACTGATCCTGGAAGTCTTATGGAAATACAAAGGACCCAGAGTAACCAAAACAAACTTGAAGAAGAACAAAGTTGGGTGATTCACACTTCTCCATTTCAAAACTTACCTAAAGCTACAGGAATCAAGACTGTGTGGTACTAGCACAACAATAGACATAGATCAATGGAATAGAAGTGAGATTCCCAAAATAATTCCTTATATTTATGGCCAATTGAGTTTCAACAAGGATGCCAAGACAATTTAATGGGGAAAGAATAGTCTTTTCAATAAATGGTATTGAGACAATTGGATATCCACATGCAAAAGAATGAAGTTGGATCCCTCCCTCTCGTCACATAAAAATATTAACTCAAAATTGATCAAAGACCTAAACGTAGGAGCTAAAACTTTTAAGGAGAAACCTTAAGCATAAATCTTGTGACTTTGGATTAGGCAATGGTTTCTTAAATATGACACAAAAAGCACAAACAACAAAAGTTGAATCAACAGATAAGTTGAGCTTCATCAAAATGAAAAACTTGTGCTTCAAAGGACACTGTCAAGAAAGTGAAAAGGCAACCCACAAAATAGGAGAAAATATTTGTAAATCATATATCTGAGAAGGACCTTGTATTCGTAACACATAGGGAACTCTTACAACTCAATGATAGAAAACCACATAACCCAATTTTTTAAAAGGGGAAAAGGATTTGAATAGGCATATATACAAATGGCCAATAAACACATCATTAGTTATTAGGGAAATGCAAATCAAATCCACAATGAGACACAACTTTGCAACCCCCTCTGATAGTTATAATCAAAAAGACAGATAATAACAAGTGTTAGAAAGAATGTGGAAAAATTGGAACCCTCACACACAGCTGATGGGAAGGTAAAATGATGCAGCTGCTATGAAAGACTGTCTGGCAGTTCCTCAAATGATTCAAGGTAGAGTTACCATATAACACAATAATGCAACTCTTAAATATATACCTTAGAGAATTGAAAACATATGTCCACACATAAACCTGTACACAAATGTTTGAAGCAGCATTATTTATAATAGCCAAAAAGTGGAAAAAAAAAAAAACCCAAGTTGTACATCAATTGATGAATGGAAAAACGAAATCTGGGATATTCAGACAATGGAATATCACTGAGCCATATAAATAAACGAAGTACTGATACATTCTACAACATGGATGAACCTTGAAATAATCATTCTAAGTGAAGAAAGCCAGACCCCAAAGGCTGCATATTGTATGATTCCACTTATATGAAATGTCCAGGATAGGAAAATCCATAGAGACATAAAATAGATTAGTAGGTATTATGGGGTGGGGGAAGGGAAGAATGAGAAGTGACTACTAATGGGTACAGGGTTTCCTTTTGGGATGTTGAAAATGTTCTGGAATTAGATAGTGGTGAAGGTTGCACAATTTTGGTATTGTACTGAAAACCACTGTATTAAGCACACTTTAAAGGCTGAATTTTACAGTATGTAATTATGTCTCAATTTTTAAAAAGACGGATGAACTAAAGAATGGAAAAGAAAGTTGAATTGTGAGAAATATATAATCATACAAATCCATGTGCTTATTATTAGCATTTGGATCTTTTCCGAGATGGCTACTTAAATATTTGCCTGAATAGACCATAAGTATACAAAACTCTATCCATAGATGCTTACAGCATCTTAAACAGTATGTTTGAGTGGGATGGGAGGGCAGACATCTCTAATTTTAAAAAGCTACTCAAGAAGCACATACATTTCTGGTTGGAGTATAAAATTGTTGTTTCGCAACTCCTTATAAAATTAAACAATATATATTTACCCTGTGATCCAGCAATTTCACTCTTAAATATTTACCCAAGAGCAATGTCTACAAAAATACTTGTACAAGAATGTTCTTAAAAGCCTAATAAAAATAAATCCAAACTGGAAAATAATCCAAATGTCTATCAATAGGACAATAGACAAAGAAATTGTGGCATATTCATGCAGTGGAATACCATTCAGCAATAAAACATGAATGAAGGGTCCAGGCCCAGTGGCATAGTTGTTAAGTTTGCACACTCTGCTTCCGTGGCCCAGGGTTCACAGGTTCGGATCCTGGGCGTGGACCTATGCACTGCTTATCAAGCCATGCTGTGGCAGGCATCCCACATACAAAAAAAATAGAGGGAGATGGGCACAGCTGTTAGCTCAGGGCCAATCTTCCTCAGGAAAGAGAGGAGGATTGGCAATGGATGTTAGCTCAGGGCTAATCTTCCTCACACACACACACAAAATGAATGAACCTCTCACAACAATAAAAATTGAACTTCATCAACATTATATACAGCAAAAGATGTCAGAAGCCAAGATAGTACACTGTATGGGAATAAGCTAAATTAATTTATGTAGTAGAAGTCAGAAAGTGCTGGTCTCCAGGGGAGAAGAGAATAGACTGGAAAGAAGCATAAGGTATCTTTCTGGAGTGACAAAAAATGTTCCTCATTTTATTTTGGCTGTGGTAGTGTGATTATATAGAGTAATCCAAGCTCATCAACTGAACACTTATGATCTAATACATTTTGTTATATGTAACTTACATCTTAAAACAAAACTGTTATATGATTATAAATTTGATTTTAAATCTCGGATAGTTCTGATGTGCAACCACATTTAGGAAATGCTGATTTCATCTAAGTACTCTTTTTCCTTAAGTTTCAGGAATAGCCTGTATAGAAATTTCTATTCACCAATATTTTTGGACTCCCAAGGCTATAGCGATGGATTCTCAAGAGAATCAGCCTCGATAGCCTACGGAAGCACTGTTTTAAAGAATTAAGTGGTACATTAATTTATTTTATAATTACAAATCCAGCTTTCTTCTAAGATTTTAATTTCAATCATCTGTCTCCTTAGGCCAGAGCCTGGCTAAATTTTGTGACTATGCTGTTTCTCTAAAATTCCTAATGCAGACAGAGAATATAGTTCCAAGACATGATTGATATTTTAGGGAGCACATTGTCACACTCTCTGTCTCGTCTATTGTAGGTGCACTTAGACTGGAACGTGAGGTTCATGTTTACAAGCTTGGCAAAAGAGAGCATCACAGTGCCTCGGCTATAGCTGTCGGTCACATTTATTTTATGGAGAAGTTGGTGGTACAAGCTGTGTACAGAAAATTTCACTCCACATCAGAAAGTCCTGCATCTGGTGCAAGAGGTACCTTTGCCAACAGAGGCTCGAAAATGACCTCCCACCCCTCGGAGCTACGCTTGGAGGGGAAAAGATTGAATAAGCACTACAGATAAAACGCACCCAGAGAGCACAGGGGCAACATACCAAGAGAATTTAAAACCAACTCCAGAGCTCAAAGTGACAACTTTGACCAAGAACACAGAACAACTGGAATGCAGAACCCCTAAATGTAAGGAAGAAGATTCAACACTCCCGTGAAACGTGAACATTGACACTAACCCCAAAGGCAATTAACCACACGTTTTCACTGTTGATTTCCCCCCACGTAAAAAAAAGAAATGAAAACAGGGTTCAAGTGCGAGCCCTTGGAACTGCAATGCAGCAATCTCTGAGTGAGGTAAATGAACGACATTTGGAAGGATGGTGGTCAACTCACTGTATTTTCTAATAAAAATATTAATAACTTTGAGGGCATACTATGAGACAGGTGCTGTTCCGAGGACTCTAAATATAATTAATCATTTATTTCCTCAGAACACCCCTGTGAGTTCAGTACTAATATCACCAACATTCTGTAGTGGGAAACTGAGGCCCACATGGGATTTAGTGATTCCCAATGTCAGGCAACTTGTAAGTATCCCAGCTGGCTCTGAATGATGTGGTCTGGCAAATTTGGCTGCTATTTGAAATCGCCCGGGGAACTTTTAAAAATTCTGATGCCCAGGACCCACCCGCAGAGATTCTGATTTAGCTGGTCCAGGGTGCAGCCTGGGTATCTCATGTTTTTAAATCTCCCCGGGTGATTCTAATGAACAACCAGCATCAAGAACCACTAGCCTGAACCCCTTGCATTTTATGCCTCTGATCTATTGCCTTCTCTGAATCAATTGACTCACATTCTCCTAAAGCAGGTCTTCTTAACCCAGGATTTATGGACACCCAGGCTACAAATGTATCCAAAATTTGATATTTGGACATATAATTTTCTTAGTACGATATTTCATCAGACTCCCTGTAATAGCCTTGACTCAAAAAAAGTTTAAGAACTATTCCAAAGGATAATAAAAGTCAAAGTACATTGTAGCAAATACCTCAGTGAATATTTCATCTGCTTTTTGGGATTTCTACAAATTTCTCTACTTTGGTGACAGAGGAGCCAGAAAGCTACTTAGTTGTTTTCAGGAGTAAATCACAGCAGAACCACAAAGAAGTCCTTTTCCCCTCAGAAGGAAGTAGAAGCCCCAGAAGCAATCAGGGGAGCTCTATGATCAAGAAACAGGGGTAAAATAAGAGTTTAGTGTGCTTGAGGGAGGAGAAGCTGCCGTTCCCCTGAGTGCGGTGTCAGGAGGCTGCAAGTCCATGATGGGCTGACAATCAGTCTACCTGCTGACTTCCTAGGGGTCCTGGTTATATTTAGGACTGAGAAGCTCTGCACTTGAAAACCAAGAAAGAGCATGCTTGCCACATCTGGCCCTAAAAGAGGAGGTTGCTCCCCGCAGAACCCCTTGCAGCTTGGGCCAGCTTTGCCCACCAAGCTGAGAAATTCTACAAAGAAAAATGGTGCCAACCTGGTGTAAATGGATGTTATCAAAGGATTCTGGCAGACAAAACACTGAGACCATGGAACACCTCAATTCTTTCAGAGGACATATAAACAAATACAACAGTTTTCCTTGGTGGCCCATCCAACTGCCAACTACCACTTTGCTGGCTGTCAGTCAGTCAGCTTCTTACCAAGGAAAGAGAAACAAAAAGGACAGTGAGGCTTCCTGGGAATTTTCTGATTTGTAAGAGCATGAGGATCAAGAGCTTGCTCTCCAGAGTAAGATAAATCTAAAATAGAATGTCCTATCTGCCATTGACAAGTGATGTCGCTTTGAGAAAATTCATAGACTATCTGAGCTCTCATCTGGGAAATGGGGATAATAATGTTATTGACCTCCTGAGGTTGTTAGGAACAGCAATGGGATATTCATATAGAGTGTTGACAGCGTGTGGCACACAGCAAGCCCTTGACAAATGCTGGGTATTATCACTGAAAGGTGTTTGTTGTGGTGCGTAGTTGTACTAGTAAATGTTTCTTTCCTTCACTTCTTTTCTTTCTTCCCTTCCCCTCCTGTGGTAGACTAAAATGGCCACAAAGTCTTTGCAGCTCTTCCCATTAAATGGTGGAGTCTATTCCCTCACAACTTGACTCTGGGCTGGCCTTTTAACTTGCTTCAACATCATGCAACTTCTGACTTTAGGCCTCAAGTGGTCTTCCAGTGTCTGCTCTTGCCCTTTTGGAATGCTGTTGCCATGTGAGGAAGCCTGAGCTGGGCTGCTGAGAATGTGTGGCCCAGCAGCAAGCTAGCACCTACCTGTGAGACGTGGGAGGGAGGTCTTAGAGCCTCCAGCCCCAGATGAGCCTTCAGATGACTGTAGCCACAGAGTGACCCCAGGCAAGGCCAGCAGAAGAACCACCTGGATATGCCGAGCCCAGACGAATGACCCACAGAATCATGAACAAATACAATAATTGTTGTTTTAGGCCACTAAATTTTGGGATGGTTTGTTATGCAGCAATAGATAACTGGTACATCTTCCTCCTCTCTGGTTCAATATCAGTGACTCTCCAGATGATTCAAATTCACTAGAAAGAGTTGAGAGTCAAGGGTTAGAGGACAACAAGAAAAGCCAAAATTTTCTAATAGGAGAGACTCAAATGCTTCTTGGCAGTGGCACTAGGGCTGCTTCCACTGGAGCAATGGATGGATGTGTTTGCTTGATTGTCTTAAGTACGCTCAGTAACTTCCATCAATATCCCTGCAATTGCCCATTATCCCAGCTGAAAAATAAAACGCAGAATTGAATGGAAAACAATCAATTTAATTGCAGTATATAGACATAACTTATAGATAACAGCAGCTTAAAGAGCAAAATGCCAAATTATCTCTTAGCATCACAGAAAATGTGCACTGTGCAATTTTTATGTTAACCAATTAAAAACTCAAGCCCAGTTAAGCCTATATCACTCAGTTACCTGATCAGGAATAATATAAACAGTCTCATTTTTCAAGGACTTTGCATCAGACATTACCTAAATGCTTTATATGGGATTAGTCCTCCCAGCTAACCATAAGATGGAGGTACTGTTTTGTCCATTTTACAGATTAGAAGACTAAGATATGCCTCATTTAACTTACTTCCCAAGCTCTCACAACTAATCACTGGCTTAAGTAAAATACAATCTATCAGATTCTTTAGTTAGAGCTCTTAATCACCTCTAAATGCTTCAACCTAAAGGTCCAGAATTGAGGCTTTCAAATTATTGAGCAATAAAAACAAAGATGTTCAGAGCATCCCCTCCATAGATGGGCTGGGAAATATACTCAAGGGCAAGTCTTCTAACTGTCTTTCTGTCTGGAGACATCACTATACAAACATCACTATAAAATGGGTTGTTGGTGAAGTCTCTGCCTCCAATGCTCCTAGCCTGCCTTGAGAGACAGAGGCTGGGTTAGGAAGGAAGGGGTCCTCCACAAACCAGTCTGCAAACTCACACGAGATCCACTTTCCAAGATGAGGCCCAAATCTACCCAGTGCATGGTCCTGAAAACTCTAAATAGATGATGATTTTCCTCGGGCCCTGGTTCTTGAAGGACTTGAGGGCCTAACCTTCCAGAAAAGTGGTTCTTAACTTTGACTGAATGTTAGAACTACCTAGGGATTCAACTGAGTCATTTTTTTCAACAATTCCTAATTAACCTGTTCAACTTTCCACTCCTAGTAATATCTTAGGTCACAGTCAGTCTATAGATTGCTTGCCCATTGGCAGAGAACCTACCCTTGGTGTAATAAGTTCTGCCCTTGGAGGTGAGGGGAAAATGTGACAGAAAACATGGCTATTCTTTTAGATAAACTGTGTCCTGGGAGAGAAGCACATTTCCTTAGGAGTTACTGTGGACTTTCCAGGCAATGTACTGCACAAGACTGGACAAGACCCGTCTTCCTACATCTCAGCCTGCAGCTATATGTAACATGTGTCTGGTCTGAAGAAGAAGAAATCTCATACTCTGTTAAGGAACCTGAAATTCATGACTTTCACTAAGAATTGATGGTCATTCTGTAGACTATATCCAGAAAATGCTGTCTGGATCTAGCTCTAGCTAGATCTCCTGGCATGGATCCTCAACCTCCAGGAACACTTTGTTCCAGACCAAATACAAGTTCTGTATTTAGCCATCCACCAGACCCAAAAATAAAGCCTCATAACTGTACAAGCACCAATTCATGATTGGGCAAGTCTCCATATATCCCACGCATCTCGATTCATCCTGGTAGACACCTAAGCTCTAGTTAAGGGACACTGAAGCTCCAGCCAAGACCCACTGCCCTATGGTCATTGTCCTTGTTCAAGCCTCTCCATCTGCTGCCCTAACATCTAATGCCTGAGATTTAGGATGGTACATGCCATTTTATGGCCACTTGTGAAATCATAAACCAGAGTGTTTTCTCCATCTGTCACCCTACCACACAGTGCCCAAAACAAAGGAGACACTCCATAAATATTTATTGAATTAAATACTATTGAGTGACCCCACCACTGACCACTTCAGAAGCGAAAATTATGCTGCAATCGCTAAGGTCCTGAACACAGCCACTGAAATAGCCCCAGATGCTTGATAGAAGCAGCTGCCCCAACCTAGAGTTCAACCAGGCTCAGTCCTTCGCAGATTCCCAAATGAGATTACTTCAGACTGTGAGCCGCTAATTCATATTGCAACTTTACTAAAACTTGTTTTTATTTTTCAAAGTCCAATACCAACTCCACCTCCTTCTCTTCACAAAGAAACCAAGAGAATAAATCATACTTTAGAATGTGCCTTCATGATTTTGTACTACTCACCACAGAGTATTCATGCCTTCCCCTAGAATCATCCACTTACCAGCTTGCTCTTGGTCTTCCCAATACAGATCAATTGTCTTGTATAGATTTTTCCAGTCTATGAGGTTCCATCCTGTCTATTTTAAAAAGGTATTCAGAGATGTTAAGGACATTTCCTTAGACCACCCTGCTAATCCGCAAGAGGATCAGATCTAGAAACAAGGTCTTTTGACTGCTGGTCCAAAGATTCTTTTGTCAACGTGATAACTTAATGATCACTTGGAAAGTGATAAAATTTAAAATATGTGAGGGAAGAAAAGCCACACATAAGGTGGATTCAGTTGTTATCTCCCCTTCTATCCTAGAAGAACATTATATTTTTTGGTAAATTTTACCAAACTTTTATTTTTTTTAGTCTTTTTTTTTTAATTGAGATAACGTTGGTTTATAACATTACATAAATTTCACGTGTACATCATTATATTTCAATTTCTGTGTAGACCAAATCACGTTCACCACTCAAAGACTAATTACCATCTGTCACTCTACACATGTGCCCTAGAAGAACATTATTAAGTATTAGCTCTCCTAGGTATGCCAAGAAAGTGAGCCATCTCATAATTGCTTCTCTTGTATAAAGGAGAAAAGAATGCCAGCTCAACTACATAGCTTGAGTACAGGAGAATAAACAAGTCCAATATAGAAATGATCCATTTGGTCAAGGAGTTTCACCAGGGAGATCCTTCTTTTTTCTCTATTTCACTGGAAAATAAAAAGAGCTAATATTTACTGAGTGCCTAACCTGTGCTTACCCTATTATAAGTATTTTAGACATATGTACTCATTTCTCATTTTATCCTCAAAATAACCAATGCAGTGGGTGCCACCATTATCTCAATCCTATGTATGAGGAAACTGAGGCTTGGCCTAGATTGTTTAACTAACTTAATAAAATCCATGCTGCAAATTAGTGGTGAAATTTGGATTCAAATTCTGGCTGTCTGGGTCCAGAGTGATGCCCTATGCTGATACTGCTTCATTGTGTCATAGGCAATATTAAGGCCAAGGCAGATGGATTTTTAGTGACAAGATATATTGTTTCCCCTGGATTTATTTTGTTCTGGTAACACAGCCAAATATGGGATTTCCAAAGTCTCATAGCCTTAAGACATGAATCATGGTGGCTTCCATCTGACAGAGCAGATTGTACTGTCTCCAGAAATATAGTCTGAAACCGGGTTTCTGAAGAACAGGATAGAAACCACTGATGCCCCCATCCTCTTCCTGCTGCCCACTTGGGATAAATTCAGCTGGTGCCATCTTGTCCTGTGAACTTTTCCATCTTGGACTAAGACTGGGTGCCCAATCATAGAATCAGTCCTAGATACTACTAGACACACACAGGCCTTCCCATTATTCATTCCCTGTCATTTTTAAGTTTCACAGCTGAAGCCAGAGTTAGTTCTTTCATTGGTTGTTAAATATATTGGTGACAAAGCCAAGGAGAAAGATGGCATCTTTGTGAAATGCAATCCTATAGAATAAATTGGGTATTATCTTGAGAAATCATGATTTAAGCATGGTGTGGTAGATTGAAAAAATGACCACAATTTTGCAATCCCCCTAATCAAGGGGTGGAGTCCATTTCTCTACCCCTTTAATCTTGGTTGTCTATGTGACATGTTTTAGAACATTAGCAAATGTGAAACATATTGAAGACTAGAGTGTGGATTGAGGCTTGTCTTCTCTGGTTGTCCTTGAACCCTTGAGACCACCATATAAATGAGCACTAAGTAGCCTGATGAAAATGAAGAACCAAATGGAGGAAAACCTAGCCACCAAGTCAATAGCCACCAAACCGTCAGACATGTGATGCCATCTTAGATCAACCAGCTGTCAGAGGACCCACCAGCTGACCACAAACGAATAATGAAGCCAAGCAGAGACCAGGCCAGCTGGTCCAATCCAGGAGAACCTCCCAGCCAACCCACAGAATTATAAAATAAGTAAAATGGTTGATATTTTAAGCCACTAAGTTTTGGAGTGGTTTGTTACATAGCAAAAGCTGATACACATGGCTAGCTTTGCTAAACTAGTTTGAAAAAAAAAGTGTACAGTTCAAATCACATCAATTTAAAAGACAAGCAAGAAATGAGAATGTAGTGAATTTTGTTTCTCTATACCTGGAGGTAGTTAAAGTGCATTTTCCAAAGCAGAATTAGGAATGATAGGAAATTTTAGAAAACAGAGCGTTGGTTAAAAGAATCAATGGTCTCTACTGGAATAAAGAGTGCAAGATCCCATATACATCTTGCAGATTGTCAAAAGGTCACCTAAGATATTCTCAACACTACACAACATATATGACCCATTGGACCTTGTCCACGTGAAATATAGAAGAGAACGTTTCTGCTTAATCATTGAAACCTTGCATGTTCCCTTTAGTTGTTCTCACTATCAAAATGATTCCACCTTCATTCATGTAATCATTCCACACATATGTGTCAACCTGTATTGTGTGTTAAAGCACGTGCTTGATGCTAGAGAAAAACCATTCATGGTTCCTACCCTAAAGGAGCTTATTCATCATGGAGGTTGTGGAAGCCTTTCCTTTGGAAATAATGCTTGAGCTGATATCTCAAGGATGCATGGCACTAAGCACACAATTTGAAGAGTAAACACTTGTCTCAGCAGAACGATCAACAGATGCGAAAGCCCTACATTGGGAGAGAGGAAATGAGCAAGGGTGAGGGACTGAAAAAAAGACCAGGATGGCTGCGTCAGTGAGTGATGAAACTTAAGAGTAGTATTGACCTTCAACCTAGCTAAGAGAGGCCCCGGACTTTAGAAAGACCCACCTGTAGAAGGCTGGATTAGTCCAGCCCAATCCTTCCCCATGGGGCAAGGAGCTTTTGGAGCTGAAGAGATGTTGCCCTCCCAGAGTCCATGCTCTCCTTTTTCTAGACCATTCTTCAGGTAGAGGATGCACAGAGTTCCTTCTTCAAAGAGCCCACAGCCTGCTTCCAAGGCCTGTGTGACCTCTTTGCTGGGTTCATGCTTCTAAGGGTGGACCATATTGTTGCCAAGGTACCTCTAGGCCTGAAAAGTGGCCACAGGACAGCTGTTGGTGGGACTATGGACAGATATTGGATAGGTGGGTGGGATGTCCTTTCAGGTTCAGGACTTCTTTGGTATGTTATGGCAAGGAAAAACAAGAGTCCAGGAATTCTAAAGGAAACCTAGCTTTCTAGATCATTATGAAGGTGTGTTTGTCTAGATGGAAGGATAGAAAATATTTTATTTAACAACTAGCTTGATTTATTATATTTAAATAGTTAAGCTTTGGGCTCATGGGCCTCCATTTCTATTCTTGCCCAGGGACCCACAAATGTTAGGCAGTTTTGCTAGATAGGTAGATAGTGGCCAAAGAATATAAAACCCTGCAGCTCAGGGCCTCTTAGACTTATATACCCATGAATTATCTGGAGATCTTGTGAAAATGCAGCCACTGATTCTGCATTTCTAACAAGCTCCCAGAAGATGCTTATGTTGCTGATATAGGGACCACATTTTCAGTTGCAAGGTTGTAGAACATGTAAGAAGTTTTATTTCTGTTTTATTTTTACCCAAAAAGTTATTAGAAGTTCTTGAGGGATTTCAAGCAACAGATTTTCATTCTGAAAAAAGGACAGTAGGTGGGACGTGAAGAACAGATTAAAGGGCCAAAGAAAGTGCTGACTACATTGGGCAGGAGAGGAAGTAAACATATTTAGAGAGATTTACAAGATAAGATCTGCAAGACTTGTTGAATTGGATAAAGGTGGAAAAAAGTGGTGTGACCTCAGGAAGGACAAAGTTCAAAAGAGTGAATGAATAAGTAAATGAGCTAATGAACTGCCTCTCTGTCATTCTCTCAACAAAGATTTCAGAACAGCAGGACTTAGGACAGTTAGTCAGGTGTGATTTCAGAGAACTGAGGTGCATTTTTTCTGTCCCCTTGTAGATAGTTGGAGGCTATTTTCACCCAAATTACCTTTAATCTTCTTTTTTTTCTCAGAGAGCTAAAATAATAGAAGTGATAGCAATTATAATTATAACCATAACCATCTTCTTTCATCTGCATTCCTTCTGCATTTAGTAAGGCCATCTGAGCAGTTTCTTCCTTTAAGTGGTTATAATAGGCACATACTCTCCTCCAAGTGATTTCTCCAGAGCCCAAGTGATTAAATGTAGAACTCGACTCACCCTACCCTTCCTTGGAGAGACACTCTGGACCCCTGAGAACCCAAGCATCCTACAGAAAGATGCTCTCTCCCTAGGGGCAGCCCTCCCAGGAGAGGCTTGTTTGCATCCAGGTTGGGTTCCTGGGAATGTTTCCTGACTTCAGAGGAACCTTCACTTTGTTTGGGACTTAGGAACAGGATTCAAGGTCCTGCTGGGTTAAACTCAGCTGTACCAGCCACAGAAGCATGCTGTCCCGGGGAAGCCGGTGCTTTGAGAGAGCTGTGGTTCTCTCCAGCAGCACATGGCACACTGGGATATGATGCCTACAACGGTTTGCTGCTCTGCTGCTCCGCACCCCCACCCTCCCTTCCTCCTGCTTTCTGCTATGACTCACAAAAGGTGTGAGAGGTAATACTTGGAGGAGCTTCTAGGCTAAATTCAGGGAAGGTGTCTTAGCTTTCTCATAAAAACCCAAGGAAAAATTTAAATTCAATGCACAGTACTCCCAGCCTTGTATATTTCCCACTCTTGTACTGTTAACAATCCCAAAGATGGCTGGCTTGATTTGCATACATTTCAAGAGCATCTTTATCTTTTTTATCTTTATTTATTGTCCTTTCCCTGTCCTGCTTGCTGCTTTAGAACTCTGTATCAAGTATTTATATGTGTTAACTTCCTGGCTTTAACCCACTTCATTATTCTCTTCCATGGAGCTTTATACTTCATGAAACCTGCTACCTTCCCACAACCCCCATGCACACACCCTGCCTTCTCTCTCCACAGTCACTGTGTGAAGCTGCCAGACTTGAGTTTAATTCATGGGAGTCCTTGTTTCTCTCTCACTCTACAGTATCCTTAGAAGAAGGCATTTGGGAGATGTGCCCCATCCTCAGCATTTCCTTTGTCTGGTCATGATGATTAATAGACAGGCCCAGGTGCCTAGAGCTCACAGCTCCTAATACAGCGTGGGGCCTGGAGGTCAGTAAGGAGTGCTGGGGCTTGTGGTAAACTGGAGAGAATGCATCCCACTGAAAGGGGACAGCCACTTCTCAGGTTCAGCCAGTAAGGTCACATGGAAAGTTATTCTCATACCTTCCAGTTTTTTAGCAGAAATTGGAAATTTGATTTTAATGTGGAATCTTCAGATTTTTGTCTTCTGACTCAATTAAATAAAAAATAATGAAATAGCAGATCTGCAGGCCAGCATTTTATGTCCTCAGTCTGTAGTTCTCGTGGCTTAAAGCACCCCATAAACACATTTTTCACTCTCAGGTATTTGGAAATATATTGTATTAGCTTACCTGGCACTTCTTACTCACAGTGCCCTGGACATCAAAAAGAAGATGAATTAAAAGAGCTCAAAATCTTAGTCTATGTCCCAACACATCTTCTATCAGATTGTAACCTGAGCATAGCTGGGCAACCTGAGGCCTCTCTTTGCTTATAGACGCATCTAACAACAAAATAGGTCTTTAGAAGCTTGGAGAATGACATTTGTCTTTATTCTAGACTTTCTTAAAGGGGTAGCGTAAGAGCATTACCAAGGCCATGGAATTCCTCTTACAATTAATCTGAAGTTCTCTCTTTTTCTGCCCAGAGTCTCCCACTCAGCAGCTGCGAAGCATCTCCCCATCTCTCTTCCTGCCTCTGTGTAATTCCTAAACATTCATTTCCCCCTTTTAGTTCCTTTCTGCTCAGCTCTCAAATCTCCCATTTTGGGGAGAATACACTGCTTTTTTTCTCGAGCAAATCAACCCTCCTGCCCTGGAATTATGGTGAGAAAAATCGTCCACCTAGAATAGAAGAGTTATCAGTGTTATTTGGATATTCCGACATTCCTCCACACGACTGTATGATCTCTAAAGAGTTTGCCACGGTCTTGCAACGTCCCGCCATCACTCAAAATCCCCGGAGCATTAGCCATGATCACTCACAGCGCCTGGGGAATCTTTTTGAACTTGAGCTAATTCTCCTCAGCTAATTTGCATAATGATTTGTCATCTAATGATCAAGTTATCTAATATTTAATCCTGCTCTTAATCCCTTCCAGTATCTATCCTTTTTTGAAGTCTATTTGACTTTTTAATCATTTTTAAACAAATTTGCCTATGGGCACTTCTGAATTATTCTTATATTTTAAATACCAAACTTGTACCATTCTGTAAATGTGCTCTTTGGATATCTCTTGCTATTTTCTGTGCAATTCAACAATTTAAGAATATTTTAGCCAACTATCTAAAGAACTTATTTTGTATCTTATTGATACTTTATATTTAAGATCAAAAAGGTTTGGATTCTAGATGATCTGTACTTGAAGCGATATGCAGTGGAACTTCCCACACCGCCAGGGGCAGGGGGACTGCAGGGCTGTGTGTACTCTCTCTCCAGTACCAGTTCTGCCCAGTGATGCCCTCCCAGGCTGGCCCCTGCAGTCGTAGGTGTCCAAAGCTTCTCTCTACTGGAGGGAATTTCTCGTCTCTTCTAGAGACACGTTGGCCCTGTAATCTGCATCACCCAAAACTCTTCCTGGGAAACTCTATGTCTGTTCTGGGGTGCCTGGCACTAACTACCCAGAGTAACCAGGCTCCCCACCCCTAGGATAGAAAAACTCCCCACGCAGCATGCATTCGATGCCCACCTCAATAACTTAGTAGCTGGTGGCTTTGAGTAAGTGACTAACCTCTATGAACCTCTAGTCTAGATGTTCCTTCATCTTTAAATGAAAAGAATCATAACTACCCCCGTAAGTTCTTGTGAGAATTTTTAAAAATCTATGTAACATGTGGGATACATGGGAGGCACTCAATGAGGAGGGGAGAGAGCAAGAGAAGGCAGTGTCATTATTATTCTACAGAAAAGCGCGTCTGCAACAGAACCATCAGAAGGACACAGTCTAAGAATTAGGGAAAACTGCTCATATTCACTAGGTCTAAGACCTTATGAAGAAAGAATCAATCTTTGACATCTTCTCTGAAAATAGCCAGAAAAAAACTACAAAAACAATCTGTAAAATGTAACTTCCAGCTAAATTAAAATTGTGGGAAAAAAGTCAGCCTTTAGTCCCGTCCGTTACAGTGTTAGCAATTCTTTGCTCCACAGTTTGTGACCTTGGAAGTATTTGGGGCCTTGGTCTTGCCCAGGAAACCCTCTGAATTACTGAGTCCAGGTTATGAGTATTTGTTCTTTCCTCGGTCCTTCAGCCAACCTCCCCCTCTCCCCCAACTGTCACATTTCCATCTGCATCTGCCTCAGGCAACCCATCTTTATTAAAAAGACCAACAGGAGAGACTAACAAGAGAAGATATGAGAGGCCAGAAGCACCTATGTGAGGCTTTTGCCCTAATGGGATGGAACTTGAAAGTAAAGAGAGAGAACATTGATGGCAAAATATTTGAATCTTGTACTCTGCCTTTAGGAATCTGTAGAAGGTTGCGTCTCACAATACAAAGGGGAAATATGTTAGGGACGGAGAAGATATGTTCTTTCTGAGCTGCCTTTAGATGCACCAACACCATCTGGCCCCCCAGAAAGCTGCAGAAATGGAATATCCGAAGTGTGGGCTCCTTCTCCCCTAAAGGTGGGTCTTTCTCATTTTCCCCTTAACCGAGGAAGCTCACTGTTATTAAACTTTTTCCCCTTCCTCACTCTCAAGTTCAGCTTCTTACAGAATAAAACTGTCACCTGTCATTGGATATGACCAATGACTACTAAGTTTATGGCAACACACAGTCCAATTTCCATAAAATCACACTCCTCTTTCCCAAGCCAGAAGCTCCAAGAGTCCTCAGTAGATACAGTGCTGCAGGCAAGACGCCCACTGGGAGTGGAAATGTGTCAGCCCATGCAAGGTGCAGGCAGCCACTGCTTGTCAATTCACATCAGACAGCAGCAGGTGGAGGAGAAACCGTCCTGGCCGGGATCTAAGAGATCTGTTCTCCCTGCTGGGCCCTGCCGCTAACAAGCCATGGCCTTGCACATGTCTCCCCAGCTGAGTTCCTCCTCCCCAAAGCAGGGGCCCATGTGTGGTGACTCAAGAGTCCCTTTCAGCTTCACAGTGTTCCTCAGTCTGCCCAACCACCCGAGACCCCCAAGCCCCAGAAGGTCAGCTCCCCTCGCACACATGTGGAAACAATAGCTTGGCCGCAAACATTTTTTTGGTCTTTGGAAATTAACACAGATGTTTTCATTTTTCCAAACCCCTCCTTCTTCATATCTGATTAATTTTTTCCTCATTACAAAAGCAATATATGCTTACTATAAAATTATTCATACATACAGATAAGCAGAAGAAAAGAGAAATCACCCAAAATGCCAAATTCTTTCAATCTGTGATGTACAGGTAGAGTTCTACATACCATTTGTAGTGTTTTTTTCAACTTAATCGTACATTGAATTATTTCTCCTTATCTTTTTATATCATTTGAAAACATAATTTCAATGGCTACAACTGCCTTATCATAAGATTGTACCATGACTCAATTTACCAATTTAGATTTTTTGTTTTATTCCTGTTTGTGTCACCTGTCCTCTCTTTGAGTGATACACCTAGTTGTTCTAAAGAATATTAATACATGAGTGAAGTGCTCTTTACTCACTTGTGGCAATTTTTTGAATGGCTGAAAATTCTTTGAAACTCTTCTAATTGAGAGGAAGAATGTAATCCCACTCCTCTTTAATCTGGGCTGGTTTATTACTCACTTATAACTAAGAGAACCAGGCAGAAATGATGCTGTGTGACTACTAAAGCTAGATCAAAAGAGGCCATGCAGCTCCCACCTGATTATCTTGGAAGACTTGCTCTTAGACTGCTCACTCTCAATATACTTTCTTGGAACCCAGCCGTCATGTTGTGAGGAAGCCCAAGCCATGTGGAGAGCCCATGTGTAGGTGTTCTGGTTGATAGCCAGTCCCTCAGCCCAAGCATCAGACATGTGAATAGGGAAACCAATGGTGGAAACCAATCCTGCAGCCCCAGATGTTCAAGTCACCCCCAGCCAGTCGAGTCTTCGCAGCTGAGTTCTCAGTCATCATGGAGCAGGGAAGAGTCTTCCACTATGCCATGCTCGAATTCCTGGCCCACAGAATCTGTGAGCAAATAAGAGTTGTTGATTTACACTACCAAGTTCAGGTGGTTTGGGCCAGCAGTAGTGCTTAGAGCACCATAGACTAAAACCAACATGATTTTAGAAGCCCATTCTAAAACACAGAGTTAGAATAGGAAAGTGGCTAAATGAATTTATCTTAACTTGCAAGGAAAACAAATAGATTGTCATTCTGGGGGTAGCAACCCTTAGACAATTCTGTTTGTCTCCAATGTAAATTCATTAGCTGCATCATGTTTTATGTTTGAAACAACCAATTGTGAATACTTAAAATATGACTAAAGTTCTTAAAAAAGGGAAGCTTACAAGGAAAAAAAAATCACAATGAGTTAAGAAACAAAAATAATTTCAGCATCCCTCTTTGGAAGGATTGTGACTTACTCAGAAATGAGCCATATTGAAAAGTGATTCAGGGCAAAATTTTGGAATCGGATTCACCTGAGTTCAAAACATAGCCCTATTATCACCTTACCAATTCCCTCATCTCTGAAACAAGAAGACCTCACTCACAAGGTTGTGTGAGGACTAATGGACATAACAGATGCCATGTGCTCAGCACAGTGCCTGCCAGAGTAGTGCCTGGTCAACTGTCACTGTTATATTGGTGTTTCTGTTATTGCTACTATTCCTGTTAGAGTTGTTCCAGCCTAGCCAATGAGGAAGGATGATTGTTTGGTTGGAGAAAGAGAAAACACAATAAAGAATATATTAGTGCACCTGTGACCCAAAGGGCTGTTTTATTATTCTGGTCACTGTAGTAAAAGAGAGAGTTTACGGAGTAAAGGGGAAGAGAGAGTGGGATGGTTGGATGGAAAAAGGGAAAAGGATAATGTTCAGTCCATGTGGACTACTAGGGTAGAGTACTAAGAGATTGACATTTCAGTCAGAAAACCAGAGGACTTGAGTATATTCCCTTTACTGCATTAGTGAGGTTTAAAGTTCACTCACTCAGTCACCCACTCATTTAGCAGATAGTTATTAAGTATCACTATATGCTGGGATCCTGGGTAGGCAGTGACAATACAGAAAATTTAATGATAAACAGGACCCATTCCTATGTAAACCCTCCCTGTTCATGGCCAAGCTCTGTACAGTGATGTAAGACTCTAACAATTACAAAGTGCCCTTGAGGGAAAGAAAAGGAAGGAAAAAACTATGAAAGTTCTAACAGTATCTGACACTTTACAAAATCCTTTTAACATTCACATTCACCATATTGATGAGTCTTCTAAACAACCCTGAGAATAGATATTATTATTGTAATATCCATTTTATAGATGAGAAAACTGAGACAAAGAGGATTAGAAGAGAAGTCAAGGTCAGGGGGCGAGTAAGCATCAGAGCTGCTGGACCTTGGACTCTGTCTCCTCCATCTGTGCTGGGTAGGCGTGTCTGTGGTATCACTGGAGCTGCATCAGCTGCATGGCTTTGTTTCACTGAAACAAAGATACTAAGCCTTCACCAAAGTCTACTGGTGCTTTGAAGCCTCCCTTGCAGTCAGTTTGGGCCACGTGACTAGGGTTTTGAGCTAAAGCAACATGAATACTTCTGAGCTAAACCAGTTCAGAGCCAGTGTGTCTCCTCCATGGCCCTCTTCCTCTTGGGAAGATACTGTGGAGACCATGTGTTGAGATGGCAGAGCCTCTAGTGGAAGGAGCTGGATATCTCAGTGTCTGGTAGGAGGAGAGCATCTGCCAGTCTGTCTCAGATCTTGCACAAGAGAGAAATTACTCCTTATTGTGTGAAGCCTCTGAGAGTTCAGGGCTTATTTGTTACCCAGAAGAGCCTCTCCTACCTGACAAATACAATACCCAATAATCCTGTATCTGGCATCACGCTGGGTGCTGAGGGTAAATGGATTTCTAAGACATTCTCTGCCTTTGAGGAAGTGACAAAGTTACTGAGCCATTACTCAAAGTGAAGTGTTTTCTGAACAGATGGCCAGGCTGACCCAGCAACTTAAGCCATTGATAGGCCCTGTCATCACATTTGAGAAGAGTAGTTATGGAGGCATGGTTAGGTGGTGGCTGCCATTTTTAAGATGGCACTGCAGTGTGAGCTGGAAGGCCAGCACTGAATCTGGGCACTTAGAATAACCCAACTTCCCTGTATCTCCTCCTGGAGCCTCCACATTTATTTTGCTGATTCATGATTTTGCTTCATTTCAGGTCTGTGATTGTGGCATCTCTCTCAGCACCTTTCACCCAGGCTCCTGGTCAACGGCGTTGACTTCATTTCCCTACTTCATATTGCCTCTTGTCTTGGAGCTGAAGTTTTCCCATGATGGCTGATTTCAATCATACTGTAACCCCTCTCTTGGAAGCCAAGAAGAGGCACCATGCTCAGTATCCTGTTGGCTAAATAGCTGGTCACCTCAGTCAGGAGAAAGAGTCTGTCTCATTTCAGTCAATGACCTGTGTGTAAACTTTAGCAAGCCACTTAACTGCTCTGGGACTCAGTCTGCTCATCTGCAAAGTGAGAGAACTGGACAAGATAGGGCTTCCAACTGAAAAAAAAATAATCCCCAAGGTCTCATAACTAGTCAGAGCCGGAGAAGGAAGTAGAACTGCAATTTGGGCCCTTTGTCCTTTTCCATGATACACGTAAAAAGGCTCAATGATCACATTTCATTTGACACAAGGAATTTCTCAGGATGACCACCCAGAAGCTGGGACAATCTTTATTACTTTCACAAGTGGTAAGTGTTTTGAAATCCTGGTTATTGGTTGAGAGTGCATGTACCCATAGCCTTGCCTTTTAAGCCCTATCTCTTGTTGTTTTCTCTCTACTCTGTAAGAATTTGCTCCTTTGTTCATTCACTTAATAAACATTTATTGAGCATCAACACCATGCCAGGGCTCTGCTAGAGGTGGAGATACAAAGATAAAGAAAATGTGATTCCTGTTTGGAGAACCAAAGGATTTTTTCAGAAGACAGGCCCATACTCGGGGGAATTATGGGAGTTATAATATTGGATCTCCAGCTCAGGGCCACTTAGAAAGGGATCTTAGAGTTGAGTCTTAAAGTATAAGTAAGAGTTAGCCAACTCTCACAGTTTTGTGAAGATTGTACCCAAACTTACCTTTCAAGGATAAACAGTCAGGTCTTCTAAGGAGAAATAACAAACAGCATATTCCTTTCCTTTCCAACTGCCTGGTTCTTTCACTTGACTTTTAAGACTCATGTCTCACCATAAACTCAATAGCACCTATTTAGAATCCCAAAAGCTGAGAATTCAACCTTTGGTTTCCTCCGAGTAGTTTTGTACCCTCCTTTCTCTCGGGCAATCAAGATTCTCTAGTTTTTTGTTTTATTTTTGTTTTTGCTTTTGTTTTGCTGAGGAAGACTCGCCCTGAGCTAACATCCTCTGCAATCTTCCTCCTTCTTTTTTTTTTTTTTTTGCTTGAGGAAGATTCACCCTGAGCTAATATCTGTGCCAATGTTCCTCTATTTTGTATGTGGGTCACCGCCATAGCATGGTTGACGAGTGGTGTAGGTTCACACCCAGGATCCGAACCTGTAAACCCAGGCCGCGGAAGTGGAACGTGCCAAACTTAACCACTACGTCACCGGGTTGGCCCCTCAGCTTCTCTGGTTTTAAAGGTGCAAGCCCTATATGGAAAACAATTTCCAAAAAGAGTAATTTCAAAGGGCAATATTTCAAAATATTACCCCTGTTACAGAGTTAGGCCCAAATATCCATGAGGTAGCAACATGGTCCTCTTCTGAGACAAGGAATCCAATCCCACATACTATAGAACTGGTGCGAGGCCAAAACTTTGAATCTCACTTGCTGTGCAGATGTTACACAGAGAAAGGTCCCTTAGTGAGAGAGGCATGACCAGGCCCCCATGTGCTTCTCTTCTCCTCATATAAGCACTAATCCTCTTTAAGGGTCTGAAGAACCCTTTTACATTTTCAGTGATATATTGATTTCTCAGAGAATAGCTCTTAGAGAAGCTGCCCTCACCTCCCTGACCCTCTCATAGACAGTATCAAATGCTCCTCTGCAAGAGAGTGTATGCCATTGTGATTTCCTGATTCTGAATTAATTTATCAAAGGAATCTCTATTTTTACTCACTATTGAGTCCTCTTGCTTAGAAGAACAGAGGCTAGAGCAAAGTAGAGACTCAAAAAACTACTTTTTGAGTGAACAATATTTGCAAATAATAGAAGGATTTATAAAATCTTTAAGGAAAGTCTACAGTTTGCCTCCTTCGTTGGCCTGCCACTGGAGTCTGTCCTTGGGGAAATACTTAAATGCTCCAGCAAAAATGCAAATATGTTTTCTGAGAGGATTAAGAGAGGAAGCTATTAGCAGTCAAACCCAAGTCATTATAGCAAATACCTAAGATAGTCTACATCCAAAATGAACCCCGGAGAGTCAAGGAGCATATGGGATCTCACTTACTCTTCACAAGGAGAGCCAGGTATGGGCTGGGTAATACCCAAGGAGTCATATCCATGGTTCTGGGGATGGGAAAAGGGGCCCTCATTCAAAACAATGAGAAGGAGGAGGGGAGCAAAGAGGAGAAGTAAGTTACAAACAAATTCTGGGAGTCAATGTGGAAAGAGTCAGAAGAGTTGTTAAATCCCAGGGTAGGAGTCCAGAGTTATACTCTAAAGTCTGGCCACAAACCCAAGAGTCAGATCTGAGAGGTGAGATCAATCAAAACTAGGTAAGAGCTGTGCAGGAGTGAGTGGGACTGGGAGGGGGAAGGAGAGAGCTATCTAAAGAACATTACCACTGTGATACCATTACGCCAAGACAACGGGGCTGCAGCCCTGCACCCCATTCTTTATAGCAGCACTGTCCTAGAGAGTCCTAAACACAACCCATGTAGGTAATTAAAATTTTTCTATAACCACATTAAAAAAAAAGAAAGGAAAAAGAAACAATTGAAATACATTTAATGCAATATTTTACTTTCTTTTTTTCCCCTTTGTACTGTCCTCAAAATCTGATATGCACTTGATAATCAACTTGTTCAGCACATCTCAATTTACACCAGCCACACTGCAAGTAATCAAAAGCCACATGTGGTTAGTGGCTACCATATTGGATAGCAGAGTCTTAAGGGACTGCACTCTGATCCTCTTCAGGCTACACCCCTCACCATGGGGAGAGGAATCTGTGAGGCCAAAAGGACCTGTCCACCTAGATCCCCCACACCTCCTTCTAGATCATAGGCCAGCTATCTGAGACTTTCAAATTCCCTGTCCAAAGTGTCCACAGCCCACTTCCAGGGTTTGCATGGATTTTTTTCCCTGGGTCCATCACAGCGGAGGGTCTACCCTTCTGAGGGTGAGCTATGCTGCTGCTCTGTGCACACCTGGGCTTGAGAAGGTCCAAAGGGATGCCCGCTTATGGGGAGGGATGAACAGAGCATGGACATGTGGGTTGAGATTCCTGTGCAGGACAGAGTTGTGGTGGGAAAAAGAAGAGGGACAGGTCATTCATTGGCACAGGGAGCTCTCTCCACACTGCCTTGTGCCAGTATAGAACTCCAAGGTGTGTGAGAATTCTACATTTGAAGCTAATTTGACAAGGTAGGTGAACAAAACATATTTTATTTAAGAGTTTGTTAACCTAATTTATAACTTTAAAATATTTAGCCATAGTATGCAAGCCTCCATTTTTACTCCTGCCCTTGACCCCCCAACAAATGCTGGAAGCAAACCTGATCTTCAGATTTATTATTTACTGTGATATCTGTTATTTATTTATTTAAATTCTTATTTATCTTTAGGGAAAGTGTGAGGAAATTGGCCCATCTTAAAAGATCAAGGGTACAATGAACTCAATGCAACACAGGAGGAGAAATAAATTCTTTGGCATAAGGGTTCCAGTCTCAATTTTACTGAAAGTGATTGCAAGGAGATGACGTTCTATCACTTCCACTGGGAGAGCACCCCAATTCCAATTAGTGTAATCAATCACTCCTTTCTCTTTGTTCCCAAAGAGCACTTTATTCAAAAAAATTTTTGTAGAATATATTATGTGTCTATATTTTCTTCCGAAACACTTGTTCTTTATTTTGGAGAATCACAGATCCTTTTGAGAATAGTATAGGGAAAGCCATGAGTCCTCTTGCCAGGAAAAAATACAGCATGTGCACAACTGGGAATACAATTTCAAGAAGTTCATGGACTTGAGGTTAAAACCCCTGAATTTGACTGCACTACATGAGGGAAAGCACTGATTCCATCCTCTGCCATCTGAAACACAGTAAGTGCCCAAATCAGACAGGATGAATAAGCAGCATGTTTCAGGTATCTACTTCTGTATAACAAACCATCCCAAAACTTAGTGGCTTAAAAGAAGAGTGATGAGTTATTGGTCAGGATTCTACAGTTCAGGCAGGGCTTGGTAGGGATGGCTCTGCCCCACGTACTATTGGCTGGGGCAGCTTGACTGGGGAATGGCAGAGCCAATATGGCTTCACTCACGTGTCTGGTGCCTTGGCCAGAACCAATGGGGGCTGGCTGGACTTCTCTCTTTCTGTCTCTCTCTCTCACTTTCCTTATCGTCTCACAGCTTTCAGGGACATCTCCACATGAACTCTCCAGCAGGATAGTCAAATTTCTTCATGGTGATCCAAGGCTTCAAGAGGGTGCCTCTGCTTGTCTCTTTGGCCAAAACAAGTCACGTGACCAAGCCCAGAGTCAGTGTGGGCGGGAATTACACAAGGGTATGAATACCAGGATACGTGGTTTATTGAGGGGCAACAAGTGAGCAGTCTATACACGGCCTTCCTGAAAAGAAAAATGGGCAATTGTTGAAAGAACAAAGAATCCCTTAAAGATACCCCATGGTGAGGGTGGGGTGTCTATCCAATTCCCCCATCATTTAGGCCTCAGACCAAAAACCTCCTTCTTGGGGCATCTGACTAGATCCTATCTTCTTGGTTGGCACCATCCAAGAACCTCATGCCTTTCTTGATACATGACGGATACATATCACAACTTGTAATGATGTATTAGGGTGAATATCTGATTTCTTATTACCCAGACTAAATTATGCACTCTTTGAGGACAGAGACCATAACTGTTTTGCTTACCATTACATCTCAGCTCCTGGCATAGGATTAGGCACATGGTAGACTTCCATAAACATTTGAAGAAGGAAGGGAGAAAGACAGGAAAGAAGGAAAGGATAAAGGGAGGAAGAAGGGAAGGAAAAGGAAATTCCATATGGTGTAAGTTAAAGGAATTCAGATATGATTTGATTAACAGTTACATTCATTGGATAGTAGTCATGTGCCAGATATGACACTAAGGCTAATATTTCATTTAATCTCCAACAACTCTGTGAGAGAATTAATATTATTCATTCTATTTTATGGATGAGGAGCCTGAGGTTTACCGTGGTTATGTGATTTGTCCAAGGCTAAAGAGCTGGCGAGTGACAGAGCTGGCATTTGACCCTGAGCAGTCTGACCTCAGAGCCCACACTGTTAATAACTCTTAACCATTATCATCACTAAGGATAAATTAATGTTTAGAAGCCAAGGGTAATACTTAAGAATGCAAACTAACTTGAGTGTCCTCTCAAGGACTTTCTGAAAAAAAGATGAACACACAGTCAATAGAAAAAGAAAGAAGTGCTTGTTGCTTTGTGGAGGAAGAAGAGGTTTCAAAAGAAAGGTAGAGATCAAGCAGAAAAGTGGAGTGAAAAATGAAAGCATCAGGGAGATAATGAGGCAGAAAGGAATGACAGAGAGGGACGCCTGGGTGGGTGGACCTACATTTCACTAGAAAGCGGGTGATGCAAACACCTCCCAGGAGATGAGAAGGAGAATTAGCTAGTTAAAGCATTCAAATTGGCTTAGCAAAAGGCAGCTCCCAAGATGAGTCATAATTTCAAAGAATTATGGACAAAAAGTGTGCAAAATAGAAAATTTTATAGTAGGTACAAAGTTTTATTAATCACAAAACCCTCATATGAGACTTCTGGTTTTCTGCTGCAAACAGATAAAATATATAAAACTTTCTCTACAGAAAAGTTAAAAAGGCATAGCCCACACCCACCAGAATAGCTAAAATGAGAAATGATGAATAAAACCAAGCATTAGCAAGCAAGGCTGTGGAACAATGGAACTCTCATACCCTGTTGGTGGGAGTGTAATCCAGTGTACCCACTGAGGAAAACTGTTCAGCTACCGAAGCTGAACATTTACACATATTCTATGACCCAACAATGTCACCCCTGAGCGTATGCCCAACAGAAATGCATCCATCTATTCATTAAAAGATGTACTAGAATGCTCATAGCAGCACTATTCATAATGGGCTCCACCTAGAAACCACTCAACTGCCCATCAACAGTAAAGCAGATAAATTGATCATGGTTATTCATACACTGGAATACCACACAATAATGACCATGAACAATGCACAATTATGTACAAAACTATGGGCGAACCTCATCAACATGAACATTTAAAGTAAAAAAAAAAAAAGAGGCAAACTATCCTGTAGGAAGTCAGATAGTGAATTTCCTTGAGGGGAGTTGGAGTTGTGCCTGGAAGGGGCCTGAGGGAGACTTCTTAAGTGATACGTGCACTTCTCTGTATAGATATTATACTTCAATAAAAACTTTCAAAGAAGTTATAGCCATGTTCCAAAACAAGATAAACTTCTTCAAGAACTCAAAACTGAATAGAAACATAAAGAGATATGAAGAGAAGAAGTAGTGGGCGGGAAAAGAGTCAACAGAAGTTGTGCAGCAATCTCCTATTCACAATCTGTTTAGGGGACACAGGGGATCATCCTGGAGGCTCCTGAAGGAATCCTTAGGCTGGAGATGGTGTAAGAGTTCACATCCTTCACCTGTGACAGCCTTATTTTAAGTCAATTTTAGGAAACAACAAGTACATGACTCTCATCTTTTTTTCCCCAGCTCCTAGCATTGTGCTTTACACATGGTGGATTCAGAATAAATGTATGATGAATGAGTGATGAATAAACAGAACTAAATGTCTCTTTTTTAAAAGTGTGTATTCCTCCAGTTAGATCTCCCCAGCAGCAGACCCTGAGTTTATGTGGGTGATGCCCCCCGGAAGTGCCTGTAGCAGAGTAGGAAAATGAGACAGAGAAGGGAAGCAGACAATACCAGGTGAGTTAATGAATAGACTTCTACCCTGGGCAACTAGGGCTCAGTCCCACCAGGGAGCTCACAGTATGAAACATACCTCAGAGTGGTCCCACTCAAGGTGTGAGGAAGCTGGAGTATTGATCCTCCAGCTGGCATTTGTTCTTGGCTAACTCCCTGGCATGTCCTGAGAGTCACAAGTGCTTCCAATAGGATATCTTGTAATGGAGGGTGATGAGGGGGAGAGGGAGGGGCACAAAGAGCATTTGCTACAGGTGGTCATGAGAAATCCTCATTGGAAACATAATTTTGTTTTCCTCCAATGATGGATATGGGCCATGACTGAGGACCAGAAAGATAGAATTGGGGTTCAAGAGCTAAAAGTAAAAATCATAAAAAATCTCAATAGGAAACAACTTTAAGGTCCTCTTCCCCGGCCACTCTTTGATGTTTAAATCACTGCCTCACATTCTTTGATACCGAACCTCTTAATCTCAAGCTCGTGTGCCCAATGCCCAGCAAGCCAAACACGGAGACATCGGTGCTTGGAGATAGAGAAAGATTTATTCAAATTGGCCAAAATGAGTAGATGGGATCCTGGATTCACTCAAACCCACCTCCCCAAGAACAGAAATCGGGGGTTTATAGAGCTTGGCAGGAGGGGCTTCGGAGAGACAAAGGGGTCACTCCCGACAAGCCTCTGGGCAGTCTGACTTCTGGCTTCAACACCTGCTGAGGGCAGGCCATCGGGTGACTGCAACCTCCCCGAGGGCATTCTCTTTCTCCTGCAAAACAAGCTCACAGTCCTCGAGACCCCTGAGTCACCCCTCAAGTTATACAGGAAAAAACAGCAAATTGATTTAATATCTACCGTCCCCCTCATGTGCCCGGCTACATGTTCATTCAATGAACACCCCTGAAGTAACCTACCTGAGAAGCTTTAAGAAAAACAGCAACTGAACTCCACATATTACACATCCCTCTTTCCATCTGTCCATGTTCTTATGCAACTGATGTGAACTACTATAGTTTTCAACAATGAGGCATTGTACAAATTGGCTTTCTGTCTTCTGTTTCCATTCCAGGATCAATTAGAGGCTGGAAAGAACACAAGATTCATTTGAAATCTCCAGAAAAGTCACTCAAACGCCAAAATTTAAGATCAGTGTTTAGAAGACCTAAGCCTCAGCTACTTTGAAGCGAAGACACTCCCGCCCTGCTCTCCCGCAACTCCATCCATCTCATTAGAATTCTCCCCAACCATGGCTGTTAGTACTAATTCTATGATGACAGTGGAGCATTGACGTAAAATTTAAGGTTTTTCAGTTAATCATTGAAATTAGCCTAACATGGTAAAGAAGGGATTTTCTACTTTTTCAGTGCCATGAAATTTCAGATAATAAGTGAGATGATGAAAGATTTTTAATGTATTATAACCACACAAAGGGCACTGAGACTGCTTGCAAAAAAAAAAAAAAGAACCAAAAACTTAGCTCCAAGCGAAGGCCATTTGAATGTAGTTTCTGAAGAGGAAGTCATTAAGGGTCAGAAGATCTGGCAAGGAAAGATGCTCTTTCCTAACTGCTCCTTGGAAAAAAGCGAAGTCCTTGAACTTCCTTGTGGTTTGTGATATGGTGAGAGCTTAAAGGCACCGAAGCTAAGACCAAGTCTCTATTTTGAAAAGATTTATGACTGATTGTGAGTCTAAAAATTTACAGTACAAGGAATCCCTGCACATTGAGAGTTACGATCATCTTCTTAAATGGACTGACCATACCTAAGTAACGATAAGTATTATTGTTTATTAGTCTGCAATGGTGTCTAGCCCAGTAGTGGATACACAATAGGTTCTCAATAAACTATTGATTAGAATAAATATGTTAAGGCATTTTCCATGGCGTTGCATTTAAGAAATTTTTTATCTGGAAATAATTTCAAACTTGCAAAATTTGCAAAATGAGCTACATCTTTTAAAAAATTGAAATAATCTGAATTACCTGGGAAACAGCTGCAAAACCCAGAAGCACATTTATAAGGGCACTGGTAAGAGCTGCTCTCTCATCCTAGAGTAGGAGCACCTTGTGGTGGAAAGGAACTGGTTTAGAAGACATGACTTGCCCTAACAGGCTACTTCTGTTTCTCTGTCTTTGTGCCTCATCTTGCGGGAAACTGCAAACGAGAGAATTTAAACTGTGAGCGACATCCCCTCTCTTTTATTTTTCTTTTGTATTTAGCTTTTGCACTAGTTGAATAACATTTCCCTAGTGTCTCTAATCCCTGGGTTTCTAGAAATTTTATAGACATTAAATCAGTTGCACACAAAAGATCTGAAAAATATGTGAGATAATGATGTGTACAAGGTGGGTTCGATCTGGGTGGCCGCTCTCAGCTTCCTTCCTCCTCATGGGAGTTGAATTCAAGGCTGTTCTGATTAATGAATTTTGGGGCTGTTTTTTTTTTAACCCAGTGTTCTCCCAGACTTCTGAATCTCCTTGTCTATTAAACAGAGCAGAACTACTTAGTGAACAGCTAAAACCCCTTTGGTCTCAGAAAATTTTTTCACCTTTGCCACTGGCTGTCATGTTGGGTTTTTGGGTTTTACTTTGCTTTGTAACTGACTTGTAGCTGGACATTGATGGAGGCACGTAGCAGGGGAGAAGGACCCATTGATAACACTGTGGAAATTCTATTTATGCCAGAGAAGCGTGGATAAAAAATACATCTAAGATCAAGTCAGGGATTTTGCCTTTGCCATCTGTGGCAGATTGTATTTCTGAAGATAGCCACAATGATATCTCTCACCCATTGCTCTTCTTAAGATGTGACTGTGACACCTCCCATTGAGATGTGAGGTCCATACCCTCTCCCCTTGAATTGGGGCTTGTGCTATGGCTGAAGTAGTGCTATGTGACTTCTGAGGGTAGGTTATGAAAGGCCAGATAGTGTTCTCCTGGGACACTGGCTTGGAGTCCTAAGCTGCCATGTAAGCAGCTGACTGTCCTGAGGCAGCCGTGATGTGAGGAAGCCCAAAATAGACCATGCAGAGACCACATTGAAAGGCTCTGAGACCACACAAATGGAGAGAGAGATCTGCCAGCCACCAGCTCCATCAGGCCCTGCTGTTGCGTGGCAGCTGCCTTCTAACTGCAACCACCAGAAACCCGAGCCAGAACCACCCAGCCAGGCCCCTCCTGAACTCCTGACCCTCGGAATCCATGAAAGACAACAAAATGATGTTGTTGTTTTGAGTGACTACGTTTTGGAGTAATTTGTTACCCAGCAATAGATATCCATATCTGAAAAAGCTTGACAATCTCAGGAGGAAATAGTAATTAGATGAGACTCCATTGATGTTATATTATTTTCTTAATGATAATTAGTGTAATACACTTATGAAAACCTGAATATGGATCAGCAACCATGTAGTTTCAGTTCTTCTCATCTAATTTATTTGTTCCCAAAGCCTTGGGTTACAAGACCATTTTAGGAATATAAACCTACACCAGGTAGACTCAACAAACCAAGTTATGATCTAGGTGTGTAGGGAGGAAATTACTTTTATTCAGTCTGCCAGACATTCGTGAACATGGTAACATGTTATATAATTGGTTTTGAACAGGAATTACCCCCAGGATTAATAGTCTGATCTTACAAAGGCTAACTCAATAGAAACTCGGTTTACTTGAGTTGGATGTACTTGACTCACCTTGATCTATGTTGTGCAAAGTAAGAGAGCAGAGCTGAGGTGTGTGCTGAATGTCAATTTAACATTGAAAGAGGACTTAGTGAGGTCACTGATAACTAAATTCCTGGAAGCTAAGTCCTTCAGCACATGAAATTTTCACATTATTCAGTCTTCATGACATAAAATGTACCCCATTCAGGTAAGCTACCACATATTTGAGAAGAAAGGAGTGTATTGGTTAGCTTTGGCTGTGTAACAAACCACCCCAAAACTTAGTGGCTTAAGACAATAACATTTTATTTTGTTCATGATTCTGTGGGTCAATGGGCAGTTCTTTTGGTCTGGGTTGCCTCAGTTTACCTCTATTGGACTCTTGTGTACCTATGCTCAGTTGGCAGGTTAGCTGGTGGCTGGATGATCTAGGATGGCCTCACACACATGACTGACAATTGGCAGGCTGTCAGTCAAATGGGGTTCTTTAGTTCTCATCATGCTCTTTCATCCTCTGGAAGGCTAGCTTAGGCTGGGTAACATAAGGGTCTCAAGATTCCAGGTGCAGCAAAAAAGAAGGATCCCCAAAGCACAAATGCCCTTCAAGCCTCTGCTAAGATTCCATTGGACAAAACAAATCATATGTCTAAGTCCAGCTTCAAGGTGTGAAGTACTGACTCCACCTCTAGAGGAGAAGAGTGACAAAGTCACATTGCAAACAAGTGTGCACTCAGGGAAGGGAGGAATCCATTTTTGCAATCTGCCATTGGGAGTTGCTCATGGTCATACCATAAACTTATAGCAAAAATCTGAGAACTGTAGCTTTCATTTCATTTGCCAGTTCCTGCCAAAAGGACCCAAGAAACAAACAAACAAACCCACCACCCTTTCCAGATTTCTAACAGCCTGTCATCTCCTAAAAAGGGCCAGAATGTTTAGTTCTAGACAGTTAGCTATGAGACACAGAGCATAATATTTTTTTAAACACATAATTATATTGATTCAATATAACAACTGTGGAAAGATCATAAAAGGAGAAGTTAGGGAAAGGTTCATAGGAAATAAGATTAGCAATGCTGTTTCAGCTCCACAGCTTTCACTGGGCCCTGAGAAAAGAAACAGAAAAAAAGGTTAGTTAACTTTCTCCCTCCTAACGAACATTATGAGGACAAATATTCCATTCACATGTACCCTTTCGGCAGCCTGGTTAATTTGTTAAGCCCAACTGGACACATAAAGAGAGCCCCTTTATCTTCATTAAACCCAATGAGAATGAATGGCAAACAATCATTAGTCTGGCCTGATTGGTTTCATCAAGGGCCTGGAAAGCTCTTAAAAGAACCAGATGCCTTTAGGGTTGGCTGGGTTAGGGCTTGTTCATCTCTTGTAACAAACATTGACTGCTCTTACCTCAATCCGTAGACTCAGACAAGCCATAATCAGCTTCCAAGTGCATGCAGCAGAGAAAAACATGCGTACACAAGCACATACGAGTGTGCACACACACACATACACGGATTTATTAACCAGCATGGTGACTGGGATTAAGGTGTAAGAGACACAAGGAAGATGGAGGAGATGGTGTGGCCTCTGTTCTCTCTCTAGCCACACTGACTGAACATGAGCCCATAAGGAGCCATCAGAAACAGCGGTTAAAAGCCTGGACTTTCGAGCAGACTGCCTGGATTTGAATCCCGGCTTTACCACTTTCTAGCTGGGTGACTCTGGGAAAGTCACTTAGCTTCACTGTGTCTCAGTCTGAGATGCTTTGGAGCCCAAGTGACAACGTGTGGTTGAAAATTGGAAACATGGTTCTCTTCCTGCCCCAACACTGAGTCTTCACCAGCCTTGGAATGTACTGGAAGCCTTGGAATCATTCTTCTTCAACAGGGACCTTGAAATGAGAGTTGGGGGAAGGGCAAAGGCAGGGATAGGGTATCTCCAGGCAGCATCACAAACAGGAGAAGAAAGGCAGTGATGATGATGGATCATGCGACAACAGCCAAGACAGCAGACAGACTGCTTTGTAGATGTCTGTAAGAGACCTTTTGTGGACCTCCCAGAAATAACATGCTGGGAGTGACTTGATGGTTGGGGTTTGGGGTCATCAGGAGGTGTCTTCATCTATTTTCTAGTCATTGATGCTGACTTTCTTCTGGGATCTTCTCTTGAACTATCCATTGGAGCACCCACACATGGCCTCTCCCTTGGCCTGAGCTTCCTCACAGCATGGTGGCCTCAGGGTAGTCAAAATTCCTCATGGCAGGTCAGTGCTCCCAAAGAAAGTGTCCCAGCTAACAAGGTGGAAGCTGCATTGTTTTTATGACCTAACCTCAGAAGTCATACAGCATTACTTCTGCCACTTTCTATTCATTACTAATCAGACATAAGCTTGCCCAGTTCTGAGGGAAGGGGACATAGACTGAACATCTTGGCGGATGAAGTATCAAGATCACATTGTAGAAGAACATATAGAATAGGAGATATTGTTGCAGCTAAAATGCAATCAGCAGAAGGGGACACAAGCCAGAAGACATTTGCATTATATATTTTTCATTTAATTTAGTTTAACTTTATCTGGATGAGGACATTATCTACTTAGCCTATACAATTTTTATCTTTCTCTATGGCAGTATTACAAAGGTCAATCCCAATATTACACAGCTATTATGTGCTTCCTTGTAGAATGGAAATAGGAACCCAGAAAACCAATTGTGTCCTTTGAAGCATAGCAATCCTGTATGGTAAAGGTTGACAAAACTTGGCACATTGGTAAAATGGGGTTAGAAAACACAAAAGGGCATGTATTGACCCTCATAGCCAAGGGAGGTGCTGAACAGTTCACAGGACTGAAGGGAAGACCCACATGACTCAGGACAATGACTGGGGTCTCAGTCCTGCCAGAAACTCTCTGCCGTCTCTCTTTGTATGTTGCCCTTGTTGTCTCCTACCAAAGACATGGGACCTTCTCTAGGAGGCTGGGAGAATGACCAACCAGTAACCACATGGTAAGACAGGCTTCTTTCTGCCCGTGTCAAGGTATCCATTCCAGGGAAAGGCTCTGACTGCTCTGCTTGGGTCATATGACCTTGCCCTGGAATTATTCTCGCTGAAAGATGATGCTTTATACTTAGCCAGGGGACCACATGTTCACTCCTTGGTCCAGGGGTCAGGATCTGTTGCATCTATTGAGTACATTTCCTTATCTAAATACATGTGTGTATGCACATGCTTGGTCATCAAAATAAACAGTAATTCAAAGCCCTTATTTGCACGTATTCTAACATATTCTATTTTTTCCCTAGGAAACTTGGTTGGGAGAAACAGCTGACTATCTTAGTTGTAAAAGCAGACCAGTGTTTCTGTCTGGCAAGGACTGGAAAATACCTACGAACATTACTTGGTGCTGGCCGGAATTCACAGGCAAAGGAATTAGATGGTGTATAAGTCCTCAGTTCTAGTATGCCACATCTTAGAGGGTCCCTTGTCCTTTGGAAAGTTGATTTTGGGCTCATTGTCACCCCTTCCTTCTAGAAACATGGGTAGCTCCTGGCCCCAGCTAGCTTGTTGCTAAGCAACCATGGAAAAGCTCTCAGGGTCATTCACTGACATTGAGAGGGGGTGAGACTGGGAACTGATAGCAGGGATAAAATAAACATTTTAGCAGCCTAATGGAACCCCAAAATAAGGTGTTTATAAATGACACAAGTTTTGTCCAACCCAAGGTGATGAAGAAATATCTCAAAATTAACTATCCAGCTAGAAAGCTCCCTAGAGTCCCTCCAGAAGATATTAGAAGACTGACTTCAGCTCCATATTGTTTGGCTCAATAATGTAAATTCAGTTTTAATCAGTCACCTCTTTGAAAGATATTTTTAAACCAGTTGGCAGACAGACAAGTATGGAAGCCATGTCACCAGTGGGGACCTTGACTGCTCTGTAGCATCACCTTGCTAGCATGTTGGCTTATCCTGGTGTACATACCATTTGTGACAACCAAACTTTGACAGTAGTGCTGTTGGAAAGAGACAACATACCTCTGCTGTTTCTCTAACTACAGTGCTCGGGGATAAAAGGGTGCAGCACTGACTTCCAAAGCTGGTTGAACATTCAAAAGTGATTATAGTGTCACCATCCTTGGTAGATTGTCTCCTAAGATGGCCACATCAATCCCTCCTATCCTCATGCTCTTTGCGGTGTGAATTTGCTGCTCTTCCCACCAAAAGGTGCAGTCTATTTCCCCCTCTCCTTGAGCCTCAGCTGGCCCCGTGACTCGCATTCACCAAAAGAATGTGGCAAAAGGGAGGTGGTGGAACTTGAGTCTAGGCCCGAAGTAATAGCACCTTCCTTTTTTGTCCTCTTGCCATGTAAAGAAGTCCAGTATCCTGACAGAGTGGGAAGCCATGGAGGGCTCTGAAGGAGGAGAGAGACCACACAGAAGAGACCCAAGGTGCCCCAGTTGACAGCCATTACCAAAGCCCCAGCTGTGTGAGTGGGGGCATCTTGGCTCCTCCATCCTCAGTGGTGATCCCCAGCTGACACCATGTGGAGCAGAGATGAGCCATCACCCCTCCCCCACCAGCCCTGCCCAAATCGCTGACCCAAAGAATAGTGAGCAATAAAATAGTTGTTGTTTAAAGCCACTGAATTGTGGGGTGGCTACACAGCAACAGAAAACTCATCCCTCCTCTTGTTCCACCTGAAGGAATTGGTTCCACAAATTGGGAAGGCCTGCCAAAAGCTGGGCTGTTAAAAGGATCATAATATGCTTCACGTCATTACCACTGGGTACAGAGCATTTCTCTCAAAAGACTAAAACCAAGACTAAACGAGTTGCTTTTCTGCAGACCTGGGCCCTGCCATTCAAATCCAACCATCGTATTTAGTCCTAAAAACTTTTCCAGTGACCTTTGTGGGGTCAGTGAGCATCCTCAGTTTTCTGAGAGCCACTCAGGGCCATTTTAGCAACCCTGAATCTCTGCGACCTTTATCAACCTTCTTACTGAGCTTGACAAAGGGCTGTTGACAGAAAATTGTTAAAATATGAGCTCTGATCTCTCACTGGGTGTAACTCTGCAACAAAGTTTCTATTGGATATCAATGGGAACATTCAGTCTGCTGGACTAATTGTTTCCCAAGTTAACACTTATATCCTGAAAACTATCAATTCTGCCCATTGGTCTCCTGAGGAGAACTTTCCAGCAGCTTAGGCATGTCCCCTCATTATCAGGTGGTCAATAAATCATCTGTCTAGCTGCATTTTATGGTTGCCCAACACACTAGCATAATAAAAGTTTGAATTAGGTAATGCTCCTTTTTATTATCAGCACTGAATTACCTCACGGGGCCAGCAGATGGGCAAATCCATTGTGCCCTTCCTCCAGGTGGAAGGCTTTTTTAATTTGGCTTCCAACAAATGCAAAAGGCAAAAACAAAATAACCACATTTCAAGATTGCTCAGTATCAATATTACAGGTTTATTTTACTGCATTCATTTTTGCTTTTCATTCAATAATAAAAAGCATCATAATTTCCAGAACATCCATGGCATACCATCAGGGCAATATTACACATAAAGTCCAAACTTCCAATGTCTTTTCTGAACCCAGAATAGGTGGCTTTCTGCAAGGTGTGGTGAAATGTTCACGCTGGAGAAAAGTTCATTTCTGTTCCCACTAGATCCCAGAATGTGGGTAAAACAGCACATTCTGCTAATAAATATATGTACTAACACCAGCATCCATGTTCGCCATGAAAGGGAATATTATACTTAGATATCTGAGTGGTGACACATTCCTGTGACTTTGAAAGTTAATGCTTCATTTTTAACTTTCAAGCAAAATTCATCACATAATAATTAAATGCTTACTGCATGCAAGGAGTGGTCTCCTGATTTTCTCACTCTTTGAAGTCCATGGACTAGAACCAGGACACTTGGATATCCGGTCTGTTCACTCCTCAAGGGTGAAGCCTGAATCTTCATCTCTGCTCTACCTCTAACATCTGGCATACAGCAGGAACTCAATAAATGCTTACAAATGAACAAACACTTCTTGTTAACACTGGGGCAGTGAAAGTATGGGAAGTTTTCCTGGAATAAGAGACCCACAAATTGAGTCTGAAGGGATAAGTCAAGTTTAGTCCAGGAAGGAAGATAGGAGAAGGACATCCCAGAGAGAAATAACAGAAAGGAGGCATGGACAGGAGAAACAGGAGGCTGTGGACTCTGAGGATCTCAGAACACTATGTCTATGGGAGGCTGAGGGCAGAAACGAAGCCGGCGGGGGAGGCATCAACCAGGTTGTGGAGCACCGTAGAGCATGGGCTTGAGTGTGTGCACCGTGGGGAATATGGAGGGATGTGAAGCCGAGACAGGTCTCGGTTGGGTTTCTGATTTAGAAAGATTATTCAGGCTTCTGTATGGAGATGGCTAGCCAGGAAGTCCAGCTAGAGAGAAGGAGACAACGTAGGAGGCCAGTGGAGTTTTGGCCATCCTGACAACCCTTCACTGCCACCACAGGTTGGCTTTGGCACTGTTTCCATCCCAATGCCACCTGAGACTCTCAACAAGGTCAAACAAAGTAGCTCAGGGCCCCAGTTCTTTAGGTATCTCAAGTCCTGGACACTGTGTTTCACAGGAGCTCTTTGTTCCTGAGTAGAACGCTGCCCTCCTTGTCCCTTTTCTCCACCCCGCCTGCCGCCCATCCTCCCATAAGTGGGCACAGCCAGGAGGATGCATAGGGTGGAGAAAGGGGTTGAAGTGTCACCATCTCTTTCCCAATTTCAACATTTCTGAGGAAATCTTCCCTTAAGGGACAAAAAGTCCTTCTGGTCATGAGTCAGCATCGGGAGGACAAATCTTAAATGGCTACATTTGCCAACAAAGAGCTTTCCACCAGACTGGGGGAGGAAGCCACTTTTTATTCCCTGATGATTGCCATTAGAAACAGATCCAAAGCCAAAGGTATTCAGGTTCACAGACTTTTCCAGACCAGGGAACACTGTGAACCCACTTGAGAACCAGGCATTGTTTTCAAGGTGCTTTCAAGAGCACTGTGGGTTTTGGAAGAGAAAAGCCCAAATCTTGTACTATTTTGTACACATCAGAAACTGCCCACCTGATGTGGACCCTTTTCAGATTAGTCTGTGAAAATAGTAAAAAGTTTCTGAGGAAATATTCAAGACATCAAAATTACCCACAGTAGATAAGAAACATGTGAGCAAGGACTCACCAAATCCTTTGAATCCAGGTTGCTATTCTTTATGGCAAAGGGGGCCTAATTGGTTTGCCAACTCCATCAAAAACCCACACAAGACACAGGCCTACTTTGCAGCAGAGGGATTTAATTTGAAGAGAGAGAAAAAATTACTGATAGGAGAGGTTGTCAGGAACTGCAGTGGATTATAAAGACAAATCTCTTCAAATTCATTCTTTCTGCAAATATTTATTGAGCACCCACTATGTGCTAAGCACTGCTCTGTGTGAAGGGAATTTATTAGTGAGTAAAACAAAGCTTCCTGGAGCTTATATTCCAGCACAGGGTCTAAGGGACACCTAACCTGTGAGGCTCAGAATGACTGACAGCTGCCGTGCACCTGAGCCCAGTGTGGTACAGTCCTGTGTGGTACAGTCCAGTGTAGGACAATGGGTATAGCTCAGTGTGGGACAGTCCAGTGTGAGACAGTCCACTGTGGTGGTGCAGCCCAATGAAGGTACAGTCCAGTGAGAGTACAATTCAGTATGGTATAGTTCAGTGAGGGTACAGTCCAGTGTATGGTACAGTCCAGGGTGGGACAGTGAAGTGGGGGTACAGTCCAGTGTGGTAGAGTGCACTGTGGTACAGTCCAGTGTGGGGACAGTCTAGTGTGTTGTAAAGTCCAGTGAGGCAACAGTTCAGTCTAGGGACAGTCCAGTGTGATATAGCCCAGTGAGGGTACAGTCCAGTGTGTGGTAAAGTCCACTGTGCTACAGTCCAGTGTGTGGTATGGTCCAGTGTGGGGACAGTCCAGTGTGGTAGAGTCCAGTGTGGTAGAGTCCAGTGTGGTAGAGTCCAGTGAGGGTACAATCTAATGTGATACAGTCCAGTGTGGTATGGTCTAGTGAAGGTTCAGTCTAGTGTGATACAGTCTGTGTGGTATAGTCCAGTGTGGGGATGGTGTGTACAGCCTGGTACAGAGATCTGGAGGACATGGCTTACCTCCAGGAGAAACCAGGACATGAATAAAGTATTTGGACAGGCTAAGAGGCAGGGAGTGAGGGTGAACCTGGAAATGTGGTTTCAAGTTTAGACAAGGGCAGAAGATGAAGAAGCTGGCAGGCCACACCCAGGAGTTTGGGCTGCCTCCTGGAGAGAAAAACAATCACAGCAAGGTGTGGGAGAGAGCTGACCTGATGAGATGAGTGGAGCATGCACAGAGAATGCCCAGAGCAAGAGACCAGTCAGGCCACTTTAGTGATGACACAGGTAAGAAATGATTAGACTCTGAGTGAATGGCTCAAAGGATAGGATTAAGTGGCCATTTGGATGGAAACTGTGAGTGGCGTTTAAAAGAGTGGCCAGGACTTGTGCTCAGGTGACAGGATGTCAGGCGGTGTCATGGACACACATGGGGAAAGAGGGCAGGAGCGCTGAGATGTCTGAACCAGGAGAGATGACTCAGGGAAATTCCCCTGTGGGGTCATCCGTATGTGCTGTGTATGGCCCCAGGTCAGGTGGTTCAAGGTACATGAGGACTGTGGATGTGGAGAAATGAGATGACGCAGCCTCGGAAGAGAGCAATGCAAGCCTTCTTCAGGGAGACTGTGGGCAAATCTGTGAAATGCGAAATTACTCAGTGCCTGCTGCCTCGCCGAGGCAGCCCGGTCCTGGGGTAGAGCCTCATTTATTAATCAGAACCCTTTAGAAATGCAGTCTCCAAACCCCTCACCTATAGTATGACTCAAAACTCCAGGCTCTGACTTTTCCTGGATGTCTAACAGTGTGTCAGCCCAGGTCCTCAGAGAGCTCGAAGGTGGATCTATCCGAATAGGGGAAGCTTATCCACATCGCTGCTAATCCACCTGCAACTGATTGGATTTAGCCCTCTTGACACCTAGGCTCTCAAAACAGATGCCTGGTTTGAGGGGCACAGTGAATAAAGAGAAGCACAATATGCCTTACGAGTTCTCTAGCCCCCGGCCCTCAGTCCTAAAGGTAACGTGATTTGTAGCCAAGGCTCCCTGCTCTGTGGTCCCCTTGGAGCAGAAGCAGCAGCTGCACTAGAGTGAGTTCTCCAGCTGGCCCTGGCAGCCTGACCACTGCAGGACTTCACAGTTGCTTGTGCTGCAGGAAGACAACAGAGCAGGCTTGGTCTCTACCGCTATGTCCAAGCACGGTCAAGAAGCAGCTGTATTCGCCCATCCCCCTGGCTTGGCTCTGCAACACTGTGGTTTTGCTTGTGTGTGTGTGTGTGTGTGTGTGTGTGTGTGTGTGTGTGTGTGTGAGGAAGATTGGCCCTGAGCTAAAATCTGTGCCCATCTTCCTCTACTTTGTATGTGGAATGCCTCCATAGCTTGGCTTGAGTGGTGTGTAGGTCCACACCCAGGATCCGAACCTGCAAACTCCGGGCCACCAAAGCAGAGCATGCAAACTTAACCACTACGCCACTGGGCCAGCCCCGATTTTTTGCTGCTTGATGTCAGAGGTTTGGGAACAGTCCCAGGCAGGTCAGCAATTCTGTTATGCATTATCAGGGAATCTCCTCCTATTCTCCACAGACTCCTAATAAGGACCTGTGGGGTGTCATTGTTGTCCTTTCATATCCATCCACCCAACATGAGACGTCCCGAGGCATAATTCCCCATGAGATGCTTAATGAACTTTTCACAGTAACCAGGACATGTTCCTATTGGAAACACCATGTAATTTCAAATAATAGCAGACGCCAAAAGATGACATAAAGAATGCAACAACATGGCACCTTGGAGACCTTTATCCCTTTACAAAGTGGCGGTCAGAGTCACGGGTGTGGGCAGAATAGCAAACCCCCTCTATAAAGTGGCAGAGAGTAAATATTTTAGGCTTTGTGGACCAGAAGGGCTCTGTCAAAGCTGTTCTACTCTGCCGTTATAGCAGCCATTGACAACACAGAAACAATCGGATGTGGCTGTGTTTCTGTAAAAGTTTATTTACAAAACAGGCAGTGGGCCACATGCGGCCTGCAAGCAGCAGGCAGTGGTTTGATGTAGAAAAAGAGACAGAGTAGGAGAAAAGAGAGGACAAAGCCTTCAGTGACAGCAAAATGTAAAGGATGGGCAGTGCAGAAGGGGTGGAAGCCAGGTTACAGTGGGTTAGAGAGTCATGATTACATATGTGTATAGACATGTATACACATCTACACATATATAAAATACATGCATGTAGACATATAAGTATAGATGTGTATATGTATATGGGCACACACGTATATTTCTCGTGTGTGTGTGTGCATCACACACATACACTTGAGGATTTTTGTTTCTGGCAGTTTAGAAGATTGGACATACTGAATAAGCTCCCTATTGGAAAAGCAATTCTGAAGAAAATAACGTGTCCCTGACCTGGATTGGGAGTAAGGAATCCTCAGAAGAATCCAGAAACAGAGTGAAAGGAAGAGCCCTGTGTGTTTGCAGCAAACCATGAAAAACACTGAGATTTCCCTTTGTCAGCTGCATGGAGCCCCAGGGAAAGACCCTGAAGCCTCACCAAGCAAGGTGGGGAGCTGATAGGAGCCCCCCAGTATGCGTATTACACACCAGTCACCTTAGGTGTTCCCCTGCTGGAAGGTCTCACAAGACTCAGTTGATACTCACAGAACAGCTGACAAGGAATTCAGCACAGCAGCAGCTGCAGAAGGACGTGCATGGAAAGGAATCAGAAGACTGAAGGCCACGGCTTCTTTGTCCTTTCATGGCTGGATCTCATAAGAGAACTTCGTCTCCAGATCTCTAACAAGCACTGGTGTGTATACACATGTGTGCATGCACCTACATATTTATGTGTGTGTATATGTTTGGGGGGGGTGGGGGCAGATGGGTAAAGCACCTTGGTACCTTAGTACTAGGAAACCTGTTCATGGTGGGGGTCTCTTGTAGACACATTCTAGCTGCATGACCAGTCCCAACCATTGAAACCCAACCTCTCTCTCCAGCCTCCATCAAAACCAGGAACAAATCATAAATCCAAATATTGTTACTAAACAATGCCAACAGGTTGCTCTGAAAGGACTCACTGATCCATGATTACAGAACACTGTTTTTTGTTACTGAACTGATGCCAAAGCCTTGGCCAAGGGTCAGTAGCTCAGGAAATCAGCATGTGTCAGTACAGTCCAGTGGAGGTGACCCCATGCTACACACCACTTCCAGCTGGGACTCCTCATTGTCAAGAATACGTCTGTGGTCCAAGAAACTTTGAGAGACAATTTGACTTAAAATGGTCCCAAGTTGGTAGTGCCCCAGATAATAGGCAGGAACAGCTACAAATCTTCATGGAGAAACTCAGCTTCAACCACAGCCTCAAAGAACTCACACAGGTCAAGTTTCAGGGAAAATGGGTAGTTCACAGACAAGCTGCCAAGAGCAGGAACAATACAGGTCAGGAACAGAATCAAAGTCGTCAGATATTGGAGTCATCAGGCTCACAGTATAAAATACCTATTTTTCGTATGCTTAAAGAAATAAAAGAGAAATTTGAACATATGAAAAAAGAATTAGATACTCCAAGGAGTGGTCAAAACGATTTGAAAAAGAACCAAATAAAATTTCTCAAAATGAAAACTATAATAATTGAAATTTTTAAAAAAATGAATTAAATAAGATTTGACACACATAAAAAGAGAATAAATGAAGAAGATAGAATGGAATTATCCATTATTTAATCCAAAGGTACAAAGGGTTGGACCAAGTGAAAGAAAGAGGTGTGGCGCGCCATCTGCAATGAACAGCCAAGATTCCCTCCAGGCGTTGCTGTGACTTATCCCAATTTGCTAGATCTTCTCTTTTGTTTTGTTTGGGGTTTTAATGAGAAAAAATAATGACTTTTTCTGTGACATCTCCCGATCTTTAAATGTTGGATACAAATTCAGTTAAAACAAAACAGGTCTGTAGGCATTGCAGCCAATTTGTAACCAACGTGTGACTTTACAGTTCTTATGATAGCAAGAAAGAAGTCAAACTCTAGGAGAAGAGAAAGATAACCAATGGTGGGAGGTCATTACGGGCCAGGAGCGATGTGGTCTCGGGGATGGAATCGGATTGAGCCGTGGGCACTGAGGGGAGCTGCTTTTCCTCCTAGACAGGAGGGACAGAGCTGCACACGGATGCAGGTTAGGTGTAGTATTTCCCGACCCTGAGGATTTTAACCTAAGACCCTGACAGTCTATGAACAAACTGCGCTTGACCTTAATCCCATGTCATTGGAGTCGGGGAAGTTTCTGTGAAACCAAACTGAACCTTCATGCCACAGCACTGGGAAAGTAAACATCCTAAGTAAATAAAACATTGGGACACTGGATCTTACATAGCTATGATCACATCTGAATTGTCAGAAAGAATCGTGGGAATGTAATCTCTCTTGCTGCCAGGCAAGTTGACAGAAATTTCCTACAGGCAAATTATCCTTAAATATTCACCAAAGGATTAGTAGGAATTCTGGAACAATATGATAAGGAAACAGCTTTTCTGATGCTGATTTCTAAAGGAAGACTATCTATAGTTTAAGAATCCAAGGAGCAAGGAGGTGACAAACAAGGTAAGACAAAAGAAGGGGAAGAAGGGAAGACAATGGATAAAATACCATCCTGATGTTTTGAAAGGCACTAAAAAGTGGCAAGGTGGATTCTGGGCCTCAAGCAAAACAGTGATGTTGTTCACTGAGGTCCTCAAGAACTGCCAGGTGACCTGGCATCACGGAGAAAACAAAGAGGTCTGGGCTCACGTCTATCTCTACTCCGTGGGCAAGAAGCTTACCTTCAAAGACCCGGGCAGCTTGCCGCCCTCTGTAGTTGGAGCACCCAGCATGGTAGCCAGCAAATAAGAGCTCAGTAAAGGCAATTTCTCTGCTCAGCCCAGACCTCGCCATAACTGGGTGTTTATTTTCTGTGTGCTCGTTCTCAGCAGCTACTCACCTCTCTTCTCTGCTATTCAAATAACCAACACTCCGTGTACAAAGGCTGTGTGCTGTGCCGAAGTCTTCAGCTTAGGATGGGACGGCATATTTAACCAAGATCTATGTAAATTCCACCCACCAACAGACTGAATATTTTCCTTTGCTTTGAAAATAAAGTTCACCTCTGTCTGTGTTTGTGTTTCTACAAGCAGCAAAGCCTTCATTTATTGTTTTCAATCTCCCTTTAAGGTTCAACCTCTCCCATTTTAAATTTCTTCTTGAAAAAGTAACGTCTCCCCCAATAGACACAGGTCTTTACAAAATATTTTTTTTGTACCTTGTGTCCTTTATGTGAGATGCTTTCAAGAGCATCACTAAGCCAAACAAAGCCCAATGCTTGCCATTTATCTAAAATATTGTCTTGGCTACAGTTTTGAATCACATTTTGCCAGCAAAATTATCAGGCAGCTTTTCCTAAAGTCCAAATATACTTTTTTACTTTAGGTATTTAAGCAATATTTTCAACACATTAAAATGTGTAATAATATGGGATTCATTTGCTCTTTAATCTGTCACATTGAGATAAAAAATAGAGATTGCCTTTTTTCCCCTCCTCTGAGAAGCCTTTTTACTAGACTGTCCAGAGGGACAATAAGAACTATGTGGGGATCTTGTTAAAATGCAGGTTCTGATTTGGTAGGTCTGGGGTAGAGCTAAGATTCTGCATATCTAACAAGCTCCCAGGTGAGTCCGACGCTGTTGATCCAAGACCACATTTGGAGAAGCAAAGTGACCAGAGCAGTGGTTCTCCGCCTTGGCTCCACACGCGAATCCCCGGAGGAACAGTAAAAGCAACGTGGCCCGGTCTCACCCCAGACAGTCCAGTCTATTAGCCTGCAGGGTGGCTAGATGTGAAAGCACCCTGGGTGACTCTAAAGTGCAGCCTCGGTGGCAAATAGTGGTCTAAGGCAGGATCCAGCTGGCAGACATCCCACCTCCTTGACTGTGAGTTCCTGCAGGGCAGTCTATAGCCATGACATCTCCTCCACGAAGACTTTATATGTAGATCATTGTGGAAGTACAGCATTGTTCGCGATGTCATCGGTGTGCTTAAAATTATACATGACCCCCATGGGGTTGATGATCAGGCCCCCTTTACCACTTATATTGAGAACCAGCACATTTGGGTCAGTGGCTCCCATGGACACAATCTGAGTGGTCTGATGTGAGAGGTTTTGGAGTCTTGTGTCTTTGATCTCGTGTAAGCATCACATACAAATACTCTGGGAGGAAGACATAGTCTCCACATCCTCCAGATAGGAAGACTGAGGCCAAGGTAAATTAAATATTTGGATAATTAGGGGCTAGTCTAAGGCTGTGTTTCCCAAGGAGAAGCAGGATTCTATCTCCTCCTTGTAGAACAATGTAAGCACACTAAAGGCTTTGGCAAAGGCTTAAGGTGAGGAAGTTATGTTGCTGAAGGTTTCACAGACAGCTTGTGATTTCTCAAAGAGCCCAGGCTTGGGCCCAGCTGATACTGAAGATGAGCAGTCTCAGTTATGCCCCTGCATGGCTTAATGACCCACCAGGGTGTCTTCACACATGCAGAGACCCACCTGTGAAGATAGATACTATGTGACTATCAAGGTCCCAAAATATGTTAAAAGACACAAATAAAAGAAATGCATTGTGAAAAACAGATCTGGCTGGGGACACAGGTAGAGAAGAGATGCTAGATTCAGAGGATTCCTTGGACAAATTTAAAAACACTACAGGCATCTACTCCCTGGTTAGGAATTGGCGATAGTGATACTCCTTCCCTGATTCACTTTTGGAAACCCATCTTAGGTCTATAGTTAGAGCTCATCACGTTACTATCTACTGGCAACTGGAGCCTGGGTTCTACTGAATTTTTCTAACATAGCTGAGCTTCTATATGAAAGGTTATCATTTCCTCCATTTGTTTTTATTTCCCCTCTATGGCCTCTAGGAAATAATCCATATAAATACTGTTGAATCATGAGATGACTTTGAGGACGCCAGATGAGCACTCCAGTGGCCAATTTCCACTGGGTCAGAAAGGATCCAGGGGATACAGTCATGGTAAGGTTCCTACTGCACACATCCTATTCTGCCACATTGATGTGTTGGTAAAACAAACCACTGCAAAAGGATTGTTTCAATGGAGGGTCCAAATCCAGGACTCATGGTGAAGGCCAAGTGTAAACAATCATCACCAGCCTGTGAATGCAGATGAGGATCACAAGGTTGGGGTGACCCTCAGCTTGCACTCAGGCTTCAGCAAATCTATTCCATGTATTTCTGAGTCTCCCAAGGGAGTTCTGATATGTGTTCAAAAGTCTCAAATGCTGCTGTCCTGCAGGTCCCACTCCCCTCTGACACTGAGCCAGTAAGTACTGCAATCTTGCCCACAGAGCACCAAGTTAATTCACATTAGAGGGGTCCCCAAGAAGGTCTGCTTGTATCCCAGTGTCTTCCAGTATTTCAGACTCTGTATCTAGAACCCAGGTTTCCATGAGCCTCTCTAAAACAAACCAAATTTGAGTCCCAGCCACCACATTTATTCACACACATCATCTAAGACACTTCCTAAAGCCATTTTTTATGATGAGTTTTCTTCCAGGAGACTCCAAGCAAATAAATGTCAGTTGCACTCTCCTACCAGCCCACCAGTCAGGTCCAAACCTTCTGGACACAAGCAGTGAGCACAACCAAGACTGAGACAAAAATCAGTAAAAGCAGAAAGATGTTCGGCCACAGATCCAAGGAAATGAATGGAGGAAATGCCATTTTTACTTAAGGCCCCTTTTTCAAAGCCAACAAACACACGTGTAGGCTGACAAATGGTGGGCTGTTTGCTGCATCTGACGTTTGAAATGAAGCCCCAAATTTCCAGAACAATAGGAATCTACCATGTGGCCTCGTAATAGCTGTTACTGGGATCAGAATAAACTTGCCAAATGGGAAAACCCAAATCAAATTATTATTCAAGTAAACAAATTGAAAATGAAGGCTTTCCCAGATGCTTTTGACAAGGGGCAAATGGACTAGTAAATCAAACATTTCATAAATAAATTAGCAAAACGCATTATGTAACACTAACATTAACGACACACACCAGATTGCCAAGGTTTTTAATCAAATCTTTTCAATCTAAGCCCTTATATTGTGAAAGGGTCAGTTCTCACAGACAGCTCATGACACAAAGCAAGTCTCTCCAACGACGTTTCTGCCATCACCAAATGTTTTTCTTCTGATCTGTCTTCAGGCCTGACATTTTTGCAGATTAAACTGGATTACATTATCCAAGATGGCTTAAATTCAATTATTCAAATAACTAACCAGCCAGCTCCATGACTAAATGCTCCACCTGCTGCCTGAAGTTTTTGGGTTCGACAACATGCTGGTTTCATTTCTATTTTTGAAATGGAGAAGTAGACATGGATTTCTCCTGGAAAAGAACCTAGACATTGTCTTTCCTTTTTAAATTACTTCAGGGAACATGGTCAGATTCTCACTGTAAAAGATTCAACAATGCAGAAGTGTTCTGAAACAACGGCTGAATGTTCTTCATCTCCCCACTTGCCCTCTCCTCCCAGTGTTATTCCTCTGGTCTGCTTTCTTGCCCATTTATTTAGACTTCCAATTTTACACAATCTCAAACAATGTCAGAATAGATATCTCTACCTTTGTGCCCATCTCTAGATCAAAGGGAAGTCATGTTTTTCTTTATGAAAATACTGTCATATTGCTTTTCCATAAAAGACTTTTTAGGTTTATATTCCCTCGAACAGTGTATAAAAGCATGTGTTTTCCTTCACACTCATCAACACTTCATGTTATACATCTTTTAATTTTTGCCATATGACAGGTCAAAACAACTCATTATTTGTACTTACAGTCTCATGGTTCCTTGAGATTGTACATCTTTTCAGGCTTACTGAAACTTTTACACATAGTTTTTAAACCTGTCATAGGGAGTTAGAACAGTGTTTTAAGGTGTAAACAAAAAAAAATCATAAGATTAAAAACTGCCAAAATATGTAATTTTTAATTAATGGTGAAGACACTAGAGTCAAATTTCCAGCCAATACTGAATGAAAGGTAACAGACATAAGAGACAGATATTTTCAAGGTTGTATTTGAATAAAAGAATAGAAATGGAGAAGAAGATCTTAAATTGGGAGGCAACTCTGAAAAGAAAAGTGTTTAAATATGAGGAGAGAATTGAACTATTTGGGCCTTTGCATTTTGATTATTGTCTCAGTTTTCTACTGCTGCCATAACAGATCACCACAAACCTACTGGGTGAAAGCAATACAAACTTGTGATCTTATAGTTCTGTAGGTCACAATCCCACAGGGGTCTCACCAGCGAAAAAATCTGGATGTCAGCAGGCAGCATTTCTTTCTGGGGTCTCTAGTTTCTAGGGAGGCGTCTGTTTCCTACCCATTTGGGTTGTTGGCAGAATTTAGCTCCTTGAAGTTATAGGACAAGGTCCCTGTTTTCTTACTGGCCAAAAACTGAGGGTTGTTCCCAGCTTCTAGAAGCTGCCATGTTCCTTGGCTAATGGCCCCCTTCCTACATCTTCAAAGTCAGCCATGGCCCTTTGAGTTTTGCTTACAGCACATCTCTCGAGCCCACTCTTTGCCTCTCTCTTCCTCTTTAAAGAGTTCACGTGATGAGGTTGGCCCACGCAGATAATCCAGGCTAATCTCTCTATTTTAAGGTCAGCTGATTAGCAACCTTAATTCCATTAGTAACAATAATCCCCTTTGCCATGTAACATAACATATCCACAGGTTCGAGGAATCAGGATATCTTTACGGTAGGAGGAGGGGGGCATTGTTCTGCCTGCCACAATTAGCCTAACGAATGTTCACAGAAGCCCCAAGGAAAGATGTACCCTGTGTTTTACTGGGTTTTGTCCCTAACTGCTGTTAAAAACAAAAACAAAAACTCTGAACCTCCTTAAAGCTTATTTGTGGAGACCCTTGATTCAGTCAGCTGCCACATGAAGACTACAGTCTCTTTCCTTTTCTCTTCCTCTTGACCCCCTCTCCTAACTGCCAGGCACTGGACACCATTGTGACTGTCACTGTGGTCTTCAAGTGAGCCAGAGCCATGTCCTGCTTCAAGAGAAAGAAGGGGACATAGCCCCCCTCTCAAACATCCCCACCTGGGTACCACGGCCACACAGCTTTCATTGCTAGCTCTCCCCAGATCTCTTGTGAAAATGGTTTCTCCGGCTTCTCATGAGTCTTGAGAGGAGCTGTGACATATAAGGATCTCTTTTACCCCCTCTTCTCTCCCTTTAATAGGGGAAAAAATTCAGGCAAATTGACACTCAGTAGGTCACAGCTCATCAGATATGTACTGAGGGGTCTGATTCTCATGTATATATACATACACACTCATACAAATGTATGCACGTTTAAATGTGTGTGTGTATATATATACATATATATATATGTACGTGTATATATGAAAGACAGATATATACACACACACACAATGAAACAAATAATCCACTTTCTCCCAAGGAGTTCAAACACTATTTTTATTATATTATTTATTCTAAATTGGTCTTTGTAGGGTACATATAAGACACCAAATAATCTCACTTGCCAGACTGCAACACTTCGAGCTGAGATTAAGTCTTTCTCTCAAGCTCTTCAGGACAACTACCGCCATCAACCCTAGCACAGGGCAGTTCTGACCAGAAATGGACCATCATTATGCTCTACTCAAAGAGTTCATGCTCTAAGGAGACAATCTACACTACATACTATGCTGTATGGAGACTTAGACTTTTGCTGAGATGCTTCCATTTTAGAACGCTTCCTAATGGCCTTTCCAAAGTAGAGCCAGGAAAAAGACTATTCCCCAAGAATAACAAAGCACACAGGGCTGTGGCTAATTGTTGGCTTCCTAATAAGCATTATCATCCCCAAAGATGGCATATGTTTCAACATAGTAGCACTGCTAGGACTTTCTGTCTGGGGATGAACCTGAAGATTTGGGCACTGTGGTCAGAAGTCTACTGTGACCCCTGCCCTACTGTGTACACTAGGATGAAAAACTAAGTATGATGGTATTTTTACACCAGAAATTCTTTTATCCAAAATGCTAAGAAAATGGTACTGTTTTAATCAACTCAGCATCCTGAGAAATTGAGATATCATGTAGAATCACTGAGGGGGCTTTCAAATTTATCTAATCCAATGCCTCATTTCACAGAAAGTAAAACTCAACAAGGGGCAATGACTTTCTCAAGGTCATGCAGCTAGTTCATGTCAAAGCTGAGTCACCAAACTCCCGGTGACTCCACTGCCCTCTAAACTCTGCTACATTTCTGTCACTTATTGTTCCTGACAGTCAAAGAATGGAATTAACAGGCTTCTGGTTCAAGATAACACATGGAGTATTCTCTTTTAGACCCCCTTCCTCCCACCAAAGCAATAGTAAGGAAATAGGAGAAAGCACAGAAATAAAATGTTGGAATCTCAGAAGCAGATGGATCAGTGTTAATTAACTCTAGAAATCAGAATTGTTAGCCAAGGAGAACCTAAAATACATCACAGAACTCCCCAAAGGTTCAGGAATTGTTTGCACCAAGTACCTTTGGAATGGGGAGGTGTTAGTAGAGTGTAAAAAAAGGAGAATTAATTGAAAGTCTTCTTAAGAGGCAGTTAAAACCTAGATCTCTTCCATATGTTCCTGCAGCAAAGTCACTGGCCCTCCCTCACTGCAACGGAAGAATGGGAGCTGGTAAGTGAGATCTGGTTTGTAGGCAGTTTGTAGATGCAGATGTCTTGACTGCAGAACCAAGGGCTGATGAGTCTGACAAGATCAGGCATCCAGTGACCATCACTAGTAGTATTAACAATCGTTTTCTTAAATATTTGCCAGGTATCAACTCCCAAATTAAACACAAGACCCATAAACAGTGAAGACTAGAGCTACTCCTGCTGTAGATTCACACTGGGTATGACACCAACAAGCTCTCTAGGTCATCCCCTCTTCTGGAGACTTTGAGTTAATCAAAAGAAGGTTACCCTGGGTGGATGTGACTTGATCAGAGGGGCCTTATAAGAAGGTGAAGCGTCAGAGAGACAGTCTCCTGCTGAACTGAGAGTAGACAGCCATGTTGTAAATTGCATATGGGGCCATGTGGCAACGAACTGCGGGTGGATACTAGAGCAGTCCCAACTAACAGCAAGCAAGAAGGGGGCCTCATTTCTAGAACCACAAAGAAGTGAATTCTGCCAACAACCAGTGAGCTTGGCAGAGGACCCTGAGCCTCAGATGAAAATCACAGCCCTGGCCAACACCTTGACTTCAGCCCAAAAAAAGCCTGAGCAGAGGAGCCAGCCAACCCATACCTGGACTTCTGAACCATGGAAACTGAGAAAGTGAATTTGTGTTGCTTCAAGTCACTATGTTTGTGGTCATTTGTTATGCAGCAATAGAAAACCAATACCTCTGGGTAGTATCAGTGGGAAAAAATGACCAAGAAAGAATCAGGCAGAAGTAGGCCACTGGCCAATCCACTGCTACTTCAGCAGGAGTGAATTTTTTATCTTATATTCTCCACATTTTCCCCCCACTTCTAATTGGAAAGCAGACTGTTTCCCATTTTCCTGACTCAAATGGGAAACAGGCTTTCAAACTTATTCCTCTCAATGGAGGTAATGGAGAGCCCAGACCAGGATCTCATCATATTGACTCCTGGGTGGGGGTAGGCTTGTTCAAAAGTGACCAGACTGAAGGCAGAGTGCTCTTGACAACATACTCCAAAAATGAAGGTGGCCAGAAACATGAGTTAGAATCAATATCACAAGAGAGAAAAAGCAAAGGCAAAAAGAACAAAATGTGGAGCCTGATTACAGCCAGGCCAAAGCCAAGAACTGGAAACAGAGACCCAGAGCAAAGGAGGCCCTGTGCCATTTCTGGGAAAAGCCATGGCACGGTAGGCATCTTGGAGGTCAGCAGGTGAGTGGCGTGGGATACTGTGAAAAGATAGAGTTAGGAGATGCACGATTATTGGGGGCCTTCACCAAGTGCTAGCACACAGTTTGGGAAGCCCTCATCAGCTTCTCTGGAAAGCTTCTACAGGTCTACTTTGGAATCTGTCTATGGAGAAGCGAGCCGAAAAGAACCCACACACCATGGCTGGGTTCAGCTGTGTATAGGAAACTTCCCCCTAGAAGACACCCAGCTTAAGGCAGGCCTTACTGGGAATACGCTGATGGAGGGCTTAGTGGATCTCTGGTGGAGGTCTCAAATGGAATCATCATAAAGACAATTTATAATCTCAGATGTGTCTCATGTGGTAAGTCAATTTGTCCTATCATAAGAACAGTAAAATAGAAGACGCAGAACATTCTGGCAGAGGCTCACCCTTTTATAGCCCATCCTAAAATCTAAAAGTTAGGAGGTACTTTAGTGAGCATTGATCTCAACCTCCCTACACAGGTAGGGAAAGTTCAAAGAGAGGATGTGACTCTAGAAGAACCCAACACTTATCTTCAAATATCCAAACACTACTTTGGGACAAAGTGACAAAGAAAGGACTAGTTGGCATCCCATCTCTGTGTTCATGAGTGGAGTGACCTCAGGCAAGTCACTTCACTTCTCTGAATTTGAATTCCGCAAAAATGGATATAATGAGTACACGCATAGGATTGCTATGAAAATTGAACAAGGCAATCATGGAGAAACCCACAGCATAGTGCATGGCATATAACTCTTCTATCCATTTCCTTGTGGGTCTTAGGACCAACCATTCTTCCCCCTCTATTCTTTAGATCCATTCCCCAGAATCATCTTGGAAGAAACCAAAAATGCTGAGTTTCTGAATCTGTAGTCCTAAATGCTGAATCTTAAAACAAACCCATCACACTGTCGAGATCCAGAATAAAATATCATTGGTATTCCCAGCATCCCACCACAGTCTCCTGGCCTTGTAAGAAAACTCGTAGCCTGGTCCACAGAGTAGAGTAGGAAAGATCAAAGCCCCAAGTCTCAGTCCTGAACACAGGGAAAGACAAGCTGTCTTGAAAGGATCAGCTTGCTCGATTGTAGATGCTTCCAGAATGTTAAACAGGAACTGAACAGCAACAATGGAAACAAGACTCAAGGCAACAAAAGTGCAACCATTAAATTTTCATGATTTCAGAGCTTAGGACATGCATGTTCATCACTATGGCACTTTTTGTGTCAGAGAATTTATAATGAACATAGCTGCTGAAAATCAACACTATTCATGGCCATAGCTTAGTGCATAATGCTGGCACGTTAGAAATTGTTATCAAAACTATTTCACTATAAAACTAATGAAATCTTTAATAAGTAAAAGAACCTAAATGCCCCAGAACCACTCTCATTTTTCAATAGGCTAAAAAATGTTATTGGCTGTCAGCTAACGCTTTCTTATCATGCCACCTTGTTGAGGTCAGTTGGGCCATTTTTTTTTTTTTTTTTCAGAAAGGAACTTGATACACATTTAGTGATTGGCTTAATTCAGAGGTACTGAAGTCTAGCTGGTTTCTTATTCATATCACCCAGTCCAGAGTCATTTTCACAATATTTTAATCCCCAACCCATCACACACACATACACACATGCACACATTGAATAAGAAGAACTCCTCAAGGGGCCAACTTGTGTTTTGAAATATTTGCTGCCTCTTTTCTATCTTAAGAGCATCACTCCAACTTGCCACCTACTGGCTCCGCAGTTTGAAGACCTTCTTTTTACATTGGGTTCTCCTAGACAACAGACCATGAAACGTGGATTTGAGTGTGAAATGGCTTACTGGGGAGAACGGGTGACTCACAAAGCACTGTAGGGAGTGGGGAATGAGACAGATGGGAAGGCAGCCAATATAGAGTGTTTTGATGAGCAGGTCACCTCTGTGAATAACTGGGCTCCATCCCACAGGGACCTCTGGGAGACTGTGTAGAACACATCTCACAGGAGTTCCCCCTCCAAGGGGTGAAAGAGCTGAGGTATTTATCCACCAACTTCTTTTTGTCATTGGTTCAAGGCTGCTCCAGGTAAACTCCTCTGCACTTCTGGGCTGCCCGACACGCAGACCAAGCACACTCCTGCAGCCAGCAAAAGCCCTCAGGCTTTTTTCAGGTGCTAGCAATGGGAAGCCATCAGCTTAGCACACACAGGAATGCGGAGTGGCAAGCGAACATAGGCAGGGCTCCGGCAATGTCTGCTTCACGCTATATATAAACCTCCTCAATTCTAGGATCTCCTAAGTGGTCCTTTACCATTGTCTGCTCTCTCTTAACAGTCAAGCCACTCAGAGATGGCCCCTGGAAGCTCTCTCTAGAGGACCCTACCTGTGACCTGCCCTTATATACAGTCCTGACCAGGACTGATGCTAGCAAATAAGAGAGGGGCACATGCAGACAGGCACCCAATGCAAGGCAGTATACATAGTGGTTAAGAGCATAGATGCTGGTGCCCCACAACCTGGGACTGGAGTCAGATCTCTTATTTCTCACTCCAAAGTTATTTCAACACTGGACCATGATATTTTCCATGAGCCAACCCTATCAGCCAGATTTCTAAAAGACTCCCCAAAAAGCAGCAACAAAGATGTGTCATATTAATACTAGACTTGTACAAACACCAACACAAACCCAGCAGGAGAGGCTTGGTGCTTGGAGAGCTGAACCATGCAGCAAGAAAAGGCCATTGTCCTCCGGAAGAGTCTGTAGGCATCCTGGAAAGGAGCTGTAAGGGACAAGCTCCAGCTCGGCAAACTAAAAGCAATGGCAGAGACTCGCAGATTCATTATAATCCCACAGACCACCAGCCAGGGAAGGAGAGCCATGTGGAATTGATTGGGCTTAAGTAAGACCCAGAAGATTTTAATTTAAAAACAATTTAATTATAAAAAGAAAAGAAACAGACCCCGAAGGGGAAAAAAAAGGTGGAGGATGCATGGGAGAGAAAATTCTTGTGTGTGTATATCTATGAAAAGAGACAATGACAAAGAGAAAAGCACAGAAATAAATAGAAAGACAGAGAACTAAGTTGGGGGGGAGAGGGAATAAGAGAAAAAGTAAAAGGGGGAGAAGAAGGGAAATAACTTGCCAGTTGAGATTTTTAGTTCTGAAAAACAGAAAATAATTCTGGTTGATTCAAATTTTAAATTACCTACTGGAAGAATAGTTCAGAAAGCAGATGGGGGGGTGGGGATTAAATAAGCAGGCCTCGGAAGAGAATGAGGCATCTTCCCAGACTTAGGCAGCAGGAAAAAGTAGGTCATCTCTTCAAGTGTCTGCACTCTGTACTCACCATTTTCTATCAATACTCCACTGAAGACTCAAATCCCTGGAGACAGATTATAGGCCTATTTTCCATCACATGACCTGTCTTTGGTTGAGGGTTTGGGGGACGGGTCTTGACTGAATCTCACACAGATCACATAGAATGAGAGGAGTGTCTCCACAATGGCACTAAAACAAAGAGCGAGAGATACCAGACAGGCAGAAGCATCAGCTGTCCGCTACCAACAGGGAACCCAAAAGAGAGGAAGGCCATGGGACTCAGGGAGTTTGGGGATGACCAGCTATAAGCCTGGGAAAGACTAGGATATAGAAGGGGAAGAGATGAACAAAGAGAAAAAGGTAAGAATATAAGAAAATGGTACAGAGTAGAGAAGCTAGATAAAAAGTGAAGAAAACTAGCTTCTGTAGCAGAAGTAGAATCCAGACAAGAGGAAGGGAGAGAAGAAAGTGATATGGGAATGGAGATGAGGGCAGGGAATCACGTAGGGCTCATTCATGACTTCATGGGTCTATGACGATGTTAACTACAGGCTTCTACCTCCTGTGCCTGTGAAGTAGATGGCAAGTAGGAGGGGTCCCAGGCCATCCCAAGAGAATGACATTTGGTATCCCTTCTACTCAGCATGGACATCCACCAAGTGATTTGGTATCCATGATTGGTATTGTTCCAGTTCTCTATTGCTGCACACCAAACCACCCCAAACTTAGCTTCAGACCACTTATTATTATCTCTCATGGTTCTTTGGTTTGACTGGACTCAGCTAAGTAGTTTTCCCTTGGTGTATCTCATGCAATTCAGCCAGGTGTCAGCTGGGGCTGCAGTCATCTGAAGGCTCACCTGGGCTGGAATATTCAAGCTGATGCATTCACATGACTGACAGTCGATACTGCAGCTCAGCTAAGGCTGTCAACTGAAATTCCTCCATGTGGCTTGGGAGTTTCACAGCATGGCAGCTGGGTTCTGAGAGTGTCCCAGGAGTGAGCATTCCAAGAAGCAGAAAGAGGAAGCTGTCGATCAGGTTAAGCTAAGCCTGAAACTGGCACAGCATGACGTCTGCCATATGCTATTGATCAAGGCAGTCATGAGGCACACCCAGACTCAAGGGAGTGGAAAATAGATTCCTCCTCTTGACGGAGGTTTGGCAAAGTTACACTGCAGAGGAGGATGTGGGCTGAATGGTCAGCTTTAGAAAATATAATGCCATCAGTATCTAGCCTCTTGACAATGAAGAATGATTTACTGTCTCTTTACACCTTTCTGAGTTGTTAGCTGCAAATTGAGCACATAAATTATGAACTTCCAACACCATTTGACCCTCCAGAATGGCCTCATTGCAAGTGCAAGTTGATTGGTCAGAGGAAATGTTATCATTTCTAAGAATCTAATTGCCACATTCTTCTTAGATGTAATTGTCCAGTTGACGGCACACCTGCTCTGTACAGAGCCCATATAAAACATGTGTTTGCAGTACCAACTTCTCATTCATTCATTCATTCCACAAATGTTTTAGTTGTAGGCACCATGTTAAGTGTTGGGGATGCAGAGATAAAGGCATAGTCTCTACCGTCATTCACATCTCATCCTATAAAAGCCCTGAGGGGGTTAGAGTTTAAATTCAGCAAATAAGTTTAAAATTGCACATCATCAAAATCACTCTTAAAAATCTCTTAGGAAGTCATCACCTTGTATACTCTCTTGCAACAAGCCCAACACAGATGTTTTTCATCCATTGTTGGAAACTGATCATTATTTTATTTTGTTGAACATCAAACAAAATAGCTGCTTTCCATTTAGGAGCCACTTTTCTCTTCTGCCACTCTTACCATCCTAGTCCTGCAGACTGAAATGGCCTCTCAGTTGCTTTCCCCTTGCCCACCTATAGCCCGAGTAATCCTGCTTAAGCTAAAGTCAGATCATGTCACTCCTCTGCTCAAAATAATCCAATGATGCCCATCTCACTCAAAATAATATCCAAAGTCTTTTCCATGGACATCAAGGCCCTACATGATATGGCTCCTCTGTACCTCTCCAGCATCATTTCTTACCGCGTTCCTCTTCACACCCTACACTCCAGCCACCTGGACTACTTTCTCGTTCATGCCAAACTCACTTATGCATCAGGACTTTTGAACTTGCTGCTTTTTCTGCCTGGAACATTGCTGCCCCAATTAGCTCCATTAGGTCCTTCACCTCATTCAGGTCACTGCTTAAAATGAACCTGGGCAGAAAGTTCTTCCCTGAGCACAGTATATAAAATAGCATCCTCTGTAATTTTTTGTCTTCCTTATCACTACCTGAAACTGAGCATCTGCTCCCTCACTGGAATGTGGCCTCCATGAGGACAGCTCTGTACACTAGTGTATTCTCAACCCCTAGGACAGTGACTGACGCACAGTACTCACTGGATATGTACTGAGTGAATGAAAGGATGGTTGGATGGATATATGAATGAGTGGAGAGATAAATAGATATATGCAGTAGAGGCTGTACCAGATCACTCTTTTAGGACTAAGGCCCCTGTTTCCTGCACTGCCAGGAATATAGTTTCTACTGGCTCCCAGCTGTTTGCCCAGGGTTATGCCCCCTTCCTGGGGGCAGCTTGCATCCATTGACTGGTTGATTTAGGGTGTATAGGTCTGGCCCTTTTGACTTAATTTGGGACAATTCTAAAGCCTCAGTTGCAATTGCACCACAGTTTAACTTCTCCTTGCCCAATTCTTCTCCCCTAGTCTCTACAAATGTAGGTCCCAAGATCACTCCCCAATAAATCTCCTGACCACAAAATTCCATCTCAGAGTCTGTTTCCTGGAGAACTGACCTAAGACAATGTGTGGTATCAAAAATACCCATGTTAAAACACTGGAATCACAAGCAGTTCACATAGGAACTGAGAAAAACTGAGGAGTCAGCAGATTCAAATCCTCCATTTCAATCATATCCCAAGGTATTTGCTCACAAGTAGAAATGCTGGCAAAGTCACATGTGCCATTTGAACTCCGGTGCTCCCCTTTCCCCTCCTTCTGTCTCTCTCTTTTCCTCTCTCCGTGCAGCTTATGTAGTTGAGTTCAATTATATGCAGATAAGATGCAATTCCACTGTGTCCACTTTGACCAGGAAAAGCATCTAACCCAAGAGAGCCAGACTGAGGCTTCTTGTATCATCTGGACAGAAAATCTCTCCCCAAAAAAGGGTGAGCTGGACTCCGACATACCTGAACTCTGAACTGTTAATCGCAGAAAAGTCAGTGGGAACTGAAAAGATGCCCCTACCAGCTGTTAGAAGGGGGATGAGCAAGGAAGATAGAATCAGAGAAACATAAATGGAGAAGAAGTCAGGTTAACAGGGAAACTCCAGAATAGAGAGCCACAGGCTCCAGCTGCTGACATCCCAGAATTTTCTTGGATGCTGTGTGATGATCCACTTCCATACTCTGAGGCTCAGATGTGCCACCGGCCCCTGGCCCTCCCTGCTTGTTGAACTGTCCCCACTTTCATTAGTACTATTATGGCTGTGATTCCTGTTTTTCTAATTCCCATGTGTATTATTTCAATAGATCCATTACTTGAGACTTATGGACTTTTTTAAACCCCAAAATATATTCCTGGCAAATACAATTATTACAAAATAATAATGGCCACCATTAAAGAATGCTTACTACATACCAGGCGTTCACTATCTCATAACTTCTCACAATAATTTGAAAGAATGTACAGGTGAAGAAACTGTTTACAGAGCATGCCCAATACTAGCGGATTGGTGGGATAAATTCTCCAGTCAGGTCAAAGTAGCTGAACTGGATTCAAAAGTAGGTCTATCACATTCCAAATTCCAAACCAGTCTGATTCTTCAACACCGTTCGTAGGGGCTGAGGTCTCTTCTGCAGTGGTATGTACCATCTTCACCCCCATCAGAGCAAGACGAGGAGATGGGTGGAGAGCCCTACACTGTCATTACTCTCACAGTTTTGCTCTTTGGGAATCCTCAGTGGGTTCCTAAAAGCCAACATTCAGGAGAGTTTGCCTCCCAGTGAACTCCTTCTGGTATGAGAGAGGAAGAAGAGGACCGGTGTGCAGGCCAACCCTGAGGAGGCTCCACTGTGGATTCTTAAAGAAAACCAGACAAAAGGCTGCAAAGAAAAGACATCCTGCCACTTGCTCTACTGGCCACGTGGATAAACAGAAACCGACCCACGGCAAAGTTCCCCTCTCTCACAGGTGATCCAAACATCTCTTTACCTAATTGTGCATCTTTTCATGCACACATATACATATATATTTTACAACAGTGCCCTCTGTGTTACCACAGTTATGGCCCTGCCAGTATTTCCATAAAAATGATAGTAAATCTTTGGTTTTTGAGGTTCAGAAATAGCCTATAAAAACCAGGTATAGGCTGACACTCATTCCCAACAAGTTCCAGCCAAGAAACTAATAGATTTTGTTGGCAAATTAAACAAATATCAATTTACTTGGCAGGCTGAAAAAGTACAAAAGTTTACTATTTCCAGAGGCAAATATGTATTCATAAAGGAGAAGAAAAAAAAAAAAACTAAATCCCACTATAAACAAGATTATAGACTTAACCTTAATTTTCTTAAGTCTTTAGGCCATTCCTTTGATTGATTTAAAATGTTAAAAAGTCAGGTTACTACTGTATAATCTACAGATGTTTCCTGATTGCCTTTGCTAGAGATCTTTTGATAATAAGCAGCAGAAATAGGCAATGGCTACCTCAGGCAAGAAAGAAATTCATCAGAGATCTTTGCAGGATCTCACAGGATTAGGGGGACAGAGGAGAGAGGATGCTGAAGAACCAGGGTTGAAGTGGATGGAAGCAGAGCCAAGTAGTCTTACTAGCATGAACTGTTTGGTATCACCATATCTAGAATGATGGCACTCTAACCCTTTTATCCTTCTCTGCATGATTTCAGTCTAGATTCAAAATCCCAGGAAAGGATATGGTTAGTCAAGCCTGTCATGTGGCTGCCCCTTGTTTCTACTGCATCTACTCCTCGGGGCTGTCATAGTGGTGGGGGAAGCATCCAGCAGTATCATTTATGACTGCCAAGAAAGAAGGAGAATGAGATTGAGAGGGAGAAAAGAAGAAGAGGAGGAAGAGGAAAGAGAAGGAGGGGAGGAGGGAGGAGAGAAAGAAAGAGAGAGAGAAAAAAGAAAGAAAAACAGAGAAAGAGAGAGAAAACCACATGAATGTCCAATACTAGGGAATTGGTTGGATAAATTATGCTACAAATGCACAATGGAATATTATGCAATCATTAAAAGTTATAGGGAAAATATTTAATGACTTGTAAAACTGCGGTCAATATAGTGTTAAGTAACAAAGTAGATTACTAAACAGTACGTTCAATATAATCCCATTTTTGGGAAGGAAGGAAGGAATTGATAAATAAGAAAGCAGGTATGCATGGAAAAAATTGGTAATGAGATTTCAAGTTGTTTTTAGTTGCTTATTTTAGCTAATCTTTGTGATCTAAGTTTTTAAAAGTATATGTATATTGCTTTTGAAAGGATGATAAAAACAAAAGTACTTTTTAGGCTTCAAAATCTCCTCCTGCATGCACCACCGTGTTCATTGCAGCAAACAACCTGTGTCCATCAATGGATGAATGGATAAAGAAGTTGTGGTGTATATATATACAACGGAATATTATTCAATCATAAAAAAGAAGGAAATCCTACTACCTGCAACAACATGGATGGACCTTGAGGACATTATGCTAAGTGAAACAAGTTGGACAGAGAAAGAAAATACTGCATGATCTCACTTACATGTGGAATCTAAAGGAAAAAAAATCATACTCACAGATAGAACAGATTGTTGGTTGCCAAAGGTGGAATTGGGGAGTGGGGGAAATGAAGGTGGTCAAAAGGTACAAACTTCCAGTTATAAGATAAATAAGTCCTGGGGATGTAATGTAAAAAACAAATAATGAACAAACAAAAAACACCTTCTCATGAATCTCTGAGGTAAATACAACAAATAGTATTATTACTCCATTCCATAGTTGCAGAAGTTGAAGCCCAGAGAAGATATGCTCAGACAGAATCATGAAGCAGAGCTAGGAGAGGAATCTAGAGCCTTCGTGTCAAAGTCTTGGCTCTCTTTTCCTCTCTCTTCTTGGGGGGCTGGAGTCACCTGGGTATGACCTTCGACAATGGGAGTGAGAACTGACAGTCAACACCCTTCTTGTGACTCAGCCAGCCTGCCTGCTTTCTTTAGCTTCGAGAGCTGCCTTTGAAGCATATCGGGCTTAGGGTTTTTTCTCCTTTTTTTGTGAGAGAAAGTCATTAAAGTGGTATTGAAAATTCTGTGTGTTGTATTGGAATTGCTGAATGTTATCTTTCACATGCCATTTTAAAATCATCTCTGTGTCTGAAAGGTCACTACCATTGGCTAAATGGCATTGATTTCCGGGCATTTACAGATGTACATGATGACTCCTGAGAGGGGCTTTCATGGATTGAGGAGCCAAGCCAATGGGTTGCGAGTGGTAAATATCTCCTCGGAATAGAGTCATTATAAGAGGAAATAAACCTGGAGGCGGGTGTCACCAGCAGGCTTGAAATGGAGCCATGCTTTCCTGAGATGATAGCTTTCACTGCAACATCCTCATAGCCCAGCATACCTCTGACCAACATTATGATACCCATGAGCCCATTTGTGGCTCCTCCCTCCACGCACCCAAGTGACTGATGTTCCATAATAGAAACTCAAGCTAGACTTAGTGGTCTGCAGGGAGTGGGGCTGAGGCACAGGGTCCATGGATGCTGCTTTTCACTGAATTCTGAAAGCTCTTAGAAAGAGCAGTCAGATTTCATTTAAATGCTTTTAATTTCAGATACTTCTGTCAGTGCTGAGGGCTCATGGTAATTTCTGATTTCAGGAAGTCAGTTGAGCCATGACCTCCCATTTTTTAGCATCAAATGCAATGGCCTAAAGTCAGCAATGGGTCTGTCTCATGCCGCCCCATGTGCCTTTGTTGGGTAGCCTGCCCTCATGCCCCAGAATCAAGTACCTGAGAGCTTCGGGCTAGGCTGTGTGTGAGGACACAGTAGACTTTCATCTCAGGGAAGAGACCAGATTGAAAGTCCAAGCAAGTTAGTTTGTTAATCCCTCAAATCAAATATATATGCCAAACTAATCCAAAGAAATGTGTATTCCAGGAGAGATGACTCCTACCTACTGTGTGGGTTTTTATTGCTTGCACTTTTCCTAGGCATTTAGGTAAACATTCCTGATTCTTTCCTGTGTAGTGTCAAATTTTTGATAGGGATAAAAGGAACATTGGATCTAGTGTCAGACCTGGACTGAAACACTAGCTTCACACTTACGAGCCACATCATCTCAGAAAAGTTATCTAACCTAGTGGTTCTTAAAGTATGGTCCAGGATCTCCTGAAGGTCCCTGAGACCCTTTCAGGACTATGCAAAGTCAAAACTATTTTCATAAAAATACAATGATGTTATTTGTCTTTTTCAATCTCCTTCTCTCACAAGTATACAGTGGAGTTTTCCAGAGACTACAAGACATGTGATGTTGTTTTCACACTGACGGCTAATGGAATGTGTGATTGTGTACTCTTGTGTTTTAAATTTTTTCTCTAATTTCTAATAAGATAAGTACTGATAGAAATAATCCACATAAACGAAAGCTCTTTAGATCCTCAGTAAGTTTTAACAGCATTTGAGAATCACTGATCTAATCTCTTTGTGCCTCTGCTTCCCAATATATCAATAGGCTGTTGTGAAGATTAAATTAGATGAAGTACAAGGCACTGGGAGCAACATACCAAAATCTATCCTTCCCTGATCAAATACAGGCATTGTTCCAGCTTGCTCTGAGCACTCAACTTTACCTTTTATGGGAATGAGTTTCATGCTGCTTAGAAACACCCATTGCCCCCTCTCCATAATGCTAGACCCTCAACGGTCTCAGATTGAGTGCTCCTGGGCCTTCCTCTTAGATCCAATTTACTGCCTCAGCTTCCTACCCCTGGCTTCTCTGTGTGTCATTTCTGTCTGTAGATATTAGGTACACTGCACCTTATTCAAGTATATCTGGCAGATACCATAAGAGGATACCTCTGTGGGATGAGGCCAGGTTCTTTCTTAAAATGAGTGGTCATTTCTGGTGTCAACCATCCTACTAAGTGGAGGGTTCTAAGATAGCAACTAGAGCTTGGAGAGGAACCCTGCAATAGGTCTCATTCTTGGGCCAGGATTGTGAGGAATATAGGTGGATTTGTGGTGCCTCCTAAGGGTAGAGGAAAGATGGCCCCTGGCACCTGGAGGCTGGCAGAAAGGACAGTCACATTGGCAGGTTTCTTCATATCTGTTAATTCCCAAATCCTCTGTATTAACTTCTCATTGGTTCTTCAGAAAAATACAACCCTCTCATTTCCCCATCCTGTCCTGAGATCCCGGTATCCCCATTTCCTCTATAAGAGGTTGACTCTGGCATCCTGTGTCAGATGAAATAGAGCAGGAAAAGTTTGGTGGCAGGAAAACCCATCAGAGACAGTGGGGACAGAAAGGAAATTTGGACTGAATAGTATTTCTCAAGTAAGAATATAAGGATTTGTGATTGATTAGATTGTAGCAGTGAGAGGGAGCAATTGAGGTAATACCAAGGATTCTGGCTTGGAATACTGATGGAAGAGAGGCTATTAATTGAGACAGAGAGTAGTGAAAAGAGAGATGGATTGGGAGGGAAGAAGGAGAGTAGTTAGAAATTCTGGTCTAAAGCTCAGGCTAGAGGTCAGCCTGAAGGTCACAAAATGGCAGCAGAATCCCACAGGGACTGTGCTATGCCTCTGAGACATTTCTGAAGCAAGCACACCTGAATTTGCAACTGGACAATGAGGCTGGCAGAAAAGCCATAATCTGCTTTTTAAGATTCTCCAGAGTCCCTGTTGCTGATTCTCATTGTCAACTGTCTTTCCTGCCTGCACTTCTGGTTTCTGGATGGCTTTCCCCCCTTGGCCTTCAGATCTGCTTTTGTACTCCAAAGTCTTGGCTGTCCTTCTACTCCTCACATCATCCCTCTTTCCAGACTTTGCCTTCCTGAATTTACCTAGAATGCTCAGAGCATCTGAGGCAAATACCCCATGGCGAGTCCTGCAGCTCAGTTCAGCACACACTCTCGTTCTTTGCACATTTGCAAGACCAGGCCAAGAAATCCTTTATTCTTCCTTTGCTGAGTCCCTTTATTAGAAGCTAAGGGAGGGTGAGATCACAAAGGAAGAACATGAAGAGCGAGAAGAGGGAAGGATCCGGGATAATAGGAACAATAAAGCAGCCATTAGCAAACTTGAAAAACTCTTTTTCTTCTGTGGTGTGCATTTCCAAGTCCTGCATTCAAGGGAATTGTTTTAAATGGCTAACCTGGAGAACTCGTGTCATTTTGGTAAATTTGGATTAGAGCCAGATCTCTTACCCTCAAAATGATTCAATTCATTGCAGCAAATGATATTCCATTTAAAAGTCATATATAACAACAGAAACAACTATAACAACGAACATATCTGCAACCTGTGCAGTGGTTTGTTGGTTTGTAACAATTGTTTATACAAACAATCTCTTATATATTAAGAATATAGCCTGTTCCTTATAACTCACTATTGACTGAAATTTGTTGTTTACAAAATATTTTGGACACAGATGAGAAGTGATACTAGTTGGGGTCAAAAGTTTGTTTAGTTTGGATCACTTACAAGTTTTTGTTCAGTGATGGGTAAGCTAAAGATCTATCATAGCTAAGTTTCTAACTAGGTGGTATTACAGTGTCAGAGGTATGGCTTATCTGTTAATTTTGACCTAAGTAACAATTAACAAATTCCCTAAAATGCTACTTGTCAATAACCTACTTGAAATGGATGAAGGAAGTTGTACTAGTCAGGATAGGCTAGGTTATGCTGCAGTGACAAACAATCCCCAGAACTCAGTGATTTAAACAGCAAAGATTTATCTATGATGCATGTTCCTTACTTGTAGATGAAGGGGTTTGCTCCACATCATCTTCACTCAGAGACCCAGGATAGTCACAGTAACAGGAGGGAGAGGGAGAATGAAGAATCATCATTCACTCTTAATCCTAGAAGTGACATATGTCATTCTGCTCATAATTTTTTAATCCTCGAGTCACATGAGTTGGCCTAAATTCAATGGGGAATTGAAAATAGAAAACTAATTATTTATGAACAAGTATAAAATTTAACAGAACAGGAATAAAGACGTCTTCGTTTTTAAATTCTAAGATCATCAGCAAGATATTTTGCATGAAGACAAAAGCAAAGAGAGTAATAAAATATAATGATCCCAGAACACACGTTGAAAATTTGGATTATTTCAAATTATTTCCTAATGTTAGGAACAAGATATTTGGGGGAGAAAAAGATCATATCATTCGTATTTTATTTAAGTGATGAGATTCAAGCACTTTAAGTGACTTGCCCAGGATCACACAGCTAGTTTGCAGTGGCCTGCTCCCTTTCTAGTAGTCTTTGAAGTAGGAACCCTGTAAAGGCTGAATTTAAAACCTACAACAGTAATAAAGGCACAGTTTGCATGAAAAATTTTTTATGTTAAAAATCATTGATTACTTCTTTATTCTATTTGTAAGGAGCTAATTACCACTTATCCCAATGGGAGTAAAATTAAATCACCACTCAGAGCCCCCTTGTGCTCTGCTGTGAACCTGGACAATCAAACAGATAAGCAGTTGCCTGTTACTTTCTCCATAAGCTTATCTTTCAGTAAAACCTGGGGGTAAACCTTGAACATATGCTTAAGTATGTCATTTGAAGTCAAGTAGAAGGACTGGCAAATATTAAAGACACCTGAGAGAGCTTAATTCACCCAAACAGAGTTCTCCAATAACCGTGTGCTGTTAATATTCCACAGAGGAAATGAAAGATATGGGAGACTAATTGCAGAAAAAAAAATATCTTGATCATAAACTTAGGCAAATAAATTTTCCTTCTGAGCTTGCTTGATAATCAAAAATGGAAACTTCAGGTTGGCATGCATTGCTTTCTCATAAGACGTTTTTCGATGGAATCAAAGACTTGGCTCTAAGAATCACAGAGTAACATAAAAACAAAAATAATAAAGTAAATTCATGAGAAGAAATGATACCTCTATTATGAGGTCTGATTATGTATGTCTGAGGACATTTTAATCATGCATCGATAACAGGATTGAACATCAAGGACTGTGGTTGGGAAAGAGCTGGAGAGAAATTATCTATGTCTTTAAGATGGCAATGTGGGTTGTGATACTCTTATAAGAGCAGGAAGCAAATTAGTAAATCAAGGCATCTTAGAAGTTTTCTGCTCCAAACATGGTCCCAGCGTGGGAGCTTCTTCTTGACCATCTGCTTGATGGTCACATTACCCCAAGTCCTGTGATGGGAAAGCTCACAGCAACTCAAGCGTGGCGAGTTAGCAGGTCTTCCACTAAATTGAGCTAAAATTTTTCCAACCACACTTATATCATTTGTTTCTAGCTTTGTCTAGGGTGGAACATAAAAGGGCTATCCCTTCTTCTACTATTCTTTCAAATATTTTAAAGTAGTTTCATGTTCAAAATTTCGTAAGACATAAAGGGAGCTTCCTACTAAGAACCTTATGGATACCTCAAGTGTGTCAAGGTACTAAGTAGCCAAATCATGAGTCTGTGCTCTGCTTACCCATAGAAAGTGTGTCCTCTGAGGTCACATATGCCATCAGATGTCACAAGCTGACACTACGTGGCTGACTGTTTTTCCTGGATGAGGATTTCTGGAAATAGAAAAAGTAAATTGAGGGAGAGCTGAGATTCTAAGGATACGACTCTTAGTAGAAGAACTTTAATCTCCTGTACTTCCGGAGTGAAAGTTACCCTGCCATAAAAATGATCAGGAAGCTTTTTGCCACATTGTTGCTTGCACTGCTGCTCTTTTGGTTATATTTGAGGGGGTGAGAGAGCTGACCACTACAGGGATATAAGCACATTGTTTCTTTCTGAGCTTTTATTTAGTAATCACAAAATTAAATGTGAAATTCATCTAGACTTGGAAGGAGGTAAGGAAGATAAAAAACCCAGAGAACTACAGCAAATGATTGCAGCCCAAAGATTATAGGATATGAGAACAAACTAGGGATGGAGGGTGTTCTCTCCCACTAAAGAAGGAATTGTTTGGTGGTTAAGCTAAAACACAAAATCAAATCTATGAGCGTTGCCTACACTTATCAGTAGCAATCTTCCTGCTATCTAGCCAATCTTAGATCTAATGTATTCCATAGATTCCACAATATTCATACCAAAGACCATATGCTTGCCATCCAGCCATTCAATCTTAAGAGTGTATATAAAAAACAGGAAACATTTGTGGTGGGTCCATAATTTGTCAAGGATAAGATCTCAAAATTCACATGATTCAGTGTGGAGTTCTCATCAGGAAATTTCTTCCCATGGATGGACTTGCTACCAGGGGCATTATGGCAAGTGAAGTCTCCGCCCTGGCATATAAACCCTAGAATAATTCTATTAAAGCCATATGCGTTTTCTTCAGTGATAAATGCACCGACAAATGTCAGTCTTCTGGAACTGGGACTGAAAACAGTCTGAAGGGCTATAGCCTCTCCCTCAATGTTGATGTGTTGAATTATACAAGTGGGTTGACCACGGCTGGGAGTAAAAGCAGAAAGGGCTCATAGGTAATTGGCAAGATAGTGGCTTTGAGTGATGTCATCTGCAAATCAGGGACCCAAACATTTTTAAAAGAACAAATTTTAAAGAACATATATGAAAAACTCTAAAAGTATGTAAGCACATTTATGACTTCAGCAGCATCACTTACATGAGTTTAGGATGAATTATATAACAGAATTTGAAAATATGTTAGAATGGAATTAGGAGTTGAATGTATAGAGCATCTTACAATCTCAGTACTTTCATTGTTTTACAGGATGCCTTTGCTAAATAGGAACTGCTAATCTGGACTTTGTCCATTTTACAAGCAAGTAATTGAGGCACAAAATATTGACCACCCTACTTGATCTCTCAGCAGCACTGAAAACTATTGACTTCTTCCTCCTCCTTGAAATATTCTTAGCATGACTGGGGTCCCATGGAAACCATACAATCCCAATCCTTGTACATACTTAACCACAAGCACTGCTTCTGTCTGGGGAGACCTGTTGTTGAGCTTCACCCTCTGAAGAGACACCAGAAGATAGAGAGCCAGGTCTTCCTTGACTTTCATGACTCAACACTGTTTTGGTTTTCTTCCCACCTCTCTGGCCCTTCTCTCTCTACTATAGGCTCTCCCTCCTCTCTCTGGCCATTTAATGTTGGAGCTCCTAAAAGTTTTTTCATCAACTCTTTCTTTCTTCTCTCTCTACACTCTCTTTATTATAATCTGTTAAACTGAGCACTCCATGGTAATCTACAGCTGTGTGGTACTGTAGTCACCCATTCCCACCGATTATGGCCCCACTCTGAGACAAGATTGGCTCTAGATCCAAACATGATCAAAGCCCCACAGTAAACCATGGCATCCCAATCCTTGCATCTGCCTGACCACAAGCACTGTTTCTGTCTGGGAAGGCCTACTGTTGAGCTACACCCTTTGGAGAGACACCAGGGGATAGAAAGCCAGACCTTTCCACATACTCATAGAACTTGTGATTCTGACTGATAATCCCTCCCTGGAGCATCTCATCCCCATAGACAGGTGTCCCCCCAGTCTGAATATCATCTTCACCAGCTTACTTCTCCCTCCTGCCAGGCTGCTATTGTGCCTTAGGGGAGTTGAGACACAAAATTCATCTTCTTTGAGACTGGTTTCCATTTAATGCCTTTTCTATTTAGTGTAAGTCACGTTTTCCCATTTCTTTGTATGTCTAGTAATTTTAGATTGCATTCTAAGCATTGTGAGTGTTATGTTGTAGAGACACTGGATTCTGTTATGTTCGTCCAAACAGTTTTGTTTTTATTGTTGTTTCTCTCTTGTTTTGTTTTAGCAAGCATTTAACTTGGCTGTATTCAAACTCAAAAGCCTATGCTCCCTGCAGTAGGTGGCAGTTTAAATCTCAGACAGTTCTTTAGCCTTAGCTGGGATACTTGGATTCTGTCCCATGCATCCATGTTTGAGGGCTCAGCAAGAGAACTGGGATGAGTTTTTACATAGAATTTGGGGCTCCTCCTTTATAGTTCTTGCCTTTTCAGGATTCTTTCTCTCTTTGCAGTAGCTGGGTAGTCCTGGACTCTGTCCTCTTGTTCTTCAAGCCAGATAAAAGCCTGTGGCTTTTATCAAGTTTTTTCCTGCTCACATGGTGCTGAATGAGGCCTTTCCTCAGTTAAAAGTCGTAAAATGTGGGAAAATCACCCAGTGCTGGTCCCTTCTTTCCAAGGTAAAACTCATTCCAGTTTCTGCCTGCTCTTGATCACTTTCCGGTGCCTTCAGTATATATATTGTCCAGAGTTGCTTCATTCATATTACTTTTCCTTAGAACCAGCTTCAAGGCAACCCCAGGGTTTGAATCTTCAATTCACTAGTTGTGTTAGTTGTGTGACTCTGGGACAGTTTTCTAAAGTATAAAATAAGTATAATGATCTCCATCTTATAAAATCATTATGAGTAATAAATAAGAGAGAGCATTCACGAGTCATACAATAAATGCTAGTTTACTCTCCCCATTTCAGCCCCCAAGTGAGATCATAGTTAATTGCCAAATATAGACTAGTGTGTCTAACAGAATCACACGAGAAGTTTTCCATTTGTTTGTTTTTGTTTTTTAATGGAGCATTGCAAGGTTTGCAGATTAGATTCTGAAGTTGGTCAAGGAAGGGGCTTGTATTTTTAAAGATCTTCCCATGGACTATTTCTTCATAGCTAAGCTATTTTTCCAATCAAATTGATTATGATGTGCTTTTCTTTCCTCTGCTGAAAATATTCAAGAATTTCCTGAACAGCTATATTCTGTGACTGAGTAATTTGCTATAGAAGTTCCAGTGTCTATTTAAGGAGGAAAAATAAAAACAGTATCATGAAACTATTCATAATAACACCAATAAATGCAGTGACACATAACTTACGTTTTTTTAACTTTCCTACAAGACTGAAATGCAAAGTCATAATAATAAGTACAAAAATAACTTGAAGTTTGGAGTACATACACAAAGGTTTATTAACAGGAGACCAAACTAATGTACAATTGAGCATGAGAATCAAATTATAAATAGATCGATAATTTTAAAATTTCATTTGCTTATCAAAAGCTGTTTATATAATGTACATAACCCACTAATGAAGACACAGCCATGGGTTAGGCAGAGTATAATGGATTAATTCTGAGATTACTTGGTAGTCATTGGCCATGAGGGATACATGCAAGACAGTGCCTGTTCCAAGAATGGGTATTTCCTGGAAATGGTCTCCCTCTTATGCCTATTCTCTTGAAAGTCCCATTATTATCTACATACCTTGACCACCAATAAGTGGATTAGTGGTGCCTTTCAAAGTAGATTGGTGTTCCCTACGCATTTAATTAAAGTAGACCTCATTCCATCATCCATAAGAGCAAAATTATGCAGAGAGAAATCCCTATGTGTAGACATTGACTACAAATATGTCTCTCACTTCAGTCCTTAAAGTGATCCAGTTGGCTGTAGAGTTCTGCATTTCTGGATAACCTATAAATTCAGTGCTTTTTGTCCTGAGAACAGAAGCTTTAACTCCTCCATGAGTGGGAAGGAAGTAGGGAGGGTTATGTTCCTGACATGATACAGATCTCACACTTTCTAATAAGGTCCCACTTGCAAGTCATTTTGTTAAATGGTAAAAATATTAATGTCCACCTCAAGTTGATAAATTTACAAAGGGAGAAGTCAAATCAGGACGTTTCTCTGGCTCACAGATGGACTCGGGTCCTTAAGGACATTCTCATCAGCCATCTCAGGATTTGTTAGTGCCATAAACACCAAAAGAAATCATTTCATAGATGGGCTGATAGCTCTGGTCTGCAGCTGGGTTGCCATTTTATCTCACAAGAGCAAATATTTCAGCCCTGAGCCATTTTATGACCAAAAATGCACTTACTGTCTGACTCTTTTCACAAGGACCCTAACAAATGACAGCAAAACTCCTACCCCAGTGGTTTGCAACTATGGCTACCTATTAGAATCACCTAGGAATCATTTCAAAAATTGCATGTCTGAGCCTCACTCTCAGAAATTCTAATTCAACTAGTCTGGAGTGGGGCCCAGGCATAGTGTTTTTTTAAAGCACCCTAAGTAATTCCAGTCAAAGTGGAGAGTCAAGGTGGAGAACTGCTGTTCTCTCCAAGTCTCTCTGTCTGGGACTTGCAAAAGTGAGCCATTGTGGGTTCCAAAAAGACAAAAATCTTTCTTTCTTGCCTTTTTGGTTAATTCCCCCAAAGAATATTTTATTTAGACTAAAAAGATTATCCATCTCTTGCATCTGACTTTGCCTTTATTGCTTGGTTTTCATAATGGTGATGGACAATGTGTGGCAGAAGAAAGCAGAGGGGCAGAGCACTTGGGAGGGTAGTCCAGGCTCACCTCATTCCTGCTGCTCTTTGAGTTGTACACAGACATCAAGATAATGACAGAGGAAGGGGACGACAGTAATGCAGAATGCTATTGTCCTACTGGGCATCAGAGGAGATTGTAAGTGGTTTGTGGGCTGGTTGCAGGCTAATTGGGAGGGGAAAATCTAACAATAAAGAATGATCAAGTGGAATGTCTATGGCTGTAGACATTGGTGACCATAGCCACTGTGTGGACCAAGTGACCAAGGGACTCTCCAAAGAGTTGTCTCTAACTTGTTGCTCCTTTGGTTGTAACCAAGAGTCAGCAGAGCCTCAAGACATTTCCTTTCTCCCCCTGCTTCATAGGCCTGTGCTGTAAGATACCATTTTGCCAAGTCTAAGTTTCTCTTTATCATGTGCTTATCTCTCACACATACAAAAATCTTCACCCCAAAGATTGGATTGGGTTTTACAGATGCTTCCTCAGTGATCCATAGAAATGATGTAATGGCAATGCCTTATCTGTGAGGGCACCTGAGAAAGCACAAAATAACACAAATGAGACTCAACTTGAGCCATTGATGATACCGAGTTCCAAATTTACTTTTGAGCCAAAATTTACCAGAAACAGCAAGACACAGCCAAGGAGCATTCCCTCAGAACGATCTCAATCTGTCAACCCAGCTCCCCCGATGTCCATTCTCTCCTGCACTAGGACTGCTCTGGCTCAGGTTTCATGTGTGCAGTGTAAGCCCTGCATGTTGTACGTTGCTTGAGGAGCCATTTCAGTTATGAAACATCTTTTATCTCCATAGCTATGATGGCACCTGACATAACACAGATAATGCAAATGAGATTCAACATGAATCATTGATCAGATCTAGTACCAAGTTTTCTTCTGATTCAGTTTACAAGCAACAGCAAGACACAATAATTAGCAAATAAATTATATAGCTTATGCAATATTTTCCAGTGAGCCATGACCCATAAATCCATAAATTTCAGGTTTATTTACAATAAGCAACTGACATAGAGAGGTATATCCTGATAAGAGTAGCTCATAGACAAGATTCTCCTTTATCTTTCTACTGATAAATACCATGTGTGTGTTTTCCAGGAAATCTGGTTACTAGTGAGTTTGCAAGGGAATTTGTCTGGTTCATCTCTTTTTTCCCAGTTATCCCAAGTAAAGGCTGAAAATAGGTGGTAGACTTGCTGCTAACCTTTTCCTTTTTAGCAGTTATAAATTTTTAAAAATGGTTCCATACCCACTGCCATCTTGACTTTCCAAGAAATGTCTGGAGCAGGCAGGTCAAGATCCTTCTTCCCTGAGTAGAGCAGGGGAAATTCAAACACAGAAAAACAGTGAGTCATCCAGAAACTTAAAGTTAGTGGGAATGAAACAACTTGCGAAATTCAGCCCTTGCTTCTTAATATTTTATCTTATAATTTCCTTCATGCACCATGATTCTTCATCAAGAACAATGCATGAGTCATCCTTGAAACTCATATATATATATATATGAGTTTATATATATATATATATATATATATATATATATATATATATATATATAGGCAGAAAAAAATTTCAGAAGCACTGTTTTAAACAATGACCATTGGATAATGTACTATGTGCTGTTGTAACTACTCAGAGCAATGAATCCTAGAGCTCTGAGCTGTGCGGGTGATGGAGGTGCCAACAGATGTCTTTCTGGTCACTGCTTTCAAGGAGAAAGGAGCAGCCCTGGAGGGTATAATAATAATGATCTGTTTTCTAATGCACACATAACGTTCCATCATTTAGTATACATTGCATGTTCTTGCCATATTCATCTTTGAATTTCTCGTGCCTAACATAATGTGCCCTACACACAGTAGGTGCACAGTAAATTTTTTGTTGGACTAAATCACCTATGTTTGGAAACTCACAATAAGCTTTCAAAGCAGGCAATTCAGAAATAATTATCTTTACTTTGTAAATGAGAGAAATATCACTTAAGGAAATTAAATGGCATTTTCAAGTTTATAGCCGGTAAGTACCCGAATCAGGGCTTACCCCCAGATCTCGGGGAACTCAAAGCAGGTTCTCTCCCACTCCATCTGGGTTATGTGAATACTATGGCAGTGATTTCTTGTCTCTTTTCACAACCAAGGTCAGCACTGTTATTCAACAATCTCTTCATTGATTTATATGACATTTGCCCCTAATAAACTCCAGTGCAATCTTTATTATTCAAAACACAGATGCCAAAAAACTTCTGGACCCTTGTAGTCAATGAGGCTGCAGGGTGAGGAGTGAAAACTGGGCACTTAGTGCAAAGGTCCTTGGCACTAAATACTCATGTGGCTTGAACAAGTCTCTTAACCTAACAAGTCTCTGTTTCCTTAACTGTAAAAGAAGAAAAGAGTTAGAAGAGTTCGTGCCTATGTCTGCTTTGAGTTCTAAAGTCTCTGAGAACTCTCCTCGTTTTATTTTTATTTTGTTTTATTCCTGCATTATGCACCCATTTAGGTGGATCTGAAGAAACCGGAAGTATGTTTTCTTTTATTTCCTCTTCTTATGATAAGGCAGTTTAATTTCACTATCTGTAAGATCCCCCAGGTGAGATGCATGGCTACCACCTTCAAGCACCTTCTGGATTAACCCAGAGTAGAACAACGAACCTCATCTTGACTCAGGGTATGACTGACTTGGTGCTGAATCACTTTTGTGCCTTTTAGATATCTCCTTCAACCCAGAAATGGTGGGGGACCAGAAGACACATTTAATACAACTTTCACTTCAGAATAAGCCAGAATAACCTAGGGCTCCAATTGATGAACCAAACTCTGTTTGAATTTTACTGAAGAGATAAAATAAATATCAAAGCATCACAAAAGAAAGAGGAAAAAAGAGGGAGACGAATGAAAAATGAGGCAAGAGAAAGGGAAAGAAAGAAAAAAGGAAGCAAGAAAAGAAAGAGAAAGTAACTGAGTTTGTGAAGGGCTAACCCCAGGCTGGGCACATTATTATCCACGTTGTTGCATTAGATTTTCACCACAACCCTGTGAAGAAGGCCTCATTCGTGCTTGGCAGTTGAGGAAAATGAGGCTCAGGGTCGCTGCAGGCTTACATCATGCCAGAGACAGTCAGAGAACAGACAGTCAAGTGGACAAGGGGCAGTTGAGGCAACAGTGAAGGTGGGAGAGGGTGGTGAACTAGAGACGGCTTGTTGCACTGAAAAGAAAGATATCCCACAGGCTTACCAGCTAAATCAAATATGTCTGCCAGCCAAATTCAGCCATGGACAGCCCACTTTTGATCTCTGGTAAAAGAAAGCTGGTGTACAGGGGAACCACACTTCAGACATGTGCTTTGGCCACATCATGCTGCGTGTTCCATCTGCAGAGGCCAGGATCAGTTTTGTCAAGGCTTATTTTATTTCTGTCCCTGATCCTGGCAGCCCACAGAGTCAGCATTTCCAGATCCTGCAAGTACTGCATCATGAACTTGCCCCGACACTCGGTAAGTGATGGGGGGGATGTGAGCTCAAGTATTATTTTTGAGGACCTGTAAGCATTGGATCAAGCATGGCTGGGACAAAAAAATCCAGAAGCCTTTTAGGGATTCTCCCCCTGCCCACTTATCTTTATCCTTAGTGGGGTGGGGGGTGGTTCTCCCAGGAAAGCCATTGCTTACCGTGATGACCGCCTCTCATGGCTCCACACCTCTGGAAAGGAGGGAGGATGACACAGCCCAAGCCCAGACCTTTACCCAGACACACCCCAGTCAACCCATGACTCCTCCCAGGCTTACGTCTTCATTGGCCAAGAGCACTGGAGCCCCGTGACATGCCCTCCACTGGTTTAAATTTTCAAAAATGCATGCGACTCATGATATGTATTTACAGGAATGCTTTGCTTAGCTAAAAGCCAAACAAGAGCCACTTTCTGATAATTCAAGTGACAAAAACCTGCATAAGAAAACCTACAGAGCTCACGAAATTGTGATTTTATCCCCAAATTCTAGTCACACAAGAATCTGGGAGGTCTTCCCCAAACTTAATCACAGTAGTGAGTACCTATTTGTATCATTTATGTATCATTAATTCATGATATATACATTTGTGTGTTTATTTTTATCTTTTTACTTATAATCATCGGCAAGTCAGGTTAGAGGAGAGAGACGTTTGGGTTAATTTTAGTATTCTTTGTCCCAACTGCACAGCTGATGCTCAGATCAGTGTTAACACTCTGATCTCTCTGATGCTCTCTGTCTTTTGTCCTAGTCCTGGGTCCAATGTGAAGTCTTATTATTCTTATGTGATAGATTTGTTTATTGTTACACTCCTTCATTCCCCCCACTATAAAATTACACACCCACACACTTTGTCATGTGACTTTGGAAAACCTTCCTTTACACTGGGCAGAGTATATTCCCCCATCTACTCAGTGTTGGGCTTGACCAAATGATTGCTTTGGCCAATGTAATCTTAGCAGATGTGAAACAAGCAGAGGCTTTAAATGTGCTGGCATGGTTTGGCCTGTGATGCCATGAGCAGAGCAGGCCCAAGAGGCCGCCCCCTTTGAATGAAGCCCCAAAATGAAGACACATGAACAGACCTGACCCCACCCATAGCTTGAAGCAGAGCCATCCATCTAACCTGAAGTCACACAAGCAAGAAAATAAACCTCTGTTGTTGTAACCAATTGATGTTTTGATGGTTTTTTTGTGCAGCATTATTGTAGTCATAGTGATTAATGCACATCTCCAGTAGACATGTCATGAATCTAGACGCTGTGAGGAATCTATTAGAGATTACAACCAAAAGCAATTGTTACCCAGAAGACAAGGCCAATCGGACACATGTAGAAAATAAATTTGCGTGGCCCTCAAACCAGCAGCCAAGCAATTTCTGCCTAAACATTAACTATTTGTCTGTAAGTCTGAAGGTTACAGAGCCCCAACAGAATATAAAAGTTCACAGTCATGGGCTCCATATTTTGTGCTGTCATCACCAAACAGGATGTGGAAGGCACAGCTCCTATGCAAAGGCGGGGATTTTAGAATACAGATCTTCCCTTCACCTCCTCCTGATTACAGGAACAAAACAAGAACTGTTTAGGGGGCAGGCAGTTTGCCAGAGTTCAAGAGTACACTGATGAACATTGATATGCCAGCTATATTTTATACAGTCCTCTGACCATTCCCTCCTGCTTAAAATAAGCAAAAACTATTTTGCAATTAAGCTATTAATTAAAACACAGGTACCATTATGAAATACTTACCATGTGCCAAACCTTACACCTTTGCATGCACTATTTCATTCAAAAGTCACAGCAATTCTAAAAATTGGGACAATTAGAATTCCCATCTTGCAGACGAAGACATGAGGCTTAGAGGGGTTAAGTAATTTGTCTGAAGCTACATATCTAATTTATGAGCCAGAATTTCAATCTGGGTATTTCTGAGTCCAAAGCAATCCCTTTCTCTAGCATCTGCCCATCTTTTTGCCATCACTCTTCTCCCCTCTCCAATTTTAGGTAATTTCTGAGGCACCGAAGTCCAGTTCTTGAGCTCTGTCAGGCTCCCAAAGTTTATCTACCCCTGGGCCCAACCAGTTCTTTTGCAGGCAGATAACAATGACAGGATTATGACACTGGTTGCCTGACCTCTAGCTTTCAAAGGAAATAAACACAAAACAATCGTGCCTCACTGTGATATATCCCATGTGCCAGCACCATGTTGGCATGGAAGATAATTTGGGCATGGAGGAAGCTACAAATCCACTTAAGAGGAAGGCGTCTTTTAGGGTAATTCTACTAGGGGAAATCCATTGACTCTTGCATTCAAATTTCAGCAAAAACCAAATGAAATTCACCTACTGAGAAATCCTGACTAATAGGTTACATTCTTTCCAAGAGTTGCTGCTGAAGGTATCTTGACTTTGACCTTGCCTTGGTCCCCCAGGCAAGAAATACTCCTAAAAGGGAACAAAAGTATTATAATAAGCATGAGCTTTTCTCCAAGTTTTCCATATGCAAATGCTTCCTCTTTGGAAATGGTGTTCTGCAGGGGATGTAAAGAACTCAGACTCTGGCATGGAATAGGACTGGTTGTAAATCTCAGCTCAGCCATTTACTTGCATGACCTTGGGTAAGCAAGTAACTTCATCTCACTATAAGCTTGCTTTCTAACTTCCAAATCAGGGATAATGTCTTAACTTAGGTTTCCAGAAGTAGACCCCCAGATGAGGATTTGCATTATTAAGGAAGTGCTCCCAGGGGAAACTGGAAATTAAATAGGGGAAGCAGGAGAGAAAAATGGAGGAAGCCAAGCAGGAGTGCAATCTCAGGCAAAAGTCCTGCAGATGGTAGCTTCAACCTAACCCTGAAAGGGCACTTCGGGCTACAAATTATCTCTCAGAGTTGGCCCTATGCAAAGGTGCTTTCAGATCTCTGCCCCGTTAGTCATTGGTTAAGGGCCATAGGAAGGAGGAGGGATGTAAATTCCGAGGCAGTTCCAGCTCTGCCAAGCCAGTTCCACTAGCCCAAGAGAAATCCTATGAAACATAGCAAAAGTGCTCACTGTTGGGAGAAAATGCACACCCAAGCCTGGGGGTGCACAAGGTAAAAAAGGGGTGAAAAGGGACCCAAGGTGATCTGGGTGGAGCATCAACATTTTTCACCACAAATAATACTTCTCTTGCTGGGCTATTCTATATATACATACACATGCACATACATATACGTGTGTGTGTGTGTGTGTGTGTGTGTGTATATATATATATATATATATATATACACATATATATATCCTGACACATAGAAAGCACTTGATAAATAATATGCTAGTGTTCTTCTTCTTCTTATTGCATTACTCTTGCCCATAAATCTTCCCAAAGATGGCCTCTCCAGGTGGCAGTGAGGTCCATTTACTCTACATTGTGATGCTCATGTGCTCCATTGGCCAGCCAAGTTAATGCCTAAATGCTGATTTCACATCACTGGCTTCCTCTAGTTGGCACCATGCTTGTCGCCCAGTCTCACAACCACTGTCCTTTTGGGAACTCCTCCACTAGGGTCAGAAAGGCGCCACTTCCTGCCAGGTGGGATGTTTGTGAGGGAGGCAGGTGGCCGAGGGCTCAAGTGTGAGTGCTGCTCTCTCTCAGCAATGGCATTAGGCCCCCAGCAGGACTTGCCAGCCCCAAATCTTCCTCTCTCATTAAATAAACCTTAGGCTTTTTAAAGTTTTGCCTATTATCTTCCCCCTGAAGGGCTAGGGATTTCTTGGAATGACCCACAGTCCACAAAAGAGCTTCTTTGCCCTTTATGCCTAAGATCCTACCCCAAGAGACCTGGTGCAGCCCCTTCCCCCCTAGGGAGCCTGGGACACCCGCAGGAACAATGCAGCCTGCACTTTATTTAATTAATCTTCCTTAACAATCAGTCTTTTCCATGTGCCAGCAGGGCAAGCTCATCTATGAAGCAGCCTCCCCTCTGTGACTAATCCTCTACGTTAAAAGATTGTGCTTTGCTCCAAAGTCACCCTTTACATACATCAGCTTACAAGAGCTGCATCTTCCCACAGTGCCAGACAGCCTCCTCGGCCACACTACCCCAGGGCCTCATTTTCTGGGCTGCCATGATGCCTGAAATTAATCTAAGAGGGACCCCTCTTACAAGAGTGGCAGCAAACATCCAATTCAATTTGCTTTCACCCAAGATTCCCAGGAGTCATGCCGGATGAGATAATCAATGATGATTATAGGGCTCGGTCTGCCTTGCTGAGCCAAGTTTTAGAAGGAGGGAGAATTTCTGCTTCAGTGCTCACCCAAGTCAGCTGCTAATTCAGGCAGATCCATTGCTTTTCTCAGTGGCTCTAAACCATATGTGCTGCAATAATCATGCTGGGTGGGTAGAGGCAATCGGCCCTCCTATCTAAGAAAAAATAATTCATTTGTGCTTCCCCTCCCACCCCAGAACAACAACAACAAAAATGTATAGAGCATCTGGAGCAAAAAGAAGTAGGCTGTTCGAACCAATGATGCCAAAGAGATCTGATTTAGATGGGCTAACTTTCCTCATCTCAGCTAGGACTAGTCAATGCCTTTGCTACTAATCCAATCACAAGAAAGTATTAAATTACTTGTTGCTACCATCTTAACCCTGAGAGGACTGTTTTCTGCTTGGCTGATCGTTCTGAAAGACCACAACACCCAGGGATAGAAAGTAGGGACAAACGGCTTAAGGAAGCCAAAGAAATCCTCCAGGTTCCCCACACCCTACTACCACTCCTCTCTTTCTTGCCTCAGCTAGACTTGCACTCGCTGTCGGGGGTGGGGGGCTCCTGGGCTCTGCACATTTTTACAAAGGCTGTGCCCTAAAGTGGGGATGTGTTTGTATATTAGTTACCAATTGCTGTGTAACAAATAACCCCAAAACTTTGCAGCTGGAAACAATAAACATGTATAAGCTCACAGTTCCTGTGGGTCAGGAATCCAAGAGCATCTCAGGGCATGGTTTTGCCTCAAGGGGTCTCTCACAAAGCTGCACTCAGAGTGTCACCTGGGGCTGCAGTCATCCCAACAGTTGGCTTGGGAAGGATCAGCCTCTGAGCTCACTCATTCCCACAGCTGTTGGCAGAAGGCCCCAGAAGATCATCTGAGCATGAAAATGGAAGGGTGTTGTCCTGTTAGGTGCTGAGCTCATGTCTGAGGCAAACCCCAATGGGGGTTGCATGTCTGTGGTGCAGAGTGTTATCTCTGACTCCAGAGAAAGAAGAAGAGATATCTGCATATCTACAGAATTGGTCCAGATGCTCAAGGTCAGAATCAGAGCTGGAAGTAGGTCCTGCCTTCCTAAAAACTTCACCAAGGGCAATTAGCCACCAACTGGAGGCTAAGGATGTGCATGCTGGCCTAGGTGCTGCCTGGGTCCACTGTCTAGTGCACACGGTCATCAGCACACAAAGGACTGCAAGTAGGAACTGCAGACATTAAAAGGTAGAAATGGGGACACAGGACCTGGGCTACAGAGTTCTGGTTGTTGATCTCTTCTCTCCTTTTGTGCAAGACGGTTACAGTCATGGTCTGATGAACCACACCTCCCAGTATGTGCACTCCTGTGTAGTGTTCCCCTCCCACACTGACTCAGAGCTTACCCATGGGACCTGCTTTGGCCAACTCAACATAATGTAAGCACATGATAAGTCCTATGCACTGGGGTTTGTTCTCTGGCGATGCTGCCCTGAAACCATGATGCCATGAAGACCCCTACTGTGAAGAAACCAGGATGAAAACCCCATGGCAGGAAGTTCCAGTCATCCAGCTGAGCCCAGCCCAAGCCAACCTGCCCCTCCAGCTGGATGCAGTCTCTTGAGTGATCCCAGAGAAAACTGGCAGAGAATCAACCCAGAGAATCAATCCCAGAATTGTGAGAAGTGATAAATTGTTATTGTTTTAGGCCACTACATGGAGGGGTGGGTGATTAGTTACACAGACAATCGATGCACTCTCACTACCACCAGAACTGTCAAACCTACTGGGGAGCCAATGGTGGAATTTGGAACAATCCTGTGGTCTCAGAGGCCCCCAAGCCAGAAAGCAGCACCTGCCCGATGCCGGCTCTCTCTCAGTTACATCATGGAAGTAGTTAACAAATATCAAATACCTGGTGGTCATTTCATTCCCCAGTTGAATTCCACCACAGACAATTCTTTGACTTAAAAGAGACTGTCCTAAGAAATCACACACCAAAGGCCTTTTCCAAGCCAGAGCTTCCTGAGAGTCCAGGGGAAATTGGATGCAGGACCACACTGCATTCTGAGAAGACTTTGTGGGGAAAGCAGGGCGTTGATATATCCCACCGTGCAATTCCCATGGACAGTGCTCAGTACAGTGGCCATAGTGCCACAAGGTCACCTGCCCAGGTTGTTTCTCAGGGGAAATTGTTTTCCATTTCACCAGCAGGTGAGCAGACGGGATCACTTGGGTGACTTGAATGTCCTAGGATACAATCAAGCCATCCTTCTGTCTGTCGAGAACAGGCTGTTCTGGGCAACATGGTACCACAAATATGGATAACTCCTTACCCATATTTCTCTGGGACCAAGCCTGTCCCCTGAATCAGAATGCAGAGTGAAAAGCCACTGCCCCCTGCTCCACTGCCTGGTCAAATTCCACCCACTTGTCCAGATCCAGGCCCAGTGTCGCCTGCTCAGAGAAACGCCGCTTGCTTTAATTCCACTCCCCCACATGGAAGAACAAGACTCCCATGGGTGCCATCCTTACTACTGCTGTGCAGTGTTACCACATCACACTAGGGTTGGCTGAGACTGCATCCCAAGGACTCGGGGTTACTTTAAGAGGAAGGATGTTGCTGTGACCATCCTGATACACTTCATATGCACCTGACACATGGTAGACATTTGGTGAATAGACACTGAATTCATTCATTCAGCAAATATTTATCAAATTCCTACTTTGTGCCATGCAGTTGCTCTGAAATCACAGCAGGGAACACAGCGCACAAATTCCCGCCTTCAGAGAGCTTACATTCCACTCAGGAGACAAGCAACAAACAGAAAATAATAGGTAAAATAGGGAGTATATGAGAAGGTAGTGGATGCTATGCAGAAAAATAAAACAGGAAAGCAGAACAAGGAGTAGCAGTTCTAACAGAAGCTGACATTTGAGCAAAGACTTGAAGGAAGGGAGGGACTTAGCCAAGTGGATCTGGGGGAAGCGTGTTCTAGGCACAGGAAACAGCCGGTGCAAAGGCTCTGAGGCAGGGGAGTGCCTGGATCACCTGAGAACAGCAAGGAGGCCAGGTGGCTGTAGCTGCATGAACAAGGGAGCACCTTTCAGAAGATGAGACTGAACGAGGAACAGGAGAGTGTACAGTTCGTGTAGGGCTTTGCAGGGCAGCGTAAGAATTTCAGCTTTTACTCTAGTGAGGTGGGACACTGCTATGGCATTTTTGAGCAGAGGAGTGACGTGGTCTGACTTAGGCTTTATTCAGATTGACCTGACTATTCAATTCAGTGAAAAAAGGGCTGCAGGAAGGTGTGAGTGGAAGCAGTTCGGAGGCAATAATAATAACCTGGTGAAAGACGATGGGGGCCCAGAACAGGTGGTGAGACGTGGTCAGACTCCATATATTCTGAATAGTATTTTCTAACAGACTCGATGTGATGTTGTATGAAAGATGAAGATGTGAGGAGTCATGAGTAACTCCAAGACTTGGGGGTCTGAGCAACTGGGAGGGAGGCCCTGCTGTTGGCTGAGGTGGGGGACTCAGGTTTGGAGAGTTGGGGCCATGCTTGGGCATGTTGAGTTTCATATTTCTGTTAGCGGAGATGTTGAGGAAGCAGTGGGATATTTGAGTCTGGAATCGTGGAGTAGGTGTGGGCTCGAGATGCAAATCTGAAGAAACTGATAAACTTGAGTGCACTATTTTACACTTGATTTTTCTCTCCTCAACAGTAAACTGGGGAAGAAGGGGAGGATACTGGTGAGATATTAGGCTAGATGATTATCTATAATCCTTGCTGGTTCTAACCTTAGTCATTTATCTAAGTGGCAATTCAGCATCCCACACTGTTCACCTCTTTGGCATTCTGCCCTGGCTGGCCTCTCCATTTCTGATTCCATTTTTCAGGCTCCTGCAGGACATCGCTCTCTCAAACAGAGAGCCAGGTGCACCAGGAGAGCCACCTATGGCCATTGGTGAACAGCCCAGCTTTCAGGGACCCCAGGCTTCTGGCTGAAGAGAAGGCACAGCCGGCAAAAGGAGGAACAATAGTTTCATCACTGGACAGCAGTGGCTGCAAAGGACAAGCGTGTGGCCACCCAACTTGCAAAAGAAGCCAGTGCTGCCCACCGGGCAGAGGCACAGATGACTTTATTCCTCCCAACGCTGAGCAGGAGTGGCTTAGAACTGGGGTGAATTTGTGTCCTGCTTTGCCTGGGACAGCCTAGATTGGTGTCTTTCATTCCAGAACAATTATTAATAGCATCCCCTTTCACTTTCAAAATTACTCCCTCAAAATTACTCTCAAAATTGCGTGGTCACCCATCTTACAAGCTTGCCTCTGTACACCTTTTACCCAAAACTCCCCCAGTCTTTCCCTGATGACCCAGAACTTTCTGACTTTTGAGCAGTCATGAATTCATTCAATCTCCACGGGTCAACCCTGGAAACAAGGCAAAAGCACTAAATTCTCTTCTCCTTGCTGCCCCCTCTGGAGAGGGAAGGATGAGGACCCAGGCAACAATCTGCTATGACCCTCCACTTAGGAATCATTGGGGTCACTGTAGCTTTCAAAGTCCCTGGACTGACCTTCTGAGTCCAACCCTCCTAAGAGTTCTGTAGCTGGCAGTGGACAGTGTACATGGCTCAGGTCACCTATGCAGTGGGGGTATATAGCACATTCCCTTGTTCTAGATCCATTCATATAATTGACCATTAATAACCTTCTCTATCCTCTCAAGGCAACAAATGCTTATCAGGTGCTTCCTATGTGCAGCGGGTAACGTCGTTGTTATTAGTGCCGTCCACTCAATTCTGACTCCTAGAACCCTGTGGACAGCAGAGCGGAACCCTGCCCGGCCTTTTTGTGCCATCCTCTCACCTTCCGGCGCTCTATCAGACAATACTCCACTGCTATTCACAGGGTTTTCTTGGCCAATTTTTTCAGAAGTGAGTGGCCAGGTCCTTCTTCCTAGCCTGTCTTAGTCCAGAAGCTCCACTGAAACCTGTTCACCATGAGTGACCCTGCTGGTATTTGAAATACCAGTGGCACAGCTTTCAGCATCACAGGAACACGCAGCCACCACAATATGACCACCCACAGACGGGTGGTGTGGTTCCCTGACCGGAAACGCACCCTGGCCGCAGTGCTAGAATCTTAACCACTAGACCAGCAGGGCTGGCATAGGCATAATGGAAGATACAGAAAAGACTCATACACTCCTCTGACACTTGCACTGGGTCTAGCACAGAACATCAATATGGACAGAAATCACGAAGACTTGATGTAGAAAGTGAAATGACAAAAAAGGTCCAGCTGATGGGAAGGCAATCCGATGATATAAAATCTGCCTGTCCTTCAGTCAACATTTTGTGCACTGATTACTCGCTCTACAAACACTTGTTGCAGTGCCGTTTATCTAGCGCCAGCACCCGACATACTTTGTCTCATTTAATCTTCACAGCCGCACTGGGGTCGACATAATGACTCCACTTTGTCGATGGGAAGCTGGAGGCTCAGAGAAGTGAGACGACCTGTTGAAGCTCACGTGGTTGCGGAAGAATTGGAACCGAGGTCTGCATGCGTGCTCGTGCCGGATGCCATCTCCACACCAGATGCTGTTGGATCCTTCTTCCCTGACTCTGCTAAACGTGACAGCCATTTCCTCGGAACACACAGCTGAGCCCTTGTGGAAGGACCCGCACTCACTTCCTGTCAGGCTGAAGACCAGAGCTGGGACTAAGGGGAAGAGAGTGGGGCACCGGCCTCCAGTGCAAGACTTAAGGGGCACCAAAAACCTCAATAATCAAGATAAATAATATTTTAATGCAATATTTAAAAAAAAAATCAAATTGACAAACTACGGTGCTTGGGCTGGCTGCCTGTTTTTATAAATAAGATTTTATTACATGTCACATGTCAAGACAGGCCACATCCATGGCCCCATGTGCCTGGTTTCATGTGTGGAAAAGAGACTTTCTTTGCCATTTTTAGCCTGGCGCACCTGTCTGTAAATAAAGGCCACGTGGTCCTGAACAATCACAAAGAATGACACCAGAAGGCAGGATGCTCTCTAATTCCTCCTCAGAGCCAGAGCAACCCTGATGTGATTTTCAGACATGAACAGGAAGAGAGACACTCTTGGAGAGAGTAACCAAGAGGCTGGAGGACTGTGGGTGCAGATAGCTCACGCCCCGATTCCTGGGAGGAATTAACTTGGCCGTGTGGTATGCACGTAGAAGGGCTCGGTGCCACATCTCCATGCCACGAATGTATGGGAGTTGGAGTTATTTTTCACACATTTCCTGCAGCTGCCTTGGCTCCATCGTACACGTGCAGTGACTCCAGCGCCAGCACCAAGCAATTATTAATGGAAAAGAGAGTGTTGAAGCCCCCGACAGCCATTTTTAACCGCGGACATTATTGCTCAATTTTGAGCTGTACCCAGGGACTCGTAAGAGGAAGACATAATGCTTGTTTGTGGAACTTTTATAGCTAATTGACATTTTTCCAGCGCTCCCCCGACAGCTGTAGTTACTCCTGATTAGAAGGGCCGTGGAAAGCATCAAGTTGTGCACTGTTTCCAGATGGGGCCATATTTCTGATATACCACTGAAAAGATAAATAAATAAAAAGCTGTCAAAATAAACACACTCAAATGTGATAAAGAGGAGCTGAAGTGATTGGCAAAAGCAGTTCTCTTTGTGCAAAAATAATGCATGCTATTTTTATACTAATTGAGGATGTTTTACTATCTGGGGCTGTCAGATTTCCTCCCTTCTTGGGAATATTCTCTTCCCTTTTATAACTGCTGTTTGCTCTACTGAGAAAGGAGAACATGGAAGCAAATTTCTTCTTTCCCAATCTATGCACCTCTCCCCACTTTAAAGGGCCCCAGACTCTGTCCTTGGTGCTAGCAGTAGAAGTCAGTGCGTCGTCGTATTCTGGCTGCTCTAAGTCGAGTTCATGAGACAAACACAATTAGAATCAAGCTGAGAAATCAAACTAACGCTAGAAATTCCACTTTCATCTCTGGACATATTCACATACAGATTACCCAGGAAGATTAGTAACTAGGACAGCACAAGATACACCAATAGAAGTGAGGAATCATTTGGCATAAATGCCAGTTTGGGTTTGTAGAAACTAATAAATGTATATATGGATCCATTTACTCTAGGCTTCATTCTAATTTTCTTGGCTTGAAAAAGTCACTGCTTCATGTGGAATGAGTTCATATGAGAAGATTATTTCCAAGATAGAACAATATTCCAGATGGAGACCACCTGTACCAACCAAGTTTTCTGGTTGCATGGATGAATATCACATCTCACCTATATGGAGGTCTCCTGGCCCACACATTTCCTAATTAAAAATACATCTCATGACAAATATAACAATCATAAAATGCAATTGAAGAGCCATATTTAATATCCAATGTCCATACATCAAAAACGTATGCACTTAAGGCATAGCAGATTCTGTCAAGTATTTGCTTAAAATCTGTGTTCACTTACTTTCTACACAATTCAAATAAACTCAGAAATCAGGTGTCTAAGTCAAAGTAGCAATGAAGGAAGAGGAGAGGCATTGCTAGAAGCAATCACAGTGATGGCAGAGAGAAATGGCAGAAAAGAATAGCCTGGCAGCAATGGGAAAGCTTTTTAATTCAAAACAATTAGACATGAGAGGTCAATGAGCCCTATACAGCAAGTCTACTTAATACAGACGCAAGGGCTGAGGCAACCCTGTGGGCATTAGTGTAAAATGTCAGTCAGTATGACAAGGAATGCCCCAGAGCCACTCAGGAAAAAGTCATGTTCTGGAGCTCTGCTTAAGAAGCAGGGAAGGATACATTTTAGAAAAAATTCTAATTCAAAATGTTCATTATTATTGTTGTCATTATTAATTGAGGGCAATTAAAGGGTAAACTCTCTGTATCAGGCAGGACTCTTTTGGTCTCAAATAAGAGAAAGTCAATCAAATTAACTTAAGCAAACAAGAGAATTCATTAATTCTCCAGGTGAAACTTCATAGTTCGGAAATAGCTGGATTCAGGTGGTCAAATGATGTCATCAAGCATCTCCATCTTTTCATCCTGCTTTCCCCTGAAATTTTCTTTCATCCAGTCAGTTCAGCACTCCAGGACAAAGAGGGCTTCTTCGTCTCAATGGCTGAATCATAAGCCCCGGGAAGGGTTCTTATTGGCCCAGCTCAGGTCATGTGCCATCCTCCAACCAATCACTGTGGCAAGGACAATGCAGAGCTCTGATTGGCCTGGCCTGGGTCACCTACTCACACAGGAGGCTGCAGAGGGGTGGGCTTAGCTCCGTTGCAGCATGGGCTGAGAGGAGGGATCCTCTGGGTACACAGAGGAAAATCTGGAGGCTGATACAAGAGGAAGGGATAAAACAAATGATGTTTGTTGCACCATTAGCTATCATAAAAGCAGTTTTCTAGAATGACTTAATTTCTGAGGGTTTTAGAATCCTAAGTCCCCCAAGAAACAGACTCTGAGATGAGAATTAGGTGCAGGCAGATTGTTGCAGAGCACTCTTGGGACAGCGTCAGGGAGGGAAGGAGGGAAGCTGGACTGGGCAGGGAGAGGAGATGGGCTGTCAGCCCATCCCACAAAGATCTCTGGTTTGGACAGCCCTTCCAAGTTACCCTGAACTGAGGCAAGGGGCCAGCCCTTTGCAGCTCCCACACTGAGCAGTCATTGGATGTGGACTGCCTCTAGGGAAGGGTCCTAGTCTTGGAGGAGGAGGCTCCCTTCAGCCGAGTGCAATTTTAGGGGGAGGGACTCTGCTGAGAGCCATCACCAGGAAACATTCCCAGCATCTAGAGAAATGGGTGCCCAATGCTGAAGAGCCGGTTTGGGAGAAGCACCAGAAAGAAGAGTGCCCACGTGGGAGGCAGCGTAGTGAGAGGACTCAGAGTAACACTCCTGAATGTGAGGCCATGGGCTTCATATTCTATTTACCCTGGTACCAGCGGCCAGTGCAGCCTGAATGCACGGATGTCAGGAAAGGAGGTGGGCACTACTGCAGACAGGGTGAGGCCATGCTGCAGTCTGGAGCCCTTTGTGCTGAAATGATGGGCAAAGGAAAGACACTATCCTTTACTGAGCACCTACTATTTGCTAGTTCCTTGCTAGGTTCTTTCTAGCACACAAGGGATTCTACGAGTATCACATGATGAGAATGAAGAGTCTCTGTAATTAATAATCTATAATCAAGAAAAAAAGGTACAAGGAACATAAATACTGGTTCTTGGGGCTCCGGTCCAAGAAAAATCTTTCCAAATTTGGATTACAGAAACCATACCAATAGAAAAGGAAAGAGGGACACAAGGCTTATACTAAAACAATTCAAAGACAAGAAAAAGAGTAGTTGTTCAAAAGTGAGCCCCAGGGATGAATAAAATTGTGTTTCTAAAAGTGTGTCGGGGAAATCAATTCCCAAGAAGAGGTAGGAAATTAAGGGAAAGTTTTAAAAAGTGTAATCACAGAATTAGCCTAGTTTTTGAAGGTTTCTTTTTAAAGTAGAATCACAAGGAAATCCAGAAAATTAGATAAAAAGAAGGATGGGGAAGAACAATGAGAAAAATATGGTGGGATGTGACCAATATGTAATAGCTTCTAAGAGGGAAAGATGTGAGAAACAGAGTCCTCTCATTTCCCTCCACTGTTTACCTTTTTTTTTTTTTTGCCTTACAGGAGTAATTAACCTGAGCTGAAGATACCCTGAAATTGAATACAAAATTGTGTGTGTGTGCACATGTCTACATTTTTTTGAGGAGAGATTCCATGGATTTCAGCAGACTTAAAAGTGACCATAATTTCCAAAATATTTAAGAACCAGTGTCCTAGCCCAAATAGTCACTCTAGTGGGCAAACAGTTGCAACAGGAAGAGAAAACAGGTTAGGAAATACCTTTCTTTCCTTTTTTAGTAGATTTCTCATTTCATGATTCAAAATTAGAAATAAAGAGTATCTAGTGAAAGGTTTCCCTCCTTCCCATGCCCACGTCTACCTAATATTCCTCCACATGGCAAATAATGTTTTTTGTGTGTGTGCAGCTCCCAAATGTATTCTGTCTATATTTGTGTGTATGTGTGTGTGTGTATTCTATATGCATATATTATTATATGGGCAAATTTATAATATACACAATCATATGTGTATAGTATATGGGCATATATACGTATGTATAATATATATCATATTACATATATATATTTGTGTATTCATTTAATGTAGGTATGTTTTTACCCAAAGAGTAGGGTAGTATAGACACTATCCTCTACTTTCTTTCTTTCACTTAATATATTTCTGTCTGGACATAAAGATCTTTCTCATTATTTCTTAAGGCTCTTAGTATTACTATTAATGGATGAATCATAATTTATTTAACCAGCCTCAATGATGGACATCTTGGTTATATAAAAATAGTTTACTGTTATGGCAACTGCAATAAGTAAGCTTGACAATGCATAAATTTGTACATGTAAAGACATCTGTAAGATAAATTCCTATAAATTGAATTTCTAGGCAAAATGCTAAGTGATTTGCAATTTTGATAAATATTGCCAAATTGTTCTTTGAGCTTGTACCCATCTGACCTCCCTACAGCAGTTATATGAGAGTGCCCGTTTCCTCACACTCTTGCCAACAGAGTGTATTAACATACTCTTTATCTTTTCCAGGATAATAACTCAGAAAAGTGTCTTAATGAAATTTTATTCACATTTCTCTTATTTCGAGAAAAGTAGCACCTTTTCATATCAGTACCATTTGTATTTTTTCTGTGAACCATTTATTTATATGCTTTTTCCATTTTTCTATTGATTTGTAGGAAATCTTTATATATTAAGTTAATCATCTCTTTGAGACGTGCATCAGAATGGTTTAAGTGACTGTCAGATGAATAAAAAAGAAAAAGAAGCTCAACTGTAAATATGTTCCAAGAAAAGTGGAAATACACACAAAAAGCAGGAAGAATTAGAAGGGATTAGGATAACTAGGCTGAAAGGGAGGAAAGGCAAAGGATTCCTGAGAGTTAAAAATTAAAACTTGGAAGAGAGAGAGATCTATAGAATAGGAAACAAGGGATATGTATTAGTTAAGACAGGCTAAACAGCTGTAACAAATATACCCTAAAATGCAATAAATCAAATATGGTAGCAATTTATTTGTTGCCCAGTAACTCTCTGGGGCAGGTGGCTCTCCTCAATATGGTGATTCTACGGCACATATCCACCCGCTAGGGTCTTGTCTCCCCTTATGGTTTGTATCCACTTGTGGAAAGAAGAAAAAGTATAAAGCAGGTACATGCACTTCTTAAAAGCATTGACCTCCACATCACCTCCATGCACATTCCATTGGTTAGAAGTAGTCACAGTCCATACCTAGCTGGGACATAAAGAGCCTGGCTGGGTAGCCACTTCCTAGCTACAACTCTATTACTATGGAAGTGGGGAACAAATTTTCAGTCAGTTAGCCATCTCCACTACAACTGGTAAGAGACACAAGGGGATAGACCTGGTACCCACAACTATGAGAAATGGGGACAAAAGGCATTTATAGTGAGCAGAGGACCTTACCTGGCTTAGCATCCCAAGATCTCAGATGCTCGTGGCCTGCCCTGCTGTCTGCTCTTTTCCCTATTATAGCCTCAGTGTCTGGAACAGTACCTGGCACATTGCAGGTGCTCAGTAAAGATCTGTTGAATAAATATTTCATACCAAAGAGGAACAGAAGCTGAGGCTAGAGGGTGGGCAGTTGCCCTTGCAGGGAGTGTCAGAAAGCAGCTCACAGAAGCTCAAGCCCCGCCTTGTTTGTCCAAGCGCCTCCATAGTCTTGGCCCCGGGATCTTCTTGCTTCACTTGGGGGACTTCTGAGCATCTGAGCCCAGGCTCCATATTTCCAAAGAAGCTCAAAGTAGTTTGTTATCAACTCTCAAACTTCTAAGGGCTTCTCTCTAAAAGTCTTAGTTTTTGGTATGAATGAGAAATATTTTAGTATGAACAAGAACAAAAATAATAATATTTGATTATTTTTTACTTTCCACATGGTCAGCTACTCCTCCCAAATTCTTGCTCCTCCTCCTATTCCTAACCCTCAAAAACACAAGACACGACAGAGAATGAGACTGGGGAGTTGTCGTTCCAGTCCCTTCCCTCAAAACACTTGGGTCCCCATTAAACAGCATTATAAACTGGGGTGACTTTTTAAGCAGTAATCGGGTTCAGTTTGATGCACTCATAAATATTTCAGCCTCAGGACCTACAATTGCAGGCTTAGATTCAGAACATTTGTAACGACCCCACTAGCTATAGGCACAGTCCTTGACGTGCTGATGTGTTCCAATGCCATGGCTGCCAACGGAGGGTGTTGCTCTCTTGTCAGGAGATCTGCCTCTGAATTTTTAATTTTTTAATTTAAAATGATATGTTTTACACAAAGGAAGTCATTAAAGCTGTATGAAGCAAAACAAAACAAGCCCAGGCATAGCTTGCTGTGGCAGAATTGACGTATGTGGTAATTATGTCAGGGTTTCTGCAGGGGAGGAACAGAAAAAGACATAATCTTGGCTTCTGCTCACTGCCCTCTTGATTTGGGACAGGAAAAGCTTGGGAACCACCAAGTATTGATGCTGACCAGGTGGCCCTGGTGGGGACAGGCCAGCAGATAGTGGGAAGAGAGCAACAGACATTTCAAAGCACGCCCTGGGTCCAAAAGTGTGTTGGGTTTCTGACATGTATTATCTTATTTAACCACTAAAACACACCTGGGAGGCCCTCTCCCCATTTCACAGGCAAGAAAGTAAATGTACCTGGTATGAATGTCTCTACAAAATATGGATATAAAACAGGTCCAAAGTCCCTTCTCAAAATCCCTTCAAACCAGCTGAATTCAGAATGTTTCAGATTTGGAAAAGGTAATGTGAGGCAGCGAACGTAGACTCTGTGACACACCATCAGGGGCTGAGGTGGAACCCCGTCATCTAACAGGAATATTTCTGCCACGAAACATAGGAATAGTCTCACTGAGAGAGATCAATGGAGATTATAAATATCCTTATCTCACTTCCGGTCAAGTTTTGCCAGTTAACGAGACTGCGTCAAACTTGGGGAAAAAAACTTCCTGATTTCAGAGCATTCTTGAATTTGGAATCATCAGTTGGAAATGATGGACCTTATTTATTTTCTTTCCTATGTCATTTCCCACCTGCCTTCCTTCTTTCATTTCTTCCTCCCTCTCTTCCTTCCCTCTGTCCTTTAGTCCATACATCTTTTAATTACTAGAGTGTGTTCTGTGAGATGATAATAAGTATTACGTCTATCAACAATCACCGTCCCTCCTATCCCAAATGAACAAAGTAACAAACAAAAAGATTCCACAATCAAATGATTTGGGAAATTTTGGATAAAGATGTTTCTTTACTGCATCAATTATAGGAAATCTCAATATTATAAAATGCCATGTAAATTTCCAAAAACGGAGATATGGTGTGCATTTGACCATCAACAACCATGGTGGGCTTCTAAAGAGTGTGCCCCTCTCAGATGATCGATGGTGTGAGTTCCGTACACGCCTGCTCCTTCCTCATCCCTCTCCATCTCCTGAACTTCAGGGTGGTCCCATGCATTAGCTTGGGAAAAATTACCTGAGACTTCTAAGGATCTCTGTTGTAATGCTGAAAACTAATCCTTAAGTTTGTCCATAAAGATCCCATACTTTAAGGAACTTTTTGTGATAATATTATAATTTTTTTTTTTTTTTGCTGAGGAAGATTCGCCGTGAGCTAACATCTGTGCCAATCTTCCTCTATTTTGTATGTGGGTCACTGCCACAGCATGGCCACCGATGAGTGGTGTAGGTCCACACCTGGGAACTGAACCCAGGTCACCAAAAGGGAGCACACTGAACTTAATCACTAGGCCACAGGGCCAGCCCCCTAAATTTCTTAATAATATATAATAAAGTAGAAGTCCTTTATTAAGATAAAAACTGATTTTGTCTACTTATTTTCTACATTTTATGCATCACAAATGACTCAATGATTTTTAAAAATGGTATGTCACATTTCCATAAGCAATTTATCAGCAGGTTTGGGGAGACGAGATGTTCTAATGTAGATTCTAGTGGAAAGTACAGATTCACTCAAGGCTTTGGTAAGTAATGTGTTTAAATCAACAATGCTGGTGCTTGTTACCAATGGTGAGGGCCCCATTTGGGGAACAGCAGCATATGTGAGGAACACAGACACACACAGCCCAGGGAAATGCTTCATAAACACAGCCAAAGTAAATTATCAAGAAATGTGGAAAACAAAATGTTTTCTTGGTTGGCTTTTTAAAATTTAGAAATGGGCATAAAAAATAAAATATATAGCCTACCATGAAAATTCTGACAATAGAAAAAAGAATAAACAAGAAAATAAAATCTCTGCTAATTCCACCATCTTGTGTGTGTTTGTGTGTATGTGTATATATACTTTATATATGTGTGTATATTATACATATTTTAGGTATATATATATAAAGGTATATATTTCTGCAATAATATAGTTTTATTATTTTTATTTGTTAATATTAAATATAGGATGAATATTATATAATATAATAAACTAATATGATATATTAATAATTATATAATAGAATATTATATTAATAAGTATACATTTTAATAATGGGATCATGATCATAATGGTAGTTACTACTAATTGGGCTCCTACTATGAGACAAATTTACACATAAAATTAATAAGCTGTTTACCTAATTACCTCATTTAATTCTGATGAATTTCAGGCAGGTGCTATGATGAATCTCCATTTTCCAGATGAGAAAACTGAGAGATCAGAAAGGTACAGTGCCTTTCCCAAGGTCACACAGCAGGTTGGTGGTGGAAAATACTATTCAAACTCAGTCTGGCTCTGCAGCCTGCACATTGCATCACTGGGCTATTCACACTTTCCTATACCCCGCTTTTTTCATTTAATTTATCACATTTATATTTCTATGTCAATAAATATAGACTGCATTCTCATTTTTTAATGGCTGCATTGCATTTCACTATAGTAGAAGCACCATAATTTATTAAGCTATTCCTCTATTTACAGGCATCATTGCAGCTCTGTCCTGGTATTTTTGTTGTTACAGAACTACAATAAGTGTTCCTGTACATTGTTGTGCATTTGTCTGATAATTTTTGTAGAATTCTAAACATATGTGTCAGGTGTCTATTGCTATGTAACAAACCATCCTAAAACATAATAACTTATAACAGCAACAATTTATTACTCCTCACAACTGTGTGGGCTGGTGGGCTCAGCTGGGCACTTCTGCTCCATGAGGTGTTGGCTGGGAGCGCTCACACGGCTGCAGTCATCTGGAGGGTTGGCTGGAGCCAGGACATCTAAGGTGGTATCCCTCCCATGTCTCAGGGCCAGAGCTTGTCTGTCAGCCAGAGCCTCTGTCTCCAAGTGGTCCCTCCAGTTGTACAGCCAGACTTCTTTACCCAGTGGCTCAGGGTTCCCAGGTGGCAAAAATGGAAACTGCCAGACTCCTTAGGTCCTAGCTTCTGAAGTTGTCTACTTCACTTCTGCTACATCCTATTGGTCAAAGCAAGTCTCCAGGTGAGCCCAAATATCTGATGGGAGAATAGCAAATCACACTGCAATGGGGCATGTGGGATGAGAGGAATTGTTCTTTACAAATAATCTATGGATAAGTTAAAGCATGTGAAAATTATTAAGGCTTTTGACAAATTCTTGCCCCAGAAAGAGAACACCAGTAACATCCCTACAGCAAAGATTCAGAGTCTCTGTTCCTCCACGTAGGGTACCAGAAACCTTTTCAAACCTTAATCCGTCCGAGGTCTCTCAAATGATAGCCCAGTGATGACTTAATTTGAATTTGTAATTTCTAGTATTGGCCACTTAAATCTCCTTTGTTGGAGTTAATTGTGTGTAATATTCTTTGTCATTGTAAAAATCCAAGTTATAAAAAGCCGTTTAAAAATGGATTGTGTCCCTTTTATTAATTTTATTTATTTATTTATTTATTTATTTATTTATTTTTTTGGTGGGGAAGAGCAGCCCTGAGCTAACATCTGTTGCCAATCTTCCCCTTTTTGCTGAGGAAGACTGGCCCTGAGCTAACATCCGTGCCCATCTTCCTCCACTTTATATGGGACGCCGCCACAGCATGGCTGACAGGCAGTGCGCGTCCGCGGGCGCCTGGGATCCGAACTCGCGAACCCCGGGCTGCCAAGCGCGGACTAAACCGCTGCGCCACCGGGCGGCCCCCCTTTTATTAATTTTAAAGAGCTCTTTACATATGTCATGAATTCTTTGTCACATATGTTGCAAACTTTTTCCCCAGTTTTTATGTTGTTTCTGATGCAAACACCATGTGACCCTTTCATACCAACATCCCCGCCACATTCAGGCCCAGCTGGTCTAGACTGTCCTGTGCACCCCATATTCTCAAGCACCTCCCCAGAGTGAGTTCCTGGACTGTCTAAAAGGCTAGCTTAGGAAGCTTGCTCAGGGGAGTGTGCTGGCTGACTTGGCTCACTGTGGGCTGTGTTTTTGGAATCAAAAGTTCCCACCAATCATGTTGGATACTTTTATAGTTCAGACTGGATCTGGGAAAAAGAATAGAAAGCTTAGGGCATCTCAGCAGAGTTATCACAGCAAATCAAGATTTCTCATCGTCTGGTGGGGAACTGAGTTCAGCTTGTTGCCGAGTCCCTGGAATGAAATGATACCATTACTGTTTTCATGCTTGCAGAGACACCTGGAGACCATCGGCTTCTCCTCCCCAGCATCAGAGCCCTGCCCGGGGCACCTCAGAAGAACATCAGTTGGCCTGCAGAACAAGTCAGGCCTCTTAGCATTTTTCCAGGTTTGGCGCAGACTGAGCGGCCGCTTGGTGGACCTGGAAGCCCTGAATGGAGAGTCAGACCCTGTGATGGGTTTTGATGGTGAGGTTCCAGTCTCCAGTTATTAATCAAATACTAACCTAGGTGTTGCTGTGAAAGTATTTTGCTGACATAATTAAAACCCCTACTCAGTTGACTTTAAGTAAGGGAGGTTGTCTTGGATAATTTGGGTGGGCATGACTGAATCCATCGGAAGACCTTAAAAGCAGGACTGAGATTTTCAAGAAAGAGAGAGAGGAAATTCCACCTGTGGACGACAGCTTCTGTCCATGCCTGTGGAACTGCGCTCTATGCACAGTCTTCCCTTCATTAATGCTGCCCTGGGGACCTCAGACTTGCTTATCCAGACCATAACTGCATAAGCATCCTTTTTGGGTGAGGATCTGAGCTCACTGAAACCACCATGACCAGAATGCCTTAGCTAGTCCTGTGCTTCGGGACTCCAGGCCTGGGTTTTCAATTTTGTCCCTGGATGAAACAGTGGAGGGAAGGGGTAGAAAGGAGAGAAGAAGTGTGAGGAAGAGGCTTCAGGGCTGGGCCAAACCTGAGCCTGCTGAGGACAGAAGAGAAGGAGAAGGAAGGACTGATGGACTCACTACAGTGTCTGATGGTGGGTCATACAAGATGGGATGGTCGAGTGTCTAAGGTGAACTGGGGCCATGGGAAGACTTTGCACTAAGGCAGTCCAGTGCATCCCTTCCCTCACCCCACATCTGATTTGTTGTTTGTAAAGCTAGGCCACTTCTGCCTGAGATCCCACACATATCTCTGGCTGAGAATCCACCCCCCCAGCCTTCTGCCAAACCACGCCCTCCACTCCCTCCAAAATCTGATTTCATGCTCCAGTGTACCAGGACGGTCCCCCAAGTTGGGGCCGTCTGGCTGCAGTTTGCCGTTTCTAGACTTCCTAGAAACCCAACTGTCTCCCTTCTTCCATGTCCCACAGACACACACAGGCGTCCACTGCATCTGGAATGTCTGTGAGCCTCTGGTTATAAACCTTCCCTTTACTATCTGCTCGGGCCTTTTACTAAAACAAGAAACAACAGGTTTAGAAGCCTGGAAGCAGCTCTGCACCTTTGGGGTTTTGGGGTTTGGGGGTAGCACCTCCAGTTTGCTCATCCTGAAGCAAGGAAGATCGATCAACCCAAACACCTGACTTTTTCTTTCCGCCCAAATACTAAAAGGCCCAAGGATTTAGGCCAGAACACAGTTTTAGAAGGCAGTGATCTTTTTCATCAGCTTTGTTTTGGAATCACATTTGACGCCCATCCCTCAAATCTTGTTGATCCCACCTCTGTGGACACCCACTCTGTCTTCTATCCCACAGAGGCTGCCCCCGCGGAGGCTGCCATCACCTGTGCTGCCCTAACGTGTCTCACTTCTTCCACTTCGGCCCCCCAGTCCATTTCCTAGCAGCAGCCTGAGGGGTCTTTTTAGAATGTTAGTCATCACTAATCCCAAGCTCCCAACACACACACCAGTTCAACTTCATAACCACGGAACATGCTGGGCACTGAACTAGGGGAACCAACAGTGAACAGAAGGATGTGACCCTCCCAGAACTCACCATGTAGGAGGGAGTCAGACAGGGAACCTGAAGCCTTCCAGACAGTTGTTAAATGCCCTATATTTCCTACTGAACTTGGGATGAAGTCTAACGCCTCACTGGGGGCTTTTCTAATGTGGCCCTAGCAGCCTCAGCGTTTGCCCTACCCCTCCGTGAAGACTCACCATGCTGGGTTCCTGTGGGCCCCTAACACACTGAGGTCACCCTCGTCTTCCACTCCTGCATGCATGCGGCTCCATATGCCTGGAGAGCCCCTCTGCCACTTTCCTGGTGAATTACTGGTGTTTCCAGGTGAGTTCTGATATCCTGCCTCTGGAAGTCTTCCTAGAGACTTATAGGGCTGAGAAGAAACCCCTCTGGGTCCCTTTTCCTGTAAGAACCATGCTGAGCTAATCTGGGCCAATGGTCTTTTTAGCCACAAGATGGTGGAAACACTTTAGTAGGGATGGAGCTGGGGAGGCAACAGGAAGGGAGGGGAAAGATGGAGAGGAGAAAGGGAAGAAGGAAGAGAGAGAGGGAAGGGAGTGTGGTGGGAGAGGGAAGAGGGCTCCATAGCTGGCTCAGTCAATGAACCACCATCCCTATTACCTATTCCACAACTTTTATTGAGCACCTGCTGTATGTGGAAAGAGCCATGGAATAGTCCCTACCAAGTGGGAGGAGACAGATTTGCAAACAAACCCATGTCCCCATCCCAGTCAGGCCCTGGGGCCGAAGCTCACAACTGGATTTTGGAGGCTGAAGTTCTGTTTTTACTCCCCTCCAGGACTGTTAGCTGTCTGATACAAAGGAAAAAGGCATGGTATGGAATACAGTCAGTCAGTCAATACCCTTTACTGACTAAATTACTGAATATATACGAAGCATAACTTATATACAGTAAAATTCACCCTTTGCAATGTACAGTTCTATGAGTTTCAACAAACACATACAGTGTGTAACCACCCCCACAGTCAAGATACAGAACAGTCCCCTCACCCCAAAACATTCCCCTGAGCTGCCCCCTACATGGTCATCCCCTCCCCCACCTCACCCCAGCCCCTGGCAACCACAGATCTGTTTCCATTCCCTGTGGTTTTGCCTTTTTAAGATTGTCATAAAAAAGGAATCTTACAGTAATTATATTAAAGAATCAGTATTGATTTATTGCTTGACCTAGTTCTATAATACTGGTTTCTTACTTTCTTTTGCTGCATTTTTTTTGATCACCTCTGCATCCGACAATGATATAACATCATCTTTAGAGAGAATAGTAAGATAGGCTTTCCTTGGTGTCACAACTTGTTGCTGGCAATGCCACACCTTGTGGGCAGTGCTTCTTGCCTAAGGGCAGGTCCTGGGAGAGCACGAGCTCTTTGATCTCCCTAGCACCAGCCCCTGGGGCCTTGGCCTTGGCAGCGGTGGTCCAGCTCAGTTAGATCCACCCCCTCTCCCACCCCCACCACTCTGCAGCTGCTCTGGGTGATGGAAGCAGACTGCAGGCCCCACCGCAGTGCTGGTAGGACCACCAGGTTTGGGGGATGATCCTCAAGTTGGGGCAGAGCTCTCCCACCCCCAACCCCTCCCGTGAATGGCAGGGCTGCTGTTTCCTCCTTAGGTCTTTGCAGGAGAATCCAGGGACCTTGGAAGGAGCCTATGCATGTGAGATGCTTAAGCTTAAACAACTTCACAGTAAGTCTGTCTCTGCCTTTGAATTTCCCTCAGGAAAGCAGGGGATTTTCAGGAAAGAGCAATCCACTCCCCCCCCCAAACTCCTCGACACTGGGATGCAAAGATGGTGCATGAGGCCATTCAGTGTGTGCCCTCCAGGCCTTCTGAGACAGCTCTTCCAGCTCACAGAAAAAGGAAAAGGGGCACAACTCAAATTAGTAGATTCTGAACTAGAGATTGTTGTTACAAGGGTGTTGGAGGAGGAAGATGAACCTAAGTGCTTGAACAAATTTTCTGAATTATCTGTATTTTGCCATTTCCTCTTTACCAAGTGGATGATGGCTAATTATAGAGATGGCTTAAAACATGTTTTATCTATTCGGACTTCCTCTTCTGAAAAATCTCACTTTTAATTGAGTTCCCGTGAATTCGTAGGTCTGGTTTTAGCTTGTCTCCACTGATAAGCCCTGTGACAGCATATTTCTCAGATGGCAAACAGAGACTGTCACAGCTCACACTCCTGGCACCTTCAAAAGATGAAGCTCTCTTTGTGATCAGATGTACTCTCAACCACTTGTCACCCCCTATGCCGATGAGCTGATCGTCTGTCATTGATACCAGCAAATTTAATGAAAATAAATGAAGTTCTTTGAGCTTCCTGGACAGCATCCATTTTAAGAGGAAGATAGAGAAACACCAGCCCAGCCATTGTGGGCTGGCTGGAGGGGTGAGATATGAAAGCAAGCAAGTATTAAAGTTTCATTTCACTTCTTGAGGATTTTATTATGGTATTTACGTATTTTTGAGCCCCAGAGCCAGAAGGCTTTTTCTATACCATCAGAGTTACTTCTTGTGACCCTGGAATCTTTGACTAGTTCTCTTCCAGAACTCCTTTCCTACATAACTCCTCCACTACCCAACCCCGCCCACTCCCCTTAGATCTACCTCCTGGTGTAGGTAAACCTCAGATGGGAAGACCACTCTTGAAATCTATGGCTTAGCAGAACTGGCCTCCCCATGAGAAAAGCAGTCATGCGGAGAGGCCAAGCAGAGACTGGGAAAAACAAGACCAAGACTACACTACCCAGGTCTTTGCTCACGGGATGTTAAATGTCTTCAGGAAATAGCTCTTCCCAAGTTCTGAAGTTCACAACAGCCAGGAAAGCAGCCGTCTCAGGTCTCTGAAGGTCAATGTCATGGCTTAGTGCCAGGAATGTTATGGCTGATCGTGCCTCTTGTGGGGATAAACAGAGAAGTCGTTTCTCAGGTGAGTAGCACTTCAGATTGCTCAGGCAGAAGAGATGAAGCTACCTACCTTGAATGGAGAGTCCACGGGGAATAGAAGCAATTCCGATACAGATTAGTGAGGGCACTATTGCCAGCTGCAAACAGACCACAAATAACCACTGCATTTAATCCACAACATGGAAACTCTCAGTCCCCAAGCCATTGACCATAAAGCTTACTCCCCTACCAGGTGCTCTAGAAACATACTCCTCTATGACTGTAGGACCTACACAGACTGTAGCTCGGCCTTACATAGCCATAGAATTAGAGAAAATCCTCCCAAATCCATTTTCTTAGTTACCAAGGCAACTTTCATGGTCATGTAAGGGAAGAACCAAAAACCAACTATCGTTTTGGTCCAGGGATGGGTGTCCGAGGATGTTTTGGTTCCTTACCTTTTAATTCTTGCCTTTTAAAGCAGTCTTTGAACAATTCTTTCCATTTCAAAACTCCAGGAGAGGCATTTCCTGCGTGATGAGCATTGCACTGTGCAGGTACCACATGGCCATGGCTGCTTCAAGAGAGAAAAGTGTCCAGTCTCTTAGGCCACCTGATAAAGGTTTGAAACAAATTTTACCTTTATAAGTAAGCTCCCAGAGAGCAGAGGCCATGCTGATTAACTCCCAGGTTAGAATGTTCCTTGCCCAGCAATTGGCATAGACAGCAACTCAAGGATGCCCAGTGATGGGTTGTGGTGGGGGATTGGGGGACATCAATTCCAGGTTGTTCTCCCAGAATCGACTGATAGCTGATGAGTGTTAGGTTCAGGCTTCAACTGGAGCAAAAGCTCAGGGGCCAGTTAGTGAGCACTTGTCTCCCAGCTCCAAGCCTATCCTTCTCTACTCCACTCTGGGATGCTGGGGCTGGGGCTCTGCAAAACTTATTTCTGCTTTGTCAGCTGTTCCCGGTTAGGCTCTGCCAAGACAGGGCACTGGGGGGAGATCACAAGGCTGGAGGAGAGAGAAGGGACTTGCTCCTTTTGCTTTCCGTTCCTATGAGCATCATCCCAGCAACACTTCCTGTCTGCTTCCTGTTGCTGATTAGATTACTTCCTGTTCTTGTCAGCATTACCTCAGCCTCACTCTGGGCCCCCAGCAGCAGCAGCTGAATCCAGTTGGCAGTTTTCCCAGCATTTGCCAACAAGCCTCACTGTGGCCTGACCTCAGAGATGCCAGCACCCCCTCCTCAGAGGCCAGGACCCCAGCCCACAGCACCTTGCTTTCAGCTCAGAAACCAGCACCAGCACTGGTGCCCCCTCCTCTCTGGGGGTCAGAGTTTCAGCTCTGTGGGGCCGTTCCTCTACACTTCCAAATTTTAATAATTCCAACCTCCTTCTCACGTTCCCCCGGCCGTCAGGGTGGCAGCTGCTTCCTGTGGTGACTACCTCCTGATACGTTTGAGTTCTCGTTTTTATCTTTTCAGTTCACTGTAATTACTTGAAATTCTCTACGAAAATAACTGGTGAGAGCTCCATCTCTTCAAGCACCCATGACTGATGCATTTTCCTCTAATCTGGGCAGCGGCAGGGGGCCTGGAGTTAACACAGGACACTGAGACTCAGGTCCCAGTTAGCTCTGTGACTTGGGTAGGCCACAACCCCCTGCAAGCTGCCTTACCTTTAGTAAAATCAAGAGATGGATTTCAATCAGAGATTGCAAACGGTACGCGCGGGCGGAGTACAGCCTCTAGAGGTGAGCGGCTCGCCTGGTGCCTGTGCGTGCGCTTCCGCAACACGGTCTGAACTTCCGTCGGTGGAGCGTGTCCTCTCCATTCACGTCTGAATTGTCTGTCTACCTCCTGCATGGATCCTGGATCCAGATTGTTTCCAAGCCTCCTTCCAGCTCTGACATCCCTTTGTCTCCAGCCAGGCGCGATGCTGTCCTGCTCATGACCTGAGGTTTTGCTGGGAGCTTGGAGAATGTCCCACAATGAGGTACAACTGATGGAATTTCTGCCCAGCCACAGGCACAGGAAAAAATGCAAGAAATAACTGGCCCCTCTATTCCAGCCACTGTGAGCAACACAGATGCCCTGTAGGTCTTAAAAGCATGCTAAAGTTGTGTTCTTTGGGGTCCACGTGGATTGTAAGCCATTCCTCATCCACAATGATGCTGCCTTACTGGCAGGTTTGCTGGAACGGATGGAGACTGCTTCTATGCTTTGAATGTTTTGCCTGGCTCAAAGATGCAACAAGAGTTTGGCCACTGGTGGCAAAATGTTTATGGTTTTCTGGGAAACTCACAGGGCTCCTGCCAACCCCAAAGGTCTCTGAGACTCTCAGGTAGTAGCTCTGCACAGCTCATTGAGGTCACAGCCACATGTGTGAGGAGGTGGCACGCCGAGATGGCATGGCACTCGGTAGAAGCAGCAGGAAGCCAACTTACCTGATGTTGAAAAGAAGCCTCATGTGCAGCTAGAAGGCCCTAAACGGCCTGCCTCCTCTTTCCTCTGGCTTTCAACCTCAACAGATTTGTCGCTGGACAGAGGTTACTAGGGAGACTGCCTCCGAAGTGTCCCCACCTCCACCTCCACCAAAATTAACTCTTGGTTCCCCACACACTTATCCTTTCTGACTTTGACAAAGGAGGCCTTTGAGCCAGAACAGCTGAGGGGTATTGGCCCCTTAAAGAGAAGGCATGTGTGCCTGGCCATTTGAGATACACGGGGGCCACTATGCAGCTAGGGCTCCCTTGTCAGGCTGAGCACAACCCATTACCCTCCACTCCTGCTGCACCGTCTCCTCACCTGCGATGTGTCCTGGGCCCTGTGGCCTTTTGCTTTTGTGGGAAGTATCACTGACTCAGCCATAGCCAATGGCAGTCTGTCCCCTATTGCTGATGCTGGTGTTGGTGGGGGCCAAGGAGGACCCTTTCTGCTTTCACCCAGTGGAGAAGCTAGCCCACTAAATGGCCTAGTGAAGTAATGCATGAAGAGCAATAGTTATTTTGAATGACGGCACTGAATTCATACAAACTGGACCTCGCTGAAATTTTTTGGAGGCCCCAGGTTATCAGTCTACAAGCCACCTAATAGATAGAAACTGACCTGCTTCACTGAACCACATTCTCAGTCAGGTGAGAGGCTTCTGTTTTCTATTCTAGCGAAGGGGCTTCTCTGTACATCCAAGGGTTATAGGCTCTCTGTTTAATTTTCTTTTTTCTTATGGAGGAGGCTGGGATGATTACATTGAGGCCCAGAAGGTAGAGAGATGACTTGAAGTCAGGGTGGGGCTGCAGGTCCCGGCATCCCCAGGCTTAAGGAGGACAGAGTGGTCCTGTGAAGTTGCTGGCCTGAGTTATAAACTGAGCCCCACAACCAGCACGTAGCTTTGTGACAGCTGCGCCTGCGTGGGGCTCCCTGCACTTCCGTTTACAAAGCAAGGATTAGGTAGGAGCTCAAAGACAGGACATGAACTATCTGTGGGCTGCTGGCCACTGAGGGACGAGGTTTAGACACATGCCAGCCAGGCATCTGAGGGTCTGGGGAGACCATGTTTCTCGATGGTCTCAGAACCCCAAACCAACCAAAGGCCAAAGTACAGGAGGACAGCCAGCCTCTGGATGGCACAGGACAGGACTCTCGGCTCTGAACTTTCCCATGGTTGTTTATGTGTATTTCATCACGAAGTTCTCTCAATTACATGTGATTTTAAAGGATGAGGCTTCGTTTCACAAGCTCTTATCTTCCTCCCCCGGGAGTATCCTTCTGACATAGTGGTAGCTGATGGGAAACATGATCCCATTTACAAAATTCTCGTCCTCACCTTTCAGGTGCCCTTTCACCTGGCCACTGTCTCTCTCTCCAGTCTGTCACTCTCTCTGACGTTCTCTTCATGTTAAAGCCACGATGAGCCTTCCTCCCCAACCCCGCACACTCTTTCTTCAATCTGGGGCACTCTCTATGCCTCCTCGGCACTCACTGCTCCTCATCACTTAGGTCTTCGCTCAAATATCACTTGCTGGGGAAAACCTCAGAGCCTCCCAGATTAGATCCTTTCTCCAGTAAATTCTCTCCTGCACCCTCTACTCTTCCCTTGTAACAATTATCACAATTTGCAGTCACATAATTATGCAATTACTGGTCTGTCTCTGAGTGGAATGAGAGCTCTCTGAGGACAGGCCCTCAGCCACACTGCCCAGCACTGTGTGGGGTGCCTGGTCCCATGATGGGACATAGAAGATGCTCATGAGTATGTGATGAATGACTGAATGGTGGTGTGGGGTGGGGTACCGCTGATGAGCAGGACAGTTCTCTACCAACCAGGAAGAACACAGTCAGTTCGCTCTACACTCTCTGTGCCATGCTGTCTGAGGCTAGGACCCTGGCACTTAGCATGTGGCCAGTGGAGTCACAAGAATGGCCAGAGCTTGGTCCTATCCTCCCTTCACCATCCCCACTGTAGAAGGGGGCTGGGGCAGTGGCCAGGACATGAGTCTGTATAGGTGGCTTCAAGCATCATTCCTACCTTATGAACTTTCTGAAGCTCATCTCACTGTGCTTGTCCCTCCCTCTCCCAGCCCCCAGCGGGTAGAGAGCAAGAGAGGGGCCAGCGGGGTGTGAAAGGCAGGGAGAAGAATGGCTTACACTGGGTGCTAATGAGGCGGGCAGGCCTCATGCTGGGGACCGGGCGGTGGTGTTTGCAGTAGGGGCCAGACCAGCTGGCACCAGTTTTCTGGTCAGACTTGTACACATGGGCAACACGTCCAACAGATAGGGAGCCCAGTGGACTGCAAGCTCTTCAGAGGAGGAGTCATCTGAGAACACTCCATGCTCCAGACCCCGATGGGAGTGCTGCCCTCTCTGGTCACGAGGTCTTTACTAAAAAAAAGTCTATACGTGTGTACGCTGAGGCGGCTGCCCTGTATCAAAAGGCATGGAAAATCCTCTACAAATGTAAACACGACCCTCCCCATCCGCTTATAAAGGACAAATAGCCAGTATTTTAATGTTACTCTGCAACCAAAGGCTTGCACCCTCTGTGAATTGACTTGTATTACTTCCATTGAAATTAGGGCTTAAAACTCCATAAAGAAAAAAGAAGTCATTTACGACTGCCACACCCCCTCTCCTTTTCCACGGCTTCTAGCTTGTTTCCAGGAGAAAAGCCGACAGTTTCGAATGCACCCAAGTGCAACTGTTAACGAAGCTCTTCATCACAACTAGGCTCACGTCCACTGGCTCTCTCTGAAGCTGTTCCCGGCAGCTCTGAAGCAGCAGCTGCAGACTCCCTCCCTCCCTCCTCCACGTCCTTCCGTCCTTCCAGCCAGGCTGAGAAGAAGGAGCCTCAGGAATAGCAGACCCTTAGGCTGTTCTAAGTGAGAAGTTTTCAGGCACAACTTTCAAGTGCTACTGGAAAGATACAAACACTTCTGCAAACATTAACTGTGCATAAGGATTCGTGACACTTTGAGGAAAATAACTCTGCGTTCAATGATGTCTAACTATATTTTTCACATGTTTTTCTTCCAGATTTAAATTCTGGAGAAAGGTTTCTCTCTTTCTGGTGACCTGCTTTAATGGTACTGAACAGCTTTGTTGCTAACCCTCTGGGGCTTTTTGCGTTCTGCTGATGTACTTTCCTCTACGCATTTCCAGTTTTCTACCTAGTGTACCTCCCCACCTTCAAGTGCTTAAAAAGAGATGGCTTGTGCATCTTTTTGCAAAGACATCTATTTGTCTCTCTCTGAATGGGGAAGATTCTGCCTTTTCAGCAATTGAGGAGCAAAATCAAATTAATGGATCTCCAATTCTCACAGAAGAGTCAGTTTTTGGAGAGGTAACCCCTAGAAAAAAACTCATTATTGAATTTTCAAATAAAGGGGTGCCAAATGAGTATAGTAAAAGAAAGGACGTTTTGTATTTAGTCATTTTGCAAGAGATGCACAAAAGGGAGAACCTTCTAGAACGGCATGGGTTAACCTTAGTGCCTGAAATTACGCAGTGTAAGTGCACTCGAATGCAATTTGCAGGGCACAAGGATAAGCTCATATCCTTGAACCCCTTCAGTTCAGTCAACTGCCTTGTCTCTCCCACCATTTTAAAATGTAATGGGTGTCTACTGGGTTCGCAAATGAAGAAGCCTTCTGAAGGTAATAGCCTGGTCAATACCAACATCACCCCGATAACTCTCAGGTACCACCACAGGATCAATATGAAACATGATTCTTTAGATTTATAATAAGAAGTGGGTGGATTTGTTACAACTTGGAAATAACTCTGTATGTGCACAATTCAAACTTTGAGCAGCACAGAATTGTTATCCATGTAACATATTATCATTGGAAAAGCACTCTAAACAGGAGAAAAAGTCGATAGCCAGGTCCTCTTCTCACAGTGGAAAGAGCCTGCCATCAAAAGGAGCAATACAGAGGCTTAATTTGCCAAGAATGAGTTTCCTTCGATTAATGGCCTTTAATTAGTTTTCCTAAAACATAAATCACCTGTCATGATTTTTAACTGAAGCAGTTGATTCGGTCATGGAGTTATTTTACCTAAATTTCCTTACTCCTCTTATTCAGAATGAAAACAAAGATGACCTGTCCAATAACAAAGTCTGATCCGAACCACTCCTGCATGTGTCCGTAGGAATATGGGAGGACGAGGGCCTCACGAGGCAGAAATGTCCAACTCTGGACTCATGACACCTCGAGACATCATTTCAAGCATTTGTGAAAGAGTATATTTAAAAACCTCTTTCCAACACAACTGTTTGGGGAGCAGGACGTCTCTGAATATTCTCTCATGTCAGGCTTGAGTTATTACCCACATTCCTCTCAGGGGATGAGGCTTGCCCTGTGGTAGGCTCAGCAGGAGGAAGAACGAGGCAGGTCACGATACAACACTGCTGTCCACCTTTAAGAGCACGTTTGAGGAAATGGTGGGGCATGTATGGGATTGTGTGCTGGAGGAGACGTGTGCTGGATTGTGTGCTGGGAAAACAAATCTCATCTTTAAAAGTTGAACCCACTACACCAACGTGCCCCAGCTCTGAGGCTGGGGACCACAGCCTCACAGCAGCTACAATTCCAAGTTCACAAATGTTCTAAGCTGTGAAAGCTTCTGATTGCTTCTGCCCAGATTCCCAAGCATATGCTGTCTAGAGCACTGAGTGGGTAGATGGGGTCAAACTGAGCAGAACTAGTTCTTTCTGCATACAAGTGTAAAGAGAAGAGACCCTGGGGCCTGGGGACCCTGTTCATGAATCTTCAAAGCATCTCCATATTATGGGCCAAAGAATCTTCTAGAAGTCCATCATTAGGGAGCCAGTATGACTTGGTTACTCCCTATTCATGTGTCAAAATCAACTTTTTAACTCAGAAATAGCAAGGTCTGGGTGGGAGCCAGGCCGAAGGTTACCACACTATTTGTGATTATAAACAAGTTTGGTGCACATATTTTATTATATTATAGCAAGACCTAGGAGGACATGCTAAAACTACTCAAATAAAATTCTTTAGATTTGTCCAACTGACTAAAACACCATTTATAAGTTGCTGGCACCTCTACCTGAACTACCTGAAGGGGTCAGGTCAGCATCACTTTGTTGTTTGATGCACTTAAAAGGAATAAAATACACATTTGCTAATTTTCTTTTACTACTTTGAATTAGTCCAAATTAACGAAGCTTCAATTTTGTCATCCTGACTCTGTCATCTGTCTTACCTTCACTCCAGAAAGGGATTCCGTTATTTGTTTAGGTGACACTTTCCACTGCCTTTCAACACCTCCTCATATTTTGTTCAAATCAAGCTGCCTTTGAGTCCGCTTAGAAGTTTGTATTTCACATCCACACACCAGGGATTTAACTGGTCCAAGTGAAGCAGTTGTTCCTCTGCTTGTGACCACGGGCTAGAACGGAGCCTAGAGATCACCTGTGCAACAGCTTCGCTTTCAGGTGAGGAGACGAAGGCTCAGGGCAGTGAAGTGACTCACATGAGAGCCACCTTAGCCAGAGCCGGCTGGTGCCTACCTCCCAGCTCAACACTGATTACTTCAGACGGGGACTGGGTCCAAGGATCTTCTGAGTCCTGCACTTCTGATAAATGCACGTTTGATTATTCTTGCCAAGTTATTATTGCAGTGTGACTTCACTGAAACGCTTGCCTTGAACCTGGCCTCCGACAGGTCCAAAGGGCAGGAGATAGATTATCTGGTCAGTTGAAGAAAACCACTTAGTTTACTCAGCAAATGAGGGACAATCTCCTTCGACTCCTTTGAAATGAATGACCTACAGTTAATTATTATCTCCTGGCTTTTATCCTTTAATCTCTAGGTTTAAATTCTCTAGTAGGAATTGCCCCTGAACCTATGTCTGTAATCAGGACTGCAGACAAAAGCAGGTCTTTCTTAGCAATTTTTAAAGTCCTCATTTTTTTCACGCTAAACTATGATATCTAATTAGTGCAATAACAGTTTTTCCCCTTATTGGGACAACTGCATCTTTGAACATATTTTTTAGGTTGGAGAGTTCTGTTGTGCATGCATATTCTAGAAGACTGAATGCAAACATGTTTTGCTACTCACTCATTTATGACTTCAATCACTACTATAACTGCATCTTCTGCAACACAAATGCTAAATTATACATTGTGTATCTTTCCAAGCACATTAGATAAATTTTTAAACACACCAGTGGGAATGATCCCAAACTTGAAATAACTGAGCTACGGGGTAGATTCCATAACTTCATTTAATATTGATAGCAGCTCAATTTAAATTTTGAAAAAGCAAATACCTTTAATAAATTTGGTGTGAATGATTATATATTTTGATACAACTATTGTACCGGAGTGTGTACATGTATAAATCTATAGGCAGAATTATATACATTTCAATATATACCATATATATTTTTTCTACTCACATTTTTCTTAGTAAAACAAAGCGGTTTTACTGTACATAGATGTGCAGTGCTACATTAAGTCCTGAGTAATTTAAGGGATTATTAATAAAGTACTGTAAATTCTAGTCTTTTAGCCAAAGATCCAGTAGATTCTGTAACCAAAATGTGAACAAAATAATGTTTAAAAATATGCATTCAGCTATGCGCCCATTTTGTGCTTAGCAGAGAAAGTTGGAGAATGCACAGTAGCCATTTACACCTGGGAAAATTTTCTTGAATATTCAAGATTAAATAAGCATCCTATTTGTATGGATTTACAGAAGTTTTAAGTGATGTCACCTACATCCAATGTGTCAAGCATGGAAGACTCCAGTCATGATTGGACCGAAAATCCCTTTTGCAGAATATGAAATTCTGTGTAAACATCAGTGTTTAGGTATTATACAAAAGTTTTGACTCAAACAAAGGGAAAAAGAAAAAGTACAATGAAATAATTTAAAATGCTTTTCTTGGGATATAGCCAGCCACATGGAAGGAATATAAAAAATAGAGTACATTTTGGTGAAAGAGGAAACCAGATGAAAGTCACTGAAGGGAAGTCTGGTAAGCCACCCACTTTGGGAGGTTCCAGGTAGGCTTGGCTCAGACAGCCCAAGATAATCAAGCCACATCCATCATGCCACAGTGGATAGACTCCACTGTGCAATGAGAAGGAAGCCCTATGGGGAAAAGGCCACATTCAACCGCAATGGAACAGCAACAGCTGCCCGTCAGGGTGACCATCAGCAAGCAAAGCATCGCAGTCCCAAACTCAGGCACTAGGTCCGAACTCGGGAGGTGGGCCCGGCTGGCTGCCGCGTGTCTGCCTGCAGCAGGAGGACGCAGGCCTGGACCTCGCGTGGGAGGCTACCCGGCCCGGGACGCCTGCTTCGATGACGAGAAGGCACTGCATTGGTGGTTCCTCCGTCACCCCCAGCTCTACCCGGTCCCGTAGCTGCTGTAGTCAAAGACTCCTTTCTTGAAGAACGGCGAGAACTCACAAATGGTGTGTTTCGAAAGAGTCAGCCCCACTTTGTTGATGTGTAGGGGAGATGTCGCAGATTGGAGCATCACACTGAAAAAGTCCCTGAGGTATTTCTGAGGAAGAGACAAGAGTTAAAGACATGGTCAAGACACTGCTGGATGGAGTCAAGGAGAAGAGATGTCCAGAAACAACTTCCCATCCACCTAGAAATAGGTGTCACTGTCGTTAGAAGCAGCACATGGGGAATCTCCTTGACCACCTTTACTATCATCAGACCAACCTGAGGACATATAGCCATGAAATCCACGACACAGGTGACATTTATTTGGCTCAGAGCTCTGATTCATGGCAACACAGCCTTAGGTCTATGTGCAGAAAATGCCCAGAGAAATGCCAAAGTGGAGCCGGGCACAGGGGGTCTGCTTTACAGCAACAGTGTTGCTAGTTAATATCCTACTTTTTTAAAAAAGTCTTTTTTCCTCCAACTTACTCATTAAATAGAAAGATGATTAAAAGGGGGAAAAAAAGGCTAGCCATCTGTACAACGCTAAACGTGCTGCTGACTGGCATTTTTAAATGGCACAGTCACTATCTGCTTTGGATCCTTCTTATAAACTAAAGGAAAAGAAATAGTGGGGATGAGAGGGTCAGTTCCAAGTACTAACATTTACAGACCGTTTGCAAATCCCATAATCATCGATGGAAAGAAATTCTTGCCAAGATTACTTGCTCTGAACCCCTTGTTCCCCCCTCCCCCACTGCACGTGTCTGTCACAGCATCATCCGCCTCTTCTGGCACTGAACAAGCAAAGCATGTCTGGGACTAGGATCTGAGATGCTGGAGATGAGATCAGACGTGGCTGCTGGCAGGATGTATTAAAGGAAAAGAGGACATACAAAAATAGTTAATATATTTCAGATCAGGCAAATCTCATATATACCAGAAAATGTGGTGCATGGGGGCGGTTTTAGGCCTAAATCTCTATTACCATCTCAGCTTGTTTAAAAAATATAAACGATCCTGTCACAAACTTAGAAATTAAATATAACAATTATGGACGCTGAGTAACAAAAATATTTGTCTAAGAAACATGGCCTAGGCCTAGAGCAGTAGTTCCCACCAGGGATGATGTGCCCCTTAGAAGATATCCAGCAATGTCTGGAGACATTTTTGAATGTCACTCTGGAGGGGAGGGTACATCTGGTGGGTAGAGGCCAGGGATAAGGCTAACATCCTACAGAGCACAGGAAAACCCCTATGACAAAGGATGATTTGGCTCCAGATGTCAACAGTGCCACAGCTGAGAAACCTTGGCCTAGAAGAAGAAGACTTCAGCTACCTCTATGAAATGCCAACCTGAAATTTACCTCTGAAAGAAGACATTCTGCTTAAGGAAAATTTGTTAGCTTTCTTAAAAATGAAAACAAGGATTATTAATAATTAACATTTGTATAGTAACTTATAGTTTCCAAGAATCTTCTAACATTTAATTTTTTACACTTTATGACTGTATAACTGATGCCAAATAACTCCATATTCTTCAAATGTACAATTTAATGAGTCTTGACACATGGATACACCTGTGAAACCATTACAAAAGCAAGATAACAAACATGTGCACCACCCCAAAAGTTTCCAAAGTCACTAGATTTTATGTTATCCTACTCTGCCTAGAATTACCTCTGTTTGTTACTTTAATAACCAGTTTTGGGTGAGGAAACTCTTCCAGGAAAGGTGAGCAAGGCTAGTAATCAAGAGAGGAGACTTGAAAACCAGTGTTAACTCCGACTGTTTTCCCCATTCAGTATTCCTAACGTACTGGTCTCACGGTAATCTCTCATGAAAGGATCTTGAAATGGAAATCAGGTCGAGGTAAGAAGGTGCCAAAACCAACTGCTAAAAATTAAAGATCTTACCCCAATACTTATTTGCATCAGAGGCAAAAGGGAACCTGACTTCCACTTTTCTGGGGGAAGGGAAGCTGAATATCAACTGTAGAGGGACCCGAAGTCCATCAAACATGGTTACTAGTAAATATCATAGACCACAACTGACCAGTCAAGGCTTGCAATGAAATTCATCTGTACAACTGACTGTTTTTGGAAGATCAAGTGTGAAATGATTTAGAGTGGGGAAGACAGGAGCTTGTCCACTTGGGCATGGAGCTGCCACTCCTTCACAGTTTAAAGTGTGAACAGGCCTGTGCCGGCTGTGCAGGCGTCACCTCAGCAGCTCCTCTGCGGTTCCCGCTTCAGGTCTCCCACAGGCTGCGTTCACCTGCAGACTAATGCTCACGACACACTCGCCTTCAAGATGAATTCTGACAGAATAGAGGGTATTTAAATAGGAGGAACAGATGTTGTATCAACATTTGTCATAATTAGTTCACAAAGCGGGAGCCCTTTAAAGGGCCAATAAAGCCTGAAGGGTATAATGAAAAGAGAAGTGAAAGTTAAAAATATAAATAAAAGAAAGTCTTTGAGACATCTTCCCTGCCTGGGCACCACCACAGAAAGAGAACAGTACACTAGCTGCAGGCATTGCCTTTTCCTTTAAATGAACTCATTAGCACGTCTTGATGAAAATGCAAGATAGATCTGATTCAACTAATTATAAACATTATAGAAGAGATTTTTCTTTGCAAAACAAATCTCTGTTCAGCAGAACTGGGCAGCCTTGGCTTCTTTACATAGACCACTTCCTTGGTGCAAAGGAATGCTTTGAGTAGGAAGTGTTCTTTGCAGTGAACTCAAGTGCTCTACAGTGCATGAGGGGAGGCACGACCGTGGCTGGCTGTGTCCAGAGCCACAGGCTTGAAGTGGGCTGAGCACATTCTTCCTCACGAATGTCAAAACCAAAGGACTAGCGCTGGGGCTGGGGACAGCAGACAGAATTAAAATTCCAGCAAGTTCTTGAGGTCACAGGCAGCATCTCATTCTTGGCACACTGCCGAGCTTGAGAAATGTGCTTAGAAGAAACAGTGATGATTGATTTCGATGAGTTAATTTTTTAAAAATTGAAGTATACACAGAGAAAACAGCACATATCATGAGTGCACAGCCTAATGAATTTTCAAAAAGTGAACATACTGTGTGATCAGCATCTAGATAAAAATCATACGACATTTCTAGCACCCAGGGTGCCCCCCTCATACTCCCTCACAATCTTCCCCTCAAGGGTAACCGCTATCCTGACTTCTTGCACTATTGATGAGTTGTGCCAGTTTTTCAACTTCAACTTATGAGTGGAATCACACAGGATACACTCTTTCGTGTCTGGCTTCCACTGCTTAACACAATGTTTGTGAGATTCATACACCCGTTGGGTAGAGCTGCAGTCTGTTCATCATCACTGCTGTGTAGTATTCCATGTGTGAACATACCCCGTGATTGACTTGAGTAGAGGGGTGTGCAGTGATGACTGGTTTGACTCCTTCATCTGAGCCCTTCTTCAATACTGACATCTACATCCATATAATGGTGTCTGGTGAGTCGAGTTTATTACTATTCCTCCAATAAAGAAGTTTCCCCTTAGGTTTTTAGGCTCAATCCAAGATCAGCCAATGTACTTGAACTCTGCTGTTATATGTATTTAATATATATTATAATTACATATAAAATACATACTTAAATGCACACATTTATATTAGTAATTTTTGGTGCCTGTGCTCACAATGTTTTCCACGGCATCTGTGGCTGAAGGGAGAAAATTAAAGTTTTTCCTGTCAAAGCTATCCCTTTACTGTTGAGCCAAAGACACACTAGCCCTCCCTAGCATGTGAAAAATAAGTCCAGGAGCTGAGCTGCATCCCCAGGGCAGTACACTTTATAAAGGAGTATTACAAAAGTTGAAGGACATTAGGAGTTTAAGTGGCTTATCAGGGTCAGAAGGGCAAAGTAGGAAAAGGATTTGTAAAATCCGATATCCAATTTCTGTTTCTTTCACATGGCATTTTCTCCATTAAAGAAAGAAATAAAAGCAGACATATTTAAATCACTGTTGCCATTAGGGACCACAGAAGGCCTGCAATCCTTGTCAACCCAGGTGGTAGGTGTCACACCTGAGTCTTTGCTTTGTTAAACACCCCAGACTAGGGCCACTGAGAACGGCAGCTGCACCCCCTGGGGTTGTGCAACATTTCAGCCCTGCTGTGGGTACTGGGAGGATGAAAGTCAGATTAAACCAAATCCTCTTTCAATAAGATTGCAAACCGGGAAATGGAGTAGCAGAGAGAGAGGGGGTCTGGGAGAGGGTCTGTCTGAGAATGGGCAACCGAGGGAAAGGGAAGGGGCCAAGAGGAGAAAGGGGCCACAGAAAGACAGAGGGGCTGGCTGGGGGAGGGCAGGAGAGGAGGGGCTGGGAGAGAGGGGAGAAGAGAAGAGGGAGAGAGAGAAGGGAAACAGTGTTGAAGACAAAGGTTGTTATTTGTTTCCCTAGTTGGCGAAAAAGATTTGAGAATGAGAAATATATTAGACATTTATCTAGATTTTTACTTTTTCTACTTGGACCAACACTGAAGTATAAGGAGTTTTCTTATCAATACTTTCAGAAAATCAAATTTAGATGGCTAATCTTTAAGGCATATTTTAGTACTGAGTACCTTGATTTCATAAAGTGCCCTTCTTCTACAGGCTACAGGCAGGTTTTATTGTTTTTTAAAGTCAATCTAGGTAGACGAAGTGAGCAGGGGGTAGAAGTAACTGGGAGAGATGGGCCCCATGGGTCAGTTCCAAACAAAGTGTTGTGCTGACATGTGCTTTTAAAAATCCCCCCAAAACAAAGACAAAATCCAGTAGGGGCCTACGAGCTTTTAAAGGGGAGGCTAAGAAAGACCGAGGGGCGGTGTCAGAGATGCCCCACACCAGGCTCCTGACCCCTTCTTTCCAAAGTGGTCCTTTTTTTTTAACTCTACTCTGCCAAGACCCCTCCGAATATTTCCTTAGGACTGTCTCCCAAGTGCACACACCAGGCTGATCAGCTCCCATCTCATTACTTTTTTGGAGAGGCCATTTACCAAGGGCTTGCAATGTTCCGGGTGCAGTGAGAACTGTTAATGGTATATCTCATTTAATTACTACAACAATTTTATAAGGTAAGGGCTATTACTATCTCCATCTTATGGATGAATACACTGAGGTCCAGGAAGCTAATGTTAACGTCCCAACGTTCACGGAGCACATAAGTGGGAGAGCCACGACTCGCATCCACGTCATCCAACTCCAGAGGCTGGGTCTCAATCACCAGGTGGCCGTCCACAGGGTCCGCCATCCCCCTCTTCTCTGCTTGGCCCCCTCTTTCCTGAGCACTGCTATCTCTCACTGGGCAAGGCCGTCTACACTGGGCATCTAGGCTGCTTGGGCCAGATACGCTGCCCTTCCTGAGCCCGAGGGTGCTCTCATGAAGACCAGTGGCCACTGCGTTCTCTAGAGCCAATGTTCCAGACAAACATGGGGGAAAGTCCTCTTTCCTGTGAGGCTTATACTCTTCTACACGGAGTCCCCTGCAGCTCTGCTCATGCTCTGATATCTTACAGATGGGCACTGGCCATTTTTTGACTGTCCCTTCCCAAATAGCACTCAGATTCCCACTGAAAAAATACCTTTCCCTTCTTTGGGGATTGGTTATCAGGCTGACGTAGGGTAGAGGGCTAGGGAATTTTTCTCATTCATATTCTGGGATGGGCACCTCACAGCCAAAGAGCTGATAGAGATACCACTTGGAGTCTGCTGGAACCAAGGGCCACTGGGGCCAGGCTCTTCAAGACTGCAGAGCGGCTGCCAAGGAGCATCTTCAAGTGTGAGAAATTCAGGGACCTCCCACCAAGGGGCAGCTTCAGGAGAGCCTTTGGTCTGCTCACTCCCAAGCCTGGGAGTTGATGAGCCATTTGCTTACAATGGCCAGTCATTTTCTACTGTTTGCAATCAAGTTAACAGACAATAACCCCTGGAACAAGGGCAGGTGGCAGCGCAGTCAGGAATCAGAGGAAATCTTCCATCCACAGCACATCCCACCTCTTGGGGGGCTAGCCTGTTATCAGACCAACATGTCCGCCCAGGGCACGCCTCTCCCAGGAAGAGGTGATCCTAGGAGGTTTTCGTGAATAACGTCACAGATGGGTCTGCACACCCGTCGCCAGCCATGGGTAAAGCTGGAAGGCTCCTGCCCCAAACCCTGATATACACACAGGCCAATCTTTAAAATTTCAACACCATTTCAAAAAACACAACTACTAAACATTATTAATCTTTTGAACCACAACACAGGCTAATGAGGTCTATTGGCTGTGTTAATGAGTTCTGAAAGGAGAAACACACTCCCTATAGCAATGCAGGGTAATTCAGCAAGAATTTGAGTCAACTACTTCAGAGCTTTAGCCTGGGGCCTCAATCAGTACACTGCATCAGGGAAAACGAGGAAAACAGAATGTGCTGCAACGTGCTGCTTCATCGTAGACATTCTTTTCTTTTTTGTGTGTGAGGAAGACCAGCCCTGAGCTAACATCCGTTACCAATCCTCCTCTTTTTGCTGAGGAAGACTGGCCCTGGGCTAACATCCGTGCCCGTCTTCCTCCACTTTATATGGGACACCACCACGGCATGGCTGACAGGCAGTGCGTCGGCGGGCGCCCGGGATCCGAACCTGCAAACCCCGGGCTGCCAAGCGCGAACTAAAGCGCTGCACCACCGGGCGGCCCCATCGTAGACATTCTCGATGAAGGTCATTATGTTAACATGATTCACGTGTGACCTACAATACGCTTTCAGTCTCAGCTCCGGCTGAAAGGAAAAGTACTTAAGTTACTGGAACAAACTGCGTGTAAGCTGGCCTTCAGACAGCCTCTGCTGGGTTTTTCTTTTCAACACTGGAGCTTCTGAATGAAACGCTAGTCTGGTCATAGGGTCTATGGTCCATCCAGACAAAAACTAGTGAGATCAGCAGGGTGTTAAATGGTGTGGCCCCTCCCATCTTGTAGCCATTCCCTTTCAGGTCTGGAATCTAGAAAGAAGGGAATGTTTGAGACTAGGGAAAGGAGGGTGGAATAGTGGTAGCCAAGCTCAGCAAACAATGTGAACAAGGGAGGAAGGCCAGCAGGTGTAGGGGAACAGCAGGACTTGAAGGAGAACACGGAGGGCCCTGAATCTGGATTCGGGTCTGCAGGCACATTGTACAAAGCATTTCCCAGTTCATGAGCTCATATGACCCCTAAGACACGCTGAAGAGGAGGAGGACAGGTATGTGTATCCTTCATTTACAGATGAGGAAACTGAGATCCCAAAATGCAGTGACTTGGCCAAGGCCAACAGACCATAAGAGGCTGACAAAATGACTAGCTCTTCAAATTCAGGAGAAAGAATGGCCTAATGTAATTCTCAAGGTGCACTCCTTTAAGGCTGAAATGTAATGTGTAAATGTAAATGCATCTCCTCTGTTTGGGGCTGTCCAGGCCATGCTCATGGAGGCTCTCAGAACTTACCTTGAATTTCAATCAACCACTGTGTGTGTGTGTGTGTGTGTGTGTGTAGAAGATGTAGGCATGAAAATAGTGCCTCAGAAGCACTTGAAAGACCTTACCTTGTTATCTTTCGGCTCCTCTATTTTAATTAGCAGGGGGATAAAATTATGACCATTTTACGTTATTAAAGTTTGTTTTAATAGAGCTCATGACTGTAACCACAACCTATTGCTTATTTCACGTGCAATATATCACCCCAGCTGCGTCACTCTAATGATCTTCCAGCCATCTCGTTTTGGAGCCCTCTTCATTTTATAAAATTTCTATATAAATCCATAATTTAATTTAAAGTTATTGAAATTATTAAAATTGAAATGTTCTTTAAAAATGTAATAGGGACTTATCCACCATTCTGTTGTGACAGTGAAGATAGTTCAATGGCATTCCTCATTTCCAGAAGTCATCAGCCATGGTGGAAGCTTAAAGACAACTATCAGTCTAGTAAAACCTAGAGGCTTCATTTAATTTACCTTGCAGCACTTGGAAAATTCGCCACGGACTGATGGGCTCTGAAGATAGATCAGGCCCGGATGGAGACACACTGAGATATTTCTAGACCTGAGAGAGGTCTGATCACCACTGGCCATGTCATGAATTGACCCAGTGGGGTCAATACTATTCACTCAGTCAAGTCTTCCCAGTTCTAAACTCTCATAAATTCTAGTCTGAACACTTCTCTCTGGCTATTTAGGAATCCTAAAATTTGTCTCCACTGGATCAAATATGCTGGGTTCCTTTCCAGACATGCCCCAAATGTTCTCTATACTCTGATGAAATTAAGGCAGTTTGATTCAAGCAACTCATTGATCCACCACACAGTTACTGCATACCTGCTCTAGAGGAAGAGTGTGCCAGGCACTGGGTGTCCAGTGTCGAAAAAACACAGTGCCTGGCCTCACGAGATGCCTGGGCTGGCCTGTACCATCCCTTCAGTGTTCAGAATCGTTCTTGTTGGTGCTCTGCTCCCACCACCTAAATTCTACTTATCTTTCAAGGACTGGATCAAGGTCTGTCCTTTGTCAACTCCTCTCTCTTCAGGCTTCATTCACACACCTAACAATATTTATTGAGCCAGCACTACTAGGGATTTAGTAGTGACTAAGACTCAGTTCCTGTCCTGAGTAACTTGCAGGCCTGGTAGGGAGATGGATAGGAAAAGCAGTAATTAAAATATGGCTACAAGAAAACAGGAATGAGATGCCTTTGGAGCATATAGGAAAGGTACCCGGCATGGTCCTGGGAATTGGAGACATTTATGCCAAGACCTGAGGGGTGAGTAATAATCAAGCAGAAGAAGATAGTGGGGGCAGATACTAGAGGAAGGCTGTTCCAGGCAGTGGGGGGAGCACGTACAAGGCCCCATGGCGGAGAAGCAGAGCTCAGGGCACCACCAATGGTCCAGCATGACTGGATTGTGCATTACGTGTGGCCCATTCAATCTGGGGGGCACACTCCTGGAAGGCACTGTTTGTCAATCAGCTCTCTAGCAGTCCTCGCACTGGGGTCCTGCCCTGTGTGCGGGCGGTGTCTCTTCTCTCTGACCCATGGAGTCCTGCCAAGCCTTCTGGGTGGAGTCTGTTACCTGTTTTAACCAAAAGAATGCACTGGAGGTAATGCTATGAACGAAGAGGCCACCCTGCAGGTTCGGGGCCCCGCCGAGCCCAGCCTTTAGTGCAGCCGTGGGCAGAATGGAGCCATACAAGCAGCTAACCCGACATCTGACACCTGGAAAAGATGCACACTCGGCTGAACTCTGCCCAAATTCTGGAACCACAGCACCGTCAGCCATAAAACGGTCGTTGTTTTAAGGCACTAAGCTTTGGGGTAGTTTCTTACACAGGAACAGATAACCAAAATTCATGTGTGTGGGAATAAGGTGAGAGATAAAGGAATAAATGAAATTAGTCAAAGCAGAATGAAAAAAGTTACTTTGCTTTCTATTTATAATTTATGACTAGCCATAAAGTACAGTCCTATTCTACTGAACGCCAATATCTTCCAACCTTTTTAGTATTTCTAATGAATAATTCTGTCTTGGCAGGTACTTCTTTTCTATCTATCTTAGGCTTTAAAGTAAATACTTGAAATAAGTAGTCATCATTTGAAATATGGCATTTATTTCGTGATGTTATAGAGAATTCTGAGAGCTCCTGGTTAAAATTCATCAGGGTGAAAATGTTAGTCTGTGATTACAGAATCAGAACCATTCATTACAGCTATTCAGAGAATCTTTTTTATGAGTTTAATGACATAAGCATATTGTATTGAATTATTATGGTACTGCATCAATTGGGCTCATAAATTTAATATACTCAGTCTGATTCACATATTCTAATAAAATCCAGCAAGCTTTAAAAATTTTATAAGCAACGTGCACTTAAAGTCCATGTGGTATTCAATTTTTACAGGTTGACGTTCTTGCTTGGGGTATTAAGTAGTTTCAACAGTCATGATGACCCATCCTGGCCAACCAGCAGGCTGAGGGTGATACCCCACAAACAAGCCACATTACAAAGCCAGGAATCTGCTCAGACTGTGAAGCTGACTGATTTTTTCTCTAGAGCACAAGTCAATACCAGTCCCATCTTTTTGGTTCATGGAGGCGGAGAGAGGAATTGAGTTTACCCTGCACCTGCGAGCCACAAGTGACAACATGTGTCAGCTCTAACAGAGTAGGCAAATAGCTTCCAGACAGTCTGGCAGGCCCCACTCTCAACTTCATTTGGTTGAAGCAAAAAATGGGAGGATGCTGTGGGAGGAGCCCAGTTCCCAGTGCTCACCTGGGGTCTTTGACTTTTGTTTATTGGTTTTTTGGATCTAGCTAAGAGACTGGTAACAGGCTAAAGACAGATGCACAGTGACTCAACTCCCTCAGCATGGAGTTGGGGGGAGGTGGGAAGAGAGCCCTGGAGGCATCCACCGGCCTGTCTGGACCGTAAGGCTGCTGGAGTCTAACTTTGCACCGTTGGAACTTTGCACCGTTGGCCGGCTCCTCAGCACTCAGTCACCATGCAGCCACCATGCCGGTCATGCGGGACATTACAGCACAGGGGTTTAGAGTAAGTCCCTGAACTCCTCTGCACCTCAGTTTCCTCATTTGATTATATGATTTCCTTTTTAGGATTAGAAGATTAAATGAGCTACTGTCTGTAAAGTGGGCAGGGCCCAATTCACATTATTAGCTACATAGCTTGTCCTCAGGGAGTTAATAGGCAAATATGTTAATTTTCTCCTCTTTTAGATGTTTGGAAACACATAGGCTTAAAGGTATTTAACTTCAATGTTTTCCCCTTCAAATGAAAGTAGAAGACAGAATGAATGTGAAATGGTTTTTTTTCCAAAGTCACCTTATCTCAGATATCGGCAGACCCTTTATGTCAAGAGTTGCTTTAAAGTTAGCAAGAGTTAACATTTTTTCAAAATGGGGAATCATATTAAAAATAAGAAGTAATCTAACCTATACCAGGTAAATTAATTATCTCCCCAAAGCTCATTTTAAGATATATTTTGGATACTGAGATTCTGACAGGTGCTATCTGGGGGACAAAACCGTCTTCTTTTCTTTGTCTCTAAGCTCACGATTCCTTCCTGCCGGGTATAAACCATCAGAGGTTCCCGACATTCTGAGACAGACTGAGCCCTCCAAATGACCAATCTGACTGACAGACTTTCAAATGAGAATCTTGCTGTGTGCTACCTCTTGGCTATGGTGTACTTAAACTCAAATTCAAAGAACCAGGTCTTCAAAAACTCAAGAATCAAGAAGTTGTTGCACATTAATTACTGGCATCCCCAATTCTCCTTTAGTAGAAGCCGAGACCTGGATGCAGAGCGATGCTTTACGAACCTTGAAGGACCATCTCGTTGCTTTCCGCCAGCTGTGGCTGCGGCTGGGCAGACTGATCCATCGCTTTAAGGTCTGACCTAAGGTCGCCCGTGTATCGATGGCAGCTTTTCTTTCGCTGGCCTTGGACGGGGCCATCGCTGAATAACATGAAGTCTCTGAATTCCAGGGCAAGAGGGTAAGCTTCTGAGACTCTAGGAGGGAAGACCCACCACCCTTTTTTGTTCTCTGGACCAGGGGCTCCTGATGGTCCCTGTGGGACTATTTGCCTTGCAGATTATCCTTCTGCCTGGGGAATTGTTCCTCAGTGTCCACACACTGCCCTATGTCCGGGGGGGAGCCATGGTCATGCCCCAGGTGTGATGAGGACTGTGGCCCCGAGTGGTGGGCCTGTGACCCCACCCCACGGAGAGGATTAGCTGGGGATTTGGATTATCTGCACCAACGATCCCCTTCACTGGGGACAATGACTGAGGCTTGACTATGTCAGGGAAGGTGAAGGCTGGGAGAAAAGCCAGATCAAAATTTCTCTAATATAGTATCTCTAATTCTAAAACAGGATGGAGTAGGTGTGTATTTCATACAGGGAAGTGAAAATAAATTCCTTTACCAAACAGACATTATCTACAGAATTAAGCATCTAAGTTAAAATATATATACATTGAATACATGTACTTCCTGCACGGTACTTTGCTCATAAAAGACACTGTCTATTAGAGGACCGGCGCAAGAATGGCTATTAGGCAATGTTAATAAATCTTGATAAATAATGAGAAGCATGGGTTTTCTTTCGTTAGGAACTTACCTTCACAGGTTTATAGTATCTTCCTTCTCTTGAACAAGGAATATTTACTGAATTACTATAGAGAAGGAAATCTATCAATTTATGCTTCAAAGACAAGCTTTAGAAACTTTTAAAACTACCCTGGACTTCTCTCAAAATCTGAGAAGCTGCTGCAAGAGAAGTGAAGAATACTGCCGGCTGGGCAAGTGATTAAACATGTGCTTCCCTGGACCCTCGTGTCTGCTGTGCTAACCACCCAATGAACCCGAAAACTGTGTCAGCATCAGGCTTTCAGCTGTCGAAACTTTCAGCATCCACGACTGTTTTCAACTGAAGGGCTGTGCGAGTAGTGTAGTAAAAGTTAAAAAGAAGTACTGGAAAATGTGGATGGAAAGAAGATCTTACAGATCACAAGGGAATCTCACTAGCTAGGGGATCCTGGAGAAAGTCTGGGGCCATTTAATCTAAGAAATAATGGGCTAATTTGAGCTAATTTGACATCCACAGATTCTACCACAAGGAAACTGCCTTTCCAAGTAAGAAACATCAGTTTATATTGACTGAGCTATTCCTTGAACATGCCCAGATTCTTTCAAATAAGAAACTGCAAATCAAGGCAATTTTGTGAACTGGAAGACAAGCACTACAAACAGAAAAGGAATGGTGAATCGGCAATAACATATACCAAGAAGCGTAAATACCCCAGACCGTGGGGACAGTGAGAGCAGACAGGGTCCTCGTGCTGCTCAGAGCACTGATATGAAAGCCCAGTGACCCACTGGGGCTCTGATTCCAGCTGGCTAAAGAAATCCATTGAGAAAAAGGCGACGGCTTCATTTACTACCATTTTTAACTTTGATTAGCAAATGCTTTCTTGATTTCGATACCAGTGTCTTAATTCTACTTATAAATAATATGAAACAGGTGATTTCAATTAGAAAACAGATTAGAGAAAGTCAATTTTTTGTGGTTGCCTGGAATGAATACTATATATGTAAATGTAAATGCACTGCAGTGAATTGCTGGGAATAGAAATAAGTCTATCTAAAACTGGATGGGAGCTTAACATGGGCAAACATTGAAGATAAAAAGTTATATGGAATTGGAATAAACTGATGTTCTATTCGTTTCCCCCAAATATTGTCCCAAAGGGCTGCAACATACGCTATGATTCATTAACACATGAAGAAAAAAGGATTGTCAAGGGAAAAAAATAACTAGCTGAATTCTAAAATAAAGATGCACTTTACAAAGGCAACAAAGAACTGTCTGTAGGTTCACTCTCAAAGGCCAAGGTAAGCACCTTTTATCTGAGAAAAGCACAATTTATTTGGGAAACAAATCTGAATAAACGGATTTAAGGGAATTGAAGCATCTTCAAGAAAGCCAAATGCAAATTGGGCAGGGCTTTATAAAAGAGAAAAGGTGATTCCCAAATGTATATATAAACAGTGAGTAGGGAACTTAGTGGAGACAGGACAGAGACAGCAGTTCTTAAAATAAATGAATGAGCAGGAAGAATTCTGAGCATGTGTTTTGGGCAGATGCAACAAAGGAAATGTATGAAGAGGAACTGCCCAGACATCAGTGGAAATAAACAAAGTTGACTATTTCAGGAAGCAAGAAGCTCAGCCTTCAGATTTATAGCAACACTAGAAGATACAAAAGTAGTAAGTGGAATGTTAAAACAAAGGAAGAAAGAGCAAGGAGGACCACAGAGTACAGTGCTTCTCAAACAATCTACGGAGATGGATGAAGACAAAGGGAAATGGCAAATAGAGGAGAGAGGAAAATGAGAGGAGGACCAGGCCAGGGGGTTCAACACAAACGCGATTCCAGTAAGAAACAAAAGAAAAAACCTTAAGAGAGGAAATCATCACAAAAATCTCCCAGAGATAAAGGACATGAGAGAGATAAGCACCACTGCAGATAAGCCCAGCAACACTGATGGACTACTTACCAAAGTAGAACTATGAAAGTTCAGAACACTGGGACGGGGGGAAGGCCCTACAAGCTTCTGGTAGGGGAGAGAGAAGGATCATGTCACATACAAAGGATCTAGAATCAAAATGGCTTGGAACTGCTAAAGAGCAGAACTGGAATTAGACGATAATGAGGCAATCCCTTTGAAATTCTGAAAGAAAATGGTTTCCAGCTAATATATCAGCCAGTGTGTGGGTAAGGAAAGACATTTTCAGACATATCTCTAGAAAGTTACCTCTTCTATGTCCTTTCTCAGGAAGCTACTAGAGATGTGCTTCATCAAAATGAAGGAGCAAATCAAGAAAGAGGAAAAACATGGGGCACAGGAAACGGGAAAGAATTCAAGAGAGAGCAAAGGATGATGGAGAAGGGAGATCAGAGTAGATGTGACTCAGTCTCACTCCAACAGGCAAGAAGTTTCCAGGAGAGAGTTCTTCAAGGAGGCTGTATTCATGAAATACCTGATGGTCCGAATGTTTTCAGAAGAGATTTGTACAACTGAACAGGCATTTGAAGTTGAATTAGTGATTGGTATGCAATAAACCAAGCAAGCACACGAGCTGCTGGCACGCAGTCCTGACATACTGCGTGGAAAGGCTGAGCAGGGAATGGCAAGTGCTCCTGCCCATTTAGGGACGGTGGGATTGGGGGTGCACGTTAGGGAAACCACCATCCACAGTGGGATGTTAATAGATAGCACCTCATGTTAAAACAAAAATCAAGAAGAAGCAACATGAACGCAATTTTAGTTTGGAGGAAAATACCAAAAAGTATTGAAAGGTTGCCTGTGGGGAAAGCAAAATGGAGGATATAAACAGAGGGCAGGGACAGCTTTTCAGAGAAGCCTAACAGAACCATTTCAGCATGTCCATAACTGACACTGACTTAAAAAAATGTTTTAAAAACTATATAGGTACACAAAACAGCAACAGGTTCTGTCTCTCTCTCTCTCTCTCTCTCTCACACACACACAGAAAAATGGTCAGAAAGCATATAGGCCCAACCCATAAGAGCAGTTATCTGTGGGTAAGTAACTCAGTTTGAGGTCCTCTGAAAGCAGAGACTGAGGTCATTTATTTAGGGCCGATCCTGGACATAGAAGCAAAGGGAGAGAACACGAGAGACGGAAAAGGAGAAAGACCAATACAGGGGGTGCTGTCGAGTGGGTTACCACTGTGGGTGACTGGATTCAATCCTGCTTGCGACTCTTTGAGAAACATGTAGAATGTGCCTCTGCATCAATGGGAGCCTGTAAAGGATGGGCGGCAGGCACATTTATCCAAAGACTTCCAACCCTCACAGTTTGAGAGTTCCCTCCAGCGCCTCACCTCCCTCCAACCTGTGGATTGGCCTGGTCAGGGCTTGAGGGAGCTGCCTTGGCTTCGGAGAAGGCTGAGAGAGCTGGTGGGACGCTGCCAGCACACACTGGAACTGCCTGCCATGGCCACAGCCAATATCACGGGAGGTCAAGGGGACGTGGAATGGCACACGGCATGTGTCAGCTATGGGATGGGACTGGAGTGGTGGTGATTAAGCAGGATCCTGGCTTTAGCTGTAAGGAGGGAGCCCTTCACTTGGTGGTGCTGCTAACCACCCTGGAAGCCAGGGGTTGGGGGGAGTCGGTCATTGCTTTTGGCTCCAGCTGCTTTGTTTCCTCCCCAGTGTTCTTACTGTGTCTTTAGCATCTAATTTTCTGACGAGGACTTTCTGATTCACAGCAAGCTTAGTCATTATTTTCCTAAGGAGAAACAAGCATTTTTAAAGGATTTAAAATGCAAGTTTTATTGTAATGTTAGGTGATAAGAACTCAGGTGAATGTGGCTCATGCTCTGGGCCTAAGCGTATCTGTCATCAAAATGATTCCAGAGCATTGAGAAGATGAGGAGCCACCCATAACCTCCCAACTTGCCCACTGTCTTAGCTACTGTCCGCTTGGCCGGACTGTGGCATCTCCATGGGACCAAGCCAGAACGGCTGTCAGTGCCGAGGTCTGTGGAGACGGGGCTCTGCTGCAATCATTTCCACAAATTCCTGTGTTTTATGTTTTTACAACAAAAGTGGATTCTTATTTTATTCTATTATATAACTCTATATATAATATTGAATTATATCTATAATTGGCATCTCTATACACATCTATAAAAAATACAGCTATAATCTATGTCAGGATTATACCTATACAACTCTATTTATAATTATACCTATAGCTATATAATATAGTACATAGATAACTAAATATATATAATTATCTATTTTTTCATGCTTATTTTATAATTAATAATATATCATTTTATGTCTCCTCCTTCGATGAGTATTAACAAGGTTGTGACTGCACTTAAAACAACGCAATCGGGAGCTCTAAATGACAATCTGGTCACCTGATAGTGCCAGGAAGGGACTAAGAACCTTACTGGTGGGCCATCCCTTTATCTTCACCCAGGACGATGTGTGCACTGGGGGAAAAGAAAAAATATCAAGCTCTGGCAGAAGTAAGCGACTTTAACTCAATAAACAGGAATACTACCAGAAATTAATAACACAAACATGACACTATTGTATACATGATTCAAAATGGCCACTAATTCCAAACCAATTTTAATACCTTGGGCATCATCGGAAGGTGGTCGGTGTTTTTTCTACCATCAGTCACCGCATCTCAAGTCCTGCTACTCTCCTCTCCTACTTTTACCGCTGTTTCCATCTGACACTTCCCCCGGGGCCTGGGAGCTAATTAAGTGCTTCAGTTTAAAAAACCTTCCCTTCTCACCCCTGTTGTGCCGCAGCATGGATGTGAGATGTAAGGGGCGGCAGAATGAGAAAATATTAAAATGGTATTTAATTAAGCGGAGTAAACAATAAGGTCAACAGCAACTTGAAGCGAACATCTGTTTCGGAACAAGGCAGGCAAGCTTCCTCCAGGTAGGGGCGACAGAGAAGTGAGCTTATTATGCTGCATGCTCCTTTGTCTGTGCCACTTGTGACAGCTACTCCTGTTTCAGAGGCAGTGAGACATTTAATAAAAGAAAACAAATAGCAATGCCTCGCTCTGTCTAGGAGCAGAGCAGGAACAACTCTCCAGCTGTTTAACACTGCAATGTTCAGGCTTCATTTCTTTTTGCTTTTAAAAGTAACCAGGGAAATAAAAAATGTTCTATACCGAACAGAGCGTACACAGCTCTTAAGCCCGCCGTCCTGAGCTGTGCTGCATTACTTTCACCTGATACTATTTCCATAAATAGGAAAGAGCTGGAGAATCTCTGTTATGTATCTGTCGAGCCCCAAACACCTTGTAAATGAGCATGGGAGCTGGGGAGATGACAGATGTTGCTGAGTTAATGCTAGGACTGCGCATGAGGTGGGACTGTAATTGGGATTGATATTAGAATCTCAAAAGCCCAAGAAATGGAAAAATTACCACTGCAGCTGTATCTGGGGTGAACAGAAATGACTTCTGTTGTGGTTCATTTTGTGTCAGCTTGACTGGGCCACAGGTGCCCAGATATATGGTCAAACATTATCCTAGTGTGTCTGTGAGGGTGTTACTGGTTGAGATTAACATTTGAGTCAACAGACTGAGTAAAGAGGACTGCCCTCCCTAATGTGGGTGGGCATCACCCATTCAGTTGAAGGCCTGAGTAAAGGCCTTCAACAATAGAACAAAAAGGTTGGTCCTCCCACAAGTAAAAGGGAACTTCTCCTGTGTGACTGCATTGAGCAGGGAAACTGGTCTTTCCCTGTTTTTGGACTTGAATGGAAACATCAGCTCTTCTTGGGTCTCAAGACTGCTGGCTTTCAGAACAGAACTTACACCATCAGTTCCCCCGGTTCTCAGGCCTTTGCACTTGGACTGGAAGTACACCATTGGCTCTCCTTGATCTCCAGTTTGTAGACAGCAGATCTGGGGATGTAGACAGCAGATCTGGGGACTTCTCAGCCTCCATAATTGCGAGAGCCAATTCCTTAGAATAAATGTCTTCACACACACACACACACACACACACACACACACACACACACTCTCTCTCTCTCTCTCTCTCTCTTGATTCTGTTTCTCTGAAGAACCCTGACTAATGCAGTTTCCAAACACCAAATTAGTGAAGTAGTAAAAAAGCACTATTTCAGTACCATGGATTATGTGTAGAAATGTAAAATTCACACATACACTGAATACTAGATTTCACTGTCTTGTTAAGATTAATGTCCAGAGTCTTGGGCATTCACGGTAATTTCATCACCACGCCCCAGCTCTCCTTCGACTGAATGACGAGCCGTGCTAACTCTTCCTCCTGTGTCTCTCTCTAATATCTCCACTTTTCTCCATCCCAACTGCCATCACATCCTCCTTCCGGCCACAGTCACATCTTACCTGACGAGAGCAACAGCCTGGTCACTGCCCTTTCTGCCTCCTGTCTCCCATGCTCCCACATACTCTCTCCACAGTAGTAAAATCTCATCCTTCCACACATCTGCTTAAAACACTCCACTGGCTCCTCACTTTCCTCTGGATCAGGTCAAAAGTCATGGAGATGGCTTTAGGATCTTGCTTTTCCTTCCCTGTCTACCCCTGTACCTGTCTCATTTTTCCACTGTAGATTCAGATTCCTGGGTCCCACCGTAGTCCTGCTGAATCAGAATATACTAGAACAAAGTCTGAGAATCTATATCTTTCAAAAAGCTGCTCGAGATAACTTCAAAGATCAGCTAGAGAGGCTTGAGAAGCGTTGCTTTGGGAATCACATCCTCCCAAAACCACAAAGGTAGTTCATGACTACCCCTGTAGTTACGACAGGGGTCTGTAATTACTTGTTGAGTTGTCTCTGCTCCGACAGTGTTGTGAGCTCTTTGTAGACAAGAACCATATGATGACGCATGCAGGGCAGGCTCAATCTAGACATGGGAAGTAGCCCTGAGCATGGACAATGACTGTCATTGTCACAGAATTGCTTTAATGAAGATAGCAAACACTACAAGAGACAGACCACCAGACACCACACACCTCCTCCGAGATGCAATGGGAACAATAGCGCCACCTATACAGTCTTCCTGCCAGAACAGAAATCAAACCTGAACTTGATCAAGCCTCTCAATCTAATTACTGGTCTTCAGAAAATGCAGGACTAGAGGAGCTCGGTGAATGACATCATGAGGATGCAATTAGCAAAATAGAAAATCTGAGAATTCAGTGGATAAATGACATGGTTTCACCAACAACAGATGGTGAGGAAAAAAAGAGGGAAGGGAAACCTATAGATTATGAGACACTTTAGAGACATATCAACCAATGCTGGATATAATCTGGGTCTTGATTCATCCATTGAAAAAAAAGAGAGAAAAGTGGTGTGGCCTGAACATTGACTGGATATTTTTTTATACTAAGAGATTAGTTAACTTCTAGGATGTGTGTGTGTAATGATAACGGCATTGTGGTTATGTTTAAAAAAAAATAGAGTTTTGCTTTTTAAGAGATACATCCTAAAATACGTACAGATAACATAATATGATATCTGGTATTGGCTTTAAAAGAACCGCGTACACGTGTGTGTGAGTGTTGGAAGTGGCTAGAGGTTTAAAGGAAACAAAATTGGTCACATGCTGATTAAATGTTGAAGCTGGGCGATGTGGGAGGGTACACTGGGGTTCATTACATTATTCTTTCTGGTTTGGATATATTGTCATAAGAAATAAAGTGAAAAAAGAAGGCACAGGTTACTGATTTCTATTTCATGATATCTTAAAGTTCCTTTAACGCACTGAAGTTTGGAAAAGTTGGAGATGGTTGTATAACCCTTATATAGAGAAATTTGCTAATGTAATAGGATTGCATTCTTTGATTATAAGAATTCTTTTAACATCTAATATTAACAAATCCAACACTCTTAGGTAAAGGTAAGTTCTCTTTTGAGCCAGAAGGGGTTGCAAAGGATTGTCAAAGAAGGTCACTCGGCACCAAGGAGAACCGGGGCCATGTCCTTAAATGAAGAACGGTTCATGTCCTTAAATGAAGATGTTCTTCTCCTTTCCATGGGAAATTCTAACCACACTTTGATTGCTAAAATTACTGTGCTCAAGTCCTTTTGGCTCTTCACATTAACTTGACAGATCGTTTCAACTTTTCTGTCTGACAGAACTAAGGGGAATTTAGTTGTAATACAGTAGAAGGTTAAGAGGCAGAGGAAGGGGCTAACCTATATTGAGATTTCTTAAGTGACGCTTGAAGAAAAAAATCTTTACAAATAATATTGACAGTGTAATTAAATGTAATAATACGTCACTTAGGATATCCAAAGTAATACTACAAGATAGAAGAAAATGAAGGTTCTCTGAACCAAATATCAACGTGAAAAAGTCTTCGTAGTAATATACGAAGATTATAGGAGAAAAGGATCTTTACAACTGTTTGTCAGTTACGTTGGTATTCCACCTGGTCTCTCACCTACTTGATGGTTACATATGACTACAAGAGACTTCCTTCTTGGTATCTGCATTTAAATGTTTTAACTTGCAAAGGTGGTCTGCTGGGTTGGGCACCTCATTAATTTACAGACTCTGAAAAGCAGTGATTCATATAGACAGACATCTATCTTGAGTTTGCAAAGAACAAGTGAATAGAAATGGTGCTTGGGAAGCATAGATAAAAGTGACTTTAAAATGCCAGAGTAATAAGTGAGCCACTCTTAATGAAATGCAAATTATCTTATGCTAAGCAGTGGAGAAAATATGTATGAAAAATATAATCTGTTTAGAGGGTAATTACCTTTCTTTTAATAATACTTTAACCTCATACTCTTACGAAAAATGCGTAATAGTGTCAAATCTACTCACCCACTCATCTATCCATCCATTCTTCTTCCTTCCTTTTGTTTAACAAAGCAATAAAAGGACAATGGAAAAATAAGAGGATGGAAGGAGGATAGAAGTGAAAGAAGAATGAAAAGAGAAAAGGAGGAAAGGAAGGAGATTATCAATGCATGATGATTTATTTTTAAATATTTTTATAGACTATTTTTAAGAGCAGCTATAGATTGACAGAAAAACAGAGTAAAGTACAGTGATTTCCCATATACACCCCTACTCCCACACCAGAGGATTACATTTGTTACAACTGATGAACCTACAATGACACACATATCACCCAAAGTCCATAGTTTACAAGAGTGTTCACTTTTGGTGTTGCACATTCTATGGGCTTTGACAAATGTATATGTTGGGGGAGGTCATCAGCAGGATGTGACTGTCGGTTGACCCGTGAGCTGGACCTGGGCAATCAGAAGCTCCTCACCCCCTCCTCTGTCCTTGGAATGTACATTCTGCCCACCATTCTCACTGTGGCAGCTGTTTTCAAGGATGCAGCTTTGAGAGAGCAATGTGTTGTTGAGACCATCTGGACAGTATATGTCACTGAACCCTGTTAAGGCCTCTACATAAACTTTTAAGATTCTGGCAGGTGGGTGCAGAGATCTCTCGTCTTGCAGCTGCCCAAGACAAGCCTCGGATGTAAGTTCCCTTACTTATTAAAACTGCCACCTACCAATGTGGGGTGGTCTGCCTCTTTCTTCAGTCTCTCCTTGCCCTCTGTATATGGAAGCCAGCTTCAGATTTCACTGGGAAGCTCCTGAGGTTTCGAACCAACAGTATGATGGCATGTATCCACCATGATAGCAATCATATAGAGTAGTTTCACTGCCCTAAACATCCTGTGCTCTGCCTAGTCATCCCTCCCTCCCCCCGAACCCCTGAAAACCACTGATCCTTTTACTTGTCTCCATAGTTTTACCTTTTTCAGAATGTCATATAGTTGGAATCATAAGCATATAGTCTTTTCAGACTGGCTTCTTTCACTTAGTAATATGCATTTAAGTTTCCTCCATGTCTTTTCATGGCTTGACAGCTCATTTCTTTTCAGTGCTGAATAATACTTCATTGTCTGGATACACCACAGTTTACCCATTCACCTACTGAAGGACATCTTGGTTGCTTCCAAGTTTTGGCAATTATGACTAAAGCTGTTATAAACATTCATGTGTAGGTTTTTATGTGAACATATGTTTTCAACTCATTTGGGTAAATACCAAGGAGTGCAATTGCTGAATTGTGTGGTAAGAGTGTGTTTAGTTTTGTAAGAAACTTCCAAACTGTCATCCAAAGTGGCTGTACCATTCTGTATTCCCACCAGCAATGAATGAGAGTTCCTGATGCTCCACATCCACGCCAGCATTTGATGTCCTTAATGTTTTGTATTTTGGCCATTCTAATAGGTGTACAGAGGTATCTCATTATTTCAATTTGCAATTCCCTTATGACACATGATGCTGCTGAGCATCCTTTTATGCCTCTTCGCCATCTGTCTATCTTCTTTGGTGAGGTGTCTGTTCAGGTCTTTTGCCCATTTTTTAATTGGATTTTTAATTTTCTTAGTGTCGAGTTTAAAAGTTCATTGTATATTTTGGATAACAGTCTTTGTTCAGATGTGTCTTTTGCAAATTTTTTTTCCAGTCTGTAGCTGGTCTTCTCATTCTCTTGGCATTGTCTTTTGTAGAGCAAAAGTTTTCAATTTTAATGAAGTCCAACTTATCAATTATTTCTTTCATGGTTTGTACCTTTGATGTTTTATCTAAAACATCATCAACCTACCCATGGTCATTTATGTTTTCTCCTATGTTATCTTCTAGGAGTTTTATAGTTTTGCATTTTGCATTTAGGTCTATGATTCATTTTGAGTTAATTTTTGTGAAGTGTGTAAGGTATGTGTCTAGATTGTTGTTGTTTTTTTTTTTTTGTGCATGTGGACATCCAGTTGCTCCAGCACCATTTATTGAAAAGACTATTTTTGCTCCATTGTATTGCCTTTGCTCCTTTGTTAAAGATCAGGTGACTCTATTTACGTGGATCTATTTCTGGAGTCCCTAATCTGTTCCACTGATTTATTTGTCTCTTCATTCACCAATAACAGATTGTCTTCATTATTGTAGCTTTATAATAACTCCTGAAGTTGGGTAGTGTCAGTCTTCCAACTTTGTTCTTCTTGACTATTCTGGGTCTTCTGTCTCTCCATATAAACTTTAGAGTTGGCTTGTCCATACTCACAAAATAACTTGCTGGGATTTTGATTGGAATTGCAATTCATCTATAGATCAAGTGGAGAAGAACTGACATCTTGACAATATTGACTCTTCCTACCCACGAACATGGAATATCTCCTCATTTGTTCAGTTCTTTGACTTCTTTCATCAGAGTTTTATAGTTTTCCTCATATAGATGTTATACATACTTAGTTAGATTTTTACCTAAGTATTTAATTTTGGGGGGCGCTAATGTAAATGGCATTGTGTGTTTAATTTCAAATTCCATTTGTTCCTTGCTGTTGTACAGGAAAGCAACTGACTATTGTATCTTAACCTTGTATCCTACAATCTTGCCATAATTGCTTATCAGTTCCAGGAGAATTTTTTCATCAATTATTTTGTATTTCTTACATAGACAATATGTCACCTACAAAAAAGACAGTTTTATGTCTTCCTTCTGAATGAGTAAACCTTTTATTTCCTTTTCTTGTCTTATTGCATTAATTAGGACGTTAAACGTTTAATTTTAAAAGTATACTCAAAGTCACTATATGGCAGCTGCAGTGCAGCAATATTTTTAAAAATGATTATCATTGCTAGTGTTTGCTATGTACTTGGCACTTACCTTTTATATGAATTATCTCACTTAACCCTCACAACAACTCTATGAGGTGGGTACTATTATCCCCCATTTATAAACCCCTTTATCCCCACTTTATAGATGAGGAAACTGATTCACAGAGAGGTTAAGTAACTTGTCCAAGGTTACCCAGTCAGAGCAAAGATTCACAATCAGGTCTGCTGGACTCTATAGCATATGCTCTTAACCATTATCCTTTATCAATTTAGGATGTATTATGGGCTATGTCTTCTATTAGGTGGTTTTTACATACCATTCTTATTTGATCCCCTCAACAACTCTCAAAGTGAGCTCTTCTTATCCCTGTTTTACACTGAGAATAATGCAGCTGAGAGTGGGTAACTTACCCAATGGCATATTACCAAGTGGCAGAGCTAGGATTCAAACCCAAGTTTAAGCACGTGCTCTCATTTTAAAATGGCTTTTGTCAGAACAAATATATGCTATTTGCTATTCAATGCAGCTTTAACTGGTCATTCAGCAAACACTGACTGAGGGCCTATTATGGGCCAGATACTGTTCTAGGCACTGAGGAAACAGAGGTGAACAAGGCAGCTGAAATCCCTGTCCTCACAGAACTTATCTTTTAGTAAAATATAAAACACTTAAAAAACAAAAAATTCCTCCAATCACTGCTAAGTGCTGTGACCAAGAAACAACAGGGGAACCTGGTGGGGAGTGGTGGGGCAGGGCTGTGTCCAATTGAGGGCAGGTCTCTCTGAGGAGAAGACTCTGAGGAAGGTGCTCCAAACTTGGAGATGTTTTGGCTGACTTAAATTACAACCAATAAAGAAATGAAGTCACAATTGCCAGCTTAGAGTTTTAGATTGGGAGCACAATGATGGAGAACAATTTTTCCACTTCTTGTGTGTTTTCAGTCCCAGAGTTGTTAGCTATCATCCTATACAGGACGCCATTTTGGAAAGGAGAAGGAAAAAAATGGCAGAGAGTAAAACTATTTGATGACAGTATGGTGGACACATCCCTTCCCCTCCAGGACTCCATCTGGGTTTGGAAATTGTTACTCTCCCTGGAAACATGTTTTAATTTTGGTTTCCTCTTAAACCAATGACTGTTCATGGAAACCAAAGTGGGATTTTCCTTCCTGTTGGGCACACACACTCTTTGATATGACCATAAAGCAACAACTTATATTGATACTGTAAGGATTTTTATTTTGTAAAATGATCTCTTGACAGGCAGTCTGCCTCTAGAGCTCATTCTTTCTCATACTTCCTTCTCCCCGCTTTATGGCACTGCTTACTTCCAGTATATTTGCTTCCTCATATAATTCCATTAATTCTATGAAGTAGATATGATTTCTGCCATTTAATAAATAAGGAAGTAAAGTTTAGGGAGGAAAGTAACTTACTGAAGTTAAGGAGGGTCACAGACACTGGTGCATCATAGCAATGGGTTTCAAACCCAGGTCTGACTCTAGAACTTTCCACATTATTCCAATACCACATAGAGTTTCCTATCCCCTTCCCAAAACATAGCTCCAGGATCACAGCATTTTCAGTTCCTCTGACTCCACGAAGCACCAAAATGGACCAGCCACCATACTCCAGCTCAATCTCCTCTAAGCGTCGACAACCACTTTACTTAACCTGCAACTTGTTAGAAAAGCTAGACTGCATGTGTTGCAGGCACCATAAGCCAGAAAAGTGACTCCTGGCAGTGGGCGGCAGTGGTAGTAGAGATACATCAATACGGACAGCCACTACTAACACCCATGTTTGGTTGGTAAGGCATTTGAACTATCAAGACTTTATTTTGAAAACAAGTCTTTATTTAGTTCACTGTTCCCATTAGAAAGGATGCTAGCTATCAACCTTGGGCATCCCTTTATTGTAAGAAAAAGAAAAGAAGAGCAGCTGGGAGATGGCCCGGCACTCACGGCTAACCTGCAGTGCTCTTCTGTTAACTGCAAACGATTTCAGAGAACACCAACATCAGGCAAGGCTACTCTGACCGTGAAGGAGCCAGACAAAAAGAGAAAAAAAGACCACTTCATGATCATGGCTGAACGCAGACAAAAACATGAACATTGTACAACCATGAATATGATCAAATGCCCCCTTTCTGGCTAATAGGTGTGACTGCTACGTTTTTATCAATCACAATTTTAACTTGACTCTGTTCTCCTTGCCTTCTAGATAAAAATCATTAAGACACCTAATCCTAGAATTAGCCCAGCAGCCAATCTAGAGCAAAGCCCCACTTCATGCACTCTCCCCAAAATCACCTAAGCTAAGCCCAAATCCTATCATAAGTTCTTTGTAATCTTCTTCCTGAGATGTCCCACCCCGTGCTTCCCATGGTATTTGTTCTCCCTTAGTGCAGTGAGTCAATACATCTAACATTGTTAAAAAAACAGGTGTATTTCTAGTGATCTTTGGCTGAAAGGCAATGACATTTGTCTATTTTTCTCACAGGCAGCAGCTCAGGGGATAAACCAGGTGAGTGGAGAACTCCACAGTGGGCAGTCTTGCAGTCAATGACCCAGGAGATATGCAAAGAGAACTAATTAGCTGTGAATAACAACTATGCAAATGTGGAGGAATGTGCTCATTTCATAATGATCCCATGCCTCCAGTCTTTTTCACACTGGACAATAGCTCCATCACGATTATATCAGCCGAAAGCCATTTCTGCCTTTCGGATTACAATTTTACAGGTTGAAAGAAAGGCTGGTATTACACTAAGAGATTCCTGGCATCTTCCAGGTATCACTATGAATAAGAATATTCACATAATTTTAGAGTCTTTGCCCTCAGAAACTGATTTTGCAAGTAGATGTGACAAACTGAGATACTCAAACTGAGACAACTTCACGACTGCTGGTGGAGGGTGCTCTTTTGGCCTTCCTTGGCTCTTAAAGCCAATCTAAAATGCACCATAAGGCTCCATCTCTGTTGTCATTATCACCACCACCGCCATCTTCACTATCATCACTGGACCACCTACCATTTTTGAGTGTTCTTCTCTGTACCAGATTCCACATTATGTACATGATCCATTTAATCCTCAGGTCAACTCTAAGAAGGTGGTATTACTTTACTATCCTCATTTTACAGATAAGGAAACTGAAGCAGTGACATTAAATAACTCCAAAGGAGTAGAACCAGGATTCAAGACGGGGATGATCTGCTCCAAGACCCACACTCTTAGATACCACATTACTTTTATCCATCTTAATGTTTTAACTATTGAGATGAAAATGGGGAAGAAAGAAAGAAGTGGCCTTGAGCTGCTGCCTGCTCTAGTACTTCGAAGAAAACTTCCTAGAAATTTCTCACATTCTTACTTCCAAGGTAGTTGCATTATTCTTGAAAGCTTTATGGCTTTAGAAGCTTTCACCTGTTTTCATTAATAACAGTTACTCCTTGAAATGACAGACCATTAAGATGATTAGTAGAAATGTTTCCAAGTCTCTGAAATTAGTAATCCAAAATGCACCTCTCATCAATCAACAAAAACAAAACAAAAAACTCACCAATTTGGGGCTACTGTGGGCAGATCTGATAATTCAGTGAATAATGCAATGAATGTGAAGCATGTATGAAATATCATGGGAGATTAAGAATTCAATTAGATGTCACTTCTGCTGCCTTCTAACTTAAGAGTACAAGAGGGAAGTTTTGAGACATGAACAATCTTTGGATACAAGCGAGAAAGTGTCAGAAGTCTTAAAGGAAGTGGAGGTAAGGTTTCACGGGCTTTCCAGAACAGTACTACTCAAAGTGTAGTTTGTATTTCAGACACTTATTGCAATTTAACAGAGTAATTTTATGTCTGTTGAATCTACATACAGTAAAGAAAAAAGAACTGGGCTTGTATTTTATATAACGTTTCTGTTTCATTTTTTCATTTCATTTTTCTAGTAATTAATTTTCATTCACCTTGCAAAAGTACTGATAAATGATGGAGTGTAAACAACTGGTTCTTTACCACTGCAGTTTGAGAAGCAGTATATTCTAGAGCCATGGGTTCAACTCAGGATGTTTAAGGCCTATTGTTAATAAATACCATACCACATTTTACTTAGAACTTGATTTGATATCCATTTGGATATACATGTAATATTTATATACTATATATATTTTTATATAATACACATAATATTTAAAGTCACAAAAATCTCTTTAAAGATATTCTGAGTTTATATTCCTAAGTAATTCAGATAGGAAATAAATGTGCACAGGAAAATGTGACATCTCATATCTTTAAAGTTAACAAATCCATAAGCAGCTGAGATTCAGAACCTTTGATGAGCTATGAAGTAAATCTTTAAAAATCAACAATTACAATAAACACCTTTCCTTAAACAACAACAAAAATAAGGCCATCCCTACTGCCATGATTAGTTAAGAGATGAGGAAAAAGAACACTATGGTTTCTAGAACACTGCTTGGCACAGAGTAGGTGCTCAATAATTGCTGAATGAATAAAATGATACTTAAGAAAAAATAATTAGGTAACGGACCTTAGTTAACATTTTGGTGATAACGCTGGAAGACGATGTTTCTTCAAAAGAAATGACATTTCTTTACAGGAAGACCCAACTCCATTTCAAATGTAGAGTGTGCTGATTCTGAAGGGAAGGCGCGTGCTCTCAAAGACACTCTAGTATGAACTGAGGCTTCGCCACTTACTAGCTGTATGACCTTCTTTATCCTCCCTAAGACTTAATTTTCTCACCTGTAAAATGGAGATAATAATAGAACTCACCTCACAAACTGGTTGGGAGGAGTAAATGACATGATATATTAAGCATTTTGCTCATGCTTAGTACTTAGTAAACATCTAGTAAATATAGCAGTAGCATTATATGGAAGCATATGCAATTGCCGATGTTGCACCATTTTTGACCTACAACAATAGCAGTTTCTTATGATTCAACCTAATAGTAATGGTGTCTGGCTTCAAATATAGTAAAAAGCACATTTCTGCTCAAAATAACTCACCAGGCAGAGACTGATGTATACTCTTCCTGTTACTCTACAGTGACCACATATGTCTCCTGGGCTGCTGTCTGGGTTACAAGAAGGGATATATGAGCCTGGAAGCATGTCTCATGTGGGGAGTGCTGCTGTCACAATCCTCTGACTGCCTGATAGCAGGGTCTGCCCACGACATGCACACTTACGCTGACCTGGTTCCAGCAGGGCCATGGCAGCAGCAATAGGGAGATACGCCCACTTTAGAAACCTTCAAAGATTCTGTGGCTCTTTCCGAGCAAAAGTGCCAGAGGGCATTTGAGGACACGAGGCAAAGCAGTAACAGGCCAGATTCCGGAAGAACTGGTTCCAGGTATAAACCAGAGTTGGCCTGATAACTTTGTGTGGGTGGGGCTGATACAAGTTTATCAACAAGAATTAGCACTGGAGGCCAAATGTATACTCCTTCATTTACCCTCACCACGTTCTTACTCACTCCTTCTATGGTGCAATATGCTCAGTGCTATCCCCAGGCCCCACACTGCTACACCACCACCACCACACTCACAACTAGCATTCCTCCCTCCAAGGTCAGAAGCTTAATCTCCGAAACATTTCATGACACAAGTTTCTGTTACTACCTACCATTTTGACAAACAATTATTTTAACAGATTTAACTTATACAACTTGGAAAGTGGCAACGTGGTGTCTATGTCTTTAATGTGAAAACATTTTATACTTTTTGCTGGTAAACTCAAACACAAGATTCAAATCTTGAAAATATTTTAACAGCACGAATGATCAAAACATAAATGAATGCTTGCTTAAAACACTGCTTTATACAGCTCAATCAGGGTGAGATTTATAAAGTTGCATTTTTGGATTTTAAAAATCATCAGATAATTCCTTTTCAGCACACACTATGTATGTTAGGGTGTACTAGTACAACAATGTATCCTACTGGAGTCCATCTTTCTGGGCGTGCTCATGTATTTAATACACTTCTAGCTAATGTTTCATATAGGAATTTAAACATACGTTCTTAGAAAGAAAGAAAAGTCTCGTTTATCTTTATATTCTATGTAACACCTAGCACTGCCTCTAGCATGTATTATGAACTAAATAAATGTATACTTAAATTAAACAGAATAGGAAGTTCAGGGAAAATAATCAGGTTAATTTTCACATAAAATGCACTAAATCAAACAATGACTTGTGATGTTAGATTAAAAAAACTGAAAGTCACAACAGTCACAGGAAATTAACCCAAGAATCTCAGATTAATTTTCCATCTAAGTGAAGCTAAATTATGCTCACTTCTTCAAAAGAACAAAGATTTAACAATCAACATTAGATGAAATATATTTAATTTAAAATATAAGTGCCTATTTCCATGAGGTATGGGATCCACTCTATAAAGGCTAATACCACACATGAATAACCGTCACAGGCAATGGAAGGGATCCTTTTATTGGTAGAGACACTGACACAGAACCCTGTTCATCAACAGCTGATGGTTTAGGAGGGGTAAGTTAGATTAAGTAGGAGATACTGAAAGAACAAACATGGGTTCACCTGAAAGTACCAAGAATGAAAAAGTGCCCCGAACTTTGTTGACTCTGTAAGCTGGAATGGAAAGACGAGAGTCACCGAGAGCTGTGTTCACAAACGCACAGCACACACAACGCCCCCTCTGTTGAGGCAGTCAGGCACCATGTGAATTTAATTAGAGCCCTGACTAGCTAGGGATGACAACAGTCTATTTTCTGTTGGTTTATAAGTGTGTTTTTATATACTGTCATTTTCCATGTTTCCATTAAAGACAGCCTAGACAACTGAAGCAGGTAAGAGTTAGGTAAAGAAAACTATCATTAGTTGTATTGTTATTTTTAAATTTTTAATGATACAATCAACTTTTAAGAGAACTTGATCAAGTAGGCTCACCACGATCATCTTTCCCTTAAAGGCTAATTCTTCAGCTGGGTATTAGGGTCATGACAACTTACAGGATGATTTTTAGAAGCCTGATATGACCCATCCTAAGCTCCATCTTCATAGTTTCAGGACGTCTTCAAACGTGTAACTCTACAGTTTAACTCAAATGCCTGTAAGCACGGCCACACCCCGAAAACTCTTTCCTCAGAGCATTCTGTATGGAGGGTCTTACAACTCTAAAATGCCCCCCATAGACCACAATCTCCTAGTCTTCAATTTCTCCATGTCCCCCACTTCTCCCCTTTTGCTCTCACTGGAACCTCCAGCCTCTGGCAGTTTCCCTAATCCTCGGTTCACTGGCATTCAGTGGACCCCTTGGGCAGCCATTTCAAACTGGCTGCCACTGGGAATGAGAATGATACCTAATTTTTATGTAGCACTTCACAATTCAGAAGGGATCTCAGGCCTTCTCTTGTTTGATTTCATTTGCAAAAGATATTATCATTACTCCTCTTAAAGAAGTAGCAAAAAGGACTTTGAGAGGCCCCCTGAAAGTTTGCTGACATGAGACTGTATTAAACTATTTGTAATCTTATTCTGTCTGCCTCAGTGACTCACAACAGTAAAAGAGTAGCCAACAACTGAGGACTGTGACCAGGCCTCAGCACACAGACTCAGCCTCGGTAGCATCAAATTCCAACCAAATAAGCAACTCCATCCTGAAAAGAAATACAAACTATATAAAGCAGTCAACAATGTGTACTGGCAGTGAGGTAGTCTGAAAAACAACAGTTGTGTTGAACCAAAGTTCTACATGTAGCTGGCTCGGAAGATTAAAATAAGTCTAACAAAACCGAACCATGACTAAAATAGGTATGTGTCTTTTTGCTTCCAACTATCTTGAAAAAGTAACAAAGTTGCAATACTATAAATCTTTAGTTAATTAATTCAAGTTTTTTGCAGCAAGCTTCGCACCCTCATCCTGCATTATATACCATCTGTCTATGGTGAATATTTAGTTCTCACTCACAACCTGCTTCCTAACCCTTAGAATAAATCTATCTCCTTAAAATCTAGAAAAAAGTTTCATTAGACCATAGGGGAATAATGACTTAAATTTTAAATAAACTGATGTTATTACTTTACAATCTACTGCTGCCATCTCCCGTGTTAATGAAGCAACACCTTCACACCCATGAACAAAAAGTAATAGTAGGAATAATTCTCACTGGTCAATCAGATGGCAAATTTTCAATACAGAGAAAGAAAAGCTTAATTCTGTTACCTCTAAGTGACTTCGCCTCTCAGCAATCACACGTTCATCCTTGTTTCCAAACAGTTTCTTTGGAGGGAATTCAAGGGTAGCAAGCTGAAATACACATTTTATAAGAGATGTATCAATATTATACCTATGCTTTTTGGACTGCTATTAATCTATGATTTGGAATCTCTATTATGGGGTAAAAAGAGAAGGAAGTTGAAAGTTTAAAGACGGGAGGTTTGCCACCAACCAACTCTGTACCTTGAACAGCTCAGACAAGGCTCCACAATGGTCAAATGAGAAGGCGGGATGATGGGAACTCAAGGAAGGACTGACCTGAGGCTCAATATTTTGTCTCAGGCAACATATTAGACTCTTTGCCAGGTGGTGTTTCACAATTTTTATTTTTCAGACTGCAAGTTTGTTCTTCCTTTAGTTCCCTTCTTATACTAGAATTCAATTATTCTTCTGTTGAGATGAGAATTTGAAAACAGCTTGCACACTGCCGGAACAACCTGTAAAGTGGTTCTCAGACCACTGCTAAGGTTCCTCAAACATTCCATATGGCCTTTTCTTCAGCTACTATTGCAAATGAAAACTTCCCGTGTGAAAAGAGGACTTCTCTTTGAACCTTTTCACCTTGTTTCCTAGAGAACAGAGGTTCAGAATTTGTTTTAGCTAAGTTTAGAATGTCATAGTTATTTTCCTTATGCTTCTTTTCTCAGAGGTATAAAAATCATAATAAAAAGATAAGTTTTATTATAGACTCTGAGGCAAGAAAGGACTCGACAATCTGGTGAAAATCTGACCATCCAGTGTTTATTTGGTTGAATGAATGCTAAACAGCAATAATTGCTGATGTTGATGAAATTCACTATTTCCTTCCTTCCTCACCTTGTCAGGTTCAGACAAATTGAGAGGCCAATGAAGCATTATCAAGAAAAAATTAACAACATTTCTCCCACAATATAGGTCACAATATGCCACAAAATTCCTATTTTATACATATGCAAATCTCTCAGTTGATTTAAATTTATATTGCTACAGTGAGAGTTAAAAATTAAGAACTAGCATCTGAATATATAGTACTTTAAAAACTTAGTACTAAAGTAAAATACACATACAGAAAAACGCACGTAAGTGAAGAACCTGATGAATTTTCAAATGTGAACACACTATAACCACCACCCAGATGAAGAAATAGAACATTCCCGGCACCCCAGGACCCCCAAGTGCTCCCCTTCGGTCCCTCTCTCCACCCCTTAACAAAGGTCAACACTAGCCTGACTGACTTCTAACAGCATAGTTTTTGCTATTTTTGAAATTTGTATAAACGGTGTCATACAACATGAACTCTTCTGTGTCCACCTTCATCATACTGCCTCAGTGTGAATCATCCACGTTATGAGGCGTAGCAATAGCTTGCTCATTTTCATGGCGGTAAAGTCTTCCATTATGTGACCATTCCACCATGTGTTTTGTTCAGTTAGTTCTTGTTAGTTTCCAGTTTGGGGCCATTAGGAATTGTGCTGCAGTTAACATTTTCCTATACATACGGATTTACCTATAGGAAAATATGTAGGGATTTCTGTTGGTCATGCTCTCAGAAGTAAAAATGCTGAGTCACATGGTGTGCAAGTGTTCAGTAGCATTTGAAATTATCAAACCAAATTTGGTTTTCCAAAGTGGTTTTATTAACTGACACACCCACTAGCAGTGACTGAGAGATCCAGTTGCCCCAGATCCTCACCAACGCTTGGGACTGTGGTCGTTTTCATCTTAGCGATTCTGGTGGGTAGGCAGTGGTTTCTACTGTGGTTCATGTTTGCTCTCTCTAATGACTAATCATGTTGAGCACCTTTTCACGTGCTCATTGACTACCTGGTTAGTCATTTGGGGGAAGTGTCTCTTCAACTCTTTTGCCCATTTTTTATTAGGTACCTGCCTTTTTCTTGTCAATTCTCCCCTTTCACACTCTTCAAGGTGTCTTTTGATGACTTTTTAAAAATTAATTGAAGTCAGGAAAATGTTTACTTCTTTCACATTCTAGTGAATTTTCTACCAAAGTAGAGAACTCTCGGGGTGGGTGGGATGTAGCACCTCTTCTCCTCCTTTTCACACCAATGTTCCAGTTTTGTTGCTGCCATTCAACTTTAAAAGCAATTCAAGGTAAAGTGAAAGGCCATGAGCACTGAGGTAAGACAGACCCAGCTTGAATCTCGGCTTGACCACTAACTAGCTAAACCAGCTATGTTTCTCTGAGCCTGAGTATTCTCTACCGAAAAAAATGCAGACAGTGATACTAAATCTCACTGGGTTTCTGTGAAGATGTAGGTGAAGTAATGCCGAATGGACCTCGGCTACTATTATCAGTTGTTAGAGATCTGATAATTACTCAGAAAGCAGGACGTCCCATCCCCTTGTACCCTCTCTCCATCCCTGGATTGGTGATGTGGTTTCAAGAAGCAAAGAGTTTTCTGGAATCCTGGCCTCCCTGGCACAAACACACTTCCCATATGTTGCCGCTTAGAGAAGAGAGGTACACCAGAGCTTGTCTTTTGGGCTTCATCCAGCCTCAATTTCATTTATACAAATGTGTTTCCTCCCAATGCGGTGATGCTGAAAGCTTGGCAAGCATGCTTTCACAGTTGGTTGTTTTGTCATTTTCTTATGAAGCTGATGAGGTGATGTGGTTTCTGTCAGGGGAAATTTATAGTCACACATGCGCTCAATCAGAAACGGTGCACTAAAAGGACTTCAGGCAGCTGAACTGGCTGAGGATCAAGCATTTAAATTTCCTCGTAGTCAACAGGAGTGCTCCATCTTGAGATGGAGGCTAATATTTTGTGCTATTAATATCCACCCTGTGAAATAACTATGTATAAATTATGTGTAATACTGTTGTTCAGATTTTAGGAAAAAAAGAAAAGAGTACTTGAAACAACTTTTAGGCATATAATCATAGGACTATAATATTCAACTGTCTAACTTTAAACAGGCCCAGAGTTAAGTGACTTAGAAAGGTTCAGAGTCATGGAGTGGCAGAGCCAAGATGAGGAATCTGGATTGATGCTTAGGTCTTTTGCAACAGCCCTGTAAAGCATGTCTGCAGGGTATGGAAGAAACTCTTCTGAAGCCCTTGGGGATCCAGGATTCAGATGAAAGGACGTAATCCCCCCTTAAGTGCATTAAACCAGGAAAATGATGCATAGCTGCTAGGCAGTGATCAACAGTTCCAACAAGAGCTGTCAACAGAACCTCACTGAGGACCTGTACCCACCAAGGGAACAGGAAAGTGACAGGGGTCAGCAACAGCAGTGGAATAAAAGGACAGGGGATGGGTCTGGAGGCAGGTTCCCCAGAAGTCTGTCCCAGAACATACAAGATTAATAAGTTCCTATTATCTTACTCCTCTCATAATAAAAAGTAAGAATAATGGTGGCTATCCCTACACATAGCTGAAGTGTTGGAGGAAAGGAAAAAAGGAATGGGAGCAGAAGTGCCAATGGGACTCATGATAGAAATGCATGCTACCGGGTCCATGTCCCACTGGTTGGGATGGGGACACGAACAAACTAAAGTAGAAAGGCAAGGCCATGAGACAAAGTACAAAAAAAAAAAAAAAAAAAAAAAAAAAAAAAAAAACCATTGCCTCCACTAAGTAATTATATTTACATAAGAACAGCTTTACCACTCTCTTCCTTCTGATAGAATGGAAGCTACTTCCATTTCTCCTTCTTAGGGAATCTTAACAGTGCTGTTTAGGCCTTGCTATCTATAAGCTCTTGGGTTGAATCAGACGAAATTGCCAATTTCATAAGTTACAGATAGTTGAATATCAGCCATTCCATCTGGTTAAACCCTGTATAAACTTCGACATTTTCAAGCGATCACTAGGGCAAAGACACATTTCCAGCTGCTTTACCTGCCAAGTGTAAATATTCTCATTTGATGGATTGTCAACTGGCTATATCTAAACCAATATTCTTTCAAAAGAATATTTTTCTTAAAGCACTCAAAAATGAAACAAAATTAGAAATGTATGTAAATATATATATAACAATGAGAAAACCAAGGAGCTGGGAAAGCAGGGCAGGTGGCACAGGAAGCCATTTGGGGACCAACAGTTGTTGACATAGAACATATTACAGCACACTCCTAAAATCAGACAATCTTCCAGAAAGAAAAAAGAAAAGACCATCATAGTCTTTACTTGGATAAGAGGAAAGAGGGCAGGGGGAATTGCTGCTTCATTCCCAAAATAGTAATATTATAAAAATCCTTAGAAGAGTTTAGAAACCTGGGATAGAAAAGAGGCCTGAACTTTTTCTCCCCACAAGTGCGAAGCTACTGCTTCATTTATTTTTAAAATAGAACAGCAAAAGCCATCTTCTGGAGGTTTCATTTCTGGATTGTGAATTATTTAAACTGTCCAAATATTTTTAAAAATGGACAATTTACCAAGATCAAAAGAGACACTGGTCTGGACAAATAGTGTGCCTGGAGAGCCAAAAGAAACCAAAAACAAAATAAAACTCTTCCATTTTGCTGAAAGTGTTACTGTATGAAAAGTAGTATTTGCAACCAATTAAAAATACAAGAGAGGCTCAGAGAGAGGGCACTCTGAATTGTCCCTGACTTCTCTACTCCTGCCCCACATACACAGACATCTTTTGTGTCCTTGTTTGTTTGGTTTCTCATGTTAAACAGAAAATTTTAAATAAAATCAATCATATTATCTAGATAGTTTCATTTCTTCTCAAGGTCTTAATATTTACAAATTCTCATTTTTCTTGCCTCATTTTTTAATCCAGCAGATGGTCTAGATTTGCTTTCGTGAGAAATACTGTCAGGGGCAGTAAATGGCAATCTGTAGGTGGAGGAGACTCCTCTTTGATTTCCTTTGAAATCTCTGACAAAGGAAATACAGCATCCTACATTTCTAAAAATTAAAGTTCCTGAAGTTCTATATCCCTCACAATAACTAAATTCTAAAGGGGCTCGGGTAAATATTTCTGATTCATAGAAAAATGATCAAGATACTTAGAATTCAGTAGAGGGAAAAATAATTTCCTTTCTTTCTCTAAGACTTCATTTTCATGAAGAGCAAGCACCATCATTTCCTTATATCGTTCACGAAGAGAGTCTCATGTTGAAAAGTAATTGCAATAAAAAGAATCTTCCCACAAACCATAAAATGTGATGGAACAGTTCTGGCTAAAGATGGTGGAGTAAAGGCTTCATTTGCCCCCTTCATCTCCTTCAAAAGCACCAAAAACAACCAAAAAGATGAAGAGGAAAGTAAACGCTCTGTCTCCAAACTAGGAAACCACCACAGCCCCACATCACAGGCCAGGCAGCACCCCAGGAAAGCACTGCGGGGCAGGGACAAGAAGGGGGGCTGCCAAGAGCCCTTATCACCTCACCTCCAGGCTGCTGGCCATGAGCTGTCCACCAAGGTAAGCATTCAAACTCTCAGGCATTCCATTACTCAGTGATTAAAGAGACTAAATCTGGGGACAAGGAAAAGGTAGGGGACATCCAGAGCAAACAGGAAGGCAGAGGGACCTGCGGGAAGGAGAGCCTGGAGAGGCTCCTATCTCTAGTGTTAGAGGGAGAAAAGGCCAGAGGGCAAGTATTTAGCTTTACTGCCCACAGCCAGTGATCCCACAGCTCTCATAAACACCAGAAAATAACAGAGGTATCTCAAAGCAAAGGAAAAAACTGGTGGAAAAAAAACTCAGAAAAATTCTAAGCAAAAGTTTGGGCATGCAGTAGCTTGCTGCCTTCCTCTTCCCTAACATTGGTTCCCTCCTCGCCACCATGATACAATGGTGTTTTCCCCCAACAATTAGTCCACTTTAAAGATGAGAAACAATGAGAAGAAACCAAAATTGGAACTATGAAAAAAAAGGGTGGGGTGAGGAGATGTTGAATGAAACATAAGCACAAGGAAGATAAAAAACATACCTCACAAGAAGGATTGGCTAGAGATATCCAGGAAGAATTCAGACAAGAAATTATTCATAGTCTTAAGGAACTACAAAAATCATCTCTAGAAAAGAGCCAAAAGGAGTAAGCGATACACAGGCTGAAAGAAGAGACGACAAGGGGGAAAAAAGGGCTGAAAAGTGAGCCAGCTCTTAGAGAAAAAGCTGATTCCAGGACTGGGACAGAGAATATGTAAGATGGGCCTGAAGCATTGTGTAGTGCCAGAAGGTAAGGAAGTACTCAAAAACAAAAGCACAATGATGGACTATGGCAAAGGAACAAGAGCTCCTAATGGCCAAAGCTGAAGCAATTTAAAAGACAAAACTAAATTAAAAAAAATAGTATTGGCATATAACCCAAAATATAATGGTTGTATAAAAAATTGAATAAAGAAATGAGGAGGTACAGACAAGCTTCCCGTGCAGAAGAATTCCAAATAATTAATGTAGATACTTCACCCTCAAGGAAGTGCAGCGTATCTCCCCATTACTAAAATGTGTGCTGTGCACAGTGACTGCCTTCCACAGAGTACAGTATAGCAAGGGGGAAAAAATCAAGGAACTTTCCAGTGGAGAAACCTGGAGAAAGGTCAGTATCAACAGTGGGTAAGTCACACTAATGGTGTATGTATCCTGTATATGATGTGAAGATAATGGCACTTTATCTCTGTGGTTTTCCTCCCCAAAACCCATAGCTCTCGTCTAATCACGAGAAAAATATCTGACAAATGCCAGCTGGGGAGATTCTGTAAAATATCTGACCAGCATTCCTCAAAACTATCAAGGTCATTAAAAACAAGGAAAGTATGAGAAACTGTAATAGCCAAGAGTAGCCTAAGGAGACATAATGACCAAATGTAATGTGGTATCCTGGATGGGATCCTGGAACAGAAAAGGACATTAGGTAAAAACCAAGAAAATCTCAAAAATACAGATATTAGTTAATAACGTATCAATATTGGTTCACTAAACTAATGTAAACTGTTAATAATAGGGAGAAGCGGGTATAGGCTATATGAAAACTCTCTGTGCTAACTTCACATTTTTTTCTGTAAATCTAAAACTATTTAAATAGGACTTTTGGTTCCTGATCAGATATGTAAGGAGATTAGAAGCCATCACTCCCATCCTCACAACAAGAAAAAAGCTGAACAACCTAAAAATCAACAAGTCTTTTTAGATCCATCAGAGAGTTCAGGTCACAGGGCAAACTACTGTCCCAAAACTGGAGAGGGAGGCAGAAACAGAATCATAGCTTACAGGGCATAGGAGCCCACAGCTGGAGCCAGTATTGGTGGGAACACTTTACACTGTAATTGATGAAGTGCTGGAGACTCGGTGTGGACTAGTATGAGAGCTAAAAGCTCCGACGGCGGGGGCGGGGGCAGTCTTGGTTGGGGTAGGGTCTCCACACTTTTGTGAATTTTACCTCCAGGAGTCCCACCAGATTCTCACTGTGAAGAGGCCAGAAAAATCCCTTCCATTCTAGCAGGAGGAGAGAAAAAGTAATCATTCTGAAATACACCCAGAGTTCTTGTTCTCCTGAACATGGCCTGCCCTCAAGGGAAACTCGTTTACCAGAATCTAACCGCATTGGGTTTTACCAAAGCCTGACAACTGCCCTGGGGGAAGTGAAGTGCCCAGCTCAGACTCACTAAAGACGAGACCCAATCACAGGCCCACAGAACGCTGCCCCTCCCCTACACCTCACGGCCCCATCACAGGGCCCCTGTGTAACAGGGAGCACAGCTAAAAGAACTGCAAGCCTCAGACTCGACTGAAGACCTCTCTAGGAAAAAAGACAACGGTGGAGACCGAAACAAGAGCACTAGAGGAAATTTTAGCCTCTGACGCCACAACGACCACAACAGCAAACATAGCCTGTGTGCTGGTCAAAGAAACATAGAGAAAACCTCACGCTAAAGGCCCATATACCTCAGCTTCTTTCACCCAATACTTCATGTCCAGCTTTCAGCAAAAAATTATAAGGCATGCTAAAAGGCAAAAAACACAGTCTAAAACTACTGTAAAATGAAAAAAGTTGACTGAAAAAAGAAACCTCAGTACCACCACACCCTCCACCCCTGCCCCTCTCCTCCCTTCCCCTACACCTGCTCAAAAAAAAAAAAAAGAAAAAAAAGTGAGTCAGAAGAACTCAAGAAAGAAATGGAAGAAACAAAACCAGTATTGGAATGAAAGCCCCAGCAGAAGCAACAAAAGTAGAATGAATACAATAAAAACACAGATTAGCATATAGCATATAGAGTAGAGAAAATAACAATGGAAAATGAAATGTGCTCCGGGAAAGAAAGAAAATGTGACCCAAGAAGTTAATACCTAAACAAAATGTCCTTCAAGTGTGCAGGCCACAGACAGACATTCGCAAGCAGATAAGAACTCAGGTAAAACATATCCAGGTGCATCTTTCAAAAACATACTGCGTGACCAAAAGTAACCAACCGAGAGACAGCACAATGGAAAGATCTCAGGAACGAAGACACCATGGTAAAGTAAATACTGCCTCTATTTAAAACTCACAACTAAGAGGGAATTATGTATAATATATGTATAAAAGAATGTGAATGTTATATACTTTGACAATGTAAAACTAATATAAAATAATATAATTTTAAAATTTGGGAGATGGGAGTAAACAGAGTGTTATTTTTACCTTTGTTAGGGGGTCAATTGATCATTTATAAATGGGAAACAACGGATAACTTGTAAAATGGAAACATTTGAAAACTAGTGACAAATGTTTTAATGCTTTTTATAATCTTTTTTCTTAAAGTCACACATATTTTAGAGAATTTAATATAGCTTGTGGTGGAGAGATATTTAATTTGAAGTTCTCCAATTTCTTCAGTTTTACTTCATTTTCTTTCACTTCTGTTAAATTCAAGTAAAATTACTGTTTGTAGTTAAAAACAGCATATCTAGAATGAATCCAATGATGTTATAAAGTCATTTCATTCTTTCTTCCTATTTTCTCATTTTAATTTCTTTTTATCCATCTACATATCATCCTTTTATCTGTGCCTATTCACTTAAGTACTTAAAATAATGTTCATTAAATGGTAACATTAATTATATTTAGAGAATGATTTTGAGTAATCTGTTGCTTTCTTCTTGTATTATGTGAAATTTTTATAAATGAGCACGCATCATTTTTATAGACACAATAAAAAGTGATTATTCTTTTTACAAATTTAATGGAACAGCTAAATTAACACCATATGTCTTTTTCTTTTAATAAACTGGGATTTGGGGCATTCAGATTTCAAGTCTTAGCTGCGCAAAGAGCTGGTTGTATAATCTTGAGTGATGTATAAAACCTTTCTAGTTTCTAGTCTTGTCATCCATTAAAATGAAGGAGTTGAACTAAGATGCTTAAGTTTCCTTTCAGCTCTGAAATTCTATGACTCAGGTACTGATGATTAAAATCTCTCAATGCTCAGTTAGAAGTAGCACATTAGATACCGTGGAGGTACTCTACCTATTATCTTGGCTATGTTGCTTTTTAGGAGTATACCTTACTCCCTGTAAAATCTTCATAGCATTCTTATTTAAAGTAAGGTGTGTAGAGGGAAAGATGTGTAGAGGGAAAATAGAGCCCTAAATAATAATGGAACATGTTACTTTTAAGAGGCTGTAGAATAGAAAAAGGACAGGCACAAACGGGAATGCAGTATTCATGAGAAAACCCTTAAAATGGTATCTTTCCTGCTATAGCCATCATCCTTATAGCAGGAGTGGGAAATGATGCAGACATTTGAGCTCTTATGGGAAAAATTGTACATTAAAGTTAAATATGATGACTGAGGTCAAATAAATTGGATATTTGTGGGAGGCATGATAGGCCTAGAGAACACTGGAAGAAAATTTAACAACAGCCCAATAGCCTACTTTGTATAATTATGAAATTTTATTATGCAGAGTAAAACATAGGAAACAAACAAAACAGCACATTTCTTTGGCCTAAGAGAAACATAATGACAAGCTTGTTCTGCAATTCAGTAAATAAAACATATTCTAAAGCCATTAGAAAAATGAAATCAATAATTTTGAGGCCTACTGATTTCCAAAGAAATTTGTCTTTCCCTTCTTCAGTGCCTGTGGAGTCTAAAAACCCAAGTTATTAACTTTATTCTGAATGTTTGATCAACAAGCCTCTAATTTTTAGGTTGAACAATAGATCGACATGAAGAATTATCAACAGAGTCAGAAAAGATAATCAATACTTCCTTATAACTAGCACAGCCATTTTACGGAATTATTTGTGAATCTCAGTTTTGGGAAAACGAAAGCGTCGAGTATCTATTCATCCATCAAGTTAGCTAGCTGTATGTATATGTATGTATATTAGACGTATAGTCAGCATCCTCTACTGCTTTGTAATGTTTCTTAATGCTCTTAATGATCTCAGAGTGAAATTTTCATCTACAGTTGGTTTTTCCCTTTCTGATTCCCAGCAAACTGACACAGCCCTATTATCTTCTAAGAGCCATCACACTCAAATCCTGACTTCAACGTTTATTACATTATAAGATAGGTCGGCCAGTCTGCTGCCATCAAGAAGACAAATTAAATGTAATGGAAAAGTTTGCTTTTTTAGAAGCCTTTCTCTTTTGGCCAAGTTCACTTTTTAGGTTGGCTAGACCCTGTATTAAGTCCAGGTGGTCTTGGAGGCAACAGACAGCACAGGTTTTGATAAATGGCACTGCTATTCCTTTGGATAAAAATAATGGCAGCCCTAATATGGAAAAGAAATTAAAATGAGTAATAAAAAGTCTTGCCTATCTTTATGATTTGTATAACAATTAAGCAGCTAAAACTGGATTATAAATCACTGAAAGAAAACTGAGACCAACTAATAAAGTGTGGAATATTTACTAATGAAAGGAAAACATTTGACTTCTGTTACCACCTCATAAAAGTGTACTTTATTGTCATTCCTCATTTACTAGGCATTTTCGTTACTCCTGTAATACTTAGCTTCCTAACTAGTAACCGATTTTTAAAGATTAGAGGGAAAAATTCTATGTGGCACTCTAACTGGTCAAATCAGCTATAGCCTGTCTTTTGCAAGTAGACACACCTACATGATAACTGGCAGCATTTGAAACATCCACACCCTGCAGGTCTGTGTCTGTAAATTTCAGCCACTCCAGCTTTTGAGAATGCAAATAATGAAGACTCATCAAAGGGCTGCCATAATTCTCACAGCTGACTAGATGGAAGCATTTCTGACGACTCAAAATTAATAGCAGCTCCCAAGGCCTTATAAGAACAGCTGTCACTGAGAAATATACTCACAAACAAATAAGCAATTCTCCTCCAAGTTTGATTTGTTAGAGGCATGAGGCAGCAACTCTTCAGCACAATTTAGATGGATAATTAAAGGAGCAATGAGCTACCTTCAGACCCTTCACATGGTACCTCGCGCCTACCACACAACATTTATAAGCACCTGCTACGTGCCTGGCCCAGAGCTTGGCACATAGGAGACTCACGAAATATCTGCTGAATGAATGAGCAAGGCAGAATTCCTTGCTGGTGGGCCATGTGGAGCGGCAAGCAATTACAATCAGGACGTACCACTAACAGAACCTGCTCTCTGTTGTCACCAAAGTGCTAAAACTTGAAGTCACCCTAGGTATAAAACCATAGTTGGAAACATAGTTAGGATTGCACTGACTTCATTATATTTGGTACAAAAATTGTAACTTTTCCACATAAAATCACGCTCCTCTCAAAGCCAGGGTCAATTTTATGTAGGCATAAGCCAATGAAGATATATCTGAGGACATTCACCTATGTTGCAACAATTTCTGAAAGTAAGAAACATTTCAGATCTGTGAGAATTTAATACTGCATTTTTAAGAACCATTATGCTGTTGAATGAAGTCAGATGTTTGTATTTTCTGTCTCTTACTATGATGGTAATTGTCTCTTTCAGGGACTGAGACATGACAGGAATCTGTCATTGTCATGACATTCAGTAGAAGGAACCCAATTTCTACTTATCATCCATGGGGACTCACTACGCAACAGATTTTTACAGGGAACAGATTGTCTTGTCTTTGATCTCACCTGGAGCACTCTAAACACTCCTCCTTCTCTAAGGAACATGGTCACAGAGAGGGGACTCAGGACAGGGAACAGGACCAGGACTCAGGAGACATGAATCTTGCCTATTCCCCAAGTCCTGATGCGATGTGGAACAAAACTTTCTCTGGGTATTTGATTCCTCATTTCCAGAATGAAAAACTAGACAACCCAATCTTTCAGGTCCCTTGGAGTACTTATATCTCATAATGTGCAAATGGTTCCATGGAGGTTTCCTTGCTGGTTACAGAGGAAAGCTGATACAAGTCCATGTTTCATACTCTTTGGTGATCAAAGAGACCATCAACATGTTTTCATTGTCTAGGTTTAAACTAGCCTGTCACTAATTCTGACAAGAGTACTTGTCATTGGGAATCACCTTTTAGATTTGGTGATCTATAATAATGAAAAATCAACTAATGCTCCCAAGGTGGATGCAACATCCCCCAACTACACACTCTCAGGCCCCATGTCAGATCTACTGAATCAGAATTTCCCAGTTTGGGGCCTGGGTCCACATATTTTAGAAAAGCTTCCCAGCAAATTCTGATGCCTTTTGCTCCCCCACCCACCCTTGAAAGCAGTGATTTAAATACTGTTTTTCTATCAGGTAGAGAAAATGGTGTGATATAAACCATAGAGTGACACACTTGGGCCTCTGATCACATACCAGGTCAGGAAGCTGGCAGCATTCTATTTTTGCCTACATAGCTGCCTGCTATTTAAAAATTCAAGGAGGCTGGGGGCATGGTGCAGCTGAATTTATCTAAGGCTTACTGGATGCTCCCTGTGGCTATGGTTAGTAGCATTATAATTTGGTGGTGAGTAGATTTGCAATTTTTATATTAAATTTGGAAATTTGGAATGCTTGTTATAAAACTGTTTAGAATACATTTCAGTGATGGATGATAAATAGCTGTCCAAGACAAATATAAGGCCAATAGCCAGTTTATTTTCTTTCCCTTTTTTGGTGCTGCTTTGGGCAAAGTACTTGGAAAATAAGGAAGCTGAGATATGGTTCGATCAGCACAAACTGAAAGTCCATGTACAAATTAAATAACCTCTTGCCTAATTGTCTTCTCCCCTCCTGCTGGTATTTACTGGGCATCCAGAGACTGCCAGATGTGACACAGAACAGCTGCTCCAACACAGCAATCTTTCATTTTCACTTGATAGCTCTGAAAATAGTTTTCTCCCTCAGCTCCATAGGGAGAAGGGAGCCCCCTTGGGGATGCAGCTGATGGAGGCTGATCCTGTCTGACGCTCCAGGTTTCCAACGACTCACTGGGATAACTCAGTTATGATGCAGACAGGCAACACAGCCTGTTCCATGTACTTATGATCTCACCATGCACACGATTAAAAGTTCCCTTAGCATTTATTTTGACTGTACATTTTAATACACAAAATGTCCCATTTACATGGGTCATCCTCTTGCCTCCAGGCAGACCAAAGCAATCCTGCTTCAGAATCACTCCTAGCTAAGATTATAAAAGGGTCCTCAATGATCGATTCCAAAGCTTAACTGTTTTCACTGTGAGATGCTCCTCCGGGGAGGTAAGGGGCCCATTAAGATCTAGCATTGGGAAGGGAGGACTCCTTGTTAATTGTACTAAAATAAAGTCCTCTAAAAATTAAAGAGAGGTTGGCACCTCTGAACCTACTAGAAGGAGCAGTGACCCTCTGATCTTCCAGCCTCACATCCTACCACTTTATTAAATACACTCAGAGCCACTAGACCACTCATCCAAAAAGGGAGCAGAGGGGAGAGAAGGGACATTCGGTCTTCATTATTCATTCTAATGGTTGAAAGGGGATGTGGTTTTAAAATAGTCTTTCTTTTCAGCTTCTTGATGAGCTAGTTTCTGTTTTGGTGGGCTCTCAGACTAGGATCTGGATCCACAGGTAAACTTCATGGGCACTAGAAGGAAACAGTAACTCTGCCTCTTCCGTAGAGAAAAGAAAGGAGAACACGTAAGGAGGCTTTGTTTCTAAGCACATAACTTGACTGATATTTAAAAGTATTATACTGGTATTAACAGAGTGAAAAAACACACAACTTTCAAATAGATAAAGAGCACTGCAGAAATGATTTGCATGATAAAATTTCAAAGACATGCTCTGCAGCAGATGCTGTATAATACTTCATAGTTGTTTTCAATAACATATTTTATCTGAGGCTCTCACAATCTTTTACAAACTAGCTGTGGCATTATCATTTTACAGATGTGGAATTTGAAAACACAGGGTTTAATTTGATTAAGATTCCATACAAGGTCAATGAAGTGGAGCAGAGAAGGAAAGCCAGAAGGAACTATTATCTCGCACAATGCATGTCAGTACATCAAGAAGACAAATTAATTCAAAACAAAAGGGAAACCTATTTAGAATCCAGAAGAAACTGCTAAGATCAAAGAAAATGAATAAATAAGAATAAAACAACAATCTTTAAAACCTTGAATAATGCAGCACCTTCAGTGAGAAGCCAGCCCACTCATACAGTGAATCTGAAAACAGAAGGAGCATAATGCTTACAGACGATCCAAGATTACCTGGTCTTGTCAATCCGTTCCTCTTTAGTATTATACAGGACAAGGAATTTAATTTTCTTTATTACAAAATTTGTCACCATACAAAAATAATGGAGTAAATTTTTCTTTGATTTCTTCTTTTTCCCTGTCCTTAATTCCCAGGCCTCAGAAACCCAGTGGCTTCTTGTCCTTTTAATGCATAAATTAATTTTGCTTGTACTAATCCTAAATTCCTCCTATTTTCTTCACAGATATATGTTATATTTAATAATCAACAACCCTTTCCTGTTTATCCCTGAGGAGTCTTCAGTTGACCAGTTTCATTCTCCTTAAGGGGACTTTATAGTAAATAATTAAGCAAATGAATATGAGTAAACAGGGAGATTGGAAGACTGAGCTGAACAATGGTTAAGGGATTCTAAAAATGTCACTAAGGGGGTGAAGGCTCTCAGCCTACCCAATTTCTGTGTGTTCTTTCCTAACCTTGGCTTTTGGTAAATTAAGTCTTTAAGAACAGTTAACCAATTACCAAATTTCTTCACAGACAAAGTTTGCACATGTGGATTGGAAGATACGTAGATATCTTCAAGAATATCCAGAAAGAAGTAGTCACAGCAGCAAAAATCTGGAAACTACCCATATGTCCATCAAAAGGATTTTGGAAACCTGATAAGGTGATATGCCAACTTGATTGCTATGCACAATTGCCCACGGTAAATGATAAATTGCTTGTGGAACAGGGAAATGATAGCTATCAGGTGGGAAGCCATAGCTTTAGGCTTCTCTGAGTGAGGCGACTTGTAACTCAGCATGTCCCTTGTGGGGACTCTGGAAGGTCTGCCCATGGAGTTGTTCCCAGAGATACTGGCTCCCTTGTTGCATAGCATTCTATGCCAGAGCAGTTCTCGCATCTGCCCCATGTGGATCTCACCTCCTTGCACCTAAGATTGTTACCTGGCAGAGGTGGTAAAGAGAGAACAGCACCCCGACAGCTGTGTGGATTGCTGAAGACACTGCTGTGATGGCCTCTTTAAGTCTCGGCCCTGCTGGGAAGTAGTAATCTCTGTCTTACATCCCTCTTGGGTCACCTGGGGCTAAGTATGGCCTATGGGAGTCCTGTGAGTCTGAATATTTAGTTGGACCCAAGAAGACCTTCTTAAGGGCACTGCAAATGGTTACTTCTGAGGTTAGATTAAGAGAAACTCATACACTATGTATATGTCTTTGAATTTCAACCTCTTATCATAAACATGCCACTTATTATTTAGAAAAAAAAAGATTACTGAAAGGAAAAAAATCTCCATAAAAAGAACTCACATATTGACCTGCTTTAGAGGTATATCCCCCAGGAGAACATGGCTAAAATTCCAGAAGGAAATATGAAGGAATAGGATGTAATTTTAGACAAAAATCCCAAAAGGTTATAAGCTATAAACAAAACTAAAGTGTTAAGGTGAACAAAGATTCTCTATCTTGGCAAGTATATTACACATTTTGTATATTTTGAATTCAAGTGTGCTTTTTCAATATTTTTTCAGCTTGACTGAAAATTTGGAACCTTTAATTACTAGGTAAATTTAATATGTATCATTTAAAAAACATTATCATCAACCATTTACTTAGCAAGTAAGACTATGTGAAGCTAGGCTGCACAAAATAAAAGTCAACTTTACAGAAAAAAATACAGCTGATATTCAACTTGATATTTAAGCTTCATCTTGAAATGTTAAATGGACAGTGCTGTTCTCTCACTGAAGTAAGATTTATCTAGATCTAGAACGACATGCTGCTGTGTTTTTAGAGATAATGTGTTTTTTTCCCCATTTATTTTTTATATTATTGTTGGTTTAGAAATAGGAAAGAGAGTCAAACTGCCTGGGCTTCTATACCAGCTTCTGCTCACCAGTTGGGTGACATGAGGCAAGTCTCTTGCTCCAACCACAGGAGATCACGAATGTCAAAAACAAAGTACACCGTGACCTGGGACACGGTAAGCACTGAGTAAATGGTGAGGAAATCAGACAGGGTTGTGGCTATTGAAAAGCTCAGAGGCATCAGCACATCCCGCTCAGGGTCTGTAATTAGCACAGCTTCCCTTTCTACACACAATGTTTGTTCTAGGATCTTACCACATAGTTTCAAATCACTATTCACATTCTCTCTTCTTCTTGAAATATATGCACACATTTGTCTGTGGATTCTCTTTCATAACTAACTTTTTTTGTCCTTATGAGAAAGAAAGTATAAGTCACAAAGTTGGATTCAACATGGAAAAGCACTTTCCACGCTTGGTTATCATTTAGATCACAAGACTGTCTTCAGGAAAAGGGTTTCTGTGAGAAGTCATCTATGAAGAGAATGGAAAGTCCAGCTGAGTTTCAATGTTCAGACCTTCTTTAATAACATCCAGCAGTTTCCCTCAGCATTAAGGATAAAATTCACAGCCCTATATGATCAAGGCCCTATCTACTTCCCTGCTTCCATCTCTACCATACCTGCCACCTTTCACAGGTCTTCTTGTTCTTGGAACAGGCCAAGCTTGATCCTGTTCCAGGGTCCTTGCATTTGCTTTTCCTTCTACAAAAGATGTGCTCGCCTCCAGATTTTCACGCCTAGCTCCTTCTCAACACTCAGATCTCAGCTCAATCTCACTCTTTCAGAAAACCTTTCCCGGCCTGCTCCATCTAAAGTAGCCCCCTGCCCAGCTCCCATGCCACACTATCACACTGCCTTGTTTTATTTTCTCCATGGCACTTAACATTTTCTAAAATTATCTTATTTATTTGTTTATTGTCCATTCTCTCTGCTTCTTGAGAGGAGGGAATGCAACTGTCTTGCTCACAACTGTATCCCCATTGAGGAGTTGCTCAATACAGATTTATGAATGAATGAATGAGTGAATGAATCAAACCAGCTTCATTTTCTTCATGTGAAGGTCATTTATATTTTTTTCATCATATATATAATGCGTTCTTTGTCCCCTGGAAAGAATTTACATAGATGATAATCTCTGTTCGTTAATTTTGCCTGATACCAGGCAGCCTCTGATTTACAGGTTCACGTCATTGTTAACCTCAAGTAAGTTTTCTTCTATCGTATCTTGGAAGATGGCTCTGTTTATTCTGAAGTTTTCTTTAAAAACACTGATTAGATCTGCACATTATTTCTTTGCAAACTCATTTAAATATCTATCCCCTTGTATTTCAACTAAAATGCCATTTCATCAGAGAGCACAACCCTGAAATGACCTTATACTAAAGTGCTCGACCCTTCTACCTCATCACATTTTATTGATATTTTTCCTATAAGGCACGTATCTCAGTTAAAATGGCAACTGCCACATGATATGCTTACTCTTTAAGTGTTAGTTATTATTATGTTTTCCTTGTTTGTTGTCAGTCTGTCCCCATATGAATTTAAAATATATAAGAGAAGACACTTTTATTCTTGTCTACTACTATATTACTACAATCTAGAAAAACGTGCCTACATAGAATGGCACTGAACTAACGGCACTGAAAGAACTGATACGAAATAAATTATGGAATGAAAATCCTCGTAAAGCTTGTGTCCTTTTGTTTCAACTAAATTGTTTTTTCCCATCTATTGATGTGGGAATTTAGTATATTAATATGAATATCCATACATTATTAAAGTACTGATATAGTAACTTAAAACCAAGCAGTTAATGAGCTGCAAAGCTCACTTTAAAAACAAGTTGCTCTGTACATTTAACATGTACACAATACTTCCACTTTTGATTGTCCACAGTAACTTGGGATATGAAGAGTGAACTGCAGAAACAAACTTGACTTTGAGGTAGTTGCTTCTGGAACTGAAGCCTCTTGGGAACAGTGAACTATATTCATACCTGCAGCTTCTTCAGTTTTTAACAGAACACTATTACGAAGCCTAATGACAGAATTTCAGGGACAGCTCAACTTTACCTGGACTCAAATTCTTCTACACACCAAAGAACCAGCGTATTTACAAAAAGATATTTCTCTCTGTATTGTATATCAGGTAAGAAAGAGTGGAAGGCATGGAAATGTTAAAGAAACATAAGTTATTGAATGAGAAACAAATTAGGGACAATGTCTGACTAAATTATTTTTTAGGATGTTGTAAGAAACTATAAAAATAGAGCTGAAAAGCAATCCTTACGAAAAGTAGGCTAATTAGACAGTGACTACTGATTGATTGACAGTCAGTTCAAACCAAAAATGCGCAAAGAGCTGTGCCTATGCAAGGTTTCCTTTGGCTGAAGTAAAAAAAATAATAATATAACAATAATAATACATTCAGTGGAAGATACACATTAATTTTAGGAATACTTTTCTTTGCTTACAAGTATTTTAAAAACTAGTCTTTGTCCAAAAAGGAAAAAAAATTACTAATGTATCAATACACTCAGGATGTTTGATCAGATACATGAAATGCTTCCTTGCTTCTAGATAATTCCACATTTACTATCTACCTCCTCTCCATGTTTGATGGCAAAATAACTTTTAATGACTTTACTTCCCTTTAAGTGGAAGTAAGCATTTATGCAGTCTTTTTTAAGAGAACAAAGGGCAAATCTATACTATGGAATTTATTCCTATTTCATTTTAATAGGTATCACAGTTGAGAAGTTGTAAATTAATTAAAATATTTATTTAAAATTCATTGTAAAATGTATGAAAAGGATAGAATTCATTTACTGTCACTATCTTGTGTTCAGAAAATGTTTAAATTGTGTAGAATAGAAATGGAACAATGGAAAAAAATTAAAAAGCTATCTTTGACAGACGAGTAATTGAAATAAAACTTGGTGACACTCGTAAGCTAATACCTAGAGAGAGAGATAGGGTATTGATAATGCAATCAGCTCATTTACTTTACAAATGTTCTTAATTGGAGATAATTATTTCATAGCTTACCTCTGCATACTTTAACTTCAATGTTTTATGCATTTCTCGAAAACGACTGTAACGCCTGAATACGGTCCATGTCTCATCTAGGACAGTAATCTATTAACCAGGAAAATAAACATAAATCAGCATTAATTAGAGGGAAAAGTGACTAAAATTTTTTTAAATAATTTAAAAATTAACAGAAAGTCAGTAACATGTAAAATTTCTCCAGAATTGAAAACATCAATCTAGCTGCATAAATAAGACTTATAAATAATAATTGTACTCTACTCAAGCATGCATCTCTGGTTCCCAGATCTGGTTATAAGCTGCATGTGCCTATGTAAAGTGAGGGACAGTTACCTCTTAATGGCTTATAAAAAGTGTCCCTTAACCCTCCATTTGGGTTGTAGAAAGGAAATCTCACTGGGTGATCTTTCTGTTATGGTGATGTGCCCATACAAAATGTTTACACATTTTACACAAAATGCCAGTGCAGGTCACCAGATGCCACCACAGTGGACAGGAAGAAAAAAATGAGAGAAGGAGAAGAGAAAAAAAGAAGGAAGAGGAAGAGGAGGAAGAAGGAAAAAGAAGGAGGAAGAGGGGGAAGACAAAGAGAAAAAGGAGAAAAAAATCTTTCTGCATCTCGATTGTTAGTATAAAAACACAACATATTTTGCTTTATTTCAGAGGAAGAATTCTCAATCCAGCCTTGAACCAGCAGTGGAACTTACTGTTCCTGTTGAACGAGCTGACTGGGTGGAAACTCTGGCGCACATCAGTCACACGCTAGGGTCACAGTGACCAGGAGAGGCTGGTAGGCACCACTACCCTTTACAATCACACCTAAAGCACAGGCTAACGAGTCTCAAATTTCTATCTCAGTTCCCACCTCTCTTCCAAGCTCCAGACCCATGTACCCAACTTGGAGACATCTTTCTTTAGATGTCACACGGGAACTTCGAGGTCAATTTGTCCAAAACTAAACTCTACATAGTCTCTCTAGTCTCAACTCTAGCTCTTCTCTGGTGCATTTTACCACCATCCACCAACTACACCAGCCCTCAAGCAACTACCTGATGCCCTCCTCCCCACTAATATGCCCACATGAGAACAAGCAGAGGTCCTGTTCTCCTTTTACCTCCTAGAATTTCTTAGAGCACTATCCTTCCAACCTTTGCCATCACCGTCTTACTCTAGGCCTTCAGGTCTCATGTGGCCTCTGCCAGGGCCTGCCTCTCCCAGTTGTCCACATCCGCGTGTACCTCCTCTTATCCCTCTTCTGCACAACTGACACTGGAGCTTTTAAAAACTTAAATTTGATCATTCCACATCCTCCCTTAAGAACCGCCCCCCCATGCTGCTCTTAGAAAAAGACCCAATTTTACCTTTAAGACCCCAATTTTTAATTTTTAACCCAGTACTGGAGCAGCCTCACCTCAAGCCTCTCTCCTCTTAGGTGTGTTTGCTCACGCTACACTCCCTGAATGCTCGTACTCCTTCCTACCTCAGGGCCTTTGCACGGACCATGTCCATGAATGGGAAATCTTACCCTGCATATTAGAGAAATGCCCTTCTCCAGCACAGTAATTCAGCCTGGTTCTCCGGCATGTAAACCACAGGGGATCAGTAGGCAAGTAAAAGCAATAGTGAGGAGAATACCCATGTGGGTAGTTTCACAAGGAGGAGTGAGACTTGTGTTTCAGCCTTTCTCTGGTTCACTCATTTCCCGAAGTGGCAAATAAGATGATTTGGGGGTATACAAGGATGTACATTTTTTTATTTTCATTATTCTGATTCTGTATTCATTATTTACAATAATTTTTAAATTGTGGCAAATTTCTTATGAGTTTCCTTTAAAAAATATTTCTATAAGGGAAAAAAGGTAAGTGTACTTACAAAAAATCATTAAGTAAAAATAGTACAGGTGCTCTGCAGCTTTAAATTTTTAAACCAGCAGGGGTATGAGGGCTTCCTAAGGGCAAGAGCACAGCAATCCCTGCCGTGGCTGGACACAAAGCAGGTGTCAGAGAGAACTGGAACAGGAGAGAGTGTGATGCTGCCTACTTGCCAAGAAAGTTAATGGAACCACACCCATGACTTGGGAGTAATAAGATGGAGGATGCTCATAGGTGAGACCATCCTGTATTGGGACTTTGGATTCCACAGAAAGTCAATGAAGAAACCTACATCGCCCTCATCCCTCAGATTCTAACACCCCCTGGCTCTCCTTCCTTCTCCTGAAATCCTTCCACTGTACCACTGAACTCACGGTTGGTCAATCATCAGCAAAATCCCCTAGATCTCAGCCTCTTCTGGGAACACGCCCTCACGTTCACTCTAACCGAAAGCTGGCTCTCCCAAGGAACTGCTTCCCCGGTAGCCCTCTCAAGTAGGGACCGTTTTCTCCCCACATTCTTCATCCCTTTGTGCCAGGAGGTGGGCAGACATTCTTGTTTGCAATCCAACTTCCAAACCACTGCTCCCCTATGCTTTCTAAAATCCCTCCCCTGTGAAGCTCATGTCTTCAGATCCTGCCGCGCTACCCATCTTTCCTGATGCCATCAGTTCACATTAGTCACTCCCCTAATTCCCCAAAACCAAGGTTTTAGGTTTTGCTCACTGTCACCTGCTCCAACACTATGGAACTTCTGCCATGATTCTTGGTAATTTCATTAACCAACAGATGATCCCTCCAATACCCTGGCCTCTTGTTCCTTGAGTTCCACCCTGGTTCCTTCCTTACTCAACTTGAAAACCAGGGACAGTCATTACAATCATTCCCTTGCATTCAACCTCTAATCTCTTTGTCCCACTCTTGAAATTCCCTGGACTAAGCTAAACCACCACCCTGGTTAAATTCAACTGTCTTCTTACTCCCGGCCTGCGCCTGCCTAGCAGACTGTGGCTGAAGAAAAACACACTACCAAATGGACTGACTGGTCTCATTTTAAAGCCATAATCACCACCTTCAAGTCAGCCTGGATGCCTCCCACCAGTCATAGCACATTTCCCAATTCCATTCAATCTTCCATTCTCTTAGATAATAGTTATCTAAATAGCTTACTTCATCTTTTTCCTCAAGCCTTCATCACCTCTTTCCCTGTCCTCACTCTCAGCTGATAATCTTTAATTCCTATTTCACTGAGAAAATGGAAGCAACCAAAAGAACATTTCCAAAAGCACCCTCAACCAATCTGCTTCAATCTGCCACCATCTCCCACCATATATATCAGTGCTCCTAGTTAAGGCCAACGCTTCTTCTTAAACACTGGATTCCATCCCCTCTTGTCTTCTGAGGGATACTGCAAAAAGCAATTATCTACTCTCTCTTGCACCAACACACTTCCACTCTCTCTACTAGATTATTCACATCAGCATCTACACAAGTTATTATCTCTCTCATCTTCAACTCCCATCTTGACTGCCCTTTCCCTTCCAATTGCCACTCCATCTCTGTCCTTCTCATTATAACAAAACTCCTTGAGTTTATTCTTGATGTCATCAATTTCGTTCTTCCCATTATCCCTTGAATCCACTCCAATCTACTCACCATTCCACTCAAACTACTCTTACCAAGGTCATCAACAACCTCCACATTGCTAAATCTACTGGTTAATTCTTGGTCTTGATCTTGATTTATCTCCTTGTAGCACCTTTGTCATTTGGCTTCCAAGTAGCTACACTCTCTTACCTTAGTTTTCTTTGCTGGGATTTCTCCTCATCTCCCTGACCTCTAAACATGAAAGTGCCCCAGGGCTTAGTGCTTGAACATGTTTTATTTTCTACCTAGACTCACCCCTTTGGTGATCTCATCCCATCTCATAGCTTAAATTTATATGCTGATGACTCCCTGGATACTCATCTCTCTCCCCTGAACCCAGACTCGTATATCCTACAGGCTACTTGATATGTCTGCCTACTTGGATATCTAATTGCATCTCAAACTTAGTATGGCTAAACTTACCAAAATTAATCTCACCCAAACTCGCTCCCCCTCTCGCTTCCCCATCTCAGTAAATGACAATGCCATTCTTCTATTTGCTCAATCCAAAAATTTTGGCATCATCCTTAATGCTCCTCTTTCTCTTGAACCTTACATCAGTCAGCAAATCCTTTCCACCAAACTCCAAAATACAATGAGAACCTGACTGCTTCTCACCATCTCCACTGTTAACATCTTGCTCTATGCCACCATCATTTCTTGCCTGGATTGTTTTTAACAGCTTCCTAGTTGGTCTCTTTGCTTCTGCTTTTGTTCTCCCTCCCTAAATTTCCTTTCATTTTTTTCCTCAATATGGCAGCCACAGTGATTTTTTTAAAAGATTAAGTCAGATGAGGCCATTTCTTTGTTCGAATGGGACATCCTCCCAAGATGTCCCATCTCACTCCGGGTACAAGTTCAAGTTCTTCCACTGACCTACTAAGATCTCTATGACCTGTCCCCTCGCTGGCCTCATCTCCAACCACTCTCTTCTTTGCTCACTCTCTTCCTTGCTTATCTAGAATACATCAAACATGCTACACAGTAAGTATGGCCTCAGGGACTTTGTGATTTTTCCTTTCTGGAATGCTCTTTTCACATGACTAGCTCCCTCACTTCCTTCAAGTCTTTGCTCAAAAGTCACTTTCTTAGTGATACCTTCTCTGGATATCCTATCTAAAACTGCATCCTCCTTTCCCCAAGTCAACACTATTTACTCCTCTTCTCTAATTTATTTTTCTAATAAGCATCTCTTGTTACCTAACATGGTATATATTTACTTATCTATCTTGTTTTTCTGTCTCTCTTTCCACTAGAATGTAAGCTCCAGGAGAGCTGGAGTGTTTAGCTGGTTTTCACTGCACCTTAGAGGGGTACTTGACATGTCACAGGCATCCTGAATGAAGAGTTGAAAGATGGAGCTCCAAGTGGACTTGTCTTAAATATACTCAGGCTCTTAGTGACAACAAACCAGCAACGCCTTTTTTCATCTCTCTGGGTAGAAAAGGTCTTAAAAAGGCCTCAAGCCAAATGAGAATAATTAGGAAAATCAGGACACCTAGCTTGTGGGGCTTTCACTTGCAGCTTCTTCCTCTTTGTTGCTTTCACAGCTCATTAATGTTGGACCATTTTTTGAAATCTCTGATTAATGAAAGGGCTACTTCAAATCTACCTCATCGTTTTGGGTTTCATTCCTCTTTCTCATGTTGGCCCCAAAATACTGCCTTCAAAAGGGATATCAATTTCTCTAACATCATGCACATACCAAATACTGGAGAGGACATGGCTCTCTTAGCATGGCTAAGTGATTTCCTGGATATTAGATATCAAGGGCTTTTGGGCACAAGATGACAAGACAGCAAGAAGAAGATAAAATCCCTGAGAGCCCTCAAAAAGCATCCAATACACTTCCTTCTGCTTTCTTGATATCAGCCCCCAGTGCTTACAATGAGAGGTGGAATGCTACCATGGTAGGTGTGCAGAGCTGGAAAGGGATGGAGAAAGAGGGCCCAGTGTGGAGAGGACTATCCAAAGCTTCGCACATGTGTTCCTTTGAACTGGGCTTAATGAGGTCAGTCAAGGTATCAAAGGGAACTCTACCTTCACTGTGTTACCCTGGTGACTCCAAGAGTCCCACCATTAATGAAGAAGGAGGGGACTCTCTGGATCCATTAACACTGTGTATATAAGTTCTCCAAAATGTTGAACAATGAAGATCATTATTGGCACATTCTGGGTAATGATGTACTTTGTTACCTCATCTTACTTGATATCTTAATAAACTCACATTAGTAAATCCACATACAGATGTCAATGAATTCTGCCCTCAATATTTCAGTCTACAGTCTAATCCAGTAGTACTCAAAGTGTGATGGCTGACCAATAACATGTTTCACTTGGGAACTTGCTAGAAATGCAAATTCTGAGGTCTCACCCACACTTACTTGATCAGAAGCTCTGGGGTGGGGCCCAGCAATTGGTGTTTTAACAAATATTCCAGGGGATTCTGATGCAGGTTAAAGTCTGAGCAGCCTTGCCATAAACCACTGGTAGTGCTGCTGCTCCAAAATCAGATATGGTCAAGTCCCACTGTCTTCTCACCAACCCCACCCAAGGCCAAAACCTTCAGCACAGCATTCAAGGCCTTTTCCTGGCTGACTCAATGCTACCTTTCAAACCCCAGCTCCCAGAGGATTAAAAATCTCATGCTGCAGGGGCTGGGCTGGTGGCGTAGTGGTTAAATTCACACACTCCGCTTCAGCAGCCCGGGGTTTTGTAGGTTTGGATCCTGGGCACGGACAGACACACTGCTTGTCAGCCATGCTGTGGTGGTGTCTCATATAAAGTAGAGGAAGATGGGCATGGATGTTACCCCAGGGCCAGTCTTCCTCAGAAAAAAAAAAAGAGGAGGATTGGCAACAGATGTTAGCTGAGGGCTAGTCTTCCTCACACACACACACACAAAAATCTCATGCTTCAGACAACTTGTCAACACAGAAATATGGCATATTCATAGGTCTTTTGAAGGATCTTTTCAGTGGCCCCCTGTTCTTTGACTGGTGAGCTCTTGCTCAGCCTCCAGGACAGTGTCCAAAACAAAATTCCTCCCTTGGCAGCATCCCCACTCCTACTCCTTTCTTCCTGGAAGAATCATTCCCTCCTCCATGATTCCTTAGTGTTTAGTTCACACTTTGATAAGAGCACACATCACAGGATATTAACTAATTAATGTACTAATTAATTTATATAACTGATACTAATAATATAAATGTCTCTCTACCCTACAAGATTTTAAGCCTTTTAAGGGAATGAGCCTTTGATAGTAATTGGGGTGGGAGTGGGAGGACTCTGATTGTCAAGATAAACATTTATTGAGCTACTACTGTGTACATAATACTATGTGTATTAGAGGCTGGCAGTTTTCTGAGAGATGTACTCAAGATGATTTTGCTTTTCAGATCAGGTAAGGGTTCCAGGCTTGGCCTAGATCAGTCAAAATGGGTAACAAGGCTTGCTGCAACCTTGGCTCCTCTTACTCTGTTCTAGTGGTTTCTCTGAGGTTCATCTGAATCAAAGATTTTAATTAGTCACGCAACAGTATGATTTTTTTTAACTGCACTGAGAATATGGGGTATTCTCAATATATTTGTAACACAAGTCTATAGTGAGACATAGAGATTTCCAAATTCTTCACCCTTGAGATTTTCTACCTGAATCCAGGTTAAATACAGGGATTACAAAGGCTTAAGCTTCCTACTTTATATACAAAACATTTAAATCTCCCCTTGTCTATCAACATGAAAACAAGATGAAGAAAATGATGATGAAGAATGAAGACTGTCAGTGATCATATCAGAAATGGCAGGCAAGCAACCACAGGTGTCGCCTCTCCATAGGAAGATGGCCAGATCACTTCTTTAAAATGGAGGCACCTTCACACCTAGAGCCGGGGTAATGGCGCATGTGAGGTTCGGGAAAACTACACAGACAGAGAAAATATATATTAAAGTCCTATTTTGCCCCAAATTAAAATTGGGCATAGGATGAAGTGTTGATGCAGAGGGGAGGGACTGTAACAAATAAATCAGATCAAAATACTCATTGTTTTCCTCCCTGTTGAGAATGTAGGGCATCATTACTGCATATCTTTGAGGAGCAAATTCATTACTTCTCTCTCACTGAATGGTTCTGCTGATACAAATCCATCTTTTCTGGGCCATAAAATGATCAAGTGCAACTTAAACACCATAAACATGTCCATAAGATGAATTGCATTTACTTATAAACAATTCTCAACTGAGTGCTTTCCACAAATTTATGTTATATACATATTTTGCTGTTTTAAGGACAGTCGATTTTAAGATCTGTCATCAGTATATATTTGCTTGTGTATATCTATCTGTGTAAGGAGAATCAACAATTTTTCATCCAAAGAAAAATACTCTAACTGGCCCCAATTTAAACAGTTACTTGTAGAGTTGTCTTCAACAACATTTATTTTTTAGCAACATTTGGAGGAGCTACCTCAGTTAGATAGAAATAAGACTCCTTATATTTATTAAGAGTTTGGAGGAAATGGCCTAATACCAACCTAATACATAGCAAAAAAAAGTTTCGTCAGATTTTTGCAAAATATGGTCTTACACAGCAACATAATTATGAACATGTTTGAGGAAACATGAAATATAAAACAAATGTTTGAATCTGCATAGTAACAGGCATTAATAGATTAGATTTAATTAAAATCTCCTCAGACAACTGTTGCAAATGGAACTAAACCAGAGGTGGTAAAGGAGGCCAACACCCCATTCATCACAGTGATCACAGCCTGCCATCCTTGCTCTGGTCCACTTCTAAGACCACCAAATCTTTCTGAGGACAGACAGCACCAGCGCTTTCGAACATCCGATAGGCATGCTCCCCTGACGTGTGCTAAATCCACTGTCTTCACGGTGAATGCCTATAATCTCTCCTGGTCTCCTAGCTCACCTCTCCTCTTCTGATCACTCACCTATAGGCCCAGGCTGGACTCCAGGTCAGCCTTTCTGCCACTGGGGGACCAGCACCTCAAAATCCCTAGACCTTCTGGTGGGGCCCCATCAGAACAATCCCTCCAATCAGGCAGCCAATGATGCCAGCTTTCTCTCTTGTGTGCCGCCCAGCACAGCTGAAGAGAGCCACTCTCCCCGAGAAGGGAGAATGCATTTACATGAAATTTATGCTCTTTTACCTCAGTAGGGTCACTCCTACTTGGAAATCCTTCCAAATGACATTCTCTGTGATGAGTATTTTAAAATGTTCTAGATTTTCAATCCTCACAGATAATAATCTTGTTTTACTAAGATGATTAGGGTCACTCAAGACCAACTCCCTAAGCACCCTTTCAGCCCATCTCAAAAGGATGCTATTGTGACATTCATTCTCCTCCTCCCTTCAAAACCTCTTCATCTTCGCTTCATTTTCCTTATTCACTTCTGCCTGAGAGTCCCTCCCCAAGGATGGCCTCAAACTGTACTACTGCCTATTACCAACACTTCACTTGTACCCATCTGCCCTCAGTCCTCGGTGTTCCTTCCCATTGCCTACAATGGCCTCTGTCTCATCTCCACTCATTGAAATCCACCCATCTCCCTCAGGTAGACCGCCCCTCTATGACGCCCTCTGCTCTGCACTGTTCTAATTTTCTGCACATTTCTCTCCCCTGAGTTGGCTGACCCTTGAGTACATGAACTCATTATTCCTCTTTTCTGTTCCTCAATATCTTGATACTTCTAGAGTGGTCTTTTAAAAAATATATTACAGATACCAAGTAAATATCTGTGAAATAATACATGAATGAATAATGGAGACAATGGGGCCCAGAGTCTCTTTTCAATAAACACTTTTCTACTACATTTTACAATCCCCTTTACCCTGAAATGTGGGCAGTAGAATGACTTGCATTTTAGTCCTTTTCTGACTTACCTATAACTGTTTAAAGTTTGCAGAAAGTAGGCATTAGGGGAGATAGGAGAGTAAGCAAAGAATTGTTAAAGAAACAGATAATGTCATTTACCAAAATCCTTTTGGAGAGAGGAGTCTATGATTTAGAAGAAACAGTGCAACAAATGATGGGGCTAAGATGAGTGCAGGTAGGTGTGAGACTCCTAAAAAACACATCAAGAAACAAAAGGTGGTCTCTAAAATGCCTTTAAGGGGGTGGCTCCTATTAACTTCAGAGTCATGGTCCCCTGGGTCTGCAAACTTGGGGACAAAAGCCAAGGAGGTGGGCTGGAGCTGAATCCCTCTGCTTAGTGTGGGGGCAGCAGGTGGCCCTCCCAAGGGACATCTAGGAAGGAGAAGTGGGAATGTGGGTGCTGTGGGGAGAACATACTTGTCTAATGGGGTGTTTTCAGATATTTGCTCTGATATGTGCAATGTAGCCCACCCCCTTCTCTGGTTCCCTGAGGGAATTTCAGGACAGTTTACATACCTTTCTTTCTGGGGAACCCAAAGGAGTGCTGAGCTCTATAGCCAAGTGGACACAAGGGAAGACTGTGTCAGTGACTATTCAGGAGTACTGGAGGCAAGGGAAGAGCTGCCATTTGAATCATGTCCACACGCTGCATAAGGAGTTCCTGAACCAAGCAGGACCCTCCCCTCAACCGCAGTGGCCTCAAGAACCACCAGCTCCACCAATTACAGAAATTCTGTCTCAAAGGCACCTGAGGGAAGAAGCTGGGCCCCAGCAGGAGGAGGATGGTCTTAAAGCCAGTACACTGAGCAAGGAAAGAGGAGCCTAAGTTCCAACCCTGGACCTGTCCCTGTCTGTCGGGAACGTGGATGGGAAGTGTATGGAGTTTGGAGAATGAAGATTCCTGAAAGTAGGAGACCCACGCAGATATAAGATTAGACAGCCTATTATCCAGGAAACTCCCCAGACATCATTCTGTGCAAGTGAATCAGCAGCAAGTACAGAAAGTGCCTCAGAGCCTTTGCCTTCTGAACCTGGTCTGAATCTGGTGTGCGATTAAGAAAGGAGCCCAGCAGTCAACTGCCGAGTTATATCATACTCCACATGACTCTGCAGTGATGCAAAATCAAAGAGGGCTTTCTAGCCGACCAAAATCTCAGCCTTCTGCAATAACTAGAAATAATGACTTCTTTGTATTTCAATTTCAGTACTTTCAAAATAGGGGTAATACTGTTTATTTTAGTATACTTACTTCATAGAGTAGTTTGAAGGCAAATTTGATATAATGTACCAAGACTCTAATATTCTAATAAGATAGATGCCTTTCAAATCCAAGATCATTACTAATAAGTACTTCTCCCTTCCCCAACACCTATGTGAAACAGGTAAGGAGTAGGGGGAATTATTCTACTTTAAAACTGTGGGAATCGTGAGCAATTTTCCTTCAAATTACCAGATATTCAGAGGCAAAGCTCGGAATTCAAACTCCCTACCAGTCATCCCGGGAGAATGGAATAATGAAAAGCTCTGGATTAAGACAGACTTGGGGCCTCACTTTAGCCCAGGCACTAATTAGCTGTGTGATTTTTGCTAAATTACATAACTCCTCTAGGCCTCAGTTTCTTCGTCTGTAAAATGGACTCATTAATACCTGACCTGCAACTGAACTAAAGAAATGTGAAGCAACTAGCAGAATGTTCGGATCCCCAATAAATGGTAACTCCTGGCACTGTGATCACTTCCTAAAGATAGGCCTTTTATTATGCCCTGTTGAAAGACAAGGGCATCCATGGGCAGCAATTGCAAAAAGGGGAGGTCAAATAATTTTGTGACTTATTTTAAAACAAACGTTATTCTAGGAAGAGATACAAAACTCTCAAAACTCTGAAATTAAGGAAGAGGAAATATTAATATATTCTTATAGGGGAAAAACAAATTTGAAATGAAAATTCAAATTTCATTCAGAAGACTCTTCTCTCCCGTGCTTGTGATTCAATCACATTTCTTCTTCATCATTTCCCATGTGGGCAGCACTTACTTTGTGAAGATAATCACAACTGCCCAAGTAAAAGCGATATAAAAGATCAGTTTCTTTGTGTGAAAACAGGGATAGGAAAAATGTTTTCTCTTAATTTTTTCAGTGAAAGACAACCTTCTCAAAGAGATGGGAAGGGTGCCTAAAAAAAATTAGGGTAAAATATGATTCTTCTAGTCCCAATGTCATTTCTTTCACTTGTTAGTTAGGTTTGAAAATGGTACACAAGCCAAGTATTTGAATCTAGACGGACCATGGCATGTGCAACACTCCATTTGTCTCAGCTATGCTAATACATACACAGGGAGATAATAATTAGTCACACAGTGACTAATAAGTAGAGATTCAGATGCCAACACACAAATCCTTCTAAACATTTATATTCTATCAAGTTGGGAGTACTTCTAAAAGATGTATGTGTGCACAGTTTATCTAATAGACTGGAATGGCTCTTATTTCTGTTCTGCCAAATAAAGAGAAATTTCTCTCACTGTAAGTGTGATTGCTTCAACTCTCAAACTGCAAATTTCCTAGGCATTTCCTCTTCATGCTCCCTGGCAGGTCTATCCACCATCAGATTCTTCCTGACATCAGTTGGCACGACAGACATCTCCTGACATAAATGTGGACACAGTCCCAGAAAGATGTGCTATGGGGACCTGCTGGAAGGTATAACCAAGAGGGCAATGGGGACTAATTCCCTGACCCAGGGGTTCCCAGGCATGTGTCCTTCAAGGATCAGTAAAATGTAGGAGTAGGGGAAGGCAACACAGAGATGACAACCTTCAGTATTGTCAAATAAGAACATTAAAACAAACATCAATTCACAAATTGTGATACGGTCATACAGTGGGATGCTACTTAGCAATAAAAAGAAACAGATTACTGTTAAACTTAACCACGTGGATGAATCTCCAAAGCATCATGTTAAGTGGAAGCAGCCAGACATAGAAGAGTAAGTGCTGCCTGACCCCATGGTTACACGGCACGCTACAACAGACGCAACTCATCTGTAGTGACAGGAAGCAGAGGAGTGCTTGCCTGGAGACTGGACATGGGTGTTGACCGTAAAGGGGCATGAGAAACTTTCTGGAATGATGGAAAAATTCTACAATCTTGACTGGGATGCTGGTTACACGCATGTACACATATGTCGAAATTCATCAAACTACATCTAAAATGTGTGCATTTCACTGTATGTAAATTATGCCTCAACAAAGTTGACTGAAAAAATTAAATGTAACCAAAAAACAAAACCTATATACTTATCTATTCTCAGTTACTTCATAAAAGAAAGTAGTTTTTAATCCTCAAAATAAAGAAGATATAAAGACAGTCCTTTGAATTACATATATTTTACTTTAATGAAAAGCTCTATCTTTCTCATTTTAAAGCCCCAGTGATGGAAACCTCCTCAGGACCCATCAGGGATCAGAAGATGAGCATTTGAGAACCACTGCTGTCTCCCCCCAAATTCCTCTCCCTGTACCCTACCTCGAACATTCATTTAACACACCTTTAACAAGGTTCAGGACTATTCCATTCTGCAACAAACAGACCTGACTGGAGCCACCAGACTGGGGATTAAAATGAAAATGTCCAATAAAAAGGAATGACTTAAATAACTAATAAATTCTATTTAAGAAAAGGGCAGCAGGCAGAGAGAACAGAATGGGCGAGAGAGAAGCAGAAAGAAGGAGAACTCTGGGGCAGCTACACCTCCGTGTGCCCTCGTCTTCCCACGCTCTCTGGGGCCTGCCAACTCAGCCAGTGGAGACCTGTACCCAGTGGGCGCTGTGTGTTCACTAGTCAGCTCAGCCCGTTAAATGAACTGGCAGTGACCAGCAGCAAGTCACGCAGTTCAACAGGGGTCTCAGACCAGGAGGTTGTCAAGACCCTGCCCTGTTGGTCACAGAGTACACGGCACTTTACTATGTGCATCAGGACCCCAGAAGACCTTTAAGACTATCATGGGGGAAGGATGGAAAACAAAAGTTGATTTTTTCTTAAAAAGCAGCAGCAAAGATTTTTCTGAAGTATAAAATGCAATAATATAAAATATCTATATATATTGACATCAGATTTTCCTTCAAAGATTTAAAACTAAGTAGAATAGACTCTTAAAAATAATACTTATTACCTTATCCTTCTTAATGTCAGTAGCTCACAAAGAGAAGAATTTAGTAGTAACCAAGATACTATGCTAAGTGTGACTATTTGTTCTGGAAAACATTGTGTATGCATGAAATATTCAAATGATGGATGGAAAAGGTTGGCACACCTGCTTTTTAAATTCAGAACACTGAGGGGGAATAAAGAACCAAAACAACAACAACAAAAACCCAAAACTTTCATAAAGACACAACTGCACATCAAAAGTCATTAAGGGGATTCCAAAGGTAAAATCTCCCTCATTCCCTATACCTTTTTATTTATTTAACAATCACTTACCCAGCACTTAGTACGTGGCAGACACTGTTCCAAGCACTTTACATACACAAGCTCATATACCCCTCATACCAACCCAGCCGGGCAGGTTTCATCACCCTCCATGATGAGGCACAGCGAGGCTGTGACTTGTCAAGGTTACCTGGAGGAGACTGGACAGGACATCAGTGCACGCAGCACTATTTCAACTACACCTTGGCTGGAGCCCCACCATTTTTGTTTGTTTTGTTCGGGGGGTGACAGTATATTCCTGTCATGTTTGTTTCTAGCACTGGGACTGATACTTCTGTGACAGGGTACCCCCATGGGAATGGGAGGCCCTCAGCACATCTACCCGTGAATGCATTAGGTGGCCCTTCCTATGTGGAGAACTAGGAATTCTCCGGGCAAACGCTAACGGTCCATTCCTGGTGCTAATCACCACAGCACAAAAGTACAAAAAGGAAGCAGAACAATGACATGCTTTCAGAACTTGGCTTTGATATGTTCAAAGAAAGTTAAACTCTTTGGATTTGGATTTTATGTATTTTGAAGTGAAAGCCTAGAAGGACCAGTGTCCTTCCAATGAGGAAACTGCGGTTCAGAGAAGTTAGTTAAAAGACTCAGGGTCACGCAGCAAACCGCAGCAGAATCAGAGTATACAGAACTTAGTGTCCAGACTCCCAGCCTGGTGTTTGTCTGACCAAGACCACCTCCAGGAGCACCCGCATGCGGTCATACACTGGTGACTCTCGTGGACATCATTACATCAACACCTTCAACTGTCCTTGAAAATGAAGACATGCGATTAATCGTTATCCTTGAGGAGGAGATGGTTGCCAGCAATATTTAATGAAGTGTTATGAGTCAATGGAAATAAATTAGAAATAAGATGAAGTCATTATTTCGGAAAGTATGATCTAAGGAAATGGGCACATCTCTTCCTGAAAAGTTGTATAAATCAAATAACGCCTAAAACAGATTAGGAAAACTTTCTATTTAATAACAATAGAAACAACAACAAGAAAACAGCAGTAGCAATAATAGCAATAGCTATAATTTATTGTTTATTATATACCAGAAACTAGACTCAGCAATTTATATGCACAGATACCCAGTGACATAAATATTATTATTCTCATTTTATAGATAAGAAAATTGAGCCTAAGCCCAAGGGTAGGGTGACCAACTGTCCTGGTTTGCCTGGCACTTTCAGTACTGAAAGCAGGGAAACCCTGGGCAACCTGGGATGGTTGGTCACCTTACCTGCGGGGCTGGGAAGTGACAGGAACTTCCATGTCTGCCTGACTCCCCAACCACCACTACCTTCTATGGATAACTTCCCTCCATGTGCTACAGTCTAGACTTTCACATGCTGGTTTAAAGAAGGGCGTGCCCAATATCTTATAAAACAAGATATTCACATGTAGCTTCATCTCCTTTTACAAAAAAGACAGAGAAAGCACCGCATAGCCTAAGCCTCCGTTCCTGCAGAAGCGGAAAGAAGGGATACTTACCTTGACCTCAAACTCGAAGTGCTCATCCTTCCCTTGCCCGCAGAGGACGTAGCGAGGAATACTAATTTTAACTGGGTCCTTCAGGTCGTCCGGATTTGCTCCCAGAGAGCGGGAAACCATCCGCTATCAAAGGCACATCAGACAGGGAGAACAAAGAGAAACCAACATCACTCCGCTGAAAACACGCTGCTTGGGCGGGCGGGAGAAAATGTGTTTCAAGTAGAGAAAAGAGCATCACATCAGTAGAGTTTATTTAGAAAAATGATGGTTTCCTTTGAAAGAGAAATGCTAAGTCTCTCTCATAACAAAAGATCATTTCTTTAGGGAAACCATTTCAAGAAGTTAGGGCGAAAGCTCTTCAAAATGTTGTTTGGCTTTGAAGTTCCTTCTAATTTGTAAGAACAAGTGAAAAAAAGGACAGATTACATATCCTGACTTTTGAAAATATCAGTGTAAACCAGATTCTTTTCTGAAAAGTCTTCAGCATCTGACAGCTTCTTTTTTCTTCACAGACTATCAGACTGCTGTACATAAAGCTCCAAAAGCTGGAGATTTTATTCAAATTTACTTGATTTTTAACTTCTAGGCATTTTTATAAGCCAGTATAGTGTGGAAAGCTCTTTAACCCACAATTAAAATAGATGCCAAGTATTTTCTTTAGGCTCCATTTGATTAATAATCAACTGGGCTCTGACAAACATATTTATGGTCTGTATGGTGGGAAGCCAGAAGGGTCTGAGGAAGAGAGATTGTGAAAAAATTAAATCTTCAAAATGAGTTCTCGAGAGTTATAGGAGGAAATCTCTGAACAATCCTTATTATTTGCACTAAACTGGGGCTTTAGAAAACATAAGAAAATATGTTTTTAAAGCAGTAGCAGTAGTAAAATAATTATAATCATAATTATAGTTAGCATTTATTGAATACTTACTACATACCAAAAACTGCGCTGGAAAGTTTATATGCGTTGTTTCATTTAATACTTACAATGCCCCCATGACGTATTAACTGTTATTAACCCTGTTTATCAGATGAGAGGCCCAAGGCTGAGAGTTTAGGTAACTTGATAGAGGTAAGTGGTAGAGCCAGGATTTGGGCTCAGGGTAACCTGGGGCCTGCCTATGTCACCACTATATTGCTATCATGAAATTTTAAAATAATTTAATCCATCTGAGATAAACTGAGCTAATGAACACTTCAACATACACATAATTTAAGATGGAAACTCCGTGATTATGCAATGAAACTCACTTATTTGACTAAAAAGAAAACAGTGGGCAGTACGCTCCCAATCCCTCAGGCAGAAAGGGGTCCTGGACTCTTGGATCTTCAGCCAGGTGTAACACGGAAGGTCCAACCTAGCCGTGTGTGCGTGTGTGTGTGTGTGTGAACACTCAGATTTCTGGATGACACGGAGGCATATGATTTGTCTCAGACTCCTGCTGTCACCTAGCTGACAGTGTAAACATTTTGGCATGATATGAAGTTACCAAAGCCTTTTAGAGCATCTTGATCTTTCCCTGCATGGCTGGTTACCCAAAACAAGAACTATTAATTTTATTGCAATGGTACACCTATTTAGCTGTCCCTGATGTCAAAAACCATAGTGGAAATCTTTAAAAGGTTCTCAAAATGTGCATTGCCAAAGACCTTTCATTTAACTGACAGTGTATTTCCAAATTACTGTAAACGTAGACATTTCCTGAAACATGGAATATGTTTATCTATTTGAAGGTGAAAAGGCAGAGAAATAATATAGTTGTTTTATTTATTTTCAAAGAACACATTTAATGTTAAGAACTGTCTTTGACCTACAAAGGCCATGGTTTAGCCATCAAATTCTTGCTCTGTTGCCTTAGCCTTATACCCTTCTATATCATGCTTAATAACTACATTCTTTAATCAGGAACATGACCTCTCTTCCAGCTCTGACACAATCACTTGAGAAATCACCTTGTTGCAGAGTGTGTGTATATTTGGAGATGGGAGTGGAGAGCTGGGGGGTTTGGGAGCACACTGCAGTTTAGAATGACCTCAGCAGAGGGGAGGCTGCTGTAGGACTTTTAAGCAACAACTGGCAACTGACAATACTAGTTTACAAGTAAAGACCCACTCGCTCTACCTCAGGAGGAACCTGGATCCTCCCTATTGGTTAGACCAAATGCCAACATGGCAGCTGATCTGGTGAGGAGCTATCTCTGTATACTTACAGGCTCTGTCCTAAGAAGCAAGAATGAGGAAAAGGAGGAAGGAAGAAGGGCAATTAGATCTTTTCCCTTCAATCAATTAGAACAGTGTATTATGAGTTCTTAAAAAGGTGGGGATGACGATATCAACAAGTCTAACACACTGGGTACTGAAACTCCACCGTCATCTGCTGCCATGAAGCAGTCACAGAAAATGGACAAGGGGTTCCCTGTGGTGTTCACTTCAAAGACCCAGAGAGAAAGGGAAGACTCAGAATCAAATCTGAGCTTTAGGACTTGGTCTCTGAGTAACAGTCACCCAACCTCTCTGCACCTCAGTTTGGTGTCTATGGAAATGAACATGATATTTACCAAATCCCATCTATATGGCAGGAACCCAACTGTGAACAAGGCAGTGTCCCACTCTGTGGGACTTCTGGTTAGAGGTAGACTCTGATAAGTAAACTCATAATTACAGCAGGATTAGAAACTTGTGACAGGGGCACCAAGTAAGAAAAACTGTGAATACGTACATTGCTCCCTAAATGCTGTGACTTTTACTAAGAGAGAACTGCAGTCAAAACTGCCCAGGTATATCGTTAACTACGCAATGGAGACTTAATCTTAACTTTCTAAATGCCTTTTCTTATAGGCAGCTCTAAGATATACAGTCAAACATTGGTATTTTTTATTGATTGTCAACTATGTGTCATGCACAGGACCAGGTTCTGGGAATACAAAGTAACTTTTACAAAGTATATGTAATTTCTAAGGCCTTTAATTTTTTTCAAGTCCATTAAGTTTTGAACAAAGATTTGGTTTTTCCTCTCTAGACGGATTATATTCTAAAGTTAGCAGATGCTACCTTAACTTTCTCTTTTTATAAGTCAACTTCCAAAGTGGATAAGAATGTAACTGAGGGTCTGGTAACTACACAGGCGTTTTAAAACTGGAAAATTCTCTATTTCTAGGAATGTATAATCATGAAATCAATTGCTAATGAAAAGAAAGGTGCTTGAAGCTCAGGCTCATAGATGCTGCCCCCCCCAAAAATCCTGCCTTTGATAATTTAACTGGTTATATAACTAACTAGGGGACAAGTTATCTGGGAGCAATTGGATCTGATAATATTTATGCATCTCACTTAAATCTAGGACAGCCCCTTGCATGCCAGCACCTGCACCTCAAGAAATAGTTCTAGGTGGGATACAAGAGCACTGCCCCAATCAGGATTAGAGAGTGAAGTGTGACTGAATTCTCTGCTGAGAGGAAGCATATTTCTCTTCATTACTTTGCATCTTGGGGACTAGAAATGTCAGAGTCCCCCGCTATCATCCATGGCCACAGTTTACTTCAATCTCACTGATTTCACAGTAACTAAATATTAACAAGTGTAGAGAAATAAACAACTGCAGAAATGAATAACTGAAAAAAAAATAAGCCAGGGATGTGAATACATTTGACAAAAGTATAAATAGATGGAAAAACCAAAAAAAGTATGTGTTTCCTTGAAACCACTGATGCAATGTAATCTTTAGAAATTAGTTTTTGAAGTCAACTTGATGACAAATGTAGACTTCTCAGGATACAGTGTGAAAGATTCCTGATGTTCTCCCAAACTATGTTTACGTTGGGCAAGAAAGAAAACCAACAAAAACGTCTCCTAAATTTATTTTTTTATTTGAAAGTAGCTACATCTTGAATATCTTGAGATTTATGCTAGACAAGTAAATGTGTGCTATCACATTATATCCCATTATTTATGGAAGCTTTTAAATTTCTTTGGAATTATTTATTTTGGAATCAATCAGTTTCTCGACATGTTGCAAAGAAGATTCTTAGACTTAGAAGAGGAAGTTGGTGACACATTGTAGAAGGAGGTGGGAAAAAAACAAGGAAAGCTGTGTGTTCAGAAGCACGTCTTACAGCAGGGCAGACCTGGCGTGGATAAACACATAGGACATTTCAAGGAATTTTAAATGCACCGTGGAGTGGTTATTTAGAAATAAAAGGTCACGGAAAAGTACATAATTGGCAACTTGGATTACATTTCTATAGATAAGAAATATCATCTTTTAAAGTAAGATACAAAGAAATATTTTTCTGATAGCTTTTAATAAAATAATATCCTGTGTCAACAAACACAATTTTTCCATTATTGGGGAAACACTATAGTCAGGTCCTCAGCCAAAAGAAGCAGGCAGAACACAGGCTACATTCTGATTATTCAGATTAGAATCTTCTCTTCAGACTCAGGTTGTCTCCTTCAAAAAGGGCAAATTAAGGAAATTAATAGGAAGTGGCATTAACATCCACTCGGATCACTGTCGGAACTGCAGAGGGCACGGAATGGACCAATTCTACAGGGAGTCATCAACATTTCCCCCTAAACACTTTAATTATGTACCAGATGGTTGAATTCAGTATATGCTTTAACTATGACAAGGTCAGACCTAAGGACTGCTGGCTGATCTCCTAGAGCCAAATATCCAAGCTTTGCTTCTAAAATGCAGGCAAACCTAGGGTTTTATCAGATTAAAAGAAAAATTAATTCTCCTTTCTCTGTTCCTAGCAGAGCACATATTTCTAATCCCTCCTTTTTTAACCACACACACCACAGTGATAGTTCTAATTAGAATGCTTATGTATCAAGCACCTACAATGACCCAGCAGTTTGAAAACAGGGGTCTGGAGCAGACATGGGAAAAACCTATGACATTCTCAAATATGAGCCATGTTATTAGAAACAGGGAATAAAGGTAACCTGTATGAGCAGGTGCAAATGATGAATATGGTAAAGAGCCAAGACATGTTTATATTCATCTGTGAAGGGAACTTGTGCTAATACCATGCACTCTTTGAAGACTTAGGACATACAACTGAATTGGATTTTGCTCAGACATGTGAACACACATGCTACAGGTACACCCTGACCATCCTTGCCAAGGTAAGGACTTACCAACAGCCTGCCCTGAAGAAACAACACTAACTTTATCTCACTTCAAAGTGAATTTAGAATACTCACATTAGGAAACAGAAATAAGGGTTTTCAAATAAAGAAGTACTTCTTTAATTTTGATATATATCATTAGGGATAAATTACCCAGAAGATGACAAACTGTGTTGGACATAGATGCTTGTGAAATATCCTGAGTTTAGTGGCCTTAGGGTGAATCCAAAAGGTTTAACAAACATTCCCGATCCATGATTCTTACTGGAATAGATTATTTCATCCATACAGATCTGAGTTGATCAACATTGTTTCAAGGTTTGGAAATACTGGATATCTGATGAATATTTCAAAATGAAACTATTAAACATGTCACCATCTTTCTCTAGATCATAAAAGATTAGTCTCTGATGGTCATCGTCGCTGGATAACTCATCATTAAATGGATGATTTACAAAAAGACCAACAGGTCTAGTATGACCGACGGCGAACATGGCCACAATTGCTAAGTGGCTCTCATTACCGACATGACTCCAGACAGTTTAGGATCCCTAGGAGGGACAATCAGGTGTACTCCCCTCTAGTCTTATAATGTCTTTGATTAACCATGAAAAATACCACACATCTTCACTCACTGATTTTTGCTCATCCCTAGATTTGATTCAAACTGTGCTGAATTCTACAGTCCAGGAGAAACTAAAGGGGGGAGGGGAATTTTCTTTATCAGGTTTCTGTACAGCATATTGTTTAACCTTCCAAATAAAGGAGCAACACTGAGCATATAAGGTTATCTGTTCTACATTCACACTATGATTATATCCAGGCTCTTCTTCTGTAGGACCTAAATATGCAGAGAGCAAAAAGGAGAGATAAGGGCCACACAAGAAAACAATGGAATTGTAAAGAAATTTGTAAGGCAATTCTTGAAAAAAAGACCCACAACAAAACTCATAAAAAGATAAATAATCTTTAACGTTGAGAAATTCCAAGAAAAAACAAGTCAGAGAAGAATCAACTTAACAATTCTTCCAAATATTCATTTCTATGAAAAAAAAAATCAATTAAATATTTACCCAGACAATGTCAAGAATAACCATGACTAGGAGGTGACTTTGGCACTGTGGGAAGAATTTATGCCCAGGAGTAAGAAGGTCTGAGTTTGAGTTCTAATTCTGAATCAAGTGATCCTTTCTGAGTTAAATTCCCAAATATGAAACGGAGATAAATGATAACAATTCCTCCATCCCAGGAGGATCACTGTGGGGCTCAAAAGGAATAATACTCAGGAAAGAACTGTGTACACTGTAAACCACAGTACAAAGGGTGTTGAGATTGTTATCACTGTAATCCACCACAACTTCAGCAACAAAGGATTTTAACCAGATATTTTTTTAGAAGGCAGAAGGAGTGATTTATAATAGAATCTCTTTCCTTCTCACCAACTGGATTATTCATTTCTATTCCTTATAAAGGAGGCTTTAAAAAATTACAAGAGTGTATCCTTAACAAAAGACTGGATGGTGGTGGTTTGGAAACTGTGTTGTGTAAGAAACAGCAGAGGGAGTGAAGGGTGTTGGAGGCAAAGAAGAAATATCAGAGGACATGAGACAGATAACTTCTTTGAAGGGCTGTGATATAATACAGATTGTGGAATAGACTTGCTCTAGTCTGTTACAGAAGTGTGCCCTTCTGTATGGATGAATAGATTCTGCAGATGGAGATCACAACAAGGAAGATTATCGAAAGAACAGTCTAACAGTGAGAGCAGTTCCCAATGAAACAACTGCCTCAGAAGCAGACAGTGATCAGCCCATCCACGGAGGTGTCAAGCAAAGGCTGAACTGGAAAGCAAGTTGAACTAGTAACTTTAAAGGTCCTATGACATATGTTCTTCCCAGTACCCGAATACTTCCATTAGGGAGAAGGACTACTAGTTTTTATCCAAATTTTATCTTTAGCAAAACCCTGGGAACCCTGACAGAATGCATCTGTAGTAGATTGAATTATTGGTCCCAATTCTTCTCTCCCCTGTAGTAGGAGGAGGAAGAGGAAGAGGAGGAGTAGATATCCATAGTCTTGCCATGGCTTCTTGGTGGGTGGAGTGTACTTCCTTGTCCCTTTACTTTGGACTTGGACATGTAACTTGAGTTAGCCAATGGGATGTTAGCAGACAACACATAGCGGCCTTTTTGTGCTTCTCTCATCATCATCATGGCCACTGCTCCTTGAGCATAGACCCCAAAACGAGACATGTGGTGCAGACCAACCCTAGTGTATTTCAGGTGACCTGTAGCCTACAGCACAGCCACTTCAATCTACTTATAAACCATCAGTGAGAAATAAATGGCTTTTCTTTTTCATATGCCACTGAAATTTTGGGGATTGTTTGATATTTGGCAATAACTGGCTGACACAACATCCGTCACAAAGATATTTTAAGGAATGAAGTGGAACTGTCTAAGATGCACACAGGAGGCTGTGTAACTAAATTAACAAAATGACCTCATTAGAAACTGGTCTACCCAATAAGACTGTTTGGCCATCAGAGAAGCATTAATAAAAGTGCTCTAATCTATTTATCATTCAAAACTTTAACTTATCTAGGAAAAAGAACATAAATAAAAATTACTGTAATTACTACTGCTGGAAGGCGTAAGTGTTCTCTTCAAAGAATGCACATACATTTTTTGAAGTAATGAGAATGGGGAGACAGACTGTTTTGAAATGTTTTTCAACAAAGACTAAGTAAATTCACCGTGCCAATCACAAGGCTGCAAAACAGGCAGCTGTGAGTAAAATGAATTTTAATCAAATTCAGATGAAATCACTGTTTCAAAAGTACTCAAAGAGTTATTGTCTAGAATGCATTAACAGGCCCCACAACATAAATGTTTATCCTTACATACAAAACAATGCAAAATGCCACATAACAAAGTATGTATGAACCTAATTTTTTTCAGATGCAGGAACTCATTACCACTGGGAAGACGTTACATGAGGCTGGATGCTGAGTCTCACACCTGCCCCACTACGGTAGTGCCACGGGCTCAGAACTCCCGAAGAATGAGCCAGCGGAGCCGGGCGGAGGCTGCGAGGATGGAAGCTACCGTGGATAATGGCACAAACACTAATCCACTGGCTTCTACAGGCAGTTACGACAACCTTAATACTTACTTCATGGAGAGTAAATCAAATTCTCACATCAGACCATATTTGATCTCAAGGTAAAAAGTATGTTTAGGTGAGAGAAGTGACATGTAAAACTTGAATTGCCGGAGGCTGCTTCTCTTATATGGTGAGATCTGAATGTAACCCTCACTGTGATCTACTTGGATCATAAAGCAGACTTAGGAAATTATAATGAATAACATGATTTTTACGCAATGCTTATATTTGCTGCATGCTCCATCTATAAACAATATTAAAGGCCAAAATTTGTAACATAGTAGAATTATGCTTTTTCACCTATGAGGACAACCAGGTCTGTCTGTTTAATATTTATCACTCTTTAATACATATCACTTAAAAATTTTGTACTACTTATGTATTGTTTTCTTTCAAATCATAGCAACCCTCAGCTGGTATTAAATTCTACTCCCTCTGCTCTTCGTGATCATTAATTCTGTTCTTCTTATCAAGGATATATGAGAAAATACTCATTAGGATAATAGAAAAAAAGGTAATGCAAACTATATTCGCTGAAAAAATGAAAATAAACTAGGAGAAATATTATCAATAAGACATTAGAAGACTCCCATGGTTGATTTTAGAAATTTTTTCCATGGTAGGAGATCTACCAGCTAAGAATGTGACAAGCTAACTAATTTTAATGACATCCTCCTCACAGATCCAAAAGCCTTCACATACAAGGCAATAGGATGTGTATGTGTGTCTGAGTGAGTGGGTGTGTGTGTGCGTGTGGTGGGGGGGTGTTGTGGAAGTCACAAAAACAGACTCCACTTAAAAACATTTGAATGCTATTGCCTCAAAAAGACTAAAAGCCTCCACTTGGCCTCCACAAACAAGGCCGCAGCCACCAGTGTGTGGGGTCCTAATGCATTCTCCAGTTTCCTGTTCACTTCCCCAGAACCTGGGTAGAGGAAAATTAATGATGAAAATGTAAAACAAGTTAAGTAGCTCATTATTAGCTCTGATGGGAGAAAGAGGGAAAAACTACACTTCCTAGCCAAAGGCAGATGGTGGGCTGCTAGACGGGTTAAGCTTTAACACTGTCTCCATCAAAGATTAGGAACAGAAATGAAGACGGGGCTACAACATTATTCAAAGATCTGACGAGAATAGAAAATGGCCCCTTCATGCTAGGGCTAAAATGAATGGTTTAACGGAATCGCTGACTTGCTCAACTATGTACAACAGTTGATGAGTAGCTACCGAGAGCCAGGCATGATCCTGGCCGGGAGTGGAAGGAGAATGGATGGAGCAATAAAAAGGTACGACTCCTTCCTTCTGAGACTTTGGGATTTAGAACAGACATAGCTGAGAGACAAGAGAACACTGGCAGAGCAATGCAGGGTCAAATGAAATTAAAAAAAAAAAAATGTGTAATCTGATTCCTTATAGGAATGCTGAACAGAGGTGGATAAAAAGGAAAGGGTCAATCAGAGGAGAGAAAGATTCTGAAGAGCACAGATTTAAGCCTCGTACAGAACAGGGGGGTGACTGACTACTGGATGGCACTTCTCGAAGAGAGAAGACCTCCGTGAGCCAATGGGCATGAGCTCATCTCAGAACACCTTGGTCAGAGGTTATGAGTGATGGGTTAGGTGAGAGGCAAGAGGGTGGGCAGCCAGGGAAAAGTGCTGAATGCCTTCTGAGGTGACCCTACATCGGATAAGACAGTATAGAGAAGCCATTAGAAAAAGTTAGACTTGGGGATAAAGAGCCTTTCTAGGACAGAAATACCAGAACTCAGAGAAAGAATTAGCATGGGGGGGCATGCAGCACGGGGAAAAAAAATAAACCAAGGGAGGAGCCGAAATCACATAGTTTGGAAAGGAATAGTCAAGAAGTCTGAAAGGAGGAAGGAAAAGGCAATTAACTAAGGAAGAAGACACTGCAGGGCACGCAGGGCTGTCTCCAGTCCACGTATTAGAGTGAGGGGAGGGCATGTCAAATCCCTGGGTCCTCCCAGGAGGCCTGACGCGTCACTAATGTGCTGGGCTACAGAGCTGTCCTGATCATGGCTAGAATGGAGGATGTCAATGAAGGTCACTGCCAGATCAGGCACGTTTTCAGGCAGCACAAACGAGCCGGAATCCAGCAGGCACAGACAAATTCCAAGCCACCGTGCTAAGTCGACATGACGCCAAACACCATCAGAAATGCTTTAATCATCTCACAAATAATGATGCGGGCCCAAATTTATAAGGCTGAGATTCAAGAAAATGAATCAAGAAGGTGATAAAGATATTTTACCATGGCTCTGCTTTCAGCTATTGTTTTTATTGTAGATATTTAAAATATCTACATTTTCAATTTTAGAGGGCTGCATTTTTCCAGTTCCAGATCAATTAGGTACACTGAGATATTCATAGTCCTTGACGGTTTTCCTCATGCTCATTTTATTAAAGATCTCAAAAAATATGCAGAGTATGTTTACAGGCCTCCTCCCTAGAGCCTTGTCAAATGTGAGATTAGCCACACGGCCTCATCCTGAGAGTTGAGGGTCAGTTTCCAGACCTCAGGAGCCACATCCTGACTGCCCTGACGACACAACGGGCTGGTGGACAACTGGACCTTCGGGGCTTCTTCAGAGTGCTCAGAGGGACTATTTCTTGAATCTGGTGGAAGTTTGAGTTTCTGCGAGAAGATAAGTTGGACTGCTGACAATGGTTTCTCTGGAACGACGACGCACCTGAACTCACTTAAATCACGGCATTTGATCACGTCAAATTGTGTTCGTGGAGGAGGTGTGTTTAGAGACCGAGTGTGAGGACGGGACACTCGATCTTCCCTCACAAGTGCAATGTGCGTGTTCAGAAGGACTAGTGACCGGCAGCGGGCTTGGCCAGAGTCATCCTCAACTCTGACCGTCGTGTAGAGCAATAACTGAACCTCTGCCAGAGAGGGAATGTTGACTGCCATATTTCCATGAAGAAAGTAAATCACGTCAACCAAGGTATTCTGGAATTTAGATGACAACCGAACTCCGTTTGCCAAAACTAAATCAGGGACTTCAGCTTTCCAATCAAGAGAAAGCTGAACGAGATCTTGTTGGAGCAAAGGATGGTGAGTGCAGGCAGCAGCATCAGCCTCAGGCATCAGGACGCACAGGAGGTCACGGCATATCTGTTGACAGAGGTTTTTGTTGTAACTAAATACAGTGAGCGGGAGACTCTCTGCAGAGCCCAGGAATCCAAGGCTCTGTCCACCAAAGCCAATTTGTATCTCCTGTAGTCCAGAGAGAGGGAGAGTGTGAGAAACGCCCAGTGAGCCTGGACGGTCATCTGACAGAACTAAAGCATATAAACTTGAACGAAGCAGGAGCAAACACGCCGGCTGGGGGTCAGGCTCTGTGCAGTGAGCAACAGCAAGCCAGTAAACGCCTTTGACTTCATTCATGTCACCCAAAAGTTCTGGCAGGGAACAAGCCACATGCTCCAGAAGGCCTTTTAAAGGGCACTCTTGAAGTTTCAGCATGTGGTCTGGGAACTGCACAAGGGTCTGCTTAAACGCAGAGCTTGCTCTAGCATCTTCATACTCCAGGCGGATAACGGAGCTGGACGAGGAACATGGTACCGCTGTGGCTGCGGAGGCAGCAGGTGGGCCCGGCGCTCTGTAAGGCACAGTGCTCTCTGCTGGCCTAACGGCCCCGGCCTCTTCACTGTCGTGTCCAACCTGAGCTTTCTGGGGCGAAAACTGAGATTCTGAAGACACCGTGTGTGACTTCAAGGGTATGTCCAGAGGTAAGTGTTTCAGAAATGACATTCTTCCCATGACTGTTGTCACGTGGGAGGTGAGCCCACCGAGGTCACATAGGCTCCCCACGTGCCTGGCGTGGCTAATCATCTTTGTGCCAGCCTGCAGCAGGTGACTGCTGGTATCTTTATAAAGGGCTGAGAACCTCTGGTAAAAATATCCCAGTCCACTGTTTCCTCCTGTCCTGACATGAATCAGCGACTCTGGAGAGCCAACTTTTTCAGCAGCTAACTCTTGCTCAGCTTGCTGCTCCCTACAAAACTCCGATGCCAGTGCACTCTGAGGAATGCTGTCGGATACACTCTCCTTGCTAGAAACTCTTTCAGACAGAATAAAGCAGAGTGACTTGCTTTGTCTAGTCTGCTCGCTTCCACTATTTATAGACTCTTCTTGGGATATATGTTGCAGCAAAGTCCAGCTGGATTCGATTCCCAAGCTGTGTTCATCTTTACAAGTCATCAGCTCACTGAAATTTTCTGACTTACCCTGCAAATGCTCTGCCTCACTGGTGCTGCTTTCGTTAAGAAAAGAGATTTTAGGTAGACTGAAACATTTCACTTGAAAACCACGTGTGTGCTCAGGACGATCGCTGTTCTGCAACACCTCGTGTACCGAGGGCTGATGCCTTTGCTGGTGGGTTCCCTCTTGTGATGCTGAGGAGGGAGTTGTAGGGCCTGAGATGCTTGGTGTCCTTGGATGACTCTGGTGGTTGTTCTGATCCACCTCCCTCCTCTCCTCTCTGCTGGAAGTGTCAGTGACGTCTCTGGGCAGCAGCGGGGTAAGATACTTTTTCTGTTCAAGATGTCAAACACAGTTGAAATGGGGATGGGGTAGCACCTTTTGTGATTCTTTTGCACGTGAAGATTCTTGCAGTCATTGGTTTATTGCGTGGATTAATTCAGAGGTTAAAGCAAAAGCCTAAGCCACTGGTACTGATTGATACATGATTTAAGAATAGATGATCTGATTCACACACAGAACATCAATTTTCATATTACATATCTCATAAATTGCCGAGTATTTTGATAGAAATATGTTGTATGGGATTGATCCACAGTATCCATTTCTTGGTCTAAGATTTCATTTACTCTAAGATCCTAAGACCTTTGATTCAATTTTCAAAAGGTCAAATTTAGTTGTGAAAATAAGTCCATGACCATATGTCCAAAATGTAAAAGTAATCAGGGCACACTTAATGAAAATCAGATGGCAAGGCCAAAAGAAATTGACAAGTATTCCAACCAAGTCATGTTTCTCTCGCTTCTTGGTTCGTTTCATGGGAATCCTTAATTTTATCTGCCCTAGTCAGAATGCCATTACTGTATCTACAAACCAGCACCATGAAAGGCTTACTCCATGCCTGCTGCAGGCCAGGCAGTGTGGACACAAAGAAACGAAAGGCAACGTCCCACCTTTCACGAGATTATCTGCTAAGGAGATGGATGTCCAGAGGACAGTAATGTCATTACTGGATGACCAGAACGGAAGGCATGGCAATGGCCAAAGTCATTTAAGTCCACTCGGGAACACCCGCCCTTTCACCTCTGGCTGTCTGCTCAGTAATGTATGGACACCATCTGTAAGATTTCTACCACCTAGTAGTTTTGTTTTTTTGGTTTTTAATTTAGGAATGTACGGGAAGGACAAATCCCTCAGTGGAGGAAAATATAAGTAAAACCGTACAAATCGTATGTTCAAATAAACTTTAGTTTGACAATCCACCAGAGAAATTAGCTAATCAACTAAGAGTATTTCCTTTGTACCACAGCCAACTCACAGTCTACAAAACAAGCAGCGTTTTTAAATCATCAAGAAGTACTTGGTTTCATTTCCAAACCCCATATCTGATTCTGATTATATAACTCTGCCTTTTAAATGCAGACCAAGGGAAAGGATACTGTTACAACTGAAAAACTGGGCAAAGGGCCTCCACCACAGCCACATGCCATTCAAATAAAGTCAAAGCCGTTTTCAACCTGCAGGATTCCGTTTAATTTTAAGTCCATATAATAGCTTGCCTTCCTATGAGCCATTAATCTCACTGGGACTTCAAAATTCTAATTATGCAACTAAACATTAAGAAAATTTAATCACACAAGCATGCCATAATTTAAGGCGACTCTATCAATCTGAAAGATCATTACCTACCTCATATTTTAGTTTACGTTGAATGGTGCCATTGTGAAGTTTCTCATTATCCTGAAAAGAAAATAAAAAGCCCTCTCTATTAAATTATAGCATGTTCACAGAGGGGGGGGCAAACAGATTTGATTAGAAATATTTATGGGAACAAAACTCTAAAGAAACATACTTGTCATTCAACAATGACAACCCTTCTATAGAATTTATATTCCCAAAGTAAACACGACTCTATCGATCGTTCTGCCTAAAAGAGAACCGAACCATTTATTTCTAATCTTAAAATTCTAACAATATTAAAAGCAAGATTTCCTTAGGAAACTTCTTAATTTGCAGTTAGAAATGAAATGCCTTTCCCCGAGAAGTACAAAATTTTAAAGTAAATAAAGTTATTCTTGAATTGAAACTATTTATAAACTGTTAAGCTCTATCCAAGCAATATTTAATTTTTCTAGAACATTTTGTATCTTAATTTTCTCATCGAGAAATGGTAATAAAAGCCCCAACCACCACCACTGATAACTTACTGAAAGGTCATATTAAAAATGAAGTACTGTATTCACTCAGCTCCTCCACTCACCTTCATCAGATCTGCAGACGTATTGCTGTCACTGCCAATCACATGATGCAAATCCTGAAGACGTCTTTGGACTTCTTCTTCAATGTAAGCATTGATCCTGGAAACAACGGAGATGGGGTCCTTGAGATCCTTTTTCACCATGCCCTTCACAACAGGGAACTTCCCCATTCTAAAGGCCAAACATAACAATTTGGGACCTTAAACATTTTTCTACTTTCAAAGAAATCTAGTGTCATGTGTTCATTATCTGTGTCTTCCCCAAACGAGAGAGAACTGGATGAATAACAGCATCCCAGGAATTGAAGAAAGACTAAGATCCCATCCAACAGTCTCCTGGATGTCCTTGGTGGAACCCCTGCTGCAGGGCAGGAGAGAATCACAGACACTGGTCTCAGAAGGCTCCACGGACTCACACCATGGGTCTTGGACTTTGAGACCCAACACTCCGCTCTCTGAGCCTTGGTTTCCTCACACAGAAAATGGTGACAGTTATTTCTCAATCACAAAGTCATTTACAATTAAAAGGGAAAAAGAGAAAAAGTGGATGCACTCTCCACAAATCTTCACTATTCCGATGGAACAATGTCTTGCATTGTTCTTACTGACAACTGGGTTACCTGTACCTGGCCAGGAGAGACCAGATTTTAAAGGTCTCTCCCTTCCAAAATGCCTGGCACAGGGCCAAGACCCTGGAAGCCAGAAACAGCTGATTTTTGAAGCAGTTGTCAGCAGAATATCTGGTACCCCACATAACATAGGTGAAATTGTATGAAATACAACCATCTACCCTGAGGAAACAGGGAGACTAGAGAATTTTAGTTCCATCTAAAATCCTTCTAGTGACTCAGACTGCCCAGATGGAATCTTACTCAGTTCCAGGCTCTCAGTCCCCCAGTTCTACAGACACTGATTAGATGGATTAGTTGAAATGAACTGTTTAGCATGTCTACATCTTAGCACACTGAAAAAAAAAATCTAGTTTCATCTTTGTAAGTACATGCATAAGCCTATAAACATTTCTGTACTACTGACCATGGCTAAATGATTTTCTGAAGTTCTAGGTAAAGAGATTAATATTTTAGGTAAAATAGCCCAGAAGAATGGAGTTAGGGCAATAAAGTGCAGTATTTATCTTTCAGTATTGAAAATAAAGTCATGTGCAACTAAACCTGAGCCAAGGCCACTTACGAATGAATTACCTCCCTGGACCTTTACTTAAATCTTAAACTAGCCCCATGGAAGATGCAGACCTAGATTTAAAGGGCTACAGAGGTTCATACTATTCTGAGTATATTTTGATATCCAAATACACATCTCCTAATACCCAGGGCTTATGCCTGTCCAATCTGAAGTGTCCCCATGACATAGATGGGGTTGAGGAAAATCAATTTTCTTACAGGCAAAGAATGATTAATCGATTTATCTCAGACCTCTAAGCCACAGAGTAATTCACACCACCACCCAAGTTGAAAATCATTTTCCTATAGTAACATCAGATATATATTTCTGCCATTCATGATCATTCGGAATATATTGGTACAGTTTTTATAACAGACCTCTTCTATCTGTAATCAATGACTTCTACAAATTAACTGTCAGCACAAGGTCCCTCTTCTTGGCACGAGTCAATGAACTCTACTTTGTTCCTCTCAACCTGGCCTTGCATCACTCCTTTCTGGATGAGCTGGTTTCCCTGGACCTTTCAATTCTCCCTTCTCACAGAAACTACTTGCACCAACATTCCTTGGCTTTGGCTGGCCAGGCCTCAGGTTTTTGGTGCCCTTCAAATGATACCTTACCCACCATGGGCCAGGCAACAGCTGATGAGGACAAAGCACATCTCAGGCCCACATACTACTTGTCGCCTTGACAGATGCCTCCACACGCAAACTGGCCGACATGAGGTACAGTGAGTCATTAAACCACATCAGAAACGTAGGTATGACTTTAGTTTAACGTCCAGTACCTGGCGTCCATCAGAGGGACCAGGTGAGGTTTTTCAGCACTGGATGGCAAGCAGAAAGCAGCAGCTTCCTCCTCCAACGTCCCACAATGCCCTTTCTGAACACCATCGAACTCACAGATCTTCTGCTTCAACTGTTGAATTTCATGTTCTAACCTATGGAGATGGAATTACATGAATTCATTCATTAACAGTATTTCCTGAGCATTGTCACTGGGTGGGACATTGTTCTGGAAACCTTGGGGGATCCAGACAAAAACTCTTTGTGCAAAGATCTTTCTCTTCTAGTAGAAAAGGTGCCACATACCTATAAGACAAGGTACAAGGTGATAATGGGCCACAAGATGAGTTCAGAACAAGTGCTACAGGTATCCAAAAGACGGAAAGAGTTTTACTGTCAAGGGCAAAGATATTTCCACTGTGCTTCAAGCCAATCCAAGAGGTAGCTGTGCAGGATTCTGAGTCCCCTACCCCTGCTTCAACAAAACAGTTGGCTGTTGATTATATATTGGGATCCCACTAAATATTTCTGTTTGACAAAAATGCTTTAAATAGTTTTTAAAACCACCAATCTACGAGTGCCTTCATGGTCAAGGCAGTTCTAAGTTGAGTCTTCAGAGGCCAGTGGGAATTTGGACATTTGGAGATAATGATAGAAGCTTCTCCAGGAGCAGACAGCAATATTAACAAAGGGGCTAAGCCACGAAAACTAGGAAACCACTTTGGCTAAGGCAGAGGGTGTGGAAAAGGGAAACAGGTGAGATAGACCTAGAAAAGCAGGCTGAGTATCGCGAGAAATTAAAATAAACCATAAATTGTGGAACCAAACATTTAATTCTAATGACAAATGATACATCTAATAAGGCCATTCTCTCACTGGCCCAGGCACACTTGAATCCATGTCATCAGGCTAGAGGGCCAAGCTTGCCAGTAAATTTGGACCAGGGAACACAAGACCCAGCTAGGGGCTATGACCCACTCACTGTGTGAACTGGGGCACATTAATGAAATCTGGGTTTCAATTTCTTTATATCTCAAATGAGAGAGTCAATTAGTCTCTCCAAATTCCTTCAGCTCCCCAAATCAGAGATTCTAGCTTCAGAGGCTGACAGACCATGATACTGCCAGCTCAACTGACAGCTCTATCCTGAACATGAAAGCCAAATTCTTAACTCTCGGAGAGGTGATTACAAGGTCACTAGGGTCAGCACTTGTGGGTTCCACAGAAGGCAATGCCCTGCTTAACTCAGCCCTTCATTTGTCTACTGATCAGCAAGTACTTACTGAGCATCAACTTGCAGAGCATACAGCATTTTCAAAGGAGGAAGGAATAAGCAGGAAAGAGTGATGTTAGGGGCCAGGTGGTGGGCAAAGAACCAGGGAACAACATTAACACAGAATCTCAGAGATAGGAAGGAAAATGAGCTGGACAAAAGTAGGTAATTGCCAATGTTTATAATTAAGATAATGTCTACTGCAGCTGTTCAAAGACACCTTTCAGAGCTGAGGCAGTGAAGACTCCACAGAGCAGAGGGGTTTGAGTGGGGCTCTGAAGGCAGAGCAGGATTTATATGGGTGGCAAAGGACAAGCAGGGCCAGGAAAAGGTCAAAGCACATATGAAGGACTGGCCTGCCCAGGCAGCAGCCTGTGGTCAGTAGACAAGAGGACAGAGTTGGGTGGTACATAGACTTAGATCCAAGCTGCAGCTCTGCCACTTTCTAGCTGCCTGACACCTGTTTCCAGTGGTTATGCAACCAGTGGATGGAAAAGAAGACAGAAAATGGATTAAATCTTGCTCATAAAGCAAGCCTACAAGGAAAGCCAAGTTCAGGGCACTGTTGTCCAATCCGGGTCCACACGAATTTAAAGTTTCACGCCTGTGGAATTTCACAAGTGGTCAAGTCAGGCTGCATGGCAGGAGAACGCAGGGAGATAATGACACAAACCCAACACCCACAGAAAGCTGCAGGAGCATCACAGCCAGAGCAAGGAGCTCAGAATTTGTTGGCTTGAATTAGGTCTTAGCAAAGTCTACTCCATCAAAACACATGAAGCTAAAAGCTGCCTCTGCATGGCTTCTGGAGGAATGCTGACACTGGGAAACCACGTCCATGGAAATCACAGGACTGTATCTGCTATGATGGAGTATTAATACTAAATGGCCAGGGAGTGAAGCTGGTTGACAAAAGCCAGGGACATCAAGCTAAAAGCTCACGCTGCATTCTTACTGCACACTGCAGGATACAAATTGAGAGCGTGCCCTCCACTACTTTAAATTTCCTGGGCTGGAGCTTTGTCCAGCAATTTCATTTACATAACATACCTGCAATCATATTCTTAAACCTCCAAACTATTTCTCTGAAGTAATAGCATTATGGTCTTTGATTTTTATTTGTTGCCGTTTTGCCTGAGGGAACTACCAGAGAGTGACGGTAAACAGAATCCACAGTATAAGCAGATCATTTGAAAGGTTGTCCTGACCTTTTCAGGCAAGATGGTGGATGGAGGCTCCAGCAACACTTCACAGTAGGTCTAGCCTTGTCATGAGCATCGACCCCAGCCCTCTGCCAATGTCAAGCTGGGCTCCTAGAGGCCAAGAGACTGGGCTTCTGCTGCAGCCCCTCAAGAGGTGCTGTGGGGGAGGGCAGCATTCCAGGCCTCCTGCCTGGCCTTCAGTTAAGATCTCAACTGACCAAAGGGTCCAGAGCTAAAGAAAATGCACAGACCCTGATCCCACCCACCCCTGCCCGTAAAGGTGAGAACACTGCGGCCCAGAGACGAAGATCCTGCCCAAGGGCAGCAAGGCAGGAAAGGGCTGGGCCAGGGTACAAAGCCCCCCCCGCAGGACTCCAAACTGGGTGATGTGTGCACACCAGGCCATCATCAGCCTTTCTGGGAGTCTTGGCACCATGTCTGCAGGGCTACTGGAAAAACTGTTCTCAAATTCATGTGTTTATTCATCCTGAGAACCTACTGCGGGGGAAGTATAGAGACAAGGAATAGGTGGAAGTAGATAAATATTCTTTCTTTACCATAAAAATAGTGCCAGTTCCTAGTTTTATTTTTCACAACACCCAAAGTAATATCCGTAAATCATCACCAAACATGCTCAAATATATCACTGTGTTCAGAATCATCCAAAGAGTTTTGTTTGGTTGGTGGTTCACTTTTTAATACAGAATCCTAGGGCCTCCCCTCAAATACTGTGAATCACAGGGGTGGGAGAAGTATGGTTCTTCCCTTCCCTACCAGGTGTGGACATCAGTACACTCTGCCATCTGTCAACACAGGGGTGATGCTTCACTGGAAATGTGCTAGTTATGGAGAAGATGTGAAGCCAATGGTGGGGAAGGGGAGAGAAGGGAAGAGAGAAAGAGGGATGGGAGGAGGGGAGGGAGGAGGAAGAAAACAAAGAGGGAAAAAGGGAAGGGGGAAGAGGGAGGGAGGGAGGAAAGGAAATGGAAGGAAGGGAAAGATAAAGGGTGAGAGAGAGCAATGGAGGAAAAGGAAGGAGCAGAGTGGACGGGGGAAGAGGGAATCAAGGCCAAAGCTTTCTCAGGCTTTTGTATTTATCAAATATTAAAACATACACATTCTAGGTCAGTGAGGTAATGGACAAGGGCTTTGTTTGCGCTTGTGTGGGTTTTTTCAACATTAGGCCAATGATTCTAAAACAAGGATCCTGAGGAGAAAGAAAAGAATGTTTAGGGGTACTTTTCTCAGGTCTGGCAACATAAGCATCTGCCTATGTATTAGAGAATATAAAGGCTAAAAGAATTACTTTTTAAAAAGACACTGGGAGATACACTCTGAGGGGTAGACGGCGCACGCTCGTTGGGCACTTCTCTTCCGGTGTCTCACCTCTCCTGGTCCTTCTCCAGGGCTTCCTGCTCAGCTTCCAGGCTGGCCCAGAGCCCCGACTGCTCGCTGCTGCTGCTGTCGAGAGTGGCCAGCTTCTGCCTCTGCTCCTCGATCTCCAGGCCCAGGGTGGAGCGCCTCTGCAGGGCCGAGTGCCTCCTCTCCAGCCTGGCCACAGCGCGCTCCAGCGCCTCTCTCTGCTGCTTCTCCCGGGATTCGAGGATCTCCTTTTCCTTTCTCCTCACTTTTTCTTCCTGACGGGCGATGTTGGCAGTGAATTCAAAGGTGGCCTGGAGCTTCTGCAGCTGGCTCGCGTTGGCTTGGTACCGCGCAAGCTGTTCTTCTTTTTCTTCCATTTCTTTTTCTACTTGATAGAGAGTGTTGTCTAAGCCGAGAGGGCCTCTGTCAAGGATTTCAAAAGCTCTCTGCTTTTCTTCTAACAGAGTCGGCAAATGATTCTGCAAGAGGTACTGGAGCTGGCGTTCTTTATATTGCAGCCTGTACTCCGCTGGCTTTATTTTCTCTAAATCTTGAGTCCCCTGGGTGACATTTGTGACACTAGCATCATTTATTTCCAACAACCTAGATTCTTCCTCATTTTCAGATTTTAAACGCTCTAGGATTTCCTGTTCCTCCTCAACTTCTTTTCTCAGGAGGTCCTTCTGCTGAACCAGGTCCTTCTCCAAGTTGGCTAGCTTGACCAGCTGCCTTCGCTTGAACTCTAAGAAATGCAGCTGAGCCCTTTCTAACTCCTCGCCATCGTCATCCCCTTCGGCCCGGGCTTCCTTCACCCGCAGAAGGGCCTCCCGGATGCCTTCCAGGTCTCTCTTCTCCTCCTCCACCCGCTGCACTTCCCCCCGCCGGAGGAGCCGGATCATCTCCTGCTTCTCTCGGAGCTGCTCCTCCAGATGGGCCACGAGCATGACCTGCTCCTTTTCTTGCTCCTCCAGTCTCTTTTTTTCCAACTCAAGCTTAGCATACTGTTCATCTTTTTCCTTCTTGAGCCGGTCCAGTTCTTGAAATATCTGAATCTTCTCGGCCTTCTCATTGTGGTTGAGCTCCTGGAGCCGCTGGAGTTCTTCCTGGACACGAAGAAAGCTCTCTTCTTCTTGTTTCTTCTTCTGCAGCTCGATTTCCTGCTGCTCCCTCAGCCTCTCCTCTTCAAACTTTTCCTTCTCGGCAAGCAGATCCTTGAGCTTGCTCTCGATGTGGAAGCTGCGGCGCTTCAGGCTCTCCTCCTGCTTGCGGATCTGGAGCTGCACGATCTCCGTCTCCTTGCGCTGTGTCTCCACCTCCTGCTGCATCCGCTCCAGTTCGGCCTTATCTGATTTTTGCTTTTCCTCCATTTCTTCTATGAGTTTCCTGAAATGCAAAACGTTGACTGATCATTATTTGATCACTGTGTTCAAATGTTGCTCTAACTTTTCCCTAACTGAAATGTTCTGAAAATGGACATACAACATAAAGCCAATTCTTCACTAAAATGAAAAAGAGGGACTACTGCTTTCCATTTCATTTCCAGCAGCATGCTCTTTAATTTTTTTACTCTGTAACTGTCCAACATATCATTTGCCTAATCTCCTAAAGTAGCCTCTGATATCATTTCTTTGTAGAGTCTATAAGCATAATGTGTTACGCCTGATATAATTTAAGAAGCCCCCTGAGCTCAGAAAGAAAGAACCATGCCCAATTTAAATTTAAATGTGAATAATTTTATTCAGTCAAACAGCTAAAATGCAACAGAAATTCAGTTACAAGATAACATTAAATAAAAATGCTGATGCTGTCCTCAACTCATTAAGGTCAAATATCAAAGTCAAGATAATTGACAATTCATTGTTCCAGCTCAAATAACTACATGCTCCTTAGCATTTAATCACTAGTTTAGGACAAATGGTGATCACCAAATGGCCCAAAATATTCGTTTATTAATGCATAACATTGAAAATAACTGGAGTCTCCATTAGAACACTTAAATGCATGATTCCAGGGGTAACATGCCACATTTTGTCTTGGAGAACAAACGATCCCCACTGGGTGCTAACTCAATGTTTCTAGTTTGGGATGGCCTCCAAAGCAAGAACACAAGGTATGGAAGAGTATCAATACACAGCCTCCACCTCCTGGCCCACCAAACATCTATCTTACATGATGCTGGAAACTAAACTAATTCAGCTGTAACATCTAAATTACAGATTCTAGAAAATAATATACAGTTTATAGATTTTCTATGGCCTAGGATTCCACTCCAATATCTATTCTTGATCCATTTCTTGGTTTGTTAAATAGAACAGGAAAAAAGAAAAGGAGAAAATACAGTTTTATCAAAGAATTATATTTAGAACATATAAAATCAATCAAATCAATTAAACAACCAGACACACACAGATACATACACATCCCAAAAGAATAGTGAGCAAAGAATACGAAGAGGCAAATTACAGAAGGGGAAATACAAACAGCTACACAACATAAGGAAAGATGTTTAAAAGGTGACAGGTAAAAGGAAGGAAAATTGTCATTCTTTTGGCTTTTTAAAAACTCAGGGGATATTATTAAGAAAAGATACACTTTTGAGTTAAATTTAAACAAGTAAATATTTAGTGTATTAAATGTAATGGGTGTATTAAAGTTGACTACTGACTCTATTCCCCCCTTTTCACAAGTATTTGAAAATGAACTAGTTAGAAATTTCAAACATGAAGTAAAACTACCCAGCTACAGAGAAATGGCTTACGGTCATTAGACACGTAAATAACAGACATGAAGCCAGAGAGAGGTACTGGAACAGACACAGATGAAATCAGTCTGGGCCATTAACACAAGAATCCACAGACTACAGTAGTGTTAAACTTGTACCCCACGTGGCTTACCTTTTACTTTCTAATTTTTCAAGTTCTTCACGCTGTTGTCTCTCAAATTCAAGTCTAATAAAATCAAATGAAAATGAGTCACTTTTCTGAAAGAACTTTTCTCTCTCTTATTCTTTGTATATAGAGCTACATATTACAAAAAGCGTCAGTTCAAGTACTATTTTTAATTACCACGAATTAACAAGTTTAAAATGTATTTTTTGCTCTATGACTATGATTAGAAATTAGACATACTTCTGAGTGCTTGAAATCAGACTGAAAAGAACACATTTTACTTGAAGGAAAACAAACAAAATACTACTGTATTGAAAAAGCAAAGTTAAAGGAGACTTCTAAAGGATAAGCATGTCTACTCCATGCAGTTTAGTCATTGATCAGTATATAAAAATGGAGAATCTCTACCTTAGACAGATGGGTCCTTTTATAGGGAAAAGACTGCCAGGCAGGTAGAGAGAGAGAGAGCACAGACATCAATTAAGAAAAGAATTAACTGGGGGAAACATCGGGAGAAAAGCAGTGAGGCACTTAAAAGCCAATAGCCATGCACCAATTGCACTGTCTTTTTATAAATATCACATTTCCCAATAATTTCTTGAAGCAAACACTCCAAAGAGTTAGCTCTGCTGTGCTCTGCACACTTCCCACGATAATTACAGCACTAATAATAACTGCGTACCAATAATAACTGCGAACAAGAGTCATATTTTTAGTGCTTTATAATTATACTGCACATAGGTTCATCGAGATCCTCTTGTAATTAGTAGCTGTATGATATAGGAGTTATGAGGGCCACATATATTGTGAACAGATTTACCACAATGGTAGCAAAATACAGGGAGCTAGGTCATAGGGAATTTTAAAACAACTTGCTAAAATATTGATAACACAAGTTGATTTTTTCTCAAATGCTAGATTTAACTGTTGCACGATTTCACTATTCCTATTAAACAGGATAAACTGCAATTCTAAACTTACACATTTTCCTGTTGTGACAGATGACAGATACAGCTAAAAAGCTGAACTATGGGAAAATGCACCATAAATTGTTTTCCTTGGATAATGTGCAAATCCAGATTGGCAACAGTTACTTTTACAATGAGACCTATATTTCCAATAGCTCTGTTTCCAATTTCATTTGGGCTAATATTGAGAGTAAATGTCTGAGGGCTTTTGTGAGCAGAACTGAGTGCTGTGCTGAGTGATTTACACATGGTATCTCATTTTGTCTTCCCAGCAAATCCTTAAAATAGCAAATAGTATCTCCATTTTATAGATGAGGAACCCAGAGCTTGGATATGTGAAAGAACCTCTCCAAAGTCATAAGGATAAGATGTGGTAGAGCCAGGATTTGAACCCACAACAGCCTGCTTCCAAAATACCTTCTATTAACTTATTTTATGAGCAATGCTGAAATTATGTGATATACAATAAAAGTATTAAATCCTTCATTGAAACTTGTCATTTAGAGTAATATCTATCCTCCTGTTAAACGAAAATAATCTGTAGATTATAAGCATCGCCATCTATGAGAAATCAATCAGAGATATCTATGAAAGGTATGTGCCAGTTACTGAGTGCAGCCCATATGTCATTACATTAAGTAGCTACAGGGCTTCATCAAAGCTAATATACAATATTCTTGTTTATATAACAATAAACAGAACCTTGGGAATGTTTCCCGGTAGGTCAGTACAGTTTAGTCTTTCCAGAGATATTTACACAGTCAAACGTATCACTTGATACAATACTTTCAGAACCAGAGAATTTCCCCAATGGTATTGTCTTTATTCTCTATTTTTATTTTCTGTGAACAATAGCTCAATGTGACCATCAGTAGACACTGCTCTGACGGTGTCACATGCATATGGCTATAAGCCAAATGCTACCGTGAGAGTTGAAACAGTCGGGTTTCGGGTTTAAGTAAAAAACCTACCACCCGAGAATTGTTGACAACATGCAGGTGCTGGGCTGGGCATTCAGCACGCAGGACCCTCACTTGGTTCCCCCAACTCTAGCAGGTTGACACTTTTCTCGTCCCCACTTTATAGAACAGGAAACCGAGGCTTAGAGCATGTAAGCTTCAGAGGGAGGACCTGAATCCAAGTTTGGTACTAAAATGTGTGCTGCCAACCACTACAATTATTGCTAATGAGCTGTGTGGCCTCAGGAGGTCATAAAATGTGAGCTGAATATCTTCATCTCTAATGTGACACTTTGAGCACCTACTTTTTTTTACTGAGCACAGTGTCAGGCACTGTACTAGGCACAAGTGATATAGCAGTCCAAAAGAGAGATGTGGTCCCTGTCCCCACGGGGCTCCCACTCTCTAAGTGGCAGTCAAATGAACACAAGGGGTGCACCCCAGTGTGTCACAAGACAGAACTCAGGGAAGACACGGTGCTATAACATACAGAGTAGGGTACTGATCCCAAAATTTGATAGTACCTAGAATCAAGGCAAGCTTCCCAAGGGAACTTATATCTAAGCTGTGCCATTCTTCCTCATGCATGCTATAGAAACTCTAGAGAAGCTCAATAAAACCAAATCTTGGCTCGCTATGGGGGAAGCGGCAAGATATGAAGCTCAAAAGGACAAAAGAAGCCAGACAGCAAAGTGCCTTAGAAGTGTAAGGACTTTAAACTTGATCCCAAAGACAGTAGCAGAAAAGTGTCTTGGAATAGGGTTGTTGAAGAACATGTGAATTGGTGTTCTGTAGAGAACAGGTGGGAGGGGAGCAATATGGGAAGCCAAGAAATAAATTAGGAAGCCATTGCAGTCACATAAATAAGAGATGATGGAGGCAGGACCTGAGACAACTCGGATAAAGAAATGATGATAACTTCTGATATCCAGAAGGTCAAGTTGACAGAACTTGGTAACTGGCTGAGTTTTGATGGGGGCTGTAATGAGAAAGGAAGAGTCAGAGATGACACTCAGGTTTCTGGTCAGGTTTCAAAGGACGTAGGAAAGCGGAACTTAAATGCCAGGAGGTTGAGCTAGGACGTCAGCAAGTCTGAATACAAATCCTAGTGGTTGTGAGACCACATATGAGTTATTTAATCTTGGATGCTTAATTTTCATAGAAATTGAAAGAAATAACAGGCCCTACATCAAAAGGTTGTAGCCAGGATCAAATGAGATAATACCTGCAAAATACCTGTACAGCACCTCTACGTGTTAGGTGCTCTAGTGCTGCCTCTTGTTGTCATGACTCACTGAGGTAAGGAGGAGCCCCAGGGAAAGAGCCAGGTGGGGCAGGGGGAGAGGTAGCGGTGGTAGCTGTACGAGTGCTAGTACTTACGGTGGTGAAGGTGAGGGTAGCAATTACCATCCATTAAAGCTAACATGCACTGAAGACTCACTCTATATCGGGTTCTGAGTACTTTGAAATTAACTCTCACAATGGCCCTGTGTGGTAGGTGCCATCATTATCCCCAATTTACACATGAGAAAGGGCCATATCACAGGTATATGACTGAATCAATCTTGACTCTAGAGCCCACAATTTTAATCTTTTCTCTATCCTACCTTCAAGAACATAAGTTCAATTTTACCCACGTTAAGTCTAACGATTCAGACAGTCATTCAAACTGAGATGTCCAGCAGGCAGGGGGATACAGACAAAGATCTGACAGTCAGGCCCTTATCAAGAGTGGAGATTACAGACTTGGGGTTTACCAGCATCTAGTCAGGAACTAAAACCTACAAGAGTGGATGAAGTTACCCAGGACATACATGTGGAATGAGAATAAAGGAGCTTAGTGCAAGGTCTGGAAGACAACAGACACTGCAGTAACTGGCAGAAAAGGATGGGCCCTCGAACGAGGCCAAGGGGGAGCAGTTAAAGACACAGAGAGAAGATCAGAAAAGGGTAGGCATAGGAAAGCAGAGGGAGGAGGACGTTTCAAGAAAGAAGAAGGGATCAGTAGTATGAAATGCTTCAGAAATGTCAAGTAAGGTAGGGGCCAAGGAGAACTCATTGAATTTAGCAACATGGAAGGCACTGGTGACCTTGGAGTGACCTTCATTGTGCTGGGACCAGACTGCAGTAGGTTGAGGACTGAATGAGAGGAAAGTGGAGACTGTGAATGTAGTAATGGTAAAATTTCTCAGCAATTTTAGTTACGAAGGGGAGTTGGAAGTTTTAAATGAATGGGTGCTCATTTTAATAGCTGGAAGAAACTGTGCATCCTGATATAAACAAGCCAGAAGAGGGTGGAAAAAATTGGAGACAGCCTGGGAATATCTTATGGGCAGAGCAGCCTGAGCTGGCATGTGACTAAAGGACAGAACAGAGGCTGAGAGCAAGGGCTCTGGAATTAGTCTAGCCCAGATCAAATCCTGGCTCCTATCTGACCATGGGACAATCTCTCAACCTGTCAAAGCCTTAGTTTCCTCATCTGAAACTAGACTCAAAAATAATCCTAGTTCTCAATGGGAGGAGGATCCAATAAGAGTATACACTGAGCACTTAGCAGTTAATAAATATTAGCTATTAATCCTATAGGATCCACAGTACAGGTAGGGAAATTACCCTGAGAAAGGCAAAAGGGCAATTCAGCCACTGGGACAGGAAGGAAGGAGGAAAGGATGAATGCAAAGCAGACACGGGATTTGAGGGTGCTGTCCTCTTAGGGCTTCTGTATTCTCTGTGAGGTCTGCTAAGAGTGGGAAGGAACAGTGGTAGGTTAGAAGCATAAAGAACATGGGGAATATCTGTACTAGGTGAAGGGGCCAATGAGCAAGAGAACTGATAAAGACAACAAGCAAAAATGGGAAGCTGGGCATCATTCAAGCTTAGAGACCATCAGATTACAGAGGCACCAACCTGTGTGTTGATGTGGCTTTCTCTTGTAGCACTGAGCTGAGATGCCCAGGTACAGGTTCCCGGCAGGGAGACAGTTTAGTGGTTCCAGCTGGGGCTCTGGCAAGTAGGAGAACCAAAGGACCATCTGAGGATTTGGGAAGGGAATGGCTCAAGTGTTGGCAATGAGGGCTTGACTGGACAGGGAAGTAACTGAGGATAAGACAAGGCTTTCAGTGTGGAGAAAGTAAGAAATCTAAGAAGTCTCCAGGCTGAAGAAGTGAGAGCTCCTTAAGTAACTAGATGGCAGGATGACTTATCCACACGGAATCACCCAAGATAATAGCAGGACTTCGAAAGATGGTGCAGCTTAGAAGGAAATGCCTGGAAGGCAACTAGATGACAACAGTAAGAAGAGGTAAAGAGCAGGAGAGGCAGCTGCCATAATGGAACAATCAGGAGTGCTCTATGGGGCAGAGGAAGGGTGGTATGAGACCAGCTGGGGGAGGACCTAAGAGGCTGGGCTGATGAGAACACCGGTTCCTCCTCGGGAGAAGTTCTCTATTTTTTGTTGTTGTTGCTATTGTTGAGGAAGATTCACCCTGAGCTAACAGCTGTCACCAATCTTCCTCTTTTTGCTTAAGGAAGACTCGCCCTGAGCTAACATCTGTGCCAGTTTTCCTCTACTTTGTATGTGGGACGCTGCCACAGCATGGCTGATGAATGATGTAGGTCCACACCCGGGACCCGAACCCACGAACCCCAGCCGCCAAAGTGGAGCACCAAACTCAACCACTACGCCACGCAGTGGGCCCCTGGAGAAGTTTTCATTTTACAACATTTGATTGGGATGGAGAAGGGAAAAATGTCTGGATCAGTAGCAGCTGTCAACCTTGGATGTATCAGGCCACAGCTCTGATCCCACCTGAAGAGGGCCATCTATTGAAACGTGAAGTTCTGAGTCAAGAAATCAGAGACACCCATTTTAATTCTTAATGAAGAAGTATTGATTTCATTTCTGTGACCTGTTCTTAAACAGGAAAAATGCTTTCAGTAGAAAACAACATGTCCCTGTTAAATAATGACTCCCATTTCCTCAAAAACAAGAGTAAAACAAAAACAAAAAAGCATAAAGATGCTCAGCCTTAACTTAAAGTCCCAAACAGTTTGAGGAGAGAGTCGTAATTACAAAGTCAGGAACTATATTTTAAATATGAGGTGATATCGGCTGTTGCTGCTACTACATAACTTCTGTTAAATATTACATATTTACTAATTATACTTTAAAATGCACCTCTTTCCATAATCAATGATAATTATTTCAAATAGCAAACCTCAATAGATTGTAAAATATAAATGTGTGTTAATATCAAGGAAAGAATATCAACTATAATTGTATTTTAATGTGGCTTCATTTTTAAATAAGTGTAATTCACTATCTTACTTTACTGAAATTATCTTGGCTCCAAATGCTAATTTCCTAAATGTTACAATTAAAAGGAAAACCACAAAAGGATATAATTTTTGCAGCTGTTTTTAGCATTTTAAAATGACATTTGGAAGGACACATACTGTGTTAGGTCCAACAAAAAAGCATAGCATACAATCTATTTTTATGAGAAACAGCCTTTTTTTTTCTGCATTAAAAGACATCTAGCATTTTTAGGTATAACTGCACATCTTGCAATTTATATTCCTGTCATCATCGGCAATGAAAAAGCAAGGGGGTGGGAATTTCTCAGTTCGCACCACTACATTGAAAGTGAGACTGTGATTATCAAAAAAAGAAAGAAAAATTTAAATAAACTGAAAGCATAAATATTCAAGTCCTTGTGTTGTTCCAATGGTGATTAGTTTTGTACCTCTGATGTCATTTCACATTCCAAAAGAAGGAAAATGGCTACTCAAGTCCAGCCAAGACTTGAGCTGGTAGCTGTAGGGGGGAGTGGACAGGGAGGGTAATGGAAGCTGAGCTCCAGACCACAATATGACCAGAAGGGAGATCTCACTTGACAAGGGAGGTGAGCTGAAGGTGAGGCAGTCCCCTACGTGGATATTTTCAGTAGGTATATGAACAGGTAAGGGAAAAATTCTTGGTCAGTGGGTGGGTCTGGATTTTTCCTCTGTGACTTTTAGGTTATAGTCAAACATAGGGATGTCTTCATGGGTCCTATGCGTGACCCATGAAGTCACACAGGGCCCTGCATTCACTTGATGCTTTGATGTTGTCATCTTGAAATTCTTAATATTTGAACAAGAAGCCCCATATATTCATTATGCACTGAGCCCTGCAAATTATGTAGCTGATTCTGATCAAGTATATGTCATTTTTGAAAGAACTCCTGCCCTGTTGCCTGGAATGTTTGCTGGTACCTCAGAACAGATTCTGGTAAGGGATAGATTGAAAGGAGCTAGAAAAAGACTAGAACTCAGTGTAAGATGGTTCACCTCTCCCTGATTCTTCACAAGGGATTGAATTCTGACCACAGTGGATTCTGCAATGGTTTAGAGAGAATGGCTGACTTTCTCGCCACCCTACCACTCTCAGGAACTTCCAGCCAGTCTCAAATCACCTTACTAATGAACAAATCCCAAGGAAGCTGGAGGATCTTAAAGACCAAAGAGAAAGTCTGCATATGGGTGCAGGTCCTATCCAATATTCTCCCTGACCTTGAGAACCCTGACATTCTAGAAGTTCTTTAAAGGCTGAGCAGAAACCAGATAATACCCAAGGTAGGTGCAGGGAAACTCATGAAAGGAAGAACCCGGCCATTCATCCAGCCTCTGACTTCATGGAAAGTCCCTGCAATCTTTCCTATGCGCATCAGTTTTCATGTAAACTTTCATTAGAAAGCTAAGAATAGCTATTTTGTAGAGATGGTTGTAATTGCTATACCACTCACTCCCATGTCCTTTTGTTCCCCCAAATCATTGTGTAACACATCAGGTTATCCTACAATAGAATAACTTACATACAACTACAGTTCAAGATGAGTGTACCAAGATGGGGTCTCATCCTGCAATTTAATCTAGGAGGCTGTGAAATTAAACCCGTTGTAGGTAAAAATCAGAGATTATAACATAAACATCCTTAGTACTTTGGGGATGGTTTTCTAATGAACTTGCAAGTCCATGGTCTAGAAAGTACTTACTAAAAGACTTTCCAGGAGCCAGTCTTAAGCCTTTTATATTGCAAATGGAAAGTGCTCAAAGAAACAAAGATTGCTTTAAAAAACAGTAAAATATGATACCATAAGCATTTTAAGTGAGTGTCTCCCCAGCCTATTTCTTATAACGATGGTATAACTTGCTCTAATAAAGACAGCCAAGACCACATTAAACAGAAGACTTTCCTGATCAAGCCATAACATCATGGATGGTTAGAAATAAAAGGAGACACAAGAGGTCATACATTCAACTTAGCACACACCCCTACATCCTGCTCCCTCCCCTACTTTACAGGCCAGGAGACTGAAGCCCAGAGAGTATTACAGAGATATCCAACGTGACCTCCTTTCTAGAGGAGCCAAGAGTTAGGCCCACCTCTTCCTACTCCTCATCCATTCTTACTTTGACCCTGGAATTCTGTCTCACCTCCTCAACCAAACCATGGTAACTTTTATCCCAGAAACAGTCTCCCAAAAGTTAAAAATGATTCATCATTCCAAAATGTACCTCTCCCTGTTGGACAAACCAGAATAGTGTACCACAGGCAATATTCCTGTCCCTTTATTCAGCCATATATGCCACATATCCAACAAGCCTTTATGAAGCACGTACTGTGTACAAGGCAGTGCATTAGACTCTGAGGGAATACAGCACGGATAAAGTGCCTCTGGGTCTTAAGAGAGAATTGTAAGTGAAAGAAAAGATGCATGTGTATCAGTCACACCAAACATGGTGGGCACAACGAGAAAGTTCCATTTTTAACAGGAGATGGTGTGGAGTGAGAGCATTTACAGCTGCAGGGATGAGAGGAGGCCTCACAGAGGAGCTGCTGTCTGAGCTGGACCTTGACAGATGGACAGAAGGCCAGAATTATGATGGGTATGGTGTAGTGAGTGGGGGAAAATCTAGTGGAAGAAAAATTGGAGAAGGAAGATAAAAGATAAAAGCAAAGGAAGCAGTAAAGAGCCTGTTTGGCTATTGCTTAGAATAAATAGAGAGAAGTGGTGAGAAATAAACCCAGAAGTTAGGCCCTGGGCAATGTCCAAGGTCAAGTTGACACTCTCCGGGGCACCTTCCTGGGCAACCTTTCCTTCCACTGCCCTGTATAGTTCTCTATCACAGCACTGAGAACAAGGTTCAGGAACCAGTGGTTCATGCATCCATTGATTCACTTGTTCAACATGCCATCCATGTGCCAGGCACTGTCCTAGGCACTGTGGATTCAGCTAAAGGAACCAAGTCTCTGCCATCATAACCTTTCCATTCTAGTGAGGGGGACAGCTAACTAACAATGAGTATGCTATGTGATAAGTACTATGAAAAAGAATAAAGCTAGGAGAGAGGGTAGAGAGAGATGGTACATTCAGGAGAGAGCTGAATGAAGGGAGTGACCACGAGGACGTAGCTGGTGCCAACATGAGGGACAGGCCAGGTCAAAGACCAAGAGACACTGTGTGTGGCATGCTGGGAGTACAAGACCAGCATGGTGAGAACAGATGGAACCAGGGGAGAGTAATGGTGTAAGAGCAACTGTGGCCCAAGAGGGAGTCAAGGCCAAGACCATCCAGGGCCCTATACGTCACAGAGGGCAGACAGAGCCCAGTCCACCAGGGCTGCCTGAGGACAGAGACCTGCCTTAGCTGACTGTGTATCCTTCTGCAGGCATGGAGTAGGTGTCCAACCAATGACTGCTATGGGGAATGCTTCGAAGCCAGGGACGTGAGGCTCAGAGCCAGACTTCAATTACACAAAGTCACAGAATATGTGGGCGAGGAAGAGACTGCGACAGCCAATGCCGAGCTCTCTTTGCTTTAAGAAATAACAACTTTCACTGCTTCCCACTCTCCCTCTCATGATGAAAGTAATTCAAGGCAGCAAATTTAGAAAATACAGGTGAGTAAAATACAGGTAAGGCCCTCACATGATTGCTCCATCTTGGTATACAGCATTCAGGCTTCACAGCCATACACATACACACACAGAGGAGAGTCTACAACAGAGTCTATTTTGTAGTCTTTTCCTCTGAATACATGCTTTGGACAAATCCCCAAATCATTAATCCCCATCCTACAACATAGTTTAATATCATGCAATTCTATAATACAGATGCACCGTGATTTACATCAGCAATCTCATATTGCTGGAAATGTATATGGTAAGTGATTCTGACAAAAGTTTGGTGGGATCTACATTGGGTAGCCCAAGAAGAGGTTAGTTTAGGAAAAGAAAAGCTGTGCTATTTGTGGGCAGAGGGAAAAGATAGCAGAGAAGGGAAGTTTGAAGATGTGGAGAAGATTTAAAACACACCATAGTTCCGTTGTTTTGACAATACATGGTTGAAGTGAAGAGTTTTACAAGTCTGCTTTACACATTTGTACTCTGATATCGTGCGTTGAAAGACAAAATGCTAACACACCTAACCAGGCAATGCTTGAAATGTGCGCTTCAGCATCAGACTGGGGCTGAGCAGAGGTCTCGGGAACGCCTTCTGTACCTCCCCCGGACCATCCACCCACTCCCACTCTCCACTCGCATGCCTTTTCTCTTCTACATCTCCAAACCTTCCTTTCATTATTTCTCTCTCTTCATTCCTTCTCTTGTTGCTTTAACAAAAGCTACCAAATAAAAAATTCAGGGGGGTGTGGATTTCACTGACAAAATAACAAAGCAGAAAAGATTTATATAAGCAGATTAATTGCAACATAATCAACAATTTATGTGGAAAAAAAAAAGAAATGAAGGGTCCAACATGTTTGAAAGCCAATGCTCTTATTCCACAGTAAACTGAGCAACAAAAGGGTCTATGTGGCCAACTGAAAAAGCCAGTACAAGAACAACCACCCTTTTGGTCCCGAACACACAGTGATAACTCCTCAAGGCCAGGCAGCAACCTTTATTTAAAAGAACTGCCCCCATTTCTCATAAGTTCCAAAAGTCCTTAATGATTAAGCAATAGAGTCAAATTACGATATAAACATAGAATGAAGACCCATGTTCAATGGCATGGGAAAAACTTCACAATAAAATGCTAAAAGAAAAAGCAGAGCACAGAATATACTTCAAAATATAAGTAAATATTACAAATGTAAACCAATCATTATTTCTTGGAAGGATTATGAATGCTTGTGATCACTTTATTCATTTCTAAATGTTTTACTTTTTTATAATAAGCATTTCAATTTGTAATGAGACAAACTACCTGTTTCAAAAATTTTTCCTAATCTACTGTGATTACAGCAACTGTTTTACTTCCTTTTTGCTTCTATGAACCTCTGGTTCATTTTCATTTATTTCCAACAATGATGATGATTAACCTTAGTAGATCATAAGATATGGGAGTTGCTGATGACGACTAAACATCTCATGTTGCTGATGTGGGACACAGCTATTCAAGGTTAGAATTATGGTCTGTGATAAAAAAGGAGGAGGGAGGTGCCTTGTCAGGGAACAAGTCACACATACACATTCAATCAACAATTATTTCTCAAACAGCTACTTAGAAGTGTGGACACAGTATTAAGAAAATCAGACCCTTTCACTCACCACTAAATATAAAGACCAAGAGTAGACAAATAGTTGCACCAACAGCCACAACTGCCAACTATTTAAAGTGCTACTAAAGGAAGACAGAAGATGCTCTGGGTGAATAGTAAAAGAGATGAAATTTGGATTGGGATTGGTAGGGCCTTTTTCAGGAAGTGACATTTAAACTAAGATCTTACAGACTTTGTAGGATTTAGCCATGTGAGGAGCTGGTGGACACATGGACGAGTGTTCCAGAAGGAGGAAATAGCATGTGCAAAGACCTGGGGGCAAGAACAGATATGTACAACTGGAACCCTGGACTGAATCAGCAGCACGCTCTAATCAAATGAGTTAAATTACGGAGAACTCGTAGCATGTAATCAAGTTAATACAATATGTTACTTCAAAGGAAAATCATGGAAAACTAAGAAGAAATCTACTATCGTTCACCCTTTCCCATAACTACCATCCACCATTTCATGAGGAAGAGTCTCAGTTCCTCAGGTGACCTTTACAAGTCAGCTTTGGTCTGTGCAATTACAACATGAGCGAAGCACACACGCTCAGGCAATGCAAATCCATAGTAACTGAACACAGACAGATTGTTCTTTGAATTCGACGGCTCATCTTCCTGCCTACTTTGAAAACAGAAGACACAGGGAGCTGATCATTTAAAGTGGCTCAAGGTGGAATAATACTCAAGGACAAAAAAGGAAAAAGCAAAGTCAGTAATTAACAGTAATCTCCATTAACAGAAGGAAGAAGCCCACGTCTTTCAGTTGCTTTCATCACAGGTTCCCCAAGACTCTGTATCTTAACAAGCTATTTAAGGCACTCCACAGCAACCATAAAGTTAGTAACCGGTCCATAAGAAAGCAAGACAACTGAGACCAAAAACTGGAGAAGAAATCAGCCTTGCAGCAAACCAAACTTTTGAAAAATGGCAAGGCCCAATAAAATAAACCAGCAGAGACAAACACAGTAAATTATCATCAACTAAAACACAGGATAACTACCAAATCACCAGCAACATAAATAGTGCCAACTACACGCATAAAACTTTCACACTCAAGGTCAGCAAGTAAAAAAAAAAGGATAAAACAATTTATAAAGTACCAGAAAGCAAGAGAAAAGCGGAGCTAGCAGGGCACTGAGTTTACAAGGGAACGTGATCTTTCATCCCAGGAAGTGCAGTGGAAACCATGCCCTCACCTAAAGGTGCAAATCTTACCTCGAGTATCTCCAATATGACCAGATGCTGTTTCTGAAGCCCCTTCTACATTGGTATGAATTCAGGGGGAAAGTGAATTCACTTAGTTCACACTTATTAGATGTCTGTTAAGTTCCAGGTACCGGGCTGGGCACTGAGTGAACAACAAATTAGACACTGTGCCTGTTTTCTGGAAGCTTACAGTCACCTACAGTGAGGCTCAGGCTCAATACAATGAAGGACAGAACCCTGTTATGGATGTCTTCTTGCTTTCTCCTTAATGTGATGTATTTATCCTTCCAGTTGAAGGAAGGGGAGCAGGGAAGGAGAAAGGGAGGGAAGGAGAGAATGGGGAGGAAGAGCTTAAGGAAGAAATAGGGGAGGGTGGGAAATAGGAGGGAAAATGAAGCTACTTTCTTTTCATACAATTGTTGTCAGTCTATGCAAAGTCCTCTTTACCATCTTGGTGCCTTTGGCTTTTTGCATCCAAATCCCAGAACTCTTCATTTTGAATCTAGTCTCTTCCAGATTTATGTTCTGAAATTCCATCCCTACTCTTAACCTGAAAAGACTAGGAAGGCTGGAATAACCTCATAGAGCATTCTACTACAGCATGTAGCTCAACACAGGACAAATTAGGTGCTTGATAAATCCTTGGTGATGATCAGGAGGCCCAGGACATGCTTCCACAGAGAGCCACTGTTAGCAGGATTCCCTAGACTCTACTTCCTGTGAATTGAGCCTAGACCTGTACTTATATTGATACAGTCTACACTTCAAGAGGATACCTTCCCAGTCTACAAGGAAATGGAAACTCATCAGTATCAGTGGGAACGGTGGTGATATGTACAAGCACTCTGTAGAACAATCTGTGAACAAGTATCAAAAGCCTTGAAACTATATACAACCTGTGGCCTAGCAATTCCATCTGTACTTTCTTCTCTCCTGAGGAAGTAATCATGGATAAGCACATAGATTCAGCTACAAATATCTTCATCCCAATTGCTGTGATAGCTCAAAACTAGACAACAAAATGTTTACCAATAGAAGATAAGTTAAATAAGGTATGGAATATCCATACAATGGAATACCACACGGACATTAAAGTGATATAGGAAAATATATATGAAAGGAAAAGATATATTAAGTGCAAAAACCTCTCACAAGTCTAGTATGAAGCCATCTTGGTAAAAGAACACATATAAATATATGTAAGTATAAATGTATATATATGTGTGTACGTATATATGCACACACATACAGAGAGAGAAAGACAGAGAGATGGTTAGATAGTGCAACATCTAACATCTGCAGTAATTTCTTCTCTTTTGCTTGTCTGTGATTTCTAAATTTTCCAAAATAAACACATTAAAATTAAAAATTAGATTAAAAATAATTATCACTCATCTAACTTCATCCCCTAACCGTCGATGACTTCCGACCATCTTCATAGCTCCTGAGGTCTGTGTTGGCCCTGATGCCCACCAAGCCCCATCTCAGGCTGCTGCAGCCTATGAAGCTCCTTGGATGGCTTACCAAACAGAGGTCTGATTCTGACTTTTGATATTTTTCGGCCCAACTGGATGTGAAACCCAAGTGTTTCTCTTCTTTAGAATTTAATTATTCAAATATATCCATTTAAATGGGCTCACCACTGGCGAGTGCTTAAAGAAGCTAATGAGCAAGTAAAAATTTCTTTTATTTTCAAGATTCAGATGAACCTGGAATGTATCTAACTTTGCTTAGAGCACTTTCAAGAAGCTGTGAAAGCTTCCACATCCTGCCAAATTAGCTGCCTGTTTCAGTCTCAGAGCAAAACAGAGGATGCCGGAGCAGTGGGCTTGGTTTCTTCAGAAAGACGCTGTGTCGGTTGAGGAGGAATGTCTCCCCTGCAGGAAAATTATTTCCTGGCAAAGACCCGGGCTGGGCACTTCTCCAAATGGGAGCTAACTCCCAAAGGAAGTCACCAGGCTGCTTTGCCACGTCCAAAAATTCTCTGGCACCAAGTACCACGCATGTGTGTGTACAAATCCTCATTTTCAGGGAGCCTAAGATGTGAGGCAGCAGTAAGTTCCAAAACTATGTTAGAAATGATACATTTAACTTGATGTGCCAGTTGGGCTGATAAAATGTTCTTGGGTAGCAAGGACTTCACTTCTAAAAACTCCAAATCTTACTGTGATTCAGAGCATGGGTTTTTTAAGACCTGGGTTCTTCGGAGAACCAGTAGGTGTCCTGTTGAACAAAGACAAAAAACAGTTGCTTTGAAGATAAGCTGGATCTTACTGACACAATAATTTGCAAACCAGACATAATTCTTTCAGAGAGCTTTGCTCTAAGAAGAACTGAGTACTAAGTAAATTTTTAGTCTATTGCAAAAAACATACTCGGGTCTACACAATAGCCAGGAAAGCAAGAGATATTGCATTAGTTAAGAAAGCCACAAAACATGTATAAAGTACATCTGTGTGAGTGAGAGACTCACAAAGACAGAGACCAGCTAATCTGGAGATACCACTAAGTTCACAAGACCCATCTGAAGCCACAAGACCCCTGGAGACCTATGAACAGACACATCCTTTGTGCTGAGAGCACATCTGCTGGCCAAAACCTACGGCTCAGTGAACATTTGTTAAGTGCCCACCATGTGCGAGATTCTGGCCATCCAAAGATGACTTGAGTAAGGCCTGGTCCCTGTCCTCGTGAAGCCTACCGGGAACACAGGCAGTAGCATCAATTAAATGAATCTGGAAAAAGCTATGGTAAAGGTATGCACAAAATGCCTGCCAGAGGATAAAGAGGAAGCATTTAACTCAAACTGAAGACACACAAAATACTTCCTGAGGAGACAACTCCTATACTCAGCTTGGAAGATGAAGAAGATTGGCCATTAGAAGAAGAGTGGGAAGGTTTTATAGACAGATTTGACCTGGAAAGAGGTGTGAAAGATCTAGTTCATCCACTTAAACCAAAGCATAAAGTTCAAGGTGGAAAGTGACAGACGATAATGTTGGAGAACAAAGTTATGGATGAACGTGTTAGAGCTTGGAGGTCATCCCACAGGCACGGAGGGGCCAGGCTAGATGCTGAGAAGAGGAGGGGGCCCAAGAGAAAGAAGGGGTCACCGTGAAGGGATGAGGAGGTGTGGTGAGCTCCACCTTTTGGCTCAAGGTTGGGACAGGATTCCAGGAGCAGGCCCATAAATCTTTCCTGTATCATCTCATAAAGGAAATCAGGAATCACGTTCAAGGCCATGACTGTCACCCTGATGACTCTGGAACATTTGCTACTCCTCAAGTATTGACCACATTGGCCATTTAAAGAAAAAAAAAAAAATCTCTCTTGCATGTTCTTCCACAATGATGAGCAGCAAAATTCTCAGTGAAAAGGTCCCATGGACTTGCTCAGGGTGGGGGTGGGGACAGCAAGAAGGAGAGAGCTGGGAAAACAGAGTCCCCGTACGGGGCCAAACTGGGGAGAAAAAAAATTCCCAAGAGAAAGAGTGGGGGGTGATTTCTTTCAAATGACAGGAAAGCAGACTGGTGCTGGGGAACCTGGAGTAAGAAGGGAAAGGAGCTGCTGAAACTCAAGACGAATCCCAGCATCTTTAGACAGATGCAGTCATGAGAGTTTAATAAGAGAAAAACAAAGGAGGAGGAGAGTAAGGGGATGGGGGCATGTAGAGGCAGCTAACATTTATTAAGTAAATAGTCTGCATTATGTAATAATGAAGAAGGCTAAAGAGCAGTTTGCCTAAGAGGTGGAAAGTATTAAAAGCAGAAGGAAAAAGCTCTGAAACAAGTCTGTTTGAGCAGGAGATGCCCCATCAATTCTTTTTTTAATTCTTGTTTGCTAAAACTGGTCCAAGAGAGGTGAGAAGGCAAATATGGGGTAATGGACACCAAACTCTGCACTTATCACCAGGGCTTGGCCACCTGCTGATCACAGGATTCCGTGAACACGTGGGTGGTCGGTGAGATGACTCACCACAGTGAGATGCAGCACGCGGAGGGCGTGGGTCTGGGCTGAAGTGCACAGTTGTCCCTAATTTACAGATATCCCAGAGTAATCCAAGTTTGGCATGTGCAAAGACAATGCTACCAGCGTCCCCACTTCTGACAGGCTTTACAAATGTCTTCCCAGTGCACGAAATCATGCTCCGTGGTGCCTGAGCCCATCTGTCTTACTCCGCCGAGCCCCAGCCTAGGACTGGACAAACGATGCGCCCTCAAACAGCAGCTGAATGGATGAGGAAAAAGTGGTAGAACTAATGAACAACTATTTTATTCAACAGAGGGAACCGCCTTCATCCTGCGCTTTTGACAGGCCACACAGACTCCAGCTTTTCCCATGGGGCGTGTGGTGGCTGACAGAGGTACAGTCACTTACAGGAGAAAGTTCAAGGCCTGGGGCCCTGTTTTTCAAGGTTGTACTAATTATCCTCCCTGTCTCTTGACAACCTGCTCCTCCTTCTTCTGTATTTGTATTTCAGCTGGGCAGCATGCAACCCCCAATCAATTATTTAAGCCAGAAAATGGAGGTCAACATCTTCACTTCCCACATCCAATTAATCATCCAGGCCTCATGACTTCCTGCCCTAAACACCTCTACAGCCCACCCCGTCTTCTAGTTTCCTTCAACTGCTCCCTCAGTTCCCCCTCACCTCCTGCATCCTTCCCGTAGCTTCCTCAGCACCCTTGTCACTCAGCTGCCAGGGTGATCCCTCTCAAGGCAGAGATGATTACATCTCTCCTTGGCTAGAAACACTTCTTGGATTCCTACCATCGACTGGGTTTCGGGACATATGTGAATGAGCTGGTTGAACTGAATGTGGCAGGACTTGAAAGAGGTCATCAGGAAATTGATCCGTGTGAGATTTACATTCATATTTATTTACTATACTTATTGGGGTAATTAAATTTTGAGATTTTCTTTCTATATTTCCAAACACTCTTTTCCAGATTGGACACTCTTGAAAAAAATGGAAGGGAAAAAAAAGAGTGAAGAAAACCACAATGAGCTACCACCTCACACCCGTTAGGATGGCTACTACCAAAAAAACAACCAACCAAACAAACAGAAAACAAGTATTGGCTAGAATGTAGAGAAATTGGAACCCTTGTGCACTGTTGGTGGGAATGTAAAATGGATATATACTCACTTCTGGGTATATATCCAAAAGAATTGAAAGCAAGCACTCAAACAGATATTTGTACACCCATTCTCATAGCAGCATTCTTCACAGCAGCCAAATGGTAGAAGCGACCCAAGTGTCCATTGACAGGTAAATGGATAAACAAGATGTAGTATATATATACAATGGAATATTATTCAGCCTTAAAAATGGAGGAGGAAGTTCTGATTCTTGCTACCACATGGATTAACTCTGAAGACATTACGCTAAGTGACGCCAGTCACAAAAAGACAAACACTGCAGGATTCTACTTTATGAGGTAACTAATGTAGTCAAATTCCTGAGACAGAAAGTAGAATCTTGATTGTTAGGGATTGGGGGAAGGAAGGAATGAGGAATCAGTTTAATGGGTATAGGAGTTTCAATTTTACAAGATGAAGAGTTCTGGAGATTGGTTGCACAACAATGTGAACGCACTTACCACTGAACTGTACACTTTAAAATGGTTAAGATGGTAAATTTTATGTTGTGTAGTTTACCACAATTAAAAAAAAAACAGTGAAGAATGAGTTACCAAATGCTTATGAGTATATAGAAAATAATTCTCTGTTGCATTTGGGACCATACATTTTAATCATAAATGCTGAACATGCTAACCAGAATTTGTAAAAATGTTATACATACACAGCTACTATGGATGTGCCTGCAGAACCTGACCTGCCTCTCCTACTTCTAATCCATCCTGCGCAAACCCAAAAGTGCATCTCCCCAAAGAACAGCTCTGTCCATTATCAAAAGCAAACTGTAAATCCATGCTTGGCTTTTAGTGTGCTCCCCAGCCAGGCCTTCACCTGCAGATTCCTCTTATCTCTTCCTAACTCTCAGCGTGATTCTTTCCTTCCAGCACTCAGCTCATTTACACATAAAATGTTCCTCTACCAGAGTATTTTCTCTCTAGTCTGCCTCTCCTACTTGCAAACATCTCAGGGCCCAGCACAGAATCCAGTTCATTTGTGAATCTTGGAGAGAACTCTCAAGCAGAACTGAGAGGGGTGATTTTGGGTTCCTAAGGGGTGGGTGATCAGGTTCACATCTTTGGTTAATATTCTTCCCTGCTTTGTTCTCCAAGCTATGGCATTGTTATAGACTTCTAACATCCTCATGTCCTCAACTACAGAGAAGAAAGCACTAGACCAGAGGCTTCCAAGCATTTTTTACTTAAGGCTCCTTATAACCCCTCCTATCTCCTCCATACCACCCTTCTGACACGGGTTCTGGCTATTTATTACAGGTTGTGATGCTACGGCACTGAGAGTGAGCGAAACAGGGTGAAATTGGGGAAGATGGTAAGATAGAAAAAGGCCTGGCCTCCATTAGCAGTGAGGACAGGTGGGTTCCCGTAAACTAGATTTATGACACAGATTCCATGATCTGGATAGAGGTGATCTCGATGCCAAGAAAGATTTCTTCTGGAAGTCTCTGGTTTTCTAAGTTACCCAACACATTAGAAGGTATGGCTACATGAACAGAATCCCTTCTGAGGCACTTCAACTCGAATCAACCCCTTTCCATCGGACCTCCCAGAGGACAGGCTACTTAAACCACTGCTATTTGCCCTGAATCATATCCTGCCTTTCCTTCACTCTAAATGGATTCACGTGCACGTGTCCATGTTCCCAGGCAAAGAGAATACCACAGCTGACACTTACAGATTCTCCACACACACAAGACTCTCAATAAACGTGTGCAGACCTGTTGAAGCATCTCAGTCCTACTTTTCCTTCTTGAGAAACTAACATCCTTTTGTGTCTAAGCAGTTTATTATCCAGATTTTAAACAACAACTATTTAGCTAGAGTCCAAGCAGTAAGCATATTTCTTTCAATGTTCTTCCAGTTCATCACAAGGTACTTAATTTAGGCTGAGGGTATTTACATCTGTGACATAAAAAAAGGTATAAACAGCACAGCTATAGCTTTAATCCTGCTTTGTTTTGCCGAGTTGCTGGAGCAGACAACTTCACAAGGTGTCTGCTTCCCCAAAATCAGAGCAGACAACTTTTCTCCAATTACGTTTTCATTCATGGGTAATCATTCTCTACAGCAGGTGGTAAGTAGAGGGTGGCTAGAAGTCAGAAAGAATGGAGGTATGATGAAATATTAAGTAATTTTAATTTTAATTTGTACCAATGAGTATTGCAGGGGTGGGAAAGACAAAATGTTCCTGTCAACTGAAGCCAGGTGAACAGGATGCATAACGGTAGCATCACATGCATCTAGCAGCATCTCCTCAGCCATCTGTACTGCAGTCTAAAATAGGCTGTTTGTCACTTGAACTTTCTGATCACCTTGGCCTAGTTCTTCACTCCATCATGAGGCCCTCTTCCTTTGTGCTTGAGGATCCTGAGCATGACCCTGAGATTACTCAAGTAACTGCAGTGCCATCTGAGGACTGACCCATGCCACACAGACACATTCCTTTGTATAGCAGGCCATTCCCCACTATTTGGAACATCCACGCCCAGAGAAATTAGTGAAAAACCTTTCCCAAAGGACTTGTGTACCTTACTAAAATTTCATTCTTAATATGTGTGCTAAACATTTAAGTATGTTATGTGAATGGCACTTTCAAATACAGAAATTAATAAGACAAGCCTCTGGCCTCAAAAAAACTTCCAATCTAATAGGAAAGACACTCACACATGCTGAACTGTCACCCAACGGCCAGGCCAAGTCAGTCCTCCCTGTCTCCCCTATCTCAGGAATGGGTGCACCAGATGCCCAACTATTTAACCTGAAACCTAGGAATCCCCCTTGAGTCCAGGACCTCCATCCAGATCCAAGCCACTGTTATCTTTCACTTGGACTAAGGAAATAGCTTTCTAAATGGTCTCTTGCTTCTATGTTACATTCTCCAAATGACTACATCCTTATATCTGAGCTTCAGGTTGCTCACCTACAAAATGAGGAATCCAGAAACATGATCAAAGGTTTCCCCACCCCTAACCCCTTTTAAACTGCTATGACAATGAAGAAATTCCTAGTAGGCATATCTGCTTCCCATAAACCAGAGTACCGACTTGAGCTGAAGGAGCGAATGCTGCTGAGTATGTGGCTCAGTGTTCGTGAAAAGTGCTGAGCCAGGAGGTCACGGGCAGTGGAACTGGCCCCCATGTCTGAATTAGCCCCCTGACCAGAGAAATGCAGGTAGTAACGTGCTCAGAGCATGATGGGAATGAGACAGACCAGGACTCACCACAGCTGTAAGAATGAACCCGTGACCAAGCAAGCCTACATAAATTCTCTGTATGTGAAACGGAGAAAGAATCGTTGTGAGAATGAAGAGAGACAATAGATGAGAGGTGCTTAGCACAGTGCCTGACATACAGTAACTACTAAGTAAATGACAGTTCTGGAAGATGATGTTGTTGTCAGTTTTATCTCACTTATTTAGCTACTAGATTTACTTCCACTGTTTACATGAGAGTCTCCTTGCAGGAAAGATAACACTATGGAACCTCACAAAACTGGAAAGGACCCCAAAGTCCTTTCATCCAGTTCCCTGTTTCCAGGCATTTTCATTATCACAGCCATTTCACTGAAACCACGAAGGCCCTGAGCAGTGAAGCTGACCACCCAAGGTCACCCAGTCACGGAGTCCACTTAAAACACTATCATCTGTGTCCTCAGTGGTCCCCCAGTGCTTGGAAGTAGTGAACATAATTTCCTGGGCTTTCTGAAGCTCTAAGAATCAAAGCTGTTGTTACAATAAATTTATAAAATGAGATGAAAGTGCCTAAGCCAAAGGGATGGTGCACCAGGTAATCAAAGTGCCAACTCTAAAACATGAGACAGTTACAAGAATGATAATGAAGCTGTAACACCCCTTACTAATGCTTATTATGCTGTTAAGCAAAAAATCAGAATGTGCAATCTCATTTATGTTGTGATTATAACTAAGGAAAATTATGTACATATATATGCAAGGGCTGGAAAGGAACTTGGAAAATGACTGTGGCTGATAAGGAGGCTTGACAGCAGAAGTTTTATCTTTATCTAGTGACTTTAATGAAGTTGACACAATAAATACCAAACGGTGTTAATCACAGGGAAGAAGATGCGCTGTTCACTCACCCTGGGTTATATAACATGACCGCGGAGAGGTTCTCACAGGACTTCGAGAGGTCGGTCATGGACAAGCTGAAGGAGGACAGAAGGCCACTCTAAGAGCAGACATAGGGCAGAGCGGTTACCTTAGCGGATAAGAGAAGGCCAGTGCTCTGGACTCACTGCTTTCAACTTGTGAGAGGCAATGAGGGGCACACACTCCTGATTAGCATGCTCACAACTGCTCTATCTGAGGACGGCAATCAGGGACCGTCAGGCTGTGGATCCATCTTGAGCTTGCTCGGAGGGGAAACCTCACCAGGAACTCCACAACCCTGTTGGTCTCCCTGACCAGGCTGCACTAAAGTCGAGGGAAGGCGTCACGACATCTTTGTCGTCCTCCATTTCCTGGCAGGAGCAGTGTCCTGTTAGCAGCAGCACGCACTCAGTTACTGAGTGATAAAGAGGTAGGCGGGAGAGATGAGGGGAGACCAAAAAAGGAAGAGCTTGACCTGTTTTGCTCCCATGAAAAGCTACTGGCAAACATGTTTTCTTCCCTCTCTTCCTCTGCAACTGTGTACCTAAAAGGACCCTCCAGGGAGACCCTGGGCTGGAACAGATAAGAGGCTTCACTGAGCAACTCTGGAGAAGGCTGGGGTTTGCAGCTTCTTTGTTATTTCCCTCGTAAGGCACTGGCAACTTTGGACAGCTCTTACTGAAGTGGGCTGAAATGCAGGGCTGTATAACTCAGTGGTGAAGAGCAAACACCAGGTCAGCACGTCAGGGCTGCAGCCCAGGCTCCCCACTTGCTGCCTATGGAACAAGTTAGCCTTAGTTTCTCATCTCGATCACCGGTGGCATGGGGGTAATAACAGCTGCTGTACAGATAAAGTGGTAGCATGTATAGAGAACTACTGCACAGTGCCTGGCTCAGAAAAATGTCAGCTGTAGTCTTTAGTATCTTCCTCAATCTAAGGACAGTCCCTAGACAGATTCTCTCCCTTCTCATTTCTTCCCCTTTCTTTCTGGTCCTCCACCCACCTCCCTCATCCAGCACTTAAGTGCCCTGTGGATGTCCCCATCCAACCAAACCAAAGCCTCTCCCAACCGTCCTAAACTCACCCCTTCTCTGCTTCACACCCCACTCAAATATCCAATTTCCTATGGATGAAAATAGTGAGCAGAGTTTTGGATGAAAGTGATTCTGACACTGGGTTAACTCCTAAAATAGATGCTCATAAGTGGAAGTCACTCTCCACTTAATGCAAAATGATGCCCAACTCTTTTTTGGGGTTGTGAGGTTCAAGAGAAGGGTCTAGAAGGAGCTGTTTCTCCTCTGCTCTGGACTTTATTTGCTTGCTGTCCTATTTCATCAGCCAACCATCCACTGGGAAACAAACTCCCTAGAATCAATCCAGGCTACAGAAGGATTTTTCAAGTGGTTCAGAACTCCAGGAAGTGAAACTGCTAGACCCAGAGTGGAGATCCCCCCAGGCCCAGCCCCACCCAGAGCAGAGTCAGCTCCTGGAGATTTCACGCAGCTCACCTTCCTCTTCTCCCTGAGCTTGGCAGCCTCCTTCGGATGGTTAAAGCGAAACATATTGGTTCTTCCCAAGAGTATCATGGCACCTAAGAACACACAAAAACAGTAATGAGTTTACAGGAAGCAACTTGGTCAGTTGACAATATCCTAACATGAAATTCTACAGTTGAAAGGCAGTTTCCACTGTATTTTAAAACAATATTAAGAAGGGAAAGCTTTAGTCTCAAAAGTCTGTTTACATAAGCCAATTTTAAATCTGCAAATACTTTATTTTTACAGCCGAGTATCACAATACTCATGTTACCCAAGGCAGAAGTGATGGGTCTAAGCATTACAATACATTATGAGATTTAAAACAATATACAGATAATGATACTTTTGATTGTTGAGAAGAAAAATGGAAATCAGCTCTCCAAAGAGATGCTGGACTATCAAGCAAAGCATAGGGTCACCAATTTAGGAAATGTTTATTAGTGCCAATAAAAGTAGAAGTCTCAAAGGAAAGTGCTTTCAAAAGAAAACACGGTGAAGTCAGCACAGTACAGATAACCATTACTAAAATCTCCCTCAGAATTCGACAGGAAAGAAATTGTGTACAGGTAGTGTCAACTTCCATGCAAAAACACTGCTTCTTCTTAAAACCCTATCAAAATTTAGATGGTCACATTAGACACACAAGAAAAGCTCCTTTTGATGACTAGGGTCCTGTTTATTCAGAAAATGACTGCGCAAGGGGCAAAATAAGTCAATTTAAGTGCCCAAGGGTAACAAAATTGTTGGAGGGGGGCAAATTTCAGCTTGATTAAGCAAATAAGCAAACATTCTCTAAGGTCAGAGCTCTCCAAAGCTGGCATGGGTGCCAGGAAAGGCAGTGAACTCCCTGTCACTGGAGGCATTTAAGGAAAGCGATGTTCTAAAGAGATTCACTATCTTATCCAGCCCCATCCACACCTGAGAGTCTACCATGCCTCAGAACAGACACCTATGTACAATCTTTGCCCTAAAAAAAAAAAATGCAACTTATTTGTGAAGATTAGACATACATACTAGAAGTCAGCCATGAAGGATGACGTGTGATGAGATGTGAAGCATCTAAGTGACAAGTGCAGGCTGCAGTAGGTGGGGACAGACTTCTGCACCAAAGACCTACGCTGGGTCTCACAGGACAATTAGAAGGCAAGAGAGGTGTTTCATGTGGGGAGGACTAAGCCTTAGACAGGAGAACAGGCCTGCTGTGTTTGGAGAGAGGAAGGAATCAAGACCACTCAAAATGCAGAACACCTGAAGCAGCAGCAAGACTCGATACTGGATGGAGGAAGCAGAAACAGACTGTGAAGAAGTAGAGAGCCAGGATAAAGAATGTGCACCAAAGGTCGCCAACTGGTGGCCAGAGAAAAAGTTCAGCTCAAAGATGTGTTTTGTGTGACCCATGCAACATTTAAAAAACAAAATTATTAATCGCCAACAGTTAAAAATCCACAGTTTTCACAGAGAAGTCTGAATTTCTTTCTGGCTTCCCTTTAAAAATTGGAAGATCCGGCATCAGTAGATCTGTGTTGCCACTTGGCAAAAATCCATGGGCAGCTGCCAGCTGCCTCCTTGGACAGGGCACGTGACTTCTGGTTGACACTGTCACCAGCCTCTCACTTGGATACTATCTCCAACTGGTATTACCTGCAGGTAATATCATGACCCCAGAGAGCTATCCTGGAGCTTCAGACCAGTATACCCACCTGCCTATTCGACACATTGTCTCAGATCTCCAAGGAGTTTCAAATTCAATATGGTTAAAACCTAACAGGTTTTGATCATAACCACAGCGAGCAACTGAATGGTTGGTTCTGGGGGTTGTCATTATTACGCAGAAATGGAGTCCATATGAAAAGGAGAACACAGTTTTAGGAGACTTAGAAGGGCAGCAGTGGATATTACCTACTCTACAGTCTGCTTGCCCCCCTCATATAAAATTGCACTCGTATATTTTCCAATTATGGAAAGGCAGCATTATCACAATTTTAAAAAGGTGTTTCTCATGCCTTTTATGACCAGGACTCAGAACCATGTGCCATATAGCAAGTCAAAAGTTAAGCAGTCATGTCTAGGATATATCTATATTTAATGCTCTTAAAGTGACATTAGAAATTAATAAGGCAATTGCATTTGTGGTGTTAATTACATCTAATCCAATTCTTTTTTTTTTTCTGTTAATCAAATGCCCAGCCATGCAAGTTAAAAAATTGCTAAAATATGTTAATGGAAAAATAGAACAGTATTTCAGAGGCATATATCATATCATATTAAATCACTGAAAATAATCTTGCCACCCATGTTATTTGCATCAAATACACATAAAAATCCCTTTAAGGAGTTATAAAAGAAAATAAAACTACCCATGACCATTCTTTGTTTCCGCCTACATAACATGAGTAAACTGCCTGGCACATGAAAGGGGCTCTGTTAGGGCTGGTCTCCTTCTCCTTCCTCTATTGTTTTCCTTTACTCCACAAACCTACTGACTTAAAAACTTTGCTTCATTTTTACATGATGCTGTTGTTCATTCATTCATTCAATAAATACTCATTGAACACTGACTGTGTGCTAGTCACTGTGATAAGCCTTGGGGATAAAGGGTTGAACAAGTCAGACATATGCCTTGCCCTTAGCTGATAAACCAGTATCAGAGTTAAAAAATCAAATAATTCCACAAAAAAGTGCAAAGCTGTAACTGAAGGAGAGATACTCTGCCCAGTGCTCAAAGGGCACATAAGAAGGGGACTGATTGCAAGGGAAGTTAGGGAAGGAGGTCCCGAGGGAGATGGTGCTTAAGAGAAGCTCTGAGGATGGGAGGGAGGAGGTGAGTGGCATATGTAAAGGTGCTGCGGCAGGAAAAAATGAAAATGATGATGAGTGATTGGAAGACAACTGCCTGCTTACTGCAGAAGGAACAAGGGAGAGCATGGCACAAGATGAGGCTCGAGAGGGAGGGAGGGAGCAGACCCCACAGAATCTTTCAGGACATAGCAAAGCATCTTGTATTTCATACAGGCACAACAGGAAGACACCGGGGGTTTCGTGCAGCAGCATTATATGATTAGATGTGAGTTTCAGAAAGATTATTTTTTCAACTGAAGAATGAACCAAAGAAGGCATGAGCAGATGCAGACACACAATGTAGGAGGCTCCTGCAATGGTCCAGGTCAATGGTCTGATGGTGGCTCAGAATTGGGAGGGGGAGGTAAATAAGGAAGGAAATAAACAAATCTGGAAGATATTAGCAGATAAGATCAACAGGACTCAATGGGCTAGATCTAGGGACAAGGGAGGTGAAGAAGATGGCTCCAGGTTTTTCGCCTGCAAATAACAGTTGGATGGGGAACTGTTCACACAGGCTGAGAATACTGGCAAGGGCCAAGATTGGGTTGGGGGAGAAATCATGAGTTTCCTTTTAGACAATGAATTTGAGATGCCATTAGCAGGTGCAAATATGGGTCTGAAGCTCCAGAAGAAAAGCCTGGAGTATCTATCCATCTATCTGTCTGTCTACCAACCTACCTAGCTACCTATACTCTCAAATATGTATAGAGAAATACACACACACACGTGTACATACCTACCCTATATGTGTGTATAGACATATATACACACATATCTACAGATGTTAGGTAGATATGTATACATATATGTGCATATATGCATGTGTGTGCATGAGCAAGTGTGTGTGTGTGTCTCTCTCTCTATATTTGAGAGTCATCTCTCACAAATGAAGCCGTGGGGGTGGGAAAGTCACCTAAGGAGAGAACAGAAAGACGGAAGAGAAGAGGGCCTAGACTGGGCACTTTGAGGAACGTGCCTTTTAATGGCCAAGTAGAGGATGAACCTGCAAAGTAAATAGAGGGGGGCCATCAGCGAGGGAGAAGGAAAACCTCAGAAGCCAAGGGAAGGAGTGGTCAAGGATGCAGAATGCTTCAGAGAGATGAACCACAATGAAAAGACTGGAAAACACCACTGGCGTGGTGGTCTCGGTGAGAGCCATTTTGGTGGTGGTCAGACACCAAACTGGAGGGGTTGAGGAGTGAGAGGGAAGGAAATGTAGATCCCTGAGCACAGACATCTCACTCAGAGAAGTCTGTGTATGATGACAAGGGCAGAGTGGGTCATAGCGGGAGTGGGGAACGGATCCCATGGGATATTTTGTTTTGTTTTTGTTAAAGGGAGACTCCTGAGTACATTTAAAAAGCAATTATCGAGCTGAAGAAAAAAAGGGAATGAAAGAATGAGAACGACTGCTGGTGTGAGGTTTCTGGATGAGACCCGGAGCGTGTGTCCTGCCCCGAACGCCTGGTGTGGTCAAGGACCTGTCACCACTCGACCTCTCCAAATTTCAGTGTCCTCACTTGATCATCAAACTGGATATTTTCTAAGGTTCCTTCCAGATCTTAAATTCTCTTTAACTATGAACTACTCCTTGATCTGAGGTTAATGTGATTAATCACAGCAGATGGACTTTTTGTAATATACTTAATTTGTCATTTTTAGAGTATATCTAAACCTCCTTGAAACATATGATGGCTTCTTTGAGATCACTTCAGAGCCTGTTAAATACCTGAAGACACACAAATTCCAGATGGTCTTAAAAGGGAATGGAGAGAAAATGAAATTGTAAAAGGGTAGACAAAGACACTTGTTACAAAACAAAACAGCTTCACTTATATCCCGTTATGAGAAAACACGGAATGCTGGTTTCACATGAGATTTTCTATTTTAATATTTCAGGTATACTAAAAAAATTAGACACGTAAACGTTTCTAGTGATGTCTAAGGAGTGTATAGATAACAATCATTAATATCACCATTAATTACTCTCCTCAAATTTTATGTGAGATTTTTAAGTTCTGCTACTGCACAAATAAATCAACTCTTTTTTTTCTATTAAATGTTGTCATGTGAATATTTCTGAGATGATGATGTATGAATTATTTCATTCTGGATTACAATTAATACAAACATAACATATAAAGACAACTGTGGTCCCAAAAGTGCATGGTGCAATGTAAAATGAGCTTAGAGGCCACCGTGGTGGTAAAAATGGGGGGCCCTTTGTCATTCTGGTTCAGGGCTCCTCATTCTGAATTTTAATTAGTTTAGACAGCGCCCCTTCCCAACTCCCTCCCAGGGCAGGATATAATGCAGTACCAAAGCATGCTCAGTGAAAGGAAAGAGAGGTTTTCATTTTCGGTACAACAGTCAGATAACCAGAGCTCTGTCGGAGAACATATAATTTTCTGGAATGGTACTGAATGAAAGGTCGGGGTGAGGTAGGACAGATGAAGTTCTTATTTAATTTCCTGATTCAAGCAAAAAGAAACTTACTTGTATGTGTTAATTTTCCTTCTGATTTAAAATGTCTTAAAAACATTTACATTAAAACACATTATAATGACGGCACCATTTGGGGGACCTGACAAAGAGAAAGTCTAATTTCCACTAACTTGTGCCAGTACTTAACAGATTAAGTAATATATTCTAGGGCTTGGACTCTTGTGACATTGATTTCATTATTGAAGACACCTGAATTATAATAATTTTTCTCTGTCTCAAAAATGGCTCTGGGCAGCAAGATGGAGAAGAGTAAGATCTCACACGGTGCTTGTGGTAGGTAAGAAAATTTCACATGAATACTAACGAACTCAAACAGGACACATAGCCTGGGGCTGCCGGCTGGTGTGGATGAATGACAGGCACTCGGCAACAAGGTGGCGGGTGTCAGTACCAAAGCACGCCATCGGATCATCAGTTAACATTTGTGAAGAACAGAAGCGCACACAACATCTTACGGAGGAGCCTATCACATAGGCTTTGTCCCCTCCTTTCAACATTTATAATCCAAATATTGATTTACAATTTCCTGCTGTAGATAAATCACTTAAACCCTTGTTTACTCTTCATAAAGTAAAAATTACAAACTTAGATTCTGGGACTCTGGAGAAGAAAGAAAATTGATTTTCAATCTTTGTTATTGAGGTTTCCAGCCAAATGATCCGTCAAGAATTATTTGCCCAGCTGTGTGCACAGGCTGAGCGTGGAGCTTTGCAAAATTTCAAGATGCTCCAGACCCGTCCCCAGAGAAGTTTTTAGATGTGTGTGGGGGCAGGTGGAGAGTGAATGGGAGCTGATTTTTTTTTTTTTTTCTTTACAACCTCAGAGGAGATACAAAAAGAGTATATACATGGAAGAGTTCTGGTCCTTCTGAAGGAGAGGGCAATTACTCTCCACAATAAAATGATAAATTCCAAGGTACTGAATGGAAAGCATTACACTAACTGGTTAAACTACCAGTAACTTTTTTTACTTCCTATTCTTTGTTAACAACAATACTACTTCTTCTCTGTTAGTAACAATCTTAACCATTCAGTTCTAGCCTCCCACACACTCCAAGCTGTCAATATCCTATTGTTCTTCCAAAATGCTCCCTTCTCCCTAAGCTCAACACTCTCCTATCTTCACCAACCCCTTTACATTACTGCCCATCTGGAAGCCTCCCTTTGGGCTACGCAGACACTGTGCTGTCCTCCACCTCCACGACCACATTCCTCATCCACTGAATGGTGAGCACGTTCCACAGAAAATTCCTGCTACCACGCTGGGGTTCAAGGGCCCTGGAAACCTGCCATCATTCAGCAGCATCATTCAGCAGCTTTGGTCACCCATCACTCCTGCGCCCTACCTCACCCACCTTCCAGTCTTCAGACAATTCTTCACTATACACATTGGTCCAAGTATATCTAACATGTACCATTATGACAAATACATCCATTCGCTCATTTTAGAATTCAGTTTTGGGTAAATTTCTCCTTTTCAGCATCTAAAGCCACCCTAGGGGAGGAGTTTTGGTTCTGCATAAGATGAAATAAGCACACTCCACCCTGCTCTCCCACTGAGTGCAGCTCCTCCTGAGGAGAGTGCAGGAAGCAGTTACTTGAGGGCCCTGAAAAGGACACAGTGGCAGGTGGGTTGAAGACCAGGATCTGAAGTACCACTGAACTGATGGCAAATGTACCATTTTTATCCTCCAGTGTTCCCTGGCTTGGTCCAGGAAGAAATCCAAGAGTTGACAGCAGTACAAATGAGAGAACTCCAGGAGAAGCCCTCTCGCTCAAGTTTAAGGAGCAGGGAGAGGGTCCCCTGGCAGCAACAGTGGCAACAGCAGGGGGCCCAAAGAAGCCTAAACCTGTAAGGAAGGGGAAAATCTCTCTCCAAACAGAGGAGCTGTGGTTCCCAAGAGGGTGGGGCAGAGCTCTGTTGCTTTTTCCTCCTGTGTCCTCTCACTTCTTGGTCCCGGACATGGCACACAAGTGTAGGAAGAACATGAAAGACTAGTATAAAGCTCCAGATTCCTAGTCAGACAAGAGAGAAGGAAAGACCCTTGCGAGATGGTTTAGAGGGGGCCGGCCTCGTGGCATAGCTGTTAAGTTCGCATGCTCTGCTTCGGCAGCCCGGGGTTCGCAGGTTCAGATCCTGGGCGCGGACAGACGCACGGCTTGTCAAGCCATGCTGTGGCGGCATCCCATATAAACTACAGGAAGATGGGCACGGATGTTAGCCCAGGGCCAGTCTTCCTCAGAAAAAAAGAGGAGGATTGGCAATGGATGTTAGCTCAGGGCTAGTCTTCCTCACGAAAAAATGAAAAACAAAACAAACAAACAAAAATGTTCAAACATGGGAGAACATTCCTGAAAAGTAAAAGGTTTCAACAAAGAAATAAAAGATAAAAGAGAAGAATCAAATAATACAACTAAAACATAATAACCAAAATAAAAAACTCACTGGACAAGCTCAATATCAAAATGGAGAAGATGGAGAAAGAGTCAGTGAACTTGAAGACAGATCAATTGAAACTAATCTGAAAAGTGAAGAGAAAAAAGTTACCGAAAGATGAAAACAAATAAACAGAGCCTTAGGGATCTGTGGTACAATACTAAAATATTTAATTGTCATGTAATTGGAGTTCATTTAAATTTTAAAAGGAGCAGAGAGATCATGAAAAATAGATGTGATGAACCAAACAAGAGAAGAAAGGGGTTAAAGAGACTGACAAATTGTTGTCTCATTGCCTAACTCTGGGGCACCAAGAAACTGACTTCACTGTGATTAGCTTTGATCAGCTGCTCTCATACTACAGTGTGCATCAGAATCACTTGCAGGACTTGTGAAAAACTAGATTGCTGAGCCCCATCTCTAGATTTTCTGATTCAGTAGATCTAGGATGGGGCACTTCAGAAAGCTCCCAGGTAATGCTGATGATGCATATCTGGGGAGACACTTTAAGAACCACTGGCTTTGGATCTAGTCTTTAAGAATAGTTAGGGCTTTGACATTCAGAAGTATCTGCTGAATCATCCACGTGCAAGTGACAGGTGGTGGATTTGCAGGCGTCAAATTGGAAGAAGAAATCTAATGATGACCTACGGGCAAATGCAGGTGAGTCAAATGGGGGTTAGACACTGACATCTGCTGCCTTTTTGTAGCACGTAAAAGGTCTCTTCCGTTCACTAATACCTTGGCTAAACCCCTGGAAAATCGAGTTCCCTTTCTAGTTCTAATATTCTTTTTTTTTTTTTTTTTGGTGGGGAAGATTAGCCCTGAGCTAACATCCGTTGCCAATCCTCTTCTTTTTGCTGAGGAAGATTGGCCCTGGGCTAACATCCATGCCCATCTTCCTCTACTTTATATGTGACGCCACCACAGCATGGCTTGACAAATGGTGCACAGGTCCATGCTCGGGATCCAAACCTGTGAACCCCAGGCCGCCGAAGTGGAGCGTGTGAACTTAACCACTATGCCACTGGGCCAGCCCCCTAACATAGTTTTCTAATTTGCTACTGAACAACTCACAGCAGCCCTTCAGCAGATGAAAATTTTATCAAAGCTTCTCAGCTTCACTCTCCGGACAACCACTTGTTCCCTCTTTCTAAGTGCTTGAATAGATGCAAATACATTTTGGCACTCGAGCATAACACATTCAAATGCACCTAAGTATAAATTCCCCAGATGCAGTTCCTGCAGCACCTCTAAAAGGAGAGATGAATGTTCAGTGGCTCTGAGAAACCTGCAAGAAGACCAAAGGAGTCCACTGATACAAATGGAAAATTAATGATGTTTAACATCTATCAGCTTTATAACAGCATATTACAGCAAGAAGAACAAAATAATAATTAAAATAAGAGAATCATTCCTAGCAATTGTAAGGCAAATGTTGACATACTTTTTGAATTATAACTCACTTGATTTTTGTGCCATTTCATATTAAGTATGTGGAAAAAAAAGAAAAATCTAAGGTCTGAGACTCTACCAAGAACAACTCAAGGCCCAGGGACTAGAAACCATGGTCAAATTCACGCTTTCTTCTCTAGCAACTGCCGCCTCTTTCTACAGAATCATACTCTGGAATCGTCTGCGGAATCAAGGGAGTGTGGAAAAGTAAGTGTCAGAGAACACGAGAACACACCAATTGATGAGCACAGTCTCACACGATGCTACATATCCCAGGCACTGCTTCTGGAAGAACTCAAAAAAGCAGAGGAGAAAAGCTTCATATGCCAGGTTTTAGGCAACATGTCATCACATTTAATTCTCACAGTACCAGCAAATGCTGTTCATTTTCATGACGTTACCAGATGAAAACACTCCTGTAATTTAATGCAGAGCAAGTGCTGTTTATACACGCTGAAAGAAATAAGGCTGTTGACTGTTACAGGTAAAAAATTTCCCCCACAATGGTGACAATCTGCTAAAGATAGATAAATCTATTAGTTGACATTCACAAGTGTCTTAAGTAGTGTAGGTAGGGAAGTGGTAACTACTACATGTGCTTTTTAATAGGACAGCCTAACACATTTCCAAATGAATAGTCATTTACTAATGAACAGAGACATTTAAATGCCAAATATCAGCAACAAACTGGGAACTGGTACTGAAAAGATAGGAAGCTGCTGGTAGTGCAGGGTGAACCGGGAATCCAGTCACACATGGAGTTGATATGGGTAGAGGGTTGTGACTTGGGTTACAGCCATCTGCATTCCCCATTCTTGATACCGGTACTTCAACTGTTTCATGGGTAGAAGCCAACGTAGTTTTTGGACTGTGACTATGCTGCTGTGTCTAATTCTGTTTCCCAATTATTATTGTGTTTTAATGAAGTCCATATACTGTTTTTTTGCTTTAGTCTTGTTTTTTTCTTTAAAAAATAAAATCTTACAGATACAGTTGAAAATCCTTTTATAGCCCTACCTGATCAAAAACTCTCCCTCTTTTTCCAAAGGTTAACACTATTCTGAAGAAGGCATGTGTCAGTCCCATTCACATCTTTTTATTTTTACTACATATTTTCGTAACCCACAAACAATGTATCACATATTTTGTGTTTTAAAAATGTGTTCCCAGTTCTCATTTTAATAATCCTCAAATATAAAGAAAGGGGGCCAGCCAGGTGGTACAGCAGTTAAGTTCACACACTCCACTTCGGCGGCCCGGGGTTCACAGGTTCGGATCCTGGGCGCAGACCTACTCATGGCTCATCAAGCCATCCTGAGGCGGCGTCCCAGAAGAACTAGAAGGACCTACAACTGGGATATACAACTATATACTGGCAGCTTCTGGGAGAAAAAAAAAGAAAAAAAGAGGAAGATTGGCAACAGCTGTTAGCTCAGGGCCAATCTTCCTCAAAAAAAAAAAAAAGATTATTAAAAACAAAAAAAACAAATCAAGAAAGGTTAAGTGGAGAATTCTAACCCTTAATTTCTGAAGGGCTGCACATGTTTTTCCCTTCATGGGATCTTTCAGTCTTAAAGTATGCGTATTTAAAAAAAAAAAATGGTACTATCTTGCTTCTCTCACAGGACGCCTTGAAACACAAAGTCAGAAAGTCATCGGCATTTCACTGCCCTGAGACTTGCTAATTACAATTCTACTCAATGCACGTGTTTTAACACTTTGCAACACAGCATTTTTATGTCGATTTCATTAACAGTGATACTGAGAAAGCTGTTCAGTAGCACAGCAGAATGCCAGAGGAATTCAAGCCCATCAGATCTGAAAGCCATGGCACCGTGGTAATAAAACAATTCAGAGTACCCCGCAGGGAAAGAAAATTCTGACAATTAACCTTGAATGCCAATTAGTACTACTACTTTCTTAGGCCAAGTCATTTCTTCAATAGGAAGACCAAAAATTTAGCTCCACTCCTCACTAACCTGAATATGTATATTTTTAAAATGGACTTTCAATTTAGGTAAAACTTTAAGATAAAAAAACCCACTAAATAAAAATGAGAGATGTATTTATTATTTATCGATCATGCCTCAAATCCACAAGAGAATTAGAGACATAATCATAGCTACATAAGCAGATGGCAAAGGAATAATAAGCAATTTCTTTGAAGTAAATAAATAAGCTAATAATCTTTTGGGGAAGGGGGTAGAAGTATAACCCCAATACTAAATATCAAGTTCTAGACAGTTCCCATACTGAACAGTAATGCTCTAAGAGTTCCTTTTTCAGTTTGCTGTTTGGAACTCAGTACTAGTTTTCTCACAGAAACATCTGTACACCTAACAGTCAGCTTCCAGGCAAATCCACAACAGACTATTTAACCCATAACATGGTAGGAGCGATGGTCATTGGAACCCGCTCAGCCTTCTCAGCATCCTGTGGACAGAACTGTGGGCAGTATAAGCTCCAGAGGCTCCAGAGAAAGAAGGCTGGAGCAGGGATAGCACGCAGAGGGAATAGTGCCCGGCAGATCCAACAGCCGATACTAAGTTGGTGGGCTATTTGTGATCCCAGCACTGCTCATACTAAAGAATGCCCCCATATTAATCCTAACCATCACTCCTTCTGTGACTTCCTGTGTATGGCTCCACAAACACACCAGGCTGCATCTGGGTATCTGGAAGAACAATGCACAAGACTCGGAAGTCCCAGGGCATAGTCACTTCTTTGAGCCTCATCTTCCCCATAAGAGTCTTAAATCAATTTCCTTAAAGGCCCTTTGTGCTAGAAAAAACTGCAATACTACCATCAAAATCAATTATGATAGAATGAAAGCGTTCTTCCCTTCCTGTTTTTGAGCAGTTAATGCATACAGCTATGTTCAGAATTTTGTATATATGAATAAACACAGGCCAACAAGTACATATATTAAAAACCTTCAAAGTTTTATTGGAAGAAATGATAAAAATTCAAATACAAGAAGAGGAATATTGAATACACAGAAGTCCCAGGATGGAAATATATTTTTTTCAACGTGAACAAGTCAAAACAAATTAGAATCTAACTGCTCAAAGGATATTTTAGCACAACAAAATGATTCTAAAATTTCTTTGAAAAAATTAATAGGCATGAGTAGCAAAAATATGCTCAGATAAGGACAGACATTAAAGCATGTAGTAACACAACAAGCATTAAAACTGTGTGATACTGGTACAAAAATAGAAATACAGAGTACTGGAACAAAGTGGAAAGCCAAGAAATAGATACAGTGCTATGTGTGTTTTTGCTTTTGGTAAAGCAAGTTTCCTCAAAAGGGAGGTGAGTCTGGAGTGGGGAAAGGTTATAATAAATGGATTTACCAATGTGGGGGAAAATTAAATTAGTCTACACTTTATACACGTATTAAACAATTAAATATTTCAAAATGAATTCCGGAGTTCTACTCATGCATTAACAATGATATTGAAAACGAGTATAAGCCTCTTATAAAGTCCTGTATCAATAAACACAGTCCTCATGACAAGGTCACCTCCCTCTGACCTAACTGAGGGAAATGCGGCAGCACAGCGACCTCTACTGGACAAGGAGAGATCTCCCGTCTCTCCCCATGACCCCTGCACCACACCTGCTGCCTGGAGGAACAGCAGATGGACCTCCACCTGAGGTCCTAAGAGAGAACAGACAGGTGGTCTGGCTGCAGTCTAGATCCAGTTACATAATTCACTCATTGGGCCATCTGTCAAATGTGTACCCTCCAATTACCCCCGCTGTTCACGATAGGGCGTGTGTGCTCCCAAGCAGGAAATGCCACTGAAGAGCCTTACATGGTGACCTCCTGTCTGTCAACCAATTTTGGTGACTTTCAGGGCTCAGAGCAGAGGTAGTCTCTCACCATGACTAATACTGCTGCCTGGCAACAACCAGCTCCTCCATCTCATAGTGCCAGAGTCCTTGTCCTGGTTGCAAAAAAACAGGAAATGCTGCTTTGGTAATGATCACTGGGCGCTCACTGTGTCCATGGTTTGGGCTGGTCACCTACTACTGCTGACCTCTGACAGCTCCAGGGCACTAAGATGTTTCCCAAGCTCAATTTACCTTGCAACTGAAAAATACTGAGAGTAAAAAACAGATGGAGAGACCAATGGATGGGGAGATGATTTGGAGGTGGGTATACTCCATCAGTTGCTCTTAGAATGCCTTTCACGGACTGTATGCACTTCCTATGAAAGCATCATCGCCCTGGTCCACACTACGTGTCTTTCATTTCTGAGGTAATTCCTTGCAACTGATTTCTGCTTATGACTTCACTAACGCCAATAAACTACATGCTTTCCAGTGCCCATCTGTCCAGTTCCTATGTCACAGCAGATACCACATTATAGTATGTAACTATGAAAAGTTGTAATTATAGACTATGTATAAAGTACAAAAAAGGGCTTAAGATATAATGTCAACTTCTTTCTTTCCTTCTTTCTTGTATATTTCAGTATAAAAGCCATTAGGCAGGGCTGAGCAAGGTAGACATCAGCATAGGAATGGGAGGAAATTTTGGCAACGGGTGAAAAAGGTTTCTGCACTAGGAGAAGGGTGAGGGCAGTGGTGGCCCAGCATGGGGTGTCACAGCCCAAGCAGGAAGAGGAGGGGACCTGCATGAGGAGGGGGCAAAAATGACAAGATGCTCGCTACAGGTTTGTCACTGTCAGAAAAATGAGCCACAAAGAACAAAAGGGAGAAAACTAGACAGAATTCTATGGTATTGAGTTAGAATTAGAGGTATTGGTGTGAATTCCTGGTTAGCAACACAGATCCTGAAATACAGCTACTTCAACATATCAATATAGATATAGAAACAAATATAATGTAAATGTTGTACACACACACATTTTCCTTAACTCTGTTGACTGACAGGACCTAGGAACATCAACACCTCAATAGCAATGAGCACAGCTAGTGCCCAGATCTTGGTTTCTAAATCCCATTCTCGACTAAATGGAACAAGGGCTCCTTGGAGAACCAGCTGACTCCAGGAAAGTATAAGATGAGCCTGGAATATCGTGTTGTGTCAGAAAGTAAAGAAGTACTCACAGATGATGGAGACAAACCAAAACGACACGGAAACCAGCTTGAAGAACTCCCACTGGCCAAATCAGGGACAATTTGGGCATCAAAATAAATAATGACAGAAGTGAACCAAAATTTACCAAGTAAAATAGCAAGCTGTGTGACCCTGTCGATTTAAACAAATAAATGAATAAATAAATGGCAAGAAGAGAAAGCTCTTTCTTACAGGAAAAAGCCAACTAATAAATGTAGAAGGAAGAAAACCACCAGTCAGCAACCATCAGAATAAAAATTATATCAGACAAAAAAAAAGTATATCTCAATGAATTCTAAAACCAGAGGGTGAAAGTGTGATAAAGAATGGAATATTTATTATCTCAAAGTCCCTTCCCAATGTAGTAAAATTATAAAATTAATAAATTATAAATTTTTATAAATTAAAAATTATTTTTTACAAAATAAAATTATAAATTAATATAAAAGGGGGAAAAGAGCAATTTCACAGTGAAGAAGCCTGGCAAGTTCCACCTTAATCAAATGATCAATGAGCATCATTAGTAATGGGACAAACAGAAACCATATAATAGGACATGAGAAAAATACAGCATCATTTCTCTGATACTCCTGTCAAAAATACATAATATTAGTCTAATATTGAGGAAGCATTAGATAAATCTTATATTTATGTAAAGGGACATCTTACAACATATCTGACCTGCAGTTTTCAAAACTGTCAAAGTCATAAAGTCAAGGAGAGACCAAGGAACTCTTCCAGACTGAAAGAGACCAGAGAGATGTGCAACCAAATGCTGGACTGAATACTGGACCCATAAAGGACGCTGTCGGGACAAAAGGCCAAACTTGAAGGGGGTCTGAGAACTGGATAGTAGGAATGTATCGGTGTTAGTTATCCTAATTTGGAAGGCTGTATTGTAGTTAAGAGAATGCCATTCCCAATGGCATAAGAGAATGCCATTGTTTAAAGGAAAAACACACTGAGGTATTCGGGGTGGTGGGGCATTATGTTAACAATTTACTTTCAAATGCTTCTAAAATTAAAAGTTCTTTGTACTATTCTTGCAACTTTTCTATAATATTGAAATTATTTCAAAAGAAAAAAAGATGATACCACATCCTGTATGTATAATTATAACTTTCATAAAAAGAATGTAAGTAAGGTAATAAAATTATTAAAAGAAGCCATTGTGTTAAGGTTTTGCATTTGAAGGGTACTTTTTTAACGTAAAAAACTCCATTAAAGTCCTATTTCCATAATAGTAATAACTTTTAAGACAACTACAAAGATATGCTCATGTGTAATTCAACAAGACAATGGGCATTATAAAGAAGTTCTTCAGCAAAACAGAAGAGAAAACAGCATAATGAAGCCATCTTCACTCTTTTTATACTTGATCAATAATTAATTCTAAGATGCACATGTTCCCCCATTACCCAGCCAGCTTGTTTTCTAGCAACAACATATACAAAGAACTCTGAAAACCAAAAACCAGATACCTTGATTAAGGTGTGTGGCCTTGGTGATCTGAACACCATTCACAGAGCACTGAGACCCACTCAGGGGTATCAGAGTCACCGTCCCTCCGACATTTTCAAAGATACAGTGCTCACTCTCCAAGTCAAGGCCATGAAGAACTAAGTTGGAAAAACAAAAGAGAAACAATTTTTTCTTTGGTATCTAGTGGGATGATTCCCAACCTTTATTTATTTGTCCATATTGAATAGTCTTTCTTTTCCATGTAAATACTGTGAAGTGAACATTTATGTTTAGTGAGGAAACTGAATTTCAGGAGTTCATGGCATCAACTGATAGAACTGGAGATATCCCTTAAATATTACTTGAAAGGGTCTGGACATCATCTGTACAAAGAAATAAGTTCTGGGGCGTTAATTTATTTCATCTTCTGGGAAAAAATAGTTGAGTAACTTGTTTTAACTGAACACCATTAATTGAATCCCTCTGTTTGATGCTGAATAAATTTCCTCCACTAGCTACCCAAAGGTCACAGTAAAATGGAATGGACAAAAGGGCTCATGGGTCAAGAACCTATTGTGACCTCCACATTTACAGACACTGTGTTCCAAGAGCAGAAACCAAAGGTGAACTTGGCATGGCATGGATCTTGGGAAGCCCAAGGAATCTCCAGAAGCTATTCTGGGATGCACACTGCCACAGCTTGTGCCAATTCTGAAAGAACTTGACCTCCACCGACCTCTCAGAGCATGTGGCTGCTAAGGTTTACCTCATCACGTATGACCATCCTGAGTTATTCTTGTTTAACGAACGGCCAGGCATAGGTATGAACGCCTGTCAAATACACGCCCACAATCTTAGGCGCAGTTCTTAGTCAGCTTCTCAGGAGTACAGACCAAACAGTTCCCACCATTCTCCACAGACCTGCACTACTGAACTCTGTTCACAGAAACGTGTTCTTACCACTCATCATCATTTATAGCAGCTCCCAAAGGTCAGATACATAATTTAATGATTAGAAGAAGAGGCCTAATGCCTAGTTCTACTCAAAAACAGGTGAACCTAAGGACTTCTGGGAATTGGTTTTCAGCCGTCTCAGTTTCACAGCAAATAGTAAATACACGCAGGAATACGCTAGGGTTGGCCTGATTAATAGCTTACACTTGGAAAGAAAGCCAGTTCATTGCCAGCAATTCTAAAAACAGCTGAGAAGACATAATTCTTCCCCTGCCAATCCTTACCTTGCATAACACATACATACACACACACCACTACCACCACCACAATGAATTCCCTAAGTTATGTTTTTAAAGCCTGGCAAGACGTCACCCTGCCCAGGCTGAATCACCGGTGATCTGCATGCCTCATGGGGACTTTCGGGAAACCCAGTCAGTCCTGCCTCCATATGTGTGTATGCTGTGTATCTGCATATCCTGCTGTCCATCTTCATCTTTGTGCAAGTTAAGTGTCTATGTCCTTTCCATTAAGGAGTCTTATATACTTTATCTGTGTCTGTTATCTTTCCATCAATCACTGTCCCACTGTGACAAGAACAGAGTGATTTAAATAACTGTACTCTTGAAAGATGTGACAGAGTATGGAATGTAGGTAGGGTCAGGGAAAAGGATTCATAGTTCCATTTTACTTATTAAATTAATTGTTCTGTGTTATTCATTTGCATTCAAAATTATAGAAATACACATACCGATCAATATTGTATTTGAAAAAGAGTTTTTTCTTTTTTATAATTACTTCAGTGTCAGTCACTCAAAAGAAAGTTCTTCATTAAATGGCTTTTAAAAAATCATTAGGAAGAGGAAATTAATAAAGATTCTTACCAATATCTTGTTCTGTTGAAGCATCTTCTCTACCAACACATGTCTGACCTTCCTAGGAAGAAAATTCAAGTAAAATTTATCAGTCAGAGCATGAGGAATGGTCTGTTTCTCCAATTTTCATTTAAGCCCAAGCAACGTGGTGACCGATGGGCTGAGCAATGTCCCACGGAAGGTCACAGCCTCTGTGCAGTTAGAGTTCCCTGAGGCTTTGTAACAACACCCAATGTTGTCTGGAAAATGACAGCAGAACTCCTGAGGTTGACTGCTCAACAATGGTTCAGCTCCTTTTCTGGCATGCATTAATAACTTGCCCATGACAGTAATCTCACTGATGTTCCTCATTCTTTCAGCCAGTTTCTCCTCCAGTGGCCAGGGGGTTCTTTGTGTCTAAGGATACAGTTTATGGGAGCCTGCAAAGTGCAAGTGCAATACCATTCTCATTTGAAGTCAGGGATCAGAGAGAGGATACTCAAGCCAAGGTTACAGAGGCAACCACTGATAGTGACATGGAAAGTCTGCTCTCTTGACATGAATAGCCTGTTTGGGACTAGGCACAAGAATATAGGCTGCAGACACAACTTTATAACTAACACAAGGGACCAGAAAACGGTACGTATAGCAAATCCCAGTTCCAGGTGCTTGTAACTTTTCTTCCTCAGTCTGTCTGCTTTTTTGTTCCTTACCTCCCTCCTACTTACTATAAATTAGAAGGCAAAGCGAATGGATCTTCATTTAGCTTTAGAACTACATAATTATGAGAACTTCAAATACCACAGAATCCCAATGAACTGTTGAAGATCCCCACAGGGCTCAAGGATTTGTTGTATAGTCTCTAATGGAATAGCTGTGTTCATGGAGATAGAGCATTATAATAAACGTTGCTAGTGTCTAAAGGGAAAACTGAAAACAAAATTAGAACGTTCCACTTAGGCAGTTTTTACCTTCAAGTGATATAAGATGATTCCAGTACTCAGAAGGTCGTCATCAATGCCAATCAAATGGGGCAGCTCAGAATCCAAAACAACTCCAATCCCTTCTTTCCTAAGGGCTAGAGTTTGTTCCTGAAATTACGAGGGAAAGTAAAGGATAAGGTTACTCTGAGGAAACAGAACTTCCTATTAGGTGTTCTTCAGACTGTTAAAATGAGCTGCAAGAAAAATGGACCTTAAACTTCATACTGAAATCCTGGCATATGGTAGGCAAAATGATCTTGAAACACATAGAAGCTCAACAAAAAAATGAATTAAACTTGTTGCCCGATATATATAATCTCTTTGAAGCCAAGCTCAAACCTTGCCCTAGGATGATCTGACTATAAAGTAATCTTTCTCCCTCTTCAGAATCTTTATTTCACTTAATACCTAGACGTCTCCTGATTTGTTGGCTCTTCTCTCCAGTTACAGTGGGCAAACTGTGCGTGTTCCTAAGAGCAACTCTTTCCTGTGCATTAGTTACCCCTCCACTGAGGCACCTGACCCTCTGTCTCCTGATCATCAACTTCTCCTATCAACCGGATCATTCCCACCTACATAAAAATCTGCTACAGATCTCCTACTGACAACCACCACCACCACCACCTCCCTTGGCCCTGCATCTCCCTCCAGCTACCACCAATTCCTCTGTGACCCTTTAGAGAAAATCACCTACAAAGAGTCCCCTACACTTGCAGTCCCCTCCTCCCGCTCTCTCTTGAACCCACTCCATGGAGGCTTTTATCCCTTCGGACTCTAGTATCTACAGTCACTACCTTGATGATCTCATCCTGTCTCTTGACTTTACCCGCAATCCATATGCTGATGACTCTCAAATCTAAATCTCCAGGCAGATCTCTCCCTTAAAAACTCCATACTTATGCATGTATACTCGCCTACCTCAATTTATCTGTGGGGACACCAAACAGGCAGCTCAGACTTATACATTGAAAAGCCAACTCTTGATTCCCCTGCCTCCCAAACCTGCACACTATCCCTTCTCGGTAAATGCCAACCTTCTTTACAGTTGCTCAGACCAAAAACCATGGCTATACTTTACTCCTTCCTTCCTCTAAACACTACATACTTTGTATTGACTCTACCTTCAAAATATGCCCCTAATCTGATAACATCAAACTACCTGCACCACACTCCTCCCTGGTCCCAACCACCATCATCTTTCACCTGGATCACTGTCACTCATGCCCCAACGACGGTACATGCTCTACTCGGCAGCCAGAGGGACGTCAGGGCAGGTCACTCTTCTGCTCAACTCCTTCACATGGCCTCCTATTTCACTGAGACAAAAGCTCAAGTCTTTGAAAGGCTCTACAAAGCTCTACATGGTCCCATCCCTTGCTAACCTCTTGCTCTCTTCTCCTGCCTCTCTCTCCCTTGCTCGCTCCTCCCTAGGAATCCACAGCTCCTTGCTGTCTGCAAACGTGCCAGCCTGCCCCCACCTGAGGACTTTAGTCATCACTGTTCCTTCCGCTTTTGTGGTAGCTGTTTCCTCTGTCATTGTCTATTCCTTCTCTTCCCCCAGAGCAGGGCTTCTCAATCTTGCACTACTGACATTTCAGACCAGATGATTCTTCACTACGGGAGGATGTCTTGTGCATTGTACGATGACTAGCAGCATCCCTGGCCTCTACCCAGGAGATACCAGTAACACACTACCCCTCCCCAAGGGTTGTTACAACCAAAGGTATCTCCAGACACTAGCAAATGTCCCCTGGGGGACAAAGTCAGCCCCAGTTGAGAAGAATTACCTTAGATACACACAAACTTGGCCCTCACTTCCTCAGGTCTGTGCTCAAAAGCCACCTTCCCCATCACCCCATACAAAAGAGCAATCACCAACCTCCCTTATCCTGATTTGTTTCTCTCCTTAGCAATTATCACTATATGATCTGTTAAGTGCAAGTTTATTACCTGTCCCCTGACTAGAATGTAACCAACCCAGCACCTAATTTCATGTCTGACCCATAGTAGCTCCTCACTGATATTTGTCGAATGAATGAATGAATGAGTGGGTAGATACTCAGTTCAGAGAAATGCAGGAAGGAGGGTCAACGGCAACTCTAATGGAAGACACTGGCAGGTTCATTTAACTCAAGACAAAAGACATCTAAAATCAGGCTTCTACGCAAGTCTGAGGTGGAAAGCAGACAAATTCCAGAAGATTCAAGGTCAAAATTCCAGTCTTGAGGTTGGGCTGCACTGAGTTCAGACTGAGTCACATCCAAGAGCACAACATTGTGCTCCGTGATTGTAGGTGTGATGGGAGCAACAGGGGAGCAAGTTCTAAGCTACTAACAGGGGCTTCCGGTCAGAGCCACTTCTAGTGACTCTCTTCCCCACCCCCACCCCTACAATCAGACAGCAGTGACCAAGGCACAGCTCAAAACACCAACGCCCAGCACTGCCTGAAACATCATCGGTACTCCTTACATTCGTGGAATGAATAAATGTATTTTGTGTCACTTCAAAATTAAAACAATGTACAAAGTCTGCCATTCTCTAGGTGAAGGATTCAGACCTTCACAACCTTGTAGACAAGGGAGCTCCTAAGAGGTAGTGGGGAAGGGCAGAGGAAAGAGAGAAGTCCCTTGGGCCTTCATCTCTGCAGACATTTGAGTCTCAAATGCACACACCAGAGCTGAAGTCATGCAAGAGGGTAATGGAATGAAGCGGGAAGAAAGATAGTTAAAAAAAAACATAAAAATCACCACTTGAAAAAAAGCAATTTAATTTAACAACCATTAAATAGATACGCAGAGAAAATGACCAATGCATAACTTAGATTCAAGAAAAGGAAACGAAGCGTATCATTGTTCTTCAATTATTCCTCTTATCAGCCAGGCTCCCATTCCAGGGCTTGGAATCCCAGGCGTCGAGGTCAGAGACTTCAGTAATCTTGATTTACTGCACCAAGGCCCTTGCAAATCTTAGCTGAAATGAGCACTCTAAATAAACCAACCCCTACTCCTACCTCTCGGATATCAGCAGAATTCGTGCTTTTCATTCTGTCCGTAGAATTCAAGCAGAAATGGAAAGTATGTGATTTTTTTTTTAAGATATATATTACAGTGGAGAATTTAATCACACAGTTCCATTTCATAAAATAGTGTCCTCACTGGAAGGCCTGGTAGCTCTGAACTGTGACAGTACTGTACACTTGGTAGGCAGCCTCTTGGCAATGGATTGTTCCAGGCCTCTAGAGGTCCACGTGAAAAGGAGAGTGACAGTTCTCAAGTTCAGAGAAATATGCATTTTCTTTCTGCATAAAAGTGGACAATAACCCACCAAAAGGCAATACTTTAAACTCTGATAGCTCCCACTCAAACTAGAGAAATCATTCTGGACTATATCCCAGTTTAGTTTAATATTCTTTTTTTTTTTTAACCATTAAGAAACTTTTTTTTCCTTTCTTGAAATAAGTTTCATAGACTTTGAAAATCATTTGAAATTCTTAACTTTGGAGCCTTTAGATCAAAAGCGTTACTTGTCCCACCCATCCCTACACACACACCCCCCCAAGCACGGACACATACACACTTCCACACACAGAATAGGTAAACCTGAACTACAAGAAAGTTTTCCAGGATTGGGAGTGGGGGCAGATGAATTTATGATTAATGCTGCCCTAAAGCCCTATGACATTCAAGCTGCATTCACTACATGATATTATAAAAGTGTCACCTCATAAAACTAAAAATGAGGGTTTAAATCATTGCTCAAGTGAAAAAGTAATTTCAGACAAAAATATCTATCACGTATAAAATATTTATTGAGTGGCATCTACTGTTATACATAATTTATGAAACACCTCTTTGATAAGATGGAATATTTAACATAGCAGAGCTGGCAACCCCACCCTCAATTCCAGGCACACTGGGTCTCAAAGAAAGTGGTAGAATATACGTAGCTGCACATATTTTTTTGAGACAAAGCCTTTGGCAACCAATGTATGTATTAAAAGAAAACGATAGCCTGACAAAAAGTGTCAAAACATAGTATCAGCTTACTTTAAACGTTATGTTCATTACATTTGCAAATAATATGTTCAACATGTTTTTCTTTAACCTCTGAATTCAAAACATGTGCCCAGTGCCTGAACATTCGCAGCATCACTTCTGGCACATTCCAGTGGTTCAGGTGAGTTAGAGGCAGTCCTGCCCAGATTCGAGGGGAGATCACACAGGGGCTTGGCTCACTGGGAACGTCTCATGTAACCACCCGCCTCATTTATTGGATGGAGCCCGGGTTCTCCTCTTTTCATCACGACCACATCCTTAGTGTCCAGCACTGTGTCTGACAAAACTCAACAAGTTTCCTGAATAAATGAATAAGTAAAAACCACTATAAAAACTTATCAACAACAAAAACCTACTATTCCCTCTTGAGAAGCCTACCTGAGAACTAGATCTTGCTTGGGAAATACTGGGAAAACTTTGGCAATGTGTCTGTCCCACCTCAATTAAGACCTCTCAAAGAGCAGAAATTGTGTTTCCTCATACTGAGTATGTTACGTGAAGACGGCTGCACCAGGCACACAGCGGTCACTCAGTTAAGTGCTGATTATTTGGCACTGTAGGGAATATGCAATTTTAAGTGGAATTTTTTTTTTGATGTCAGAATTAGACAAATTAGACAGAATTAGTTAAAAATTAGATGTCAGAATCCTTTTGTGGAAATTCATTCTACAGAGAATTACACGTTTCACTAACTAGTGGAATTTGTAGAGTTGACTCACAGCATAAAGTGCATTTAATTTCTGCAAACTGGACTACAACACGTTGCAGAAGAGGAAGAGGAATGCCACAACTGGGGCTTAGAGCACATGCCCCGTGTGGGTATGAGGAGGTAGGAGGAAGTCAGATAGACAGGAAAACGTTTATGAAAAATAAAATTATCCTCTGGGAAAGCTGCTTTTTAATTTAAAAAAAAAGTATGTGATTTTATTTGAATTTAATGGAAGGAAAAGAAACTGAAGTATTTGTTGAATTTCAACAAAATGTTTCTTCACTACAAATATTTCCTAAAATATCCTTCTAAGTTAAGACATAAAACATAGTTAGAGGTTGACAGTACTGCACGTGTATTTTTTCACACGTGTTTTGGTTTGAAGCACCATTACTCAAGTTTGTACATGTTTGAGAAGATCTGCCTCCTGCCCTGACACCTGAATGACATTGTAGCTGTATCAATTTAGGCCACATGCTAGGTCATATTTCTGTTCCCTCAGAACCTTCAAGATGTGGCTCCACTGTCTTCAGAAATTGAATGCTGCTCTAAGGAAATATGAAGCTAGCCTGACTTTTAGTCTGTGGCAGATAATTTGGTTTTCTCCCTGGATGTTTGAAGAATTTTTCTTTTATCCTTGAAATTCAAAGGCTTAATTAGGATAGCGCCCAGTATTGAACATCTGTACTTTAAATGTTCCTGGAACACAATACATTTTTCTAATCTGCAGACTCAGTTCTTTTGTTTATTCTTCATTTCATGAAATTTGGCTTGTTTTTATATTCCATTTTCTGTTTCATTTGTTAACTGTCTACTTCGGGGACACCAATTATCCTTATATTACATTGTCTTTATCTTTTAGCTTCAGATTACTTTAATATCTCAATCATTTCATTTGTGTTCACTGAGATGATCAAGGCTTTACTCTAATTTTAGTAATTTGATTTCAGTGGCATCTATTCTTTTCCTTGATATTTCTAATTTTATTTATTAGTCCTGCAATAGGTGTTGTTTTGGACCTCAAAGTCTGTCTTTAGGTCTGCAATCTTCCTTTTTCATCTCTTTCTGTTTCTTATTATTATCTTGCTTTGTTCATTGAACTCACATTTCTCATTAACTTGTTCCACAGGATGAAACAACTGTAAGGAATCCCCTTCTAAGTCTTGAGGTATGTTTTCATCCAGATCTGGATCTTTTGTCTTTTGCATGCTATATTCCTTTGCTTGCTTTCTCTTTGTCTACCCATCTCTCCATTTATCTATCCATCCCATCCATCCATCACTATAGTTATGTTTATATAATTGCTCTACTTTTTTTTTCCTCCTCTTGTGTATGCTTAGGTAAGTCTGCCCAGAAATTCTATATGCTCTAGCACAGGATGGGCAATACCCTGACTCTTGTTCTGCCATGTCTGTGATCTTTCTAGTTCAAAGACTGGAGTAGTCTGTGTTCTATCCACCCTTCTCTAGCCAGAGGGAATGATAGAGGGCCAGGAGATCTCAGCTGGTACACTGAAAAGGTTTTGAGTTCTTGGGCTCTACCCTCGCTTAGCAAACATCGTTCAATATCCTCCCCCGGGCTCCTCACTCCTGCTAGAGAAGAGAGCCCATTCCCATGGGGAAGGCTGCTCTCAGGCTCCTCACTGTTTCACAGGCCTTCACTTACAGAGTCAGCTCTGCTTTTCGCTTTCTCACAGTTACCACCATCAGCCACTTCTATGATTCCTCAATAAGAATGGGAAAATCAATTTGTTCCTCCCCAGATTTGAGGGTACTGGGGAGTGTTTTTAGAATCCTCGCTGATTCAGCTTCTGAGGTGCAGGCTTAGGAACATCCCCCTCATCACCTCCCCTTCTCCTTGGGGGCCAGCTCATGACATTTTTCATCTGCTTCCTATTAGTGAGTTCACAGTGGTGTTTCTACTGCAGGGTGGGATGTTTGCTTTTATTATTATCTTCTCATTTCTTTGAAATTTGTGATGTCATCTCCAACTGCCTCTTTAACATCCCAGTCAAGAATAGGATTTCAGCAGGCTACAGAAAGGAAGGAAGAAAACAAGGGGTACTCTGGGTTTGGGGGATTTCTTGAGTAAAGATATGGAGGCAGAAAACCTGGGCATATACACAAGGAACCACTGGACATCCCATTTAACTGATATAAATTTGGAAAAATGGTCTGGAAAGCCAGACAGATGGGTCATAATTTGATTCAGAAACCAGGATGCCATTGGGAATTTTGAAAACAGGAACTGACTGATACTTCAGAAGATGAATCTGTCAAGGATGTGCAGGATGAACAGTAGAGGAAAAAGGGAGGTGGGATTAGAAGGGAAGGGATAGCTTGAGAGACACTGTAGAGGTAGATGGACTCAATGTGACCATTGGTTTAGACTGACTGACCTTAATTAAAAACATCCTTCTCAATTGTTTTACATGCTCCTCTTAATAAGAAATAAGGAAATGCGAGAGTTTGCAAGAGTTGCAAAAATCTGATAAACATCCAAAAGATTTTTACTGCTAGGAAAAAAAAATCCTGACATCTCTAGTAATACTTTCCAGACAGCTCAGCAAGTAGATATTGTCGACTTGTTAAAAACCACTCACCAATTTGACTAGCAAGTGTTGTCAAGTAATTTACATGTTTCTTTTATAATATACAAATGATAAATAGGCATTGTCAACACAAACCAATTAGCTCTGAAATCCTGAAAGTACTACAAGCTGCCATTCACCCAGAAGCTACTGTTTCTTATATATTCTTTTGCACGTAGAATCCTGTCCATCTAACAGAGGAAGGAAATAGTCGCCAAGATTACCAGGAAGTCACTGAAGCTCACCTGTCAACTGCCTCAACTACCATCACATCTTCCTTCACCTTTGTTCATGCAACCTGAGCAGGCTATGACGAAAAGGGATAAGATCTCCTCCACATTCCTCCAGGAAATAACTTTTTATTCTTGCTATGCTCCCAGAGTGAATGATGAAGTGACTAAAAACAATATTTGCTGGCTAGTAGCACATTCTGTGTCCCTGCAAAGCTGATTGGTAACACACAGTCCCTCCTGTGAGAGCTCTATTAATTATGCTCTTTGAATCATAATCAGATTTTAAAAAATTTAAAAAAAGAGAAGGTGAAGAACAGTCTATGGGAGTTAAGGACTGGAAATCTACCTAACCGGAAAAGGTCTGGTAAATACCACAGACCTAGGGAGGCAAGGGAGGACCAGGGATCAGCCTTAATCAGAATGAGGCTCCAGGAAGGAGGTGGTTCAGGTGAAAAGGCAGAATTAGCAATCCACAGGTCAAACAAAAAAAAAAGGAAGAATCAAGTGGGTCAACCTGGAAGTCACCGTTGATCCCTCTCTCTGCCTCAAACAGCCAGACCAGCAGTAGGCCCAGCAGCTCTGCCTGTACGACATAGTCTGAATCATCCACGACCTTCCATCTCTACCGCTACTGCTACCACCATCTCCTACCTACAGTCTCTGACATCCCCAGTTGGTGCTTCTGCTTCCTCTCTTGCCATCCTACAATCTGTTCTCCATATGACAGCCAGAGCCTTCTTTTCAAAACGTCAAGAGGTCACGCATAAAACTCTATAATGGTTTCCCACACATTTAGGAAAAAACGGCCGCCACATCTCACTTAATCTGTCCCCTACCCACCTCTCCAACCTCATCTTCATCTTCCCTCCTCTCTCCACTGGACTCCCAACACTCCAGCCACAGTGGCCTCCTCATTCCCACTGCAGGGCCTTTGCACATATTCTTCCCTCTGCCTGGGAAATGCTCCCCCTAAATCTTTGTGGCTTGCCCCTTCTTGTCAATCAGCTCTTATCACACATGCTCTCTGCCCTCTAGAGATCAAAGACACCAGTGAGTAAGATGGACAAGGTCCTTGCTCACATAAGCTCACCTTATACAAAAGTAACCACACCCCTACTCCCAGGCACATTCTATCACTCCACCTGGTTTACTGTTTTCAGAGCACTGCAGGCCATCAAAATTATACATGAGTTTATTGTCCGTCTGCCCCTCCAGAAAGCAAACAGTGGGTCCAGGACCATACATCAGGCCAAGGAAAAAGACAGCAGGCTGGGGTCAGTGAGAGCCAAACTACTGACCTCTGAGCCCAACGCTGAGACTCTCTCTTATCAGTCCTGCTTGTACGCTTCTTGCTGGGCAAAAGCAGATCGTGAACCTCAAAAGAATACTCAAAATGGCCACAATAAGTTAGAAGCTTATAAGGGAACTTGTTAAAATGTGAAGGTTTGATTCTAAAAGATGATCATCACAAATAATTTAATAAGTGTCCAAAACGTCTGTACCTAGCATCATGAAGCTGACATCCAATTGGCACCTATTACATGATAAAAATTGAAGTAGGAATGCAGAAGCTTGCTTTTTACATGACTTTGAAACAATCCACATTACAGAACCTGTGGTCAAAAGAAACACACTTAGAACAGATGGTGACCAGTACCAGACGCACCAGGGCAGAAACAGGAAGAGAAAAACCTGCTACCACCTGCTCCATGGCACCAACAAACCTAAATTTCCTGGCATTATTGGCAGTTGGCCCCTAAACAGTAAATACAATTAATATTGTCCTTTTAATCAACAGAAACTCTTGGGGCATTTCAATTTCCAGTACTCTTCCCACTGCAGAAACATCATTCTTTATTTAAACACTGAAAGCTAACTGTTGGCAGGCAGTTCAGAGAAGATGCTGTGTAGATCTTTCTGATGAAACGGTCCTCTGCCAGCTGAGCAAATCACCCAGATGTCGATATTTAAATCATGCAAAATGCATAATACCAATTAAAGAAATTACGTGTGAAAATATGCAAGAGCAAATTTCCTCACATTAATATTTAACTAGACTTTTTAAGTAGAGCAGGATCTTGTGATCACAAGTACTTTAGTATATTTGACCTAAATGGAAGCCCAAAATACTCAGGAGGATTCACTAGAAGGTTCTACAAGGGCATTTCTATATAGTATGAACTTTAACACAAGGTAAGAAAGCTAAGTGAAAGGATCACTTTAAGTGGCATATTGTAACCCAGAAAGCTTCAATCTGACATTGACCTTAAACTCTGGTCTTGTAAAGCAAGGCTACTCTTGTTTCTTACCCACAGAAATAGGTCAAGCTCCTCTCCACCTCCTAGCCTTTGCTCAAGTGATAATGTCTGCTTGGGGCAGCCTTCTAGTTCCTTCCCCTACCTGAACCTTACCCATCCTTCCCCTCCTCCTGGAAAACACTCAGAGCCTACATGGGTCCACAGTGGACCTTTCCTCTCAATGAGCACAGTTATCCAGTCTAATCATTTGCATCTCAGTCAAAAATGGACTAGTGTCTTTACATTCATGCATTGCTTGTTTCTCCTGCTAGACCAGAGGATCACCCAAAGAGTTTTTAAAAAGTATCATGCCTGAGCCCTGCACCAGTCCTTCAAGTGAGCCTCTCAGCGGTGGGCCTGGGCATGTGTATTTTTTTAAGCTCTCAGGTATTTCGCATCCAGGGTTGTGCCATAATTTTCTGTATCCCCCAAATAACTAACACCTCTGTTCTGCTGGGTACACTCTGAGGATGCTCCAGGAGGTAAGTGCTATGGTTAGACAAGAGATAACTTTTGGTGAGGATGTGGAGAAATAAAGAACCCTTATGCACTGTTTGTGAAAATGTAAATTGGTGTAGCTACTATAGAAAACAGTATGGATGTTCCTCAAAAAATTAAAAATAGAACTACCATATGATCCAGCAAGCCCACTTCTAGGAATATATCCAAAGGAAATGAAATCAGGATCTCAAAAAGATATCTGCACCCCCATATTCACTGCAACATTATTTACAATAGTCAAGACATGGAAACAATCTAAATGTCCATCAATAGATGAAGGGACAAAGAAGTTGTGGTGTGTATATATATATATAACAGAATGTTATTCAGCCTTAAAAAAGAAGGAAATCCTGCCATTTGCAACAACACGGATGAAACCTGAGGGTATTATGCTAAGTGAAACAAGTCAGACAGAGAAAGGCAATACTGCATGATCTCACATATATGTGGAATCTAAAATAACTGAACTCATAGATACAGAGAATGGATATCTATCTGGCTGCCAGAGCAGGGAGTGGGGGGCGGGGGGGCAGATGGGGTGAAGGTGGTCAAAAGGTATAACTTCTAGTGATAAGATAAATAAGTTCTAGGGATACAGCCTGGTGATTAACAATACTGTATCGTGTAATTGAAAGTTGCTAAGAGAGTAAATCTTAAAAGTTCTCATCACAAGAAAAAACAATTGTAACTATGTAAGGTGATGGAGGTGAACTAAACATACTGTGGTGATCACTTTGCAATTACACATATATCAAATCATCATGGTGTACACCTAAAACTAATACAATGTTATATGTCGACTGTATCTCAATAAAACCGGGAGGAAAAATAAATGAAAATCTACAGGTGTCTGCAAGCCAAATGAACTTTCAGTGAACCTGTTATCAGCAGAAATCATGCCTGAAAGACCCATGAATGCTTTCAGTAAAAATCTACCATCCTCCACAGGCATCAGGAACACGCTCCTGAAAATAAAACTCACAGTGTGGGAACTCGTGCGAATGCCTCTGCATGATGCTGTGATGTCACACGGTGTCTGGATTCCTAGCTCTTAATTAAGCAGGAAATAACTATTAAAGCAAAGATCCTCCAGTTCCCCTTTTCTGCAAGCTACTTTTTTTATCATTCTTTCACTAAAAATAGGACAGAATACAAAAAAAAAAAAGAAGAAGAAGAAGGAGGAGGTCTTCTCTAACAGGTGAAAGAAGGGTGGTGCAGAGAGGTCATTTGTTTCTCAGCCACTTGAGTCAGTATCATGACCAGAAGGCAATTTAGACAAGAAGAAGAAGGAGACAGAGAGAGAGGGGGAGGAAGAGAGGAAGGAAAAGAAAAAGGCAAGGGGCAAACTTCTGGCTCCTCACTATTCCTTCCTGGAAGGTGCACACTTTGGGCATGCTGGGGAGTCAGTAAAGACCACTTCCCAATGGAAGGGCTCATTATTTCTCCTAGTTGGTAATAAAACCCGCCTTTCACAGAGAAGATAGAGTACAACCCCCCAATCCTCTATTAACCTAATATCCACCCCAAACACTAAAACCAAGCGTCTAATGAATCAAGCTGTTCAGACAGCTGCTTACACCACGGGTAGTGATGGCTTGTCAAGAGCACACTCAGTAGAGGAGTAAGTTTCCGCCCCGGCTCTACATTCAACTGGGGAAAAGGAAGGAAAGCCCAGCACAGAGGGATGTGAACTGGGGAACCAAGGAAGGACTAAATAAACTCTCCTCTAGGAATGCAAGGAGTTAATACTTTCCAAATGGCCTGCCACTCAAATCCCGACCCTCTGAGAGTTCACGTCGTTTACATCATAACACTTTATATGAACACCAATCCCAAAAGACCAGCTCCTCCTCCCCCAGTCAATTTAGCAGGAATATAAATGCATGTCTTGGTTATATAAATACTCTTATGGTCAACAATATTTTACACAAGTATTCCTGTAAGTGATACATTACACTTTGAAACATTATTAATATACCTTTAGCAAGATAAATTGCACAGTAAATCAAAAGGGCACATTCACTCAGATTATGCAAGAGGAGAACTGTCAAAAGCCCAAATATAATTTTGAATGCTGACTGCAAATGGCCTCAATAGTTTATTAAAATATGAAACATAATCCATTTTAAAAAGAGAAGTTACTTTTGAAAGCTTTTTACAAGTAAAGCATGTGTGGCTAAGTTTATAGAACTGTTCAGGGAAACATGAAATTCAAGATAAAAAATAAACTGTGTTTCCTGATCCATTAATAATAGTAAAGCAATAAATGAAATAAAAGATACACCTGCAACACTTTCCAATCAAACACTTCAATTATTTTTGCTAATAAGTGCAGCGAGCCACTTAACTAAACATCTAACTTCTCACAGTCACAACCAGTCAAGAGTCAGAACTAAGGAAACAAGTTTATCTGAAGCCATCACAAAATCCGAACCCTGAAATCCACGTCCTTCATTCATTAAAAAACAATGTACATGCTGTAAACTGGAGACAATCGCTTTGGAAAACTGGCGGTATCTTCTGTAGTGAAATAATATCTGTACCACATGACCCTGTATTCCATCCTAAGAATATGACCTATGGCAGGGGTCGGCCAGCTATAGCCAAAGACCAAATGAAGCCAGCCACCTCTTCTTGTAGGCCCTGTATACTAACAATGATTTTTACATTTTTATATGGTTGAAAAAAATCAAAAGAAGAATCACATTTCATGACATGAAAACTATATGAAATTCAAATTTCAATGTCCACAAGTAAAGTTTTATTGACTACACATTCCATGTTCATTCATTTACGTACCGTCCCTGGCTTGTCTGTGCTGCAGCAGGTGTGAGAAGTTGCGACACAGGCAGTATGGTCTGTGAGAAGGGAACCGTCTACTACCTAGCCCTTCACAGAACATCTGCTGACCTGTGCACTGTGGAAAAGCATCTGCTGACCTGTGCACTTCAAAATGTCCATGGCAGCACTATTCAAAATACTCGCACAAAAAACTGCAAACTACCCAAATGTCCATGAAAAGTAGAATGGATAAACTGCCATTGACTCATACAATGGAATAATATATAGTAATGAGGATGAGTGCACAAGAGCTACAGAAAACACCCTGATGGATGTCACAAACCCAATGTGGAGTAAAGAAGCCAGGCGAACCAGGAAAAACGACGTGAGACTCCATGTGTCTAGGGTTCAAACACAGGCAAAACAGTCTACACAGAAAGAAATCAGGATAATGGTTACCTTTCAAGGGGAGAGTAGTGACCAGAAGGGGACACCAGGGAAGTGCTGGGGTTAGAATGTTCTGTTTCTTTATCGGGATGTTGGTTATAAGAGGTATTTACTTCGTAAATATGATTCGAACTGGATACTTAATGATTTCTGCACATGATTGTTCTATGTCAATACTTCAGAGAAAAGTTTACTAAAATTAAAACATCAAATTTACACAGGCTTGATAATGTGACTTCTTGACCCACCATAGAGCAGACACGGCCAGTAAGAAATGAGGAAGGACAGGACAAGGACATTTAGCACTCAATCTATGGGCACTGCTGCTTCTGCTATCATGCAAAACAGACTCAAGAATGTAAGATGTGGGGCAGTAACTGGCAATTTAGCACTGAAGGGCGCAGTACCAAGTGCGGCCTCAAAATATCCCTGTAGAGGGGCATAAAATGTACCCTAGTTTCATAAGGATGGCATCTGGGTCATTAAGGAACATTAGGGTGCCCTTACACTGCAGCATAGTTGCACTCCTCACCTCTCAGTTGCTTGTTGTAATCATCCCACTGACCCAGGCCAGGGGAGATCACTCCCCAAAGGCGCCACACCAGACGCGGGACCGTCTTCCAGACACGTGAGGTGTCATCTCCCTTCCCAGTGTTCAGAGCAACACTAGAACAAACCTGCCATGACAAGTATCTAGGTGCTGTTCTACCGCTATGCTGTGTTTAAGATGATGGGGAAGCATGTTGTCTACTTTCTGAAAAATTACCACCCCAAGTGGGTAACATGTGCTTCTTTGCTCTAAATGACAAACTTTCATAACCTAGAAAACAGAAACTTAAAGCAAATGCCTCACTCACAACAGTACCAGATAATGAGCGCTCTGCACTGATGTTAAACTATCACTGATAATTCACCCCGGGCCACTTTGTAAAAGGTGAAAAACCCAAGTACATATAAATTTAAAAACTATAATCATTTTCTGCTGCTGCATAACAAATTATCACAAACTTAGTGGCTTAAAACAATACAAATTTCTTATCTGACACTTTCCATGGGTCTGGAGTCTGGACATGGGTTAACTGTTCTCTACTCAAGGTCTCCCAGGCTTACAACCGGGGTGTCGGCCGGGACTGCGGTCCCAGAGGAGGCTCAGGGTGTTCGTCCAGGCCCATTCAAGATGTTGGGAGAATTTAGTTCCTCACAACTGTAGGACCGAAGTCCTCATATTTTTGGCTGGCTGTTGGCCAGGGGTCACCCTCAGATCCTAGCCAAGTGGCCCTCACAACATGACAGCTTACTTCTTCAAAGCCAGCAGGAAACTCTCTCTCCAGTCTGCCATGACAGAGTCTTATATAATGTTAACACAATCACAGAGTAACATCCCATCATATTCATAGGTCTCATGTACACAGCAGGGGACAGGAATTGGGGCCATCTTAGAACCCTTCTCCCACAAGAAATGAATAAAGCTTAGTTTGCTTCTTGAATTCATTTACAACTTTAAAAACTGATTTTTTTTTCCTCCGAGACACTTAAAATCTGAAATTTCAATGACCCATATAATCGCTAAAACTAAGTCTTTTTCCTAGTAGGAAAATAAACTAAATTGTTTCTCCTGGTTTGTTCTCTACCAATAAAGAAAAAAAGTGTGTATGTCCAGTTGCAGTTAAGCAAAACATGTGAAGGAATATTCAGTTGCAGGCATAGATTAAAGCTCTCCTTTTTATTACGTCTGTCCTAAAAATATTCTCAATCCTTCCTTCCCTCCTTTTCTAGTTTAGCAACATGCCCTGAAACGTGTTAAGGAGGCAGTGTTCACAGTGGACTCTCTCATCTTTTATTTCAACCTTGAACTACCAAAGGATGCTAGCCTGGCACAGGGAATAGGAAAAGATATATTCTTCACATGCATTTTATGCATAAAAATATGTATAAATAGAAGACGATGCAGAATAGAAGGTAGAACAACAATCCACAGTGTTCACTAATCAAAGAAAGGATGGCTTCTCCAGCTTTGTGGATTCCTCCTACCAGAACCCTGCAATGCTTTGCTTTATAATTAACATACTTCTATATGCCCAATTAAAAAACAGAAATATTTACCAAGTTATAGTCATTTCCATGGTAGTTAATTGAGGTCAAGAATATGCCTATACATCTCTGCCTCGCCCATGGTTTCTGGCACACATAGTAGGCATTTCATCATTATTTGATGAAACCTGTGGGTTCTTATAAGATGTGACTAAAACGTTAGTAGGACAAGAGACACCAGCTCAGTCTGAACATCCTCTTTTTGGAAAATAGCTACTATTTTGTTCTAACTGATGTTGTTTGTTTTGAGCAAGGACAATATGGCACTGAGTCTTCCTCTCAACGTGGGGCAGGATGTACCACAGGTATAAGGACTGAATAAATATTGTTGTGCTGTGTTCTGTTTTAGACAGTGCTTGTGTACTCTCCCCCAAATTAGGTTCCTGAACTTGAGAATTGCTGAGTGTCGGGACTGTTCACAGTCTCTGTTTACAGGCCCTCCACGCTGGGCTGATCAGGAGAGCCAGGGCTCTATCCCCCTACTTCCTGGATTCAGTCCTGGGCTCCCACCCATGACCTCTGATTTTAGGCGAGTTCTTAATGTTGCTGTCTCTGTGTTTTTGTAACGCAGGAACAACGTAAAGTTTAAATAAGATGGTAGGAACAAAGCATTTAGTGCCCATTACAACAGTGCCTAGACCCAAGCAAGAGTTCAAAAAGTGTTACATATTTATATCTTCATCATTATAACATAATTATTCTCAACAGGGCTAAACTTCCTTTAGAAAAACAGTTACCTCCACTGAAATGGAGTGACCCTCTCGGAGACAGCCTTGTCCAGCCTGAGACACAAGCCCACAATGGGTTTAACTTTGATGACCTCAGGTCTGCTTTTAAAATTATCAACAGACTGTGTCATTTCAACGAATTTTTTTTAAATGAGTGATATATTCATATGGAATAAAATTCAAAATGTATAAAGAGTATGCAGTGAAAACATTCCCTCCCATTCCATATCAGTATATAAAGAGCTTCTTCGGGTTTTACACAATTACATAAAATTCCACTGTGTGGATACACCCTCATTTATTTAACCTGTCCTCTATCCACAGGCATTTAAGTGGCTCTAGAATCTTTCAGTCGCTGGCTACTGCCAACAATGCTGAGAGGAATAACGCTGCATGTACAATGAACTTTGTGCTGGTTGAGGGAAAGGATAGACCTGACTCTCATTTACACACCAGAAACAACACAAAAACCTCCCTCAGGGCCTGGGTTCCAAATGAGCTAAATTCTACATTAAACTTAACTGTGGCCAAAAACCTCCTTTGTTTCCAGGGGCCAAGTGTACGAAGTGTTAGTTATCACATGTGCCTTTGTTAGAGATTTTTTTGGAAGAAAAAGCAAGGAAATAAGAATGAATACATAAATATATATGCACATATATTGTATATTGTATTACTGTATATATATTTATATACATATATGTATTCATATGTGTGTGTGTGCATGTGTATATAAATACTTTTTTCCCCCTTAATCTGAAGTCATTCCTAACAAGGACTTCACAAGAATTTAAATATACTCTTAAGTGACCAATTTGAATAACAAAAGTCACAAACAGTTTAGAATTCCAAGTGCTCTCAAATGTTACAACCAAGGAACAATTTTGATGACCCTTTTCTGAAAGTGTGGACCTCAATGTCATGTCACGTTTTTGCCCATGTTAACACTTTTAGGGAAGGAGGAATGTCAGGTCGTTTTTCACAGAATCACGGGGTGCTTACGTCCAGAGCAGAGCAATTCAGAATATAGTCTGCAAACTGTTTGCCACCATTCCACAGTAAGTACAAAAATTAAGTGCAAGTATTCAGAAACTTGAAGAGCAAGTGGACAGAGTAATTTTATGAGCATTGACTCTAATACTAAAATAGAGGGACTTGTATATTTGTGCATCTCTTGTTTCCCATTTTATTACTCCATTAATTCAATTTTATTTTATTTTACAAATGTATCAGTGCACAATGGATTAAAATAAAAAAAAAAAAAATTCCTGCATTTGACCATCAATAGTGCAGACAACCTCTTCCGGTAGGATTCTGCCAGAATGGACGGCCTGTGGGAAGTGCATAAGAGGCCTGCTGTCACTGCCTTGATGTCACCAATGCCCCATAAAGAGTGGGAGAGATAAGGCAAGAAAAAAGACGTCATCTTTAATAAAAACAAAATTTACCTCTGTGCATCATGTAAACAATGAGAAAACAATTAGGAATGCTAAAAGTCCACTTCCTTGTTAAAAGGTAAATTCAAAAGTTTAGGAGAAACCATAAAGTCAATTTCACTGTGGTTTTAATGAGAACAATGTCAAATGTTGGCCGTTCCAACATCAACAGCCCTGTGGTCGTTATCAGATCAGGGTTAGTCTGTACTTTAATTAATCTAATGAACCGGCTGTCTGGCTTCAGTAGACATTTTTAAATGTCACTGCATACCTCGGGGCTGCAAATGAACCGGGTGGCAAGCTCTCCTCACCATCTTGATTCCATTAACACTTGCCTACGGGAACATTTTACGTCTGCATCCTCATATGCCGTGATAATGTCGTCAATTTATGCTTTATGAACCCAATTAAAATACAGAAATGTTAAGCAACGGAAATCTACAATATTAGAACAATTCCTTAAAATAGACTATACCCTTAATTCAAAAAACAAAATATGAGAATATAGCTGCCAGACTTCTGTGACCTCAAAAGTCCATGGATTCTAACCGTGAAACAGGGAAAATGTTGATCTAATTACTAGAGCCCATACTATTTCAATCCTAGGTATTGGAACAATTTAGGCTTAAAACATCAGCATGCACACTAGCTAGAATGGTGGATTTCTGAAGACTTTACAGACTGAGCAGTAAATGCGCCTATATAAAACCTGCAGACAAACTTGAGAAAATATTAGGACTCAAAAAACTCACCCCTACACTGGATTAAATCCACTCATATTCACCGACCCTATTCCCACATTACCTCTCGAGAACAAGAACTTTGTCTTTTTTAACTTGGTCTTCCCAGCCCCAGCACAGGGCAGACACTCAAACAAGAAATGAATGCTCTCTTGCAGACTAAATGAGTACTTTAAATCCTTCAAATCATGGACTGTACTTGAAAACAGAAAAAGAGGAAAGAGTTTAATACATCTATTTGGAGGCTTATCTAAAGTATGATTTACTTTAGATGTAGGCCACTTAGAACATCTTTTCGTTTTTTCTTCCACTTGTTATAGGATTTACTATGGCCTAAAATCTCTACCCTTAAATTAGACAGTCCAAGAAAGTTGGAGACAAGTAAAAAATCACAGAGGCTCATTCTGATGCGAAAAATATTCCAATGTTTTTGATCACCTTCTTGAATTGAGATCAGAGAACAGCCTCCAACTACACTCACTGATCATGGGAAGAGAGGTGCAGGGTTCTAGAGGGTAACCTGCAATTTCATTACAGAAAGAAAAGGTGTGCTAGAAACCTATGCTGGAAACTACATTACAAATGTCCACCCCAAGTTAAAAGCTCTAATAAAAAAGTTCTGTCTTAAGATGGCAACTGCTAAAACCAGTGACAGCTGTTCCACTCTCTTCTATCTCTGCACTGAAATGCTAATGAAAACACAGAAAGAAATGCAAACTAACAAACACTTTGGAATTTAGAAGTATTGGTGATAACGGGCCAGATCCTGAGAGAGATTTCTATCAATAAAACCAGGGATAGGTAAGTGAAGAAAACCCAGCAAGGTCAGTCAGAAAGATTTCTACCCATGTCTCTCCACATCCCACTACCAATTCTTGGTGGGAAAACCTCCTTTCTGAAGTAGCCTAGACTATTTCATCATCCCAACTCAACCATCCCCATTGTTAGTGCTCTTTCTGCATCAGCCGTCACTCACAGCCAGAGTGGAAGGAACGGGCACTGCACACAGTGTCCTCGCACACGATGGAGGCAACAGGAAGGGGCAGACGGAGGGAGAGCTACCCATGCAGTGTCCTATAAAGAAGACAGTATCTCATGCTGCATTTATGCTAAGACAAAAAATACAGATGTTTCCATTTATTCTGAATAAATCTTCCCTTCATTAATCCCATAAAGTACAGTGGGAATAGGCCATCCCTCTTCACAAGGGCAAGCTGAGCGAGACAAATGACTGGAAGATAAGAATCTGGCAAAGGGCAATCAGCTTAGACCAGTCCTTCAGCCTGTGATCTGGCAAAGAATTCTCACAAGAAAGAAGGTAGGCAGTGTTGGGGACCAAAGAAAATCCCCACTCAGGTGAAAGCCACAAGAAACAACAAGCATAAGTAACCACAAACATAAGCGACAACAATATCTACAACACAAGCAAACATCAACCAGCACCACTGCCCACAAAAAACAAGCAACAACCACTAGCAAACTATCTAAACAATGACAACAACAGTCCACAACAAGAACCAACCACAGGCCGTCCAGTGCAATACAAAATACGGGAGCAGTGTATTCAAGACACCAGAAATAAAGTATTTTGCTCTGTTCTGTTTACAATAAGAAACAGAAGCTAATCCAAGAAAATGTGACCTCGGGGAAAAAAATGACAGAGAGAAATAGAGAGAAGATGAAATGGCTGAGATGTGAGTGTAAACTCACAATTAAATTCTGTATTAGAAGAGGAAAGAACAAAATCTACATTCCAGATAACCAAATGAGTGAAGCAGAGAACAAACAGGAGATGCGGTCACAGAACGCAAAGTGTACAAAATGAAGAGATGAAAACAGTGCAGGAAAAGATGACCAATACAAAGGAAGGAAAATGGAAAATCTAAATTAAAGGAAATGGGTACTCCAGAGGAAAAGAAAAGAATAAATAAAAGAGAAGCTACAAAGAGTCAACAGAAAGCTGAAAAGAGGCCAATATTTGGCAAGGAAAAAAGGCTCTCTGAGTAGGAAGGCAAAAGGAGAAGAACTGTTAAAAATCTATAAATTTAAAAATATTATAGGTATCAAAATAAAATGGGAGAATGTTTACAAAGGAAAAAAATATTAGGCCGATATAAGAATTTCCCTTGGCAATACTGACCTCTAGAACATAAGAAAGTGACATTCACAGCTTTTTGAGGGGAAGAGATCAAGAGTAAAAAATTTCTACACTCACATGGTTTTCCATCCGCAAAAAAAAAAAAAAAGAAAACAGTAGCAAAAGCACCCAAAGAAGGTCTGCAAACTCACTCTGAAAACAATTACTCTGAGATGATAAATAAGAGATGATCTAAATAAAGAATTTAAGAAAGGAGGTGGGCATGGGGGGTGTGGTCTAAAAGGAGTAGCAGTAAGCATTGAAACCCTTTCAAAATAAAGATGGTTCTTAATTGTTGGAAATAAGATTATAAAACTAAATGCAAATGTCAAAATAGGTAAATGAAATAGAATTATTAATAATAGGATATAAAACATCTCATTACATCAACAACAGTAATGGATGACAGATGGGTGAGATAATTACTAGAAAAATAGCTGCTAGAATTGAACGGAGTTCACAAATTTGGTTCAACAAACATTCACTGAGCACCCCATGAGCAAGCCACCACAGGACACGCGGTGGACCAGAAACACAGCTTTTAATGAGGGTAACTATGAGACTGAACAGCAGGACTATTACAAGAAAGTTTAAATTAAGAAGAAAAAGAAAAGAAAGATAATTTCTATCTTCCAGAAAAGCAAGTTTTATAAATGATATACTGTGAAAGGCTGGGTCATGGTACAGGAAGGGAAAACAGATTTTTTAAAATTCTAAATGCAATCCAGTCTATTTCAGTATTAATCTATGTAAAGTTTACTTGTGTTTGAGTTTTAACCTCCTCCTATTTTCCAGATCTTTGCTAATTTAGATCATAAAGGAAATAAACATGAAGTTAGAAGAGACACAAATACATACACACACCCCTCAGCGTTGGTGTTCACATCACTCGGGACTGGCACCACAACACAAATGAACCTCACAAACAAGTCCCAACGCTACCTTTAAACATGTGCACAAAGACGCATCAGGTGTCTTCCAGCTTAAACTATCAGACTGCTAGGTCACTGGCTGAAAGCTGGCAAGGTCCCTGTAGAAGCTTTCCCAGTATGAGGCAGACACAGGACAGGAGAGCCAACGAGGATCTGAGAACTCTGTGAGTGCACGTGCACACACACACACAGGCACACCCCTGCCCAACAGGCTCATTCTTCTGCTCAAGCTGCCCACATTACACACGCTTTATTACTACTGTTCCTGTCTGACTGTATTATAATTGCGTGCTGTCTGCTCCCCGGGCTGTGAGTTCTTTCAGAACAAGGACAGCATCTCACTCAGGTCTGTAACCCCAGCACCTCACAGTGCCTGGTATCTGTTACCTGCTCAATGGATGGCGTCGGCTGAACTGAGCTGTAAGTGAGAAGAGACCTATGACGTTCGGAAACAAATGTATTTCAGATCCATATTTTGCTTGACAGGAGTTCACTTATGAAGGGACTTAAATGTGTCACTCCTTGGAGACAGATAAATAGTAAAATGATGTGAGCAGGTTATAGCTTACTGTCTTCCACCAGAGAATACTGCAATTTATTTTAAGTGACAAGTAATGTGTGAGTACGAACAGAGTGCAGGGCAGCACGGATGATGACTGTGTCATCTTCTACATTCCTGCATATTCTCAGACAGGTTGGGGTCAGTCAACAATCTCTATATCAACGTTTCTTCCACATTGTGTAGAAAATAAACTTGTCAGCATATATTCTGCAAGCTGCCTTCCTAGCTCACATTGAAAGAAAAATTCAAATGAGAAAGACTGAAATAGAGCAAGTCATTTAGCATCTCATGTGGCTAATGTCTTTAGGGAAAACATTTCTATAATTGTAACTTCCTTATTTGGCCTTCTGATGGGAGACATTTATAGCAGCGAATGCAAGATGCTGCTAGACCTGTGAGACAAAAAAACACATTTCACAGAATAATAATGGAGCTCCTCCAGCCACTTGGAAAGTTTATGACACATACACAACTGCACTTCTTTTAGCAGTTAAGTTTTCACTGATGGTGATTCCTGATAAATCATAAGTGACCCAAAATAGCTCTCCTAAGTAGCTTGAAGACTTCTTTCTTTGGATCACTATGCCATTTGCATTAAACTGAAATAATTACCACCAGTAAAAAATAAAAACATTATTTCTCAGGATATTTTAATCACATTCATTTAAATCCCTGTCCTGTGAACTTGGCAAACAGAGGTCAGGAGAGGACATAATTATTAAACAAACTTTGTCTCATGCTCACACTATCCAGTTCTGAGGAAGATTGCATACACAATGCACTTGAAATATTCCCATAGATCTCTCTAGAAAGGGCTGCAAAGCAAAATTTTTTTATTCAGACTTTCGTTTTATTTACTTTAATACTCAGTATTTTAAAAATAAGCTCATGTTTACCTATTTTAAAAGGAATGCATGGGGTCTATCCAGGTTCTGGTAGGAGTATGGCGACTGCCCACACATGAATCTTCCCACTTCTCCTAAAAACCATGAAAGGCAACTAGAAGAATAAACAAAATCGGCAGAATCAATGGCATGGAAAGTGACAACTGTGTGCAGGGGAGAGGATGCAATGGGGAAGAAGCGGGTGTGGGGAGTGAGGGTGTTGTTAGGAGCAGACTCAGAAACTCAGAAAACACCAGCAAAAAAATATTCATCACCAGAAGGACAGGGGCTCACCCTTAGTGAGGAACTGCTCTGGGCAGGTCTGAGAAGAACAGGGTAGAGCAGGAAGCACTGGAAAGGCAGCGGGAAAAGGCATGGAAAGTGATAAAAGAGTCAGTGCTATGTAGCAAAGACTGCCCACTCCAGCAGCAGCGGCAGCAGATACCTTATGCTGAGAAACTCGGAAAGCTGCTCTAAGTCTTCCATCCTCACAGGACCCTCCTGCTAGTAAATACTTCAGGAAAACAAATAATTCGAATAGGAACAAAAAAGCAAGTAAGACTGCCATATCCACTAAAAGAAAAAACATTATTATTTCTCAGCAGCATAGAAGAAAATCCACCAGAAAAATATAGCTGTAAAGCTAGAAGTTGCAATAAAACACTCCAAGTAGTCAAAGACAACAGAAGGAGGGGAGAAAAAAATGTACAGAACTCAGGAAGGATGAAAAAGAAAAAAAATTAAGAAATGAAGATTACAGTGCAAAGCACACACAGGAAAATAGAAATCCTAGAAAGCACAGTAAAGGATATAAGAAATCAAAATGAGAAAAGCTATGAAACAGATACATAGATGGATAGAACAAAAAGTGACAAATATAAAAAAGCAAAGGAAAAAGAATACACACACACACACACAATCTCCAAATAAGAAAACCAAAACAATGGAACATGTGGAATAAAATGAAATCAAAAAGAGCCCTGAGAACCAGACGGACTCTGTGTGGCTAACCCAGACCTAAAAACAAAATGGAGTCAAGCGGCCATGGCAAGACCGGGATGTAGTCACATACTCTGTACCCACAAAAACCACAGAAGGCACTCTTAAGTGTTTGACTCTGCCAAAGTTCCTGATTTTACAAAAGTCCCTAAAAGCCACCTGGAGCTAACCAATAAAACTAACCTGTGCCAAGCAATCAGGACTAAGCAGGCTTGCATCCCTCATTTGCATAAAAACATCAGTGGGAACCTGGGAGGGAACTGGGACCCTGGGCAGGAACTTTTTCTACAAAGGCAGTCCCCTTCTTTTGTTTTCCCGGAGCATACCTCCAGTTTCCTGCCAAAGACTGTCTCCCTGGTTTGCAAACTATATAAGCAACAAAGCTTTCCTACCTAAATTCTTGTATTCCAGAGATTTTTGTTAAGAAACAGATCTAATATTTGAAATCTAGTGCAAGCAAACGTCCCTGAAATAAATACTCTAAACAGGGGTTGGCAAATTGGAGCCCAGTGGCCCAATCCAGCCATGCTCATCTGTGTATGTATCATCTATGGCTGCTTTCACACTACAACAGCAGAACTGCATAGTTCTAACAGAGTCCACATGGCCTACAAAGCCGTTACTCTCTGGTCCTTTACAGAAAAAGTTACCAATCCCTGCTCCACACTGTGAATTGGACAGCACACTATTCACCTGGAAACACCACGACAAGCGCTAAGAAAACCAACAGACTTTAAAGATGAAGAATCTTTTGAGCAGCCAGTCAAAAAGACCAAGTCACTTGTACGGAAAAGCAAATCAGGTTGGTAACTGACTTTAACATCAATTCAATGCCAGAAAATAATGGAGCAGTACCTACAAAGAATGAATGAATGAACCAGGCATGCATGCTATGAGGGAGTATTTTTCCTGAGAGCTCCTCCAAAGAAATCTACCAGAGGACAAGCTTTATCTAACCAAGAGATGAGAGAAACTCCAGCAAGATGCATAAGATATTTCACTGTAGAACTAAGACTTCAACAAACTTGGAATAAAGATGACTGAATAGCATATAAATGTTAATGCACTGATAAGGCAACAATAATAGCACAACTCACAGGCTGCCTTAGGTATCAGCTGAGGCAGAAAGGATGGCATTTTAAGTTGATAAAGCTTATTTAAGGATACAAACTTAAAAATTCAAAAATGTTACACAAGTGACCAAAAGTGGAGGTGAAAGAGAAGGAGAGGAAACTGGAAGAAACTACAAATTAATGTCATTGTTGCATTGCAGGGGACCAATAGACATGGTCTAAACTAATGGAAAAGGGGACTGAGTCTTCTGCGACTCTAATGTCATAGAAGTAACTTACACAACACAAAAATACAGACCTCATTAAACACCGGAGGTACAAAAACACATGGGTAAACAAACAGAATACACAGGGAAGATCCTTTAAAAATGCACACATAGGAAGATGGGCACGGATGTTAGCCCAGGGCCAGTCTTCCTCAGCAAAAAGAGGAGGATTGGCAACGGATGTTAGCTCAGGGCTGGTCTTCCTCACAAAAAAAAAAAAATGCACACATACACATGCATACACAAGGAATGAGTAAGTTAAATCACCAAACTGAACCAATCATACTGGCTATATCAATATATATAAACGGGCTTAATTCAATGATTTTCAGATTGATTAACAAAGCAAAACTTTTTTGCATGTCAGGTACAAGAGACACCTAACACAAAATCCATCAGATTCACAATAAAGTCAGGAGCAATAGTACACAGGACAAATGCAAACCAAAGGAGCGTAGGGGTCACGATCTTGACATTAAATAACACAGAATGAAATAAGGTAAACAGTGTGGCATAGGTGAATGAATCGATAAACAAAAGAGAAGGGCTAAAAGTTCAGAAATAGACCTAAGTATATACGGGAAGTTAACAAATGACAGCATATCAAAACAGTCACATAAAGATCAATTTTAAATATATGTGGTGTGACAACTGGATAACCATTTAAAAAAAGATAATGTTGACTCCATAATTTACATTCTTTACACAGGAAAAGCTGCATGTGGATCAAAGATTTAACTGCAAAATATAAAACTATACAGATGCTATGAAAACAATAAACTATATTTACTCCTTTATAATCTCAAAGTAGAGAAAGCCTTTCTAATTATGATTCAAAAGCCATAAAAGATTTAATAAATTTAACTATAAAAACTGTATGACTATATTATATGCACTATACACACACATTTATTCATTCATTCATTTATTTATTTATTTTGCCGAGGAAGATTCGCCCTGACCTAACATCTGTGCCAATCTTCCTCTATGCTGTATGTGGGTCGCCACCACAACATGGCTGACAAGTGCTGTGGTTCCGCACCTGGGATCCGAACCTGCAAACCCAGGCGGCCAAAGCGGAGCACGCTGAATTTAACCACTATGCCACAGGGCCAACCACATACATACATTTATAAGCACAAACAAACACAAACTTCTACATAATTCACGTATAAACACACATAGTACATAATGACATAAACATAAAAATCGGGGTAAAAAAATATTTGCAATGTATACTACTGACAAACCGTTAGTACATGAAAAGCCCTAGAAATTCAGGGAATGGGAATGACTAGAAAAATAAGAAATTTATAGAAACAGATAATTCACAGAAAAGGCAATACAATCAACTGGCCCTTAAATAAAACATTCTTTAATTTCACTCATAAGAGAAATGCAAATCAAAAGTACTGTGATCCATTTCTGATCTATTAGACTGGCAAAATTTTAGTTTGACAACATACTCTGTTGAGAGGCTATGGAGAAAGCAAATAGGTAGAACCCCTATGGAGAATCTGGCAATATGTTCCTAAATTACAGATTAATTTATCCTTGACTCAGCAATTTCACTTGTAGAATTCTACCCTATGAATTTGCAGGAAAAAGTACGAAATGACTTTCACAAACAAATACACACACACACACACACACACACAAGTTATTCAGTTATTGCTTACGATATTATTTATACTTCAGAAGACTGAAGAAAAATATGCCCAAAAATAGAGAAATCTTGGGGAAGTCTACAGTGAATACAGTATATCTATCCATATAATGATGTACTGTGCAGTTGTAAAAAAAAAAAAATGAGGAAAATCTCTAAGGAGAGCTAGGATATATTGCTGAATGAATAAAAACAAGATGTAGAATAATGTATACATTTTCTTGTACTATTTTTTTGTAGCAAGTGTGGAGAATAAAAACATATTCATGTTTTCTTCTCAAAAGCATATTCATATATTTCAAAAGAAAAACTTGAAAGATAAATGAGTAACTAATAAAAATAGTTACATATGGGGGCAAGGATAAAAGTAAAATTTATCTGTATATACTTTTCTATATTGATTTAGACTGTAGAATTGCATAAATGTAATATATATTATACATGCACACATATATATAAACATACATACACATATACATTTTTATTTCTGCATATAACACATATATGCAAATATTATATAATTTAAAATTTTTAAATGCTAAAATTGAAAACAAATTGAAATAAATGAATCCAAGTATTCATCAAAATGAAAACATAAACAATCATTATTTCAAGTGATTTTATAACACAGCACTGACTACATATCTTCCATAACAAAAAGCGTTCTGAGGACAAAAGACGTACAAATTTATTTTAAACTTCATCCACTAGTTTCATTATTAGTTATTAATAATGCTGTTTTCAAACAGCTTTCAAATAAGTAATAAATAGAATTAAGTAATTTGTTAATAATCTTAGGAGTCAAGATTTTCAGTTAAGGGAGAAAGATATATAATTATGAAATCAAATAAGTTAAATACAAAGATCGTATTTATGAAATGGCTTAGAAGCCACAGCACGCCAGCAGCAATGAGCATCCCATTGTTCAGAGGTTGATCTCTAATGCTGTTCCTCACTAATAAGGAACCAGAAACCCTAAAGAAATGGCTGATTTCAACTCTCAGACAGAAAATGTTCAACATGTGCCTGGGACGTCTTGTTCTGGCAGAAAGTAAGAAAGTTTTCAAAGATTTATAAGGTTGTGGGGACACAGGTTGAAAAACAGCCACTGAACAAAGTTGTGAGAATTTGTACATCAAAAAGAATAATGATTGTAGTCGACTGAAACACTGCATCCAGGAAATTCCAAAATTCTATAATAATAATCAAAAGAGGAAAAGCCAGGAAGAAAAAAACCCTCTCATTTTCCATCATTTGATGTAGCTATGAAACCAACTCCTTATCTTAACATATATGACAATTAAAGGGGGAAAAATTAAGCATTTATCCTGCCTTTTCAGAGGATCTAAATAGGCCCTGGTGATAAGGTGAAGCTCAACTTCAGAGAATAATGCTGGCTAGTAAAGGAGGAAGGAATGATAGAAAAGTAGTATTCTGCAACCGCTAATGAAATCACTAATTTAGGCAAGAATTATCAACTGGTGTCAAAACCGAGAGGTAAACAGTTCATGGGAACTAAAGTGACAACATATATTCTTCATTATTTCCACTCTAATGCCCAACAAGATTCTGCATACAATAAAAACAAAAACCAAAAATAAATAAAAGTAAGGAGGGCAAAAACCAAGATAAAAGGGCAACAGTCTAAATTAAGGAGTGAGGGCAGGCTACAAACCACCTGCCAGGAAGTTCTACACATAATTCTTTTAGGGTGGGACAAACCTCTGACCGTAATTATATCTGCCAATACAAAGACAGAACATGTCTGTCTCATGATTCAGTGTCTGAGTTGAAAACAAAACCTTTCCTCAGTACAGGACCCATCCTCCATGACCCCAGGAGACCTGCCCCCATGGGTTCTCAGAGATGCATGGTCTAGTCCTTAACTCCTCAGAGTAAAACATGGCAACCTGCTTCCTAGGGCTTTTCTTACAATGTCCTTCAATGTAGGTTAACGGGATGTTGCCAAAAGTTTGTTCAATCAAAGCAATTCTCCTGGGAGATAATATGATCTTGTCCAGGCGTATAATTTTGATGGTCTGATATGATCTAGGAGAAGATTTCTAGGTATCTAGAATCCAACTCACCACATTTTACTCATATAAACACATGGCAGATTCACATTTCCTATGGGAGGCCTGATTTGGAATACACAGCTCTCCAATGCTTAAATTCTCAAATTCAAACTGACATTAATGTCTTTGCAGCAGATTGCATTTGTGTTTCAAAGAAAGACAAGCAAACAGAAAAGGCCTTCCATGATCTTGCTAAAAATAGTCTCACTTTTTTTTCTTATTCCAATTAAGGCATACACGCACATACGTGTACCCACATGAACCCTTTATTCCAAAACATACACAACTTGTGTGCTCTTGAACCAATAAGGTCCTGATGGAAGGTGGGGCTCCCTGAGCCCCATACTGTAATCCCAAAGAAGAAAAAGATAGGCACTAAAAGAGATGGTTAATATCATAACAGATAAAATGTAAGTAACTTGTCCAAACTACACAACTAGTAAATAATATACCTAGAATTGGACCTTAAGTAACCTGACTTCAGAGACCATGACATTTAATACTATACTACCTCTCAATAGCACATCCTCCTCTGGAACCATGGATCATGGATCTTGTCCCCATGTTTTTTTGCCACAGTTGGCTTGGGGAAGAATATAAAGATGGAACCCAAACTCGCTTCCCATTTTTAGTGACCTATGAATGCTGCGGAGTAGACAAGGCTCATCCAGCCATGGCAGGACCTGCCTCACTACACAGCTCTAGGCTTAGGGGTAGAACTCTCTATTTCTAAAGCCAAAGGGTAGGAACAGATCTATGATGCCTGAAGATTCCATCCCTGTATCAAATGAAGACACAGAAACATACATGAGGATAATCCCCCCTCCTCATTCCACTCATTTACAAGCTAGTCTAAGCAAGACAAATAAGGTTAGAATCCCAGCAACTTCTTACCCTTGCTGACAACACTCATAAACAACCCTCAACTATGGTACCTGTTCTGGGAGACCTTTGGTCGAATTCCTTAGAGACACGCCATGCAAGTGTTTCCTTTTTTGTGGAAACAAAACATATATAAGCAAATTGTGCCAGCAACTTAATATTTCTAAATATGTGTGCACTGTCACCAAATGACAATTATACATATTCAGAAAAGGACAGAAAACATGTAATGCTGCAAAATTTCTGTGAGCAATATCTCAGCCCAGAAGTCATACTCATGTTGTTTATCTAATAGTGAAAACTCAACAATTGACTTCGCTCAAACGAAGTTATGGACTTATGATTTAATGTCACCACAGCCTTTTATTTCTGCTCCATGAGACGTTAAAAAGAGGGGATGGGGGGGTGGGTCCTGAACACCCCCTGCCTTTTGAAGCCTTCACCTGCCTCATCCATGAAAAGCTTGGCTGTGGTTTGTAATCCGATATTCATTTAACAGCTGAGCAGGTCCTGTGTGAATGCTGTCTAGCCTTATCTCGGGTAGAAAACAAAGAGAACTATGAATAATGCCTTGAAAGGTGTCTGCCTCATGCAGTCTTGAAGGTTTCAGCTCAACGTGTTTCTAAGGAGTCACAAGAAGGCCTCCTCCAGATAAGGAACTCACTCTTGACGTGGACAAGGCCCTGAAACAGGGCATCATGACAATCAAGGAAAGCTGCACAGCTTAGCCACCTCCACATCACTGGTTCAAGATCACAATACAAAAAGATGGAGGTAAGATCCTTTTATTCTTCTGGGAAGAAAATAAACTAACCTGCACTCCCCAAGTAAAGCACGACCAAGAGGAAACTTCAGAATCAGTGTTTCAGGAGATGGAGGGGGATGGTAACAGTTTTCTTGGGGCTTCTTGAGGCCCTTCTACCTTAATCAGTCAAGAAATCCATTCAAGATTCTGCCCCAATCCAGATCAAATGGTGTAGTTTTGCTGTGAGCCACAATACTGTCAAAAAGCAGCTTCTGTGAGAGCAATCCACAGAGGCACTGAGGCTGGAGATTGAAGATCAGCTAAAGGAAATGACAGAAGCAGGATCCACAACTGCCCAAGTGAGCAAGGCTGGCAGAGACAACAGAAAATTAACATGGCTGCTCTACATAAAAAGAAAATGTTAAATTAGGAATAACCTCATCTTCTCATAATTCTTCACTTTTCTGATTAATTACTCGCTTTTGTCACCTAGGAAATTGCTCACCCAAAGGTGGGCATGATAATAAAAGCAGTCATTAAGAAATCAAATTCTAGAATAAGAGTTAAAACAGGAAGCCACTGATGAAACTCATGTTCTAACAGTATTTCTGATAGCAATTTTTGAATAATGGCCTGATGTGTATGGGTAGCATATGCTGCACTTTTTTTTCCAGAAAACTCTGTCTTTATGAATAAATGTGGTTAATATAACAAAATGCCACTTGCTAGCCAAGATCAGATTCAGAAAATAGCTTTCATTAGATGAAATGAAAAGTGAACAAAGGGAGGGAGGGAGGGAGAAAAAGAGAAAGGGAGGAAAGGAGAAAAGGAGGAAGGGAGGAAATCCACATACAAACGTGCATGCACACGCGCGCGCGCACACACACCCCCCAAGCCTCACCAGCCACTCTGCAGGAAAGCCAAAGAGATTAATTAGATAATTTCTGGAGAGTGCTTTGAATTCTTTGAATAAAGGTGCAATATAAATGGAAGGTGTTAGTTTTCTTATTATTCTAAAAGGCATTTTCATTCACTTCCCAATGAAACATAATACAACTAATATCCAGTCGGCTTTCTTTTAACAATGAAAATTAATCAAATCAGAAGTCTTTTCAGAACTTACATTAAGCAAACACCAATTCCCCATTCACCAGCTCTAATGTTTATATGATTATCATTTTTTAACAAGTGCCTGGAGTCATGAGTTCTTGCCAAACTAACATAATATAAATTTAATTACAGACATACAGATATTTCTGACTTTTGAGAATTACACCCTCATCACCAAGACTATCATACGCAAATATTTATTGACTACCCACCCTGAGCAATACAGAGAAGCATGAAGTGTAGTGCCTAACCTCAAGAAGCTGGTAATTGTAGAGAGAGGACATGTACACCAAATACTAAAACTATTCACTAACATCATATTTAACCAATACTGTGGCTGGGGGTGGGTGTCAGGTGTTCTCCAACCAAAGAATTTTCCAAAAGCCTAGGCCTTCTTTTATAAAGTTCTAAACCATTTTCTCAAATGCAATTATATTCGAGGGAAATTTCCCTAAAAGGAACAGCACATTTGCTGTCTCTTGAGTGGAGTATACTGTCATCAATCGCTGGGACTCTGAGGCATCATTATGACTTCAAATGACTCAAGTGTAACTGAACGCAGTCTCTGCCTTCAGTTGAGTCCTCTGAAGGTGGTGTGGAGGCTGCTTTCATCCTAAACCAAGGAGCCATCAAAGTGCTTGGATTTGTTTAAATTATGGTGCTTCTTTTAAAATTGGCAGGTTGTCATTCATCCCTGCTATCTGGGCCTGCTCCTCACAGCTCCTATCCGACTTCTAATTTGCTTTTTGCCAATCTCCTGTGGGCTGGGAAACTCAGAAACCCTTCTTAAGATGTGTGCAGAGCCTTCCTTTGACTTTTGACCTGTGCTCAAAGGGCTGGCTGTTTTAGTGCTCAGTTATTTTCCAGGTAGCTGAAACTGTCAAACTGACACGTGTCTCAGGTCTCCACTCACAAATGCCTAGTTTAAAAGAATAATAGGATATAAAAATGGGGAAAATAAAGAACAGTACTGGGGGGAGAAAAGGTAACACCTACACAACGGAAATTTTGAGTTGTTTTTGTCAGAAATCCAGACAGAACAAGACATAAGTGACCAATATCTCTCATACAATATAATACATCTCATGGTAATATATGCTTTTAAGATAAACAGAAAATGCCACAATGAAGTACCTACAAAAATTAAGTGCAGGTTGGCTTCAAGTAGCAAAACTGGCCTAAGATTTCTCCTCAATTCTAGGATTTAGAAGAAAACAGAGCATGTTTAAGCTTTAAGAAAAACATCATAGGCCCTACCAGCAATCCAGCTGCCATTTACATAGAAAAGCTGCAAACATTCCAGGGATGATCCCTCCATACATCCAGACATAAATCAAAATGAAGAGAGGAATGGGGTAGCCAGTGGTCAGATGCACTGGTGGGAAGCAATGAAGATCAAAAGCAGCATTGAGTTTAATGTAAATATAGCCTAGATACAGAGAGAACTATTGAAAGAAACAGACCTTGAAAAAAGATAGAGTGTAATAAATCCATAGTCTGGAATTAAAATCCCAACATATATCAACAACTCATGGAAATTTTAAAAACAAACATCCTTCTAAATATCTATTGAGACAATGAAGAAAAAAAACCTATAAGCTTTTAGAAAACCTATACAAAAATATAAATATTACAGATCAAATGTATAGGATGCTGCCAAATTCATACTCAAAGGAAAATGTATAGTCTTAAATAATTTCATTTTTATACAAAAGGCATAAAGTTTTTTAAAATATAAAAGGAGAATGAGGAAATAAGACATAAGCAGAAATCAATACTTTGAGAACAAAAAATAAACACAAGACTTGAAGATACAGAGGAATAAAAGAAAGGAAAACCTTTAATATGTCTAACAAAAGAAGGAAAAATATAAATATACAAAATTAGTAATGAGAAAGACACAGAATATATTTTAAAGATATCTTCTTCCAATCTTTTTTCTTTTTCTTCTTTAACCCACTTAAAAAACCCACAAAAATCATGAAACCCATTAGTTCCTCTTTCTGTGGAAAAAGAAATCAACAAGTAGGAACTAAACAAAATCACATCAACTCCTTAAGATAAACAGGCCTGTTTTACCCATTATTATACATGAAAAGATTAAACACATAACAAAGTATATATTGATCACAACAAAGCCAAACTAAAGGGAATTTATAATTTATATTTTTTTAAAAAATTCAAGAATATCAATGATTGAAAACCACCACCAACTCAAGCCCGCGTTGAAGACAAAGCGACTGACAGAAGAGCTCTCCTGAAATTACAGATTTCTTAATGGAATACTGATCAGTAATTCCCAACTTACCCTTATAAATACCAAATTTTAGTGACCTAAGTTACTAATAAATAACTGTTAGTTATAAAAACAAAAATCCACAGAATTGTGCACCATAAGCTCAGAAGAATTACAAAAAAGACATAAATTTTTAATAAGTTTCTGGCCTACTAGAACAAAGGTAGTTATTAAAGAAATCACTGCCCAAAAACAGAAGCCTCAAACCAGAAGTTTTCTAAGGATGGAAACTTTCAGAGGATATTAAGCATGGATAGATTTAAAGGAATCAATTTCCAGATCTCCAATTTCCGCATGCACGCTTTTCTAAAATGGATCTGCCTGAGACGGCGCCTGCAGTGCCTGCCACCCCAACTCTGCTCCTCTCTCCCACCTCCTTTTTCACAATTGTTCTTCCTTTTTACAACAGAAAGACATACCTGCTACCTATCCTAATTTTTCTACAGTACACTCAAGGTGCCAAACAAAGAGAAAATTTGAGTATTTGGTTTAAACCTAAAGCCTCCTTAATCAAGGCATATAACAGTACTTCTCGTCCTTCTCTATCTGACATAACTTCTGTTAAAGACAAACCTAGTGATAGAATCTGGGTATTTTGGCCTGTGCTGGGATGCTCTGAATTTAGATACACTACAGTCCCTTGACACAGGGCAAACAGAAGGGACAAGAGGATGAAGAGAGTTTCCTTATCTCAGTTTGGCAAAGTCACAGCAAGGCACTGTCCCTAGCTCTCCCCATCTAATTATCATAGAATTGAAAACAGAACTGACACAGATGCTACAGAAATATATATTAACATATCTGTTTGAAATGAAGAATGAAGTTAGATGTTTTTAAACAAAAAGCCTGATTTTTCTAACTGGAATGACAATAATTCTACAGCACCATGGTTTTCACCACACACGCGCAAGCATGGGTGCGCACACACACATACATACACACACAATATACAGACAAAAATACATTTAAAGCCAATAATATAAAAATGCATTGTCAACCTTTCCAGAGTGTATGGAATTTAAAAAGGTGCCTTAAAGTCAAAAAGCAACAGGTATGATTGATAGTCTTCTGATGAGTGGAAATAAAGCCTTTTTTGGTAAACTTGCCAGAAACTAAGAAAGTGAATAATTCTCAAGACTGGGTAACAAAGCCTTTTTGGAAGTGAGGTGGTTTCCAGTTCTCGACTTTAAACAAAATTGAAGGAGGACCAAAACTCAAGTTGTCAGCACACAGAGTACGAGCAATAATTTTTGATGACAGATCACCACGTGACTTTTTGTTTACTACCTAACACCATTTTGAAGAATTGAAGGACATTGCTAAAGCAACTCTCCTTCTATTCCCATCAACTCGTCTATGTGAGAAGGTTTATCAAGAGTAAATCTGGGGGGGCCGCCCGGTGGCGCAGCGGTTTAGTCCGCGCTTGGCAGCCCGGGGTTCCCCGGTTCGGATCCCGGGCGCCCGCCGACGCACCGCCTGTCAGCCATGCCGTGGCGGCGTCCCATATAAAGTAGAGGAAGATGGGCACGATGTTAGCCCAGGGCCAGTCTTCCTCAGCAAAAAGGGGAGGAGTGGCAACAGATGTTAGCTCAGGGCTGGTCTTCCCCACAAAAAAAAAAAAAAAAAAAAGAGTAAATCTGGGTCCCTCTGTCAATGTCCCTGTGAATGTCATCTAATTGAGGGGAAAGTCCCACACATTTTGTTAAATGACACATTTCTAATAGCATTTTTAATGTGTAATAATTAGTTATCAAAATGTATAATACTTATGTTGCTCTGATAAGGTGTGTACCGCTACTAATTATAATGGTAACTTACTCTGGAAGAAATTTTCTTAATAATTACAACCTCATTGTTATGGGAAATACTTTTAATTACATTTAAATTTATCTGCACGGTTTTATTATATTTATTTGCAGGATTATGATAGGATGATCAAAGAAAAACTTTGAAACATAAAAATATATTAAACTAGGAAAAAAATTTGTACAGAAAATTGGTTATGGAGTTCAAGTAGAAAAGAAAATGACGTAAAATTTCCAACAGTTAAAAAGAGAGACCTTTAATTTATTTTTACATGGATGATGGTGGATATCAAATCCCTGTGGTTTTAGATTCCATTGGATTCATTTAAAGAGTGACGTAAACTTTATTTTAAAGTATCAATATTTAAAATCCACCAAAAATTCTGTCTTGTGCAAATGTTAAATGTGTGACAAAACACAGTTAGATACTAACCTACAAATGTGCAACGGAGTGCAGAGTTTTGCAAAATTCCTTTAGCACATATGCAAGTAAAAAAGTCGGAAGGCGTCTGCCTTCTAGTTTCCAGCACAGTTGCAGCTTATAATAGACATGCACTTCCAGCTCCAGGCTCAGTGGTTTCCCTGTGGCAACCTGGCACTAAGTTCTTCAAGTAAGTTGGACTCTGAATTCCTTTGTTTACTCTTTCATACTTGTACCCCAACTGCCTACCACAATGGCACACAATAGTCAAGCAAAAGTGTTGGTCTTCAAAATGAAATAAAATGTCATTTGCCGAAGGTTAGAGGGTAATTCCCTGCTCTTCGAGAACCTGTTCAAGCTGAACATTTTTCAGACACAAGAGAGCAGATGGGTTGAACTCTGGACTATATGCAGAGGGGTCAGGAGTTGAGGTCCTAACCACCATGAATTCTGGGAGTGACCTTTGATAAATCATTTAACTGTTGGATGCTTCATGCAGGTTTCCATCTATTTAAAAATAAATGTAGAAGAGATAAAGACTCTTGGCCTGTTGCAAAAGTGGTCTCAACAGGATTAATATGGGCCTGGAAAAGCAATTTCAGCTCCTAGAAGACAGAAATGCTTACCATTGGGACAAAAAAAGGTTTCACGGAGTCATTTATTCCACTGTATTTTCTGCCTCGAGATAAAATCACAACAATCCGATTCCACACAGAGCTGGAAGTGGCATTGGTATTTAACCATAATGAATGAGAAGTCAAGAGGTTCTTTAATTTAAAAAAAAAAAGACTCTTTGGTAATGGAGTTTAGGTCCCCAGCCTCTCACATGGTTGGAGGTGGTCACGCAACCTCAGTCCATCATGCAGCCTCTGACCTCCACAAGCGAAGCATTCCACATACCTCTGAAGTACTGTGTCAGCTACTTCAGTGGGCCCTTGCATTAGTTTTAATTTTGAATCATTTTAATACATGTTATTTTAAAACATGTGGCTGCATCTATACACATTTCTATACATAAACACACATACATACGCAAAGTCTCTACATGAATTATTTTAAATACTTAAAGGTGAGAGAAAAAAATCAATTTTAAGCCTTCCAACAAGAACCCAACACATACACTTATATATGTGCATAAATAACATTTATTTAATCACATCATATATTAAGTTCACACAGCCAAGGCTGAAAAAAGCAGATCTATCTTTTCTCACTTAAAAAAAATTCTAAATGGAATTCTTAGTGACTAGACAATTAAATCATTCGCCTGAACATCTTTCTTTTCTTTTTCTCTTGAACTTAAGGATAATCAGAATGATGAAAGCGGAGCCCTGGTCTGTCTTGTTCCCTATCTCCAGAGCCTTCTGAGCACAGTACGCACACAGTAATTACTGTTGAACAGACAATACAACGGCGATCCAAATACAAAGGATGAGATCTCACCACCACACGTTTCAGATGTGCAAGGCAGGTAAGTAAGAGTTTCCCAATGCGCCAGTTTTAAGTAAAGTTTGTTTGGCTCATTTATATTGAAATAGAAATTTTTTTTCCAGCTTTATTGAGATATTATTGACACACAACATATGTAAGTTTAAAATGTAGAATGTGATGATTTGATACACATATATACTGCAAAATGATTACCACAATAAAGTTGGTTAACACCTCTATCCCCTCACATAAATACCTTTTATTGTGTGTGTGTGGTGATAACATTCAAGATCTACTCTCTTACCAACTTTCAAGTATATAAAACAGTATTAACTATACTCACCATGCTGTACATTAGATCCCCAGAACTTATTCATCTTATAACTGGTAGTATGTACCCTTTGGCCGACATCTCCCCATTTCCCCCAGGCCCCAGCCCCCAGGCCCCCACAACCACCATTCTACTATTTCTGTGAGTTCAGCTTTTTTAGATTCCACATATAAGTGAGAATATATAGTACTTGTCTTTCTCTGTCTGACTTATTTCACTTACCATAATGCCCTCAAAGTCCATCCACATCATTGTAAAAGGCAAGGTTTGCTTCTTTTTCACGGCTGAATAATATTCCATTGTGTGTGTGTGTACATATATGCGCCACATTTTCTTTATTCATTCATCCAATGATGGACACTTAGGTTGTTTCCATGTCTTGGCTATTGTAAACAGTCCTGCAATGAACATGGGGCTGTAGACATCTCTTCAAGATGATGATTTCATTTCCTTTGGATATATACCCAAAAGCAGGATTGTTGAATTATATGGTAGTTCTATTTTTAATTCTTTAAGGAATCTCCATACTGCTTTCCATAGTAGGTGTTCCAACTTACATTCCCACCAACACCACACAAGGGTTCCCTTTTCTCCACAGCCTCACCAACATTTGTTATCTCGTCTTTTTTTATAACAGCCATTCTAACAATTGTGAGGTGATATTTCATTGTAGTTTTGATTTGCATTTCCCTGATGATTAGTGATATTAAGCATCTTTTCATGTACCTGTTGGCCATTTGTATGTCTTCTTTGGAAAAATGTCTATTTAAGTCCTTAACCGATTTTTTGATTGGATTGTTTATTTTTTTGCTATTCAGTTGTATGAGTTCCCTACATATTTTGGTTTTTAACCCCTTACCATCATTGTAAAAGGCAAGGTTTGCTTCTTTTTCACAGCTGAATAATATTCCATTGTGTGGATCACAGTGAATATCAGAGAAAAATTTCCTGGTGCTTCCAGCAGGGGGAGGAGAAAAGGAACCATTTTGAAATATGCCAGAGCATTTTGTTCTTCTTAAAAAGGTCTGCCCTCAGAAGAAACTATCTTACCAGAGCCTAACATGCTGGGATCCTATCAGAACCTAACCTACCTGGGGAAAGGAAAATATCCAACTCCAGTTCACTGCAGCCATCATGTCCCACCTAAGAAGACATGGGGGGAATGACTGAGAAGCCTCGTGACGTTCACTGTCCAGGAGCACAAGCTCACCAAAAGACTGAGACCCAATCATAGAACTATAAAATGCCTCTCCCCTCCCACACCTCACCACTGCATTACTAAAGGCCTATTTCCTGCAGTTTCTCTTACACAGTACAACATGTCCACCTTTCAGCTAAAAATTGCAAGGCATACTGCAAGATAAAAACACAGTTTGAAGAGAATGAAAAAGCATCAGCACCAGAGTCACATTACAGCAGGAAAGTTGGAATTATCAGACTAGGACTTTTTAAAAACAATGATTAATACGCTAAGGGCTTTAATGGAAAAAGTAGACAACATGCAAGAACCTTCACAAAAATTAACTCAAAATGGATCACAGACCTAAATGGAAAATGGAAAATTATAAAACTCCCAGAAGATAGAAGAAAATCTAGATGACTTTTGGTATGGTGATGACTTTTTAGATATAACACCAAAGGCACTATCAATGAAAGAAATAGTTGCTAAGTTGTACCTAACTAATTAAAAACTTCTGCTCTGAAAAAGATTATGTCAAGGAATGGGAAAATCAGCCCCAGACTGGGAAGAAATATTTGCACTCTTAGTGTTGTGCATTCTATGAGCTCTGATATGTATTGCCCTAAAAATCTTCTGGGTTGCACCTATTCATCCTTCCCTCCCCCTAACCTAACCTCTGACAACCACTGATCTTTTTACTATCTCCATAGTTTTACCTTTCGTGGAATCCCACAGAGGTGGAATCTTACAGTATGCAGTCTTTTCAGACTGGCTTCCTTCACTTAGTAATACGCATATGGTTCCTAAAATATTCACTATCTGGTCCTTTACAGAAAGTTTGCCAACCTTTCTTGTAGAAACTGTGCAAGGCAGTTATACAGATTACCTCTTTACATGTATTATTCCAGTGAGGTAGAAATGATTATTATCCCCATTTAAGGAGGAGGAAGCTGAGACTTATCAAGGTTAAGTAATTTGGCCAAAGTCACAAGAGGTCAAGCCAGGCTTCAACCCCAAACTCACAGGCTTAGAGTAAACACTCTAAACCGCCAAGCTCTACTGGGTGGAGCTGGGGGGGATAACTTAACTCTAATTTTATGCAAGCAAAGCAATCTTCATTGGTACAAAGGTAAAGAGCCTAAACCAATCTCTGGAATGAAGAGACTTCCACACACTCTGGAGGAACATTTCCTGAATCCCATCATATGACTGATACCACGGTATTACCAACTTTCCCATGATGACGTCATGCCGTTTGCTCTCTCCACCCTGTGGATCAAGCCAGAACCTCTCGGAGGACTGACCACCAACATACTGACTTGGCACGCTGTCCTTGCTGACCTATTCTATGTGCCATTACCAGGCCAATCCCCTCTCTAAGGACTGCGGAAGTCATTATCTCAGGGCACCTCACTCCCTGAGCTAAACAGACCTTGGTGGGCCAACCTCAGAACCTAACCACAAGTGAATATCAATACTCCATGGACTGAAACGAGCTCCAGGTTCTGAGAAACTAAGCACATCAATCATTTTTCACCTACATCCATCTAACAGAGCACAAGAGTATATTAAAGGCTCTCCCAACTTTCTATAAACAAGTCCATTTTTGTTTAACCCAGAATTATTTGAACAAAGATTTTCTTTCCTCTCTCTCAAGAAACCACATTAACACTGGAAAAATCTGTCAACAAACAGCTCCTGAGTGTCATTTATGTGTCAAGCACTCAACTAAGAACTGGAACTAGAATCCAGGGAGGATACATACTAAACACATAATTGCAAAGCATTAACTAAATATGAATGCACCGTGAAGGAGATACACAGGGACTAGAGAACACACTTTGGGAAATACTGGTATGGTAGAAGGACACTGGAGTGGGAATCAGAAAATTATCTTCTGACCTAAACTCAGACACTGACTCCCTATGTAATCCCAAAGATCACTCAGCAAGGGAATACCACGGACAGGCCTCAGATGCTCCCAACTGTGACATGAAAAGGTTGAAGAAGATCAGCTGTAAGGCTCTATCCATTTTGAATATTCTATGTCATTAATTCAATGTGAAATGAGAGAAACGAATAAGAAATTTCAATATACTACTTAGACACTTCAAAAGACACACTGATGGCTCAGATAATGAAACTAAACTGGAAAAACATCTTCAGAATATATGTTCAGAATTTAAATTAACTCTGAGTATTTTTCCTGAAGCAATAATGAAGCAGCAAGAGCTTTAAAGGGTAAGTCCCCCATGATCTGACCTACACTCTTTCTCCAGCCGTGGCACCTCCATCCTCCCACCCCCCTGCTCCAAGCTCACTCAGATACCCCGAAAGCCCCAGTTCCCCAGGGCAATGAATTCTTCTAAGCTCAGACTATCAGAAAGCCTTTATTATTTCAACCCAGGATTCCTAACATCCACTCATTACTATGGTTAGCTTCAAGGTCAACTCTTTTCTGAACCCCTCCTGATATCCTCACTACCATCTTCCAGAAGGCTTGACCTGTTGACCCAGCCCTCCTTTGTGTCTCCACCAATCCTAAGACTGACTTCTGGACAGCCTGGTACCTTACCAGCTGTATAACAAGTTTCTTATTTACTCCAGCCTCCATTTCCTACAATAGAATAACGAATATCCACATGGCAGGATTGTTATGAGATCCCAGTGAATTACCACATGCAAAGTGCTTAGAACAGTGCCCAGCACATGGCAAGTGCTTTGTGATCAAGACAGCTTTCCCTTTCTTCCTCATGAACAAAATCCCAGTTTTGTTAGGGATGGCAATGTGCCCAGCTGAAGAAACTATTTCCTACCCTTCCTTGCAGCCAAAGGGGGCCATGTGGCATGCACGAGCTCTGCAATGAGATATAAGCCAAAGTTGATGAGCAGGGCTGAAAAGAGGGGTAAACCAGCTGACATATGCCCCATTGCCCTTCCCCACTCCTCTTGACTAAGTCTCAGATATGATTACGTGGTTGCAGAAACTGTCTCGAAACCATGAGGGAAAAGCCAGGAGAATCACACAGACCTCAGCCCTGGCACCTGTGAACCACTCATCCACGCCACCAGCAGCCTCGCTCTGCATTTGCCATTCAGTGAGGAGCAAAAGGGCAGCCTTCACTGGCTTAAGGCACCTTCTCTCAGGGTGCTGTTATCTGCAGCCAAATGCGTCCCTGATACAGTTAATTGTTCTTATTATTAACCTAGCACTTATAACAATTTATTTCATTATTTGTTTAAAGTTTGGTTTCCCCACCAGATGAGAAGTGTCTTGTTCATGTTCACACAATCTCTCTCACCAAGCAGGTGCTCAAAAATGTTCAGTGAATGAATGAAGTAACAACAATGGCCATCATAGTTTGTCTCCAGGTCCTTTGTAAGAGAAAAAAGATTTTTCTTCTTCCCTCCCTAACTAAACTGACTATTCTATGGATTATTTAGCATTGATAACAGTGCCCATAGAATAGTCCCTGAAACTGAAATTCTTTCTTTAACAAGCCCTTTTATAAGAACATTATGTGCCAGGCACTGCTTTCAATGTTTTCACAAGCAACTCATTTAATCCTCAAACAACCCAATGAGACAGGTACTACTATCTCCATTTCACTGGTGAGGAAACCGAAGCACAGAGAGGCTAAATAAGTCACCCAAGGTCACACAGCTAGCAACAGGCAGAGCTGGGACTGGATTCCATGCCATGCCCTAGGGTTCCAGAGTTCATGTTCTTAACAGTTATTCTCAGCCACCTCTCTGTCACTAACTGTGGCAGTGCCACCTTCTTCCTGTTTCTACATAAATGAGGAAGGAGCTGGGAGAAAATTCAATCTGAGCATCTATGAAGGTTCTTGGTTCCACAAACCAGCAGAAACCAAGGCAGAGAACTCTGCTTCTGCTGTACCAAGAGCCGAGGTGACAGCTACAGTAGATATTATCAAATGTACACTTGGTGATAGAAAGAGAAAACAAGGAATTGTATATTTTAATTCTCTTAAGAACTTCTAGAGTTAAAAATGAGAAAAATGAGAGATAAAAGAAGAAATGACATAACAAGAAAAGTCTTTTAAGTGGCAAATATAAGCAAATGACAAAGAAAGCTTTCTAGTGGCAAACTAATCAAAATGACCACCTAAAACCCAGATTAAGAAAACTCTTTTAGCTGTAAGGTATTATCCAAATATTCTGCTCCTGAAGCAATTTTAGAAAAACTATTTCAAAAACTGAGAAAAGAACCTACAGAAATGTGAAGGTATATTTACGTCTTTCGGCAACAATTCTCAAGTTGGCTGCAAGAGGACATTACTTATACTACGCTCTTCGCGATTTACCTCTCACAGAGATTCGACATCCAGAAATTGGTAATCAGGCCCAAGTCCACTTAGCAATACCTGTCACGTCCTTTCAGACAACTTCACTACCAAAGGCCCTGGAATCAAAGCTAGGTAGAGAGCTTGTTTTTCCTATCTGCAGTGACATCTAGTGCTAAGAAACTAAAATGCACCCTCTAGCACGACATTTCTTTCCATTATTATCACATTAACTGCATACTGTAAAACAGGAACATGTATAACTCTAAAATATATAGCTGTTTCCATGATTGGAATTGTCCATTGTCTTCTAATCCAAAATATAAAATACCTCATAAGATACCCTTATTTGGCTGAAGTGAAGAAATCATTTTGTTCTCCAATTTCTTTTTGTTTTAAATGCAAACATATTTTTATTTGCTAACAGCAGCCTGGCATGTTAGGAGTTTCCGTAGACATTGAAAGACTTACTGTTAAATTTAACCAAAAAGCACTCTGGTTTAATATAATCATAAATACAAGCCCTTTATTCAAAACCAACTTTCAAAAATCTCTGAAGGAGAATAATTTAAATGCAGATGAAGTCCATTATAGAATGGTTTGCTGATTTAAGTATGCCATGGGCTAAATCTTGTCTCTAAATTTTACCTATTAAAATTATATTCTAAAAGATGCAGGCTAGCCATGTTCTCTTCATCAAAGTAAACTCCCACTTTGGTACTAAGAATCTAGGTGTTTGGAAACCATTTCAGAAGATAAGTAAGGTATAATCAAAGAGCACTGGATTAGGAGAGAGAAAGCAGGATCTAGTCCTAGTTCTACCTCTAGAACTTCGAGACCAAGTGAGTTAATTTCTCTTGGCTTCAATTTCATTTTTTTTTTTTTTAAAAAAACGGTGGGGTGGGACAAGAGACTTTTCGCCTAGATTCTTTCTTGGACTCCTTGTTCCAACATTCTGTGTTCTATGAACAAGATGATCTTTAAGATCTCTTTGAGCATTTTTTTTAACTACTTAAACTACACACAATGACACAGCACTTTGAGGAAGACAGAGCTAATGTAAGATTCAGGAAGCAAAGGATTTTGAATTGAAATTGGTGTGGAGTATACAAAGATCTCTTTAAGATGTTCAGATGAGAACTCCTGACCTGGATTAAAGACATATTAAATCACATCCACCATGACCTTGCACTTTCTAAACCATAAGTAGTGCCTAAGCTTTTTAATAAAGACCTTGAGAAATCATGCAATTTAAGCAGGCTTTGTTGCTCAAAAAGATTTGTGCACATTCTGGTTAAGTGAGGTTCTGCCACCAGAATAAGTTTAGGTCTTTGTTTAGTTTACAAGGAATGTTCATTCAAAAAGTTTTCTAAGATGAGGAAAGAGATCTAGGTAATTTAAAATATGCTGGGAGTTTTCTACTACAAGGATGGCTATTAATCTCTCACTTTGCAGAAAGAACTTTGACCCGGCTAAAAGAAACAGCTATGGCTTCGAGGCAACAGCTAAAAAGATACAGGGGCGGGGAAGACCAGCAGAATGAACAGTCAAACTCAACAAAGGAGAAAGGAAGAAAATAAGGTAAGTTGATTTGAAAACTCACCAGATTTGGGCTGATTCCAGATCAATGCACTGGTACGCCCCAAGTATCTCAGAAGGTCCCCCTTGGGCATTTGCGATGAGCTGATGACTGAGTGAGTGACAGCTCTCCGAGAAGACGGGGGTGGCAAGTTCATGCATAAACAAAGTGAAGTGAACTGGAGAAAGCTGGAGGAGTGCCCAGTGACCAGGGACATTAAAAAGTGACACAACTCACTTGATGACGAGGTCTGAAGTGAAGTCATTTGGAAAATGAGGCTAATTAAAAATTAATGGAAATTTTTTGTATACCATCAGGAAATTCAAAATAGAACCACAATGTGTTACCACTACATACCCAACAAAAGTGGCTAAAATGAAAAGACAAAACAGCAAATGTTGGTGAGGAGGAGGAGCACCTGCGCCTCCCATACATGGCAGGTGGGAGTGTAAATGGTACAACCACTTTGGAAAACTATTTTCAGTCTCTACTGAAGCTGAACACACACCTACTCTAAGACTCAGCAACTCTGCTCCTAGGTACACAGCCAACAGAAACATACATACGTTCACCAAAAGACAGCAGCATTATTTCTAACAGCCAAAACCAGGAAACAACCCAAATTCAAAGAGTAGAATGAATAAACAAATGATGATATAGCCACATTAGGTAATACCATGCAACAATTAAAATAAACACAGCTATGTGCAAAAACAGAGATGGATCCCACAAACATAATGCTGAACAAATGACGCCAGTCACAGAAAAAATACATTCTGTATGATTCCATATGTATAAAGTTTAAGAGCATAATAAATAAAGCTACACGTGCAGAGGTCAGGCCAGACATCTCCCTTGCAGGGAGTAGTGACCAGAAGGGGGTGTGGCAGGGACACTGAGGGGCTAGCAGTGTTCTGTTTCTTCACCTGGTCACGGGATGCATGGGTTTAGTTTGTGAAAATCATCAAGCAGTACACTCATGTGTACTGTTTTGTAATGTTCTGTATGCATGAACTATATCAATGCCCAGACTGAGAACAGGCTTCCAGGGCACATTCAAAATGAAGAGTGACCCAAAAGAAAAAAAAAATCCAGCAGCAAGGGACAAAAGAGCCATCACTGAGGATCCCTGAAGACAGAGAACCAGAGCAGGGTCCCCTCACCCAGGGATAATCCCTTGCAGCCTCCTGAGTAAGAGCCAGTTCTTCTTAGGAAGAAGGGATCCTCAGAGCTCACCTAGACCAGCCCACTGCATTTATGACCAAAAAATGGAGACCAAGAGAGAGACAGTCTAATTTGGTCAAAGTCACACAACTAGTTAGGGATAAATCCAAGTGTAAAAGCCAGGTCACCTCAGTTAAAAAGACTTAAATAATGATAAAATAGTCAAGATATTTCAAAAGCCTGAATTATGCAACCACCCAGAATGAGAAAGAACTCAAGAAAGGAAAAGGCTTTTGTCCATGTCATTCTAATGAGAGATGTAGTGAAAAGGTGACACGCAATGCACACAACATCCACAGAGAGGGGAAAAGGGACGTCAGAAAGAGGGAAAGAAAGCAGTCTTAGATAAATCTGCAACACAGCACACTTCAGATGAAATACCGCAAAACTATCACTATACCTCTACATTTCCTTCCTTCATATGCAACACTTAAAATAATAATACTTTGCACGTCTGGACCTCTTTTCCCTGCCAAAGAGCACGTTTTAGATCTCTGTTTTATAAACAACCATCATTGTAGTAAAGGGCAATAGAACAATTCATAAAAGCAAGTCTCATATGAGGTAAAATATTACCTACCAAGGTAGACAAGAACACACAGATGGCTGGATACATTTCAAAAAAAAATCTGAAAGATGCCCAGAAAAGTCATTAATATAAGAACAAATGCTAACAACACATTAGGGGAAAGAAAAAAAAAAGATACCCAGAGAAATAACCACAACTCTTTGCTTAAGAAAAAGACTAGAAATGAGCCAAGGCAAAAGAAATGACTAAGCCCAACCTTGGTGGAAATAAAAAAAATCAGAATCATTATTAAAGAATTACATTTTGTATTACAAAATACAAAAGGAAAGCTGAGCCATTATTTCAGAGAAAGCAAATCTTGTCTTGACATTTACAGAGATAACTGAGCAGATGGTACTTAAACTGTGGCCATCATCTATTTTGGTTTTTAAAACACTGATAAACAACCAATTCAATGCCAATATAGGGTCACTTTTTAAGACCACTTTTTCCCATCAATCTTTATAACATGAAAAAGCAAAAAAGACAAGGGTCAGAGAAACACAAAACAAAAGCCAATGCATTTGAACACAGAAAAAAGTGAGGTCAATTTCAGACAAGAACTAGACACTGTAGTGGGGTCATGAGCCTGGACCTAGAGACAGGGTTCAAATTCTGACCACACCTCTTCCTTCCTCAACTGTGTGCCTCTGGGCCTCAGTCTCCTCATATGAAAAATGAAAAAAATAATATATCTCCCTCATAAGGCTGCTAAATGAACAAATTAACACATATAACACTTAAAACTTCACTGGGCATGTGGCTATTAAACACTTATATGAGGCTAATGCAATGGGAAAACTGAACTTTTTACTTTATTGGTTTAAATTTTTAAACTACACTCAAGTTACTGGAAAACTTTTAAATATGTTTGGAACATAGTCAATATGAGAATTTACTTTTCAACCGTAAATTTTATAAAATCAAAATACAGACCAAGTGTATCTGATGCAAATTTAGTATCTGAACTGAGATGCATTGTAAATGTAAAATTCATGCCATGTCAAAGAGTTATTAGGGAAAAAAGATTAAAAAATACCTTAGTAATAATTTTTATATTGTTTATATGTCAAAATGGTAACTTTTTAATATAATGGGTTAAATAAAATGTACTATTAAAATTAATGTCAGCTATTTCTTTTTACTTTTTTAATGTGGCTATTAGAAAATTTAAAATCCCATATGTGGTTTGCATTATATTTCCATTAAACAGTGCTGACTTAGAACAATGCCTGGCATACAATAAGAGTGCAATCAATATTATCTACTATTATTCTTATTAATATTATCATTACTAATTGCTAGATGAAAGGCAGTTGGGGGGGGTGTCCAAAAACAACTAAAGTATGTTTCTACCTTCTGGACCTCAGGTCTAGCAAAGGAAAACCAGACATACCACGACAGTTTTATTGTACACAAATTATTAAATACCTAACTGTGACTTCGAGGCCTTAAGGCGGGGGGGGAACCACACCACAAAGAGTATATTAAACTCATGAGAAACCTTTGAAATTGCCATTCTAAAGATCTACAGAAATCATAAATAATTTGTGTTAATCACCCAGAGAGACTAGATCCAGAGGAAAACAGAAACATTACACGAGGAACCCACACAAACTGAAGGCAAACATCTGCTGTCTGTGGATGGGGGGTTGTGCTCCTGCTGGGGCCAGACCTGATCTGCCAGGGCAGGGGTCTTGCCTTGCTCCCTTGGCCCAGCCCACGCGGGGAGCCAGCTGGATGGGGAGTAGGGGATGTTTGGATCAGGGATACTATACGATAAAGATTGGGCAGACATATGCAAGAGAAAAGCAAGTGAGGGCCAAACTCTTAATAGGATGAGAGCCAGAAAAGGGGGCCCAGTGAATGCATACAACCGAACAAAACAGGCTCAAGAATGTTTGTGGAAGCACGATTCATCATAACCAAAAGACAGGACATAAATATTCAAATAGAAATAACCAACAGGAGAATGGATAAAACGAGTGTGGTAGAGCTGCATAAAAAAAAGAAACTACTGCTAAACACAGCACGGATGGATCTTAGAGCCAATATGCTGTACAAAAGGGGCCAGAAACAAAAATAGAATATACTAAATGACTCCATCTGCAGGAATCTCAAGAACAGGCAAAACTCAGCTATGTCGCAGATGTCAGAACAGTGTTCCCTCTGGGAGAAGGGGACAAGAAGTAACTGACTTGGGAGGGACCAGAGGGAACCTCTGGGGAGCAGGAGATGCTCTACATTTTCATCTGGTGTGGGTTACAAGGATGTATATACACAGGTAAAGATTCACGAGCTGCACATTTCGGATGAGCACTTTTTTACACATGTTCACTGAGCTGCACACTTCAGATTTGCACACTTTGTGTATGTTGAAGCTCAATTAAAAAATAAACTCAAATAGCTTTTTAAAACATCCTGTGAACAAACTACCTAATTCACAAAAAAAAGAATCTATTCAGCTGAAATTTCTTTTCAAATAGCATCACCCAATGTCTCCAAATGCTTGCGTTGAGTAGACAATCACGGGATGACTAGACGTCACACGAAGTAATGTGTGCCATTTGTTTCCACGAGCCTCTGTCCATGCAACAAACATGTGAGATGTGCTTTAAGGGATGATTTTCCACACACTTCAGGGCTGGGGGTCCCAACTCTTGTGAGGCTCAGGGCACTTGCTTAAAAATAGAGATTTGGGGGTACCATCTCCAACAATTCTCCTTCCCTGAGTCTGCAAAGCCAAAATGGTCTTTTAAAAAGGTCCCCAAGTGATTCTGAGTGAACCACTTCTGTATGGAAAATCAACTTCTATGACATGAGAAGAACTGGTATTTAAGTTGTTTTGGATGAGAAACTGGACTTGGCAACTTAAAGAAGTGTCAAAGCAAGTTCAGTCCAATCTGCCAGGAATGCCAGTATAATTTTTACTTTAATGGCAAGGACAAGAAAGGCTTAAATATAAAACATTAATACAGAGTGTATTGGACCTAGAGGAAAATGGCCATCTTCAGTGATATCTGTGTTGTCAGATTCTTTCAAGGAGAAATCACAGCTATTTGGAACTAACTCCCCTCCTCTCCGAGGCACAGACAACTTGCTCAGGAAAGCTCTTGTTAGCTGGCAAAGCTGGCGCTATAAAGTATTATATAAGATGTTTGAAATTTATAGCCATCTCCCCCCTTGCAAGTATCAGAATATCCTGGTAATAAATATCCACATGCAACCTAAGTCCATATTTCTTTTTCAGTAGACACCCACTTGCTAATTATACTGTCTTGCAGATACACACTTCTTAAAACCATCGCTTTTGCTAAGAGACCTGGACCTCTGCTACCTGGAGTGAAGAGAAACTGCTGTCATCCTTAAATAATGCCAAGGCAAAATCAACCAGGATGCTAAGGAAAAGTAATCTCTGAAAACCTGCTGTTGTGTTACAAATGGAGGGCAATGCCAACTGGCCGCTCATAGTAACTGTTGCTAGGTAGGCTGGGCTGGGAAACATCTAGCTAAAGGGGTCAACCGGAAATCAAGCCAAACTCAAAACTACCCAGGAAAAGCTGAAGAGAACACATTCACATTTAGAGCTCATGTTACACCACGCAATCAATCTAATGGAGAAAAGGAAAATGCGTTTAAATACATGGAATTTACTGTGTGCATTCTTTCAATCCTAACAGCAGAAAAGAGCGTTTTCTCCTGTATGGATGTTCACGCCACAGTACAGACACGCAGTTGGCCCTTTCACATAATTTTCCAGCTGAATATAGGACTTCTCTGTCATAAAGGAAGTCTGAGAAAATATTTTCTCTTAAGAAATAAAAGAATGCTTCAACTAACCTGCATCTCCTGTTTGCCTTGAATATATCTTACACTTAAGTAAGTGACCAGGTTCTGTGTCTGTGGTGGAAAATGTGGATGGCGTCATCAAGATTCACCCACTCCCCCCACCCCACAATGCATAGTAACTGTGGCACACGGGCCTGACTTCACCCAGCTCCAAAGGTGAGCCCTGGTTCATCTCAACCAATCAGGGTAATCCATTCCCTTATCAAAGTGATTGGTTTAGATAACCCAAGCCAAGGCCAGTCAGCACCGGGTATCTCCTCGGCCCTAGGGATCCGTTCACAAATGCATGCAAAGCTCAGAATTTTGCTGGGGACTCTGAAACCCAGACTCCTTGAATTTAGATGGTGTGGTGAGTGGATATAAAGCTATAACTGCTGCTCTTGCTTTGCCATTCTGAGAGCAGAATGCCCAAAGACACAGTCAATACACCAAAAAGGCAAAACCAAGAACAATCCCAGAGAACCAGAGCCAGTACCCTAATCAAACCATGCCTAAATCCTACCCTACCTCCAGACTGTTATTCTTCTGTGAGCAAATAAACCCCTTTACCATTTAAGCCAGTTTGGAACTGGGTTTTCTGTTACTTAAAATAAATAAACAAAATGTAAAAACGCTACATGATAAAATGTCTTAGAAGTATACTAGTCGCCTCTTATCCACAGGGGATACATTCCGAGACCCTCAGTGGATGCCTGAAACCACAGATAGAATCAAACTCTATATATGCTGTTTTTTCCTATACGTATATACCTACGATAAAGTTTAATTTATAAATTAGGCACAGTAGGATTAATAATAACTAATAATAAAATAGAGCAATAATAACAACATACTGTAATAAAAGTTACCGTAGATCTTAGCAACCTCAGCACAGACTTTTTTCTTTCCTTATTAAGTAGAGAACTTTCACCTTTTCCCTTAAAGGAAGCACTTTACGGCTTCTCTTTGGCATATCCGAATCGCCAGCATCACTGCTCTTACACTTTGAGGCTGTTATTAATAAAATAAGGATTACCTGAACACAAGCACCCAAGATACCTCGACTGTCGATCTGACAACGGAGACGGCTACTAACTGCCTAATGGGCGGGTAGCATATAGAGCGTGGATCTGCTGGACAAAGGATGATTCAAGTCTCAGGTGGGACAGAGCAGGACAGCACGAGATTTCATCATGCTACTCAGAATGATGCACAATTTAAGACTTATGAATTTTTATTTCTGGAATTTTCCATTTAATATTTTCAGAACACGGCTGACTACAGGTAACTGAAACTATCAAAAGCGAAACCTCAGATAAGGAGGGACTACTGTAATGCCACACTGTATAAAATTATATACTTTCAAAAATTTTCATATACATAATTTTTTTTCTGCTCAATTGGGAAAACCCATATTACTGGCAACTCAGTTTTACATATAAGAGGATGGATTCTGAGAAAACAAAACAAATAAGAACAAATGGTTAGCATTACTGTACTGCTTACAGTGCTGACTATGTGCTGGACACTGTTCTCAACACCTTGCACGTGCTCGTTTCTCACCTTCTATGATAGGTACTATTGCCATCTGCAACTTACAGTGAGGTTCTGAGAAACAGAGCAGTCAATGTGACCAAGGGTCAGAATAACCCACAGGCAAAAGTCACTAGGCTAGGCAGGTCAAGAACCATCTCCTCACTCCCAGGCTCATTCCACCACCACCCACTCCTCTCCAAACTAACAACCCTAGAACTCCTCCAAGGTGAGTTAAATGTGTTCCTGGGTGACAGGGACTGATCTGTAGCGTGCAATGGTCACTTTTTAAGCTTCCCTGCCAACTAAACCAAGCTCTTACAGCTTAGCACAGCGGGTGAGTTCAGGTGTGCATAAAGCATACTTCCATATGACCAGGCAATCTTTTCCTTCCTGGCCATGGCAATAAATATGCAGTAAGAGCCTGTCAGCACACATGCCTCACTGCAAAAGATCAGAAGGAAAATCCCATATGTATTCAAAATAATTTATCGCATGGTACCAACATTTAACAGGGTGCATTTGACTTATTTCTGAGCCTTTTGCTCCAGAAACGTTATTCAAAAGTAAGAACCAACATATACTTGCAATACCTTTATTTATGAGCAGTTCTTTCAAGATGAAAACTGCCATGGAAAATATGGTAGTCTTGGCATTATTAACAACATCAGAGCTGGTTCTGCGAATAGCTCAGCTTAGCCTCTGCCCCTGCCAAGTTCTTCAGTCCACCTCCAGTGCTGCCTCGCCAACAGTCATCTCCTCTGTTAATTATCAAGTCCCAGTTTCAGAAAACAATGAATTTTATTACTTTGTCTTTCATGTTAAAAAACAGTTGCAAGAGTAGAAATTTAGAAAAGGGAGAACACATCGTTTGATGGAAATTAACAGCCAGAGTCTAACTTTAATGAGAGGTTGACAAATTAACTGCATACTATACAAAGTGAAGTAATTTCTTTTTTCTCTTGCTTCCGATCAAGAAAGAACCAATGAGGGGGCCGCCCGGTGGTGCAGCGGTTTAGTCCGCGCTTGGCAGCCCAGGGTTCGCGAGTTTGGATCCCGGGCGCCCGCCGACGCACTGCCTGTCAGCCATGCCGTGGCGGCGTCCCATATAAAGTGGAGGAAGATGGGCACGGATGTTAGCCCAGGGCCAGTCTTCCTCAGCAAAAAGGGGAGGATTGGCAACAGATGTTAGCTCAGGGCTGGTCTTCCCCACAAAAAAAAAAAAAAAGAAAGAACCAATGAGATAATATGTGTGAATGCACTAAAAAAAGATAAAGGGCTTTGCACACGGGGGTGCTGACAGTGACTTTTGTTCAAACAGGCACGAAGTCATCCACATTAGTCTGCAGATTAAAAGCAGGGTGACAAATAATTTCCCATAATGTTCTCACAGTTCATCTTTATTGCAACCCCCCATCCCAAATCCTCTCTCCTTTCAATTCTCTCTTCTATGGAAAGACAGGAACACACACTTACACACACAGTTGCAAATCACTGGGGCCGGTTAGGAAAGCAAAGGGACAAAGAAAAGAGAAAAAGATGCTTACGGTCGATTTTTTTTTTGCAAAAATAGAAAGAATCTTTGCTTTCCCTGTACCCACATCTTTGGGTAATTCCCTCACACCTAACTCTGGGTTTAGTCACATGACTAGCTTTGGCCAATGTGACATTAGCAAATGAGGTACAAGTGAAGGCTTGAAAAATGCTTGGACATTGGGGATCATCCTCTCTTGTTCTCCCCAGGACCCTGACACCACCATAAATGAGCTGGAGGATGAGACACACAGGCCAAATCATCCCCAGCTGACATCAAGCCAACCACCGGTCATGTGAATGAGGCCACCCCAGACCATCCAACCCCAGGGCATGAGTGAGGACAGCAGAAACCCGCTGGGCCAGCCTGGACCACAAAATCATGGGAAATAAGAACAGCTTGTTTAAGCCACTAGGTTTTAGGATAGATTGTTATGCAGCAAAAGCCCTCAAACTTGTCCTAAAACTTCTCAGAAATCACAGAACACAGCTGAGTTCAATAATTATTCATTGAACACTTCCTATTTATAAAGAACTAGTATACAAGACATTAGAATTTATGAGAGACACAAAGGTGAGTGAAATATGTTCCCTGACCTCAAAGAGTTTATAGTCTAACAGAAGGAATGACAAGCACAATGCAACATGAAGAATCACACATCATTCTCTCCCATCTCCAAGAGGGCCTGTCATTCACATTACATTTGTGAACTCATTCCTCCAAACAACTTCTCTGGTAACATACAACCATATGGGGCCTTCACAACCATTCATTCATTCAGTGTTCAGACCTACTGAGCAGTGAAGAAAACAGATAGAAACTGTGTCCTTACAGAGTTTATATCTAATGGATGTAAGTTTTAAAAATGCTTTCTAAGTTTCAGGGACTTTTCAAAGTGCTATAGATATAGATAGACAAATTAATTCATTTAGCATAAGTTCTCTTTTTAAGTAAATTTACCTAATAAAATACTGAAAAAGTAAGACATTCATTTCACATAATCTGAGGCCTCAAACATCAAATAGTTTGAGAGGTGGACTATATTGTTTTATTAACAAATATATTTTTTAAAGGAGAAAAGAAAAGAAGAAAAAGAGACTAGATTATGGGAGCTTTACAAAGGAATGCCCAATTGTGGGAAAAAGTCTTCTAACACTGAGATATGATCTTCGTGAGAGAAGGGATTTTTTTCGCTTTGCTCACTGGCTACATCCGGTGCCTCGAACTATGACTAATACATAAGATGCTCTCAATGAACATGTGTTAATGAATGAAAGAAGGAGAGAGGGAAGGAGGGATGAATGAATGGATGGATGGATGGATGGGTAGATGTCATCTAAAGGAGACACAGGCCACAAAAAAAAGTCGTCTCTCCCATGCTTTGTAGATTTTCTAGAAACCAAAGGATTTAGTGCCGTGGGCAGCAGGAATCCAGAAGACCACAAACCTGGCCCACCACAAGCCTGCTGAGCAACAGCCCCAGTTATTAGTGCTGCTTCCAAATCCATTACACTCCCCAGTACACGTCTTCACCACAAACTGGAAGAGGACAGCCCGAAAAAATATCTTTTATAGGTTGTCATAATCCTCCAAAGACAAAAGTTCAGCTGACTGATTCTATCATAAAACAGAAATAAGTTGGCTTAAAGTGTGCCACTCCATGAAATTTAAACTCGGAAAATCTTAAACCATTAAAGGATTCCAATTCCATTTTACTTTATTTCTTATTAGTCAAAACATTCTGAAAGAGTAAAAAATTTTCTTCCATCCATGTGTTATCCACTTCTGCCATGGGCTTGTAGTATCCTGCCTCTTCTACTCCCCGGAGATAGGACATTAAGACACCAGCACAATTTAAACTTAAATATCACTTGCATTAGGATCCCACCATCACATAGATTCAAATATGCTCCATCCTCCAAATTCAATTCAACAAACATTGTTTACGATGTATAAGGAAAAAAAATCCCATATAATTAATGTCTGGAAAAAAGCAACTTTAATTCAACTTGTACAAATAGCACACTTTTCAAAGACAAGCCCCTCCAGTTACAGTCTACGCATATGGCAGCCTGCTTCCTCCCCTACCCAGCCCCGGGGCCAAGCCACAGCCAGATGTCCTGGGCAGGACAATGAAAACACAGAAGCAAATGAGACACTGGAATAATCAGAGGATATGTTTTCAGGAAGGAAGACACCCTATTTATTAAAAAACGAGAAAAATAGCCAGTGCTGGGGGATTCACACAGAGAGCACTCTCGGGGCTACAAGGACCACTTTGCGGTTCAACTCTGGACGGACACTGCACAGAGTCAGCTCTCCCTTCTGTCGCACCATCTGTCAGACACTTGAGAGCCTCATGCCGCAGTCCAAACTGTCTGTGATTTATTTTGAAGCACAGAGCTCAAGGAGTTATTTGGAAGTCAGATAACATCTTTGAGCATTTTTTTAAATCATTTATAAAACGCTGGAACAGAGAAACCAAAATGTGTACAGAGCAAACAAATCAGAAAGATGCATAAAGGGTGGGGTGGGGGGAGAGAAAGTGGGAGTGGACCAAGAATTTGGGGATTCCTCATTACTTGAAAAAATTTACCAGCAATAAAACATACAGGATTTATAAAAAGCCAGGCCAAAAGGTACACAGGGGGGGGTATTAAGTAGTCACTTTATAAACCACTTCAAACACTAAGCAGTCAGCATGATATCGCAGCTATGCAAAGGGGAACCAACACTAAGGCCTCAGGAATGCACTGATCCCAGGGCTTGGAGACACTCGATTTATCACAACATTAAGTTCCAAGACCCGAGAGAGTTACTGCACTTTCAGACAAATTCAGCCAGGATGAAAAACACATTGGGGCAGCATTCTAAGAGACTAGAAAAACAGATCAGAAAGAGAAGAGTATGTGAACACAGATGCTGAGGAGCTGGCAGAGCACATCAAGAGATCGGGATGTGGACTCTGCTATCAGACCAGGTCCAACCATGAAACAGAAACTACTTCAGCGTTTATATCCCAGGGGCTGTAATTTAAGGAATTGGTTACTTGGCTGGAGGAAGAGTTGAGAAGCCATCGACGATGGTGAGGCCACCCAACAACTGACAACAGCAGTTAAACTGGCATCACCTCTAGGCAGGAAGGACAAGGAGGGGAGGAAGTGTTTGTGGAGGCCAGGGCTGTGTCACCAGGTGGAACTGCACTGGGGATGAGCCATGTGGATGCCATGAGGAGCCAGAGGGGGAGAGGTCTGGTTTCTCCCCCCCATCTCCCAAACTGAGTCCCATAGGAGCCTGGGAAAGGGCAGCCCACCGGGATCAGCCCCCGTACTACAGGGCAGAGCAGAAGGGGGAGAACAGATCTGAGGACAAAGAAGCCCAAGACCGCTCCACCTTCCCTCAGCTTTTCTAATGCAACACTCAAACTTGAAGGTGCAGACACACCACTTGGGCATCTTATTAAAATACAGATTCTGACTTAGCATTCTGGCATGCATTTCTAACCAGCTCTCAAATGATGCTGATGATGCTGGTCCAGGAACCACACTTTGAACAGCAAAGATCTAACTGATCCAAATGAAGGACTGGACTATAATCAAAAGAAATTTAGCCACATTCTTTCCAAGAATAAAAAGTACACAATCACGGGGCTGGCCCAGTGGTTAAGTTCATGAGCTCTGCTTCAGCAGCCCAGGGTTCGCAGGTTCGGACCCCGGGCATGGAACTATGCACCACATATCAAGCCATACTCTGGCCGGTATCCCACATACAACAGAGGAAGATGGGTACAGATGTTAGCTCAGGGCCAATCTTACTCAGCAAAAAGAGGAGGATTGGCAACAGATGTTAGCTCAGGGCTAATCTTCCTCACCCAAAAAAAAAAAAAAAACACACAGTCATATATAAGCCTTTCAATAAGAATGAGAAAAAGACGACTGAAAGTACAGGAAGGAGCCTGACCAGAGAAAGAGTGCTGTCTGCATAACACTCCACGTTCCTTTTCCCACTGGGGCATCAGATGTGTGTGCTTCAAGGTGGTTATCGGCAGAACGGTGGCCCCCTAAAATTTATAAGTTGAAGTCCTCATGTCCAGTACCTCAGAATGTAACTGTTGGGAGACAGAGCCTTTAAAGAGATGATTAGGTTAAATGAAGCTGTTAGGGTGGGCCCTGATCCCATCTGACTGGTGTCCTTATAAGAAGAGGAGATGAGGACATGCAGAGGGCAACACAGAGGAAAAGCCACGTGAGGACACAAACAGAAGGTGGCCCTCCACAAGCCAAGGAGAGAGGCCTCAGGAGAAACTAACCCAGCCAACACCTTGATCTTGGACTTCTAGCCTCCAGAACTGTGAGAAAATAAATTACTGCTGTTTAAGCCACCCAGTCTGTGGCATCTGTCACGTCAGCCCTAGTAAACATAAAGGTTTGCCCTTGTTTCTTGATACTACTTTACTCCAGTAAGTTTTCACTGCATAACTGCTCTGTGAGCACCAGAGTCCTAGGAGTTTGTTCACAGCATGATAAAGACAGTCCCTGTCCAGATCCTGCTCTTGTTTAGAGGGAGAAACCAAGACCAGCAAACTCAGATTATGATGAATACTGTTACAGAAGTAAAACCAAATGCTACAAAAGCACAGAGGAAAACAAAACCATTCTACCTGGGAAGTGGAAGAGACAGTGATCAGAGAGACCTTCAAGATGAATTCCGACAGCCACAGCAAAGGGAAGCATTTCGAACGATGGAGCAACACAGGCGAAGGCCAGGACACCCAATGCCCAGGTGAGCACGGACACCAGCCAGACATCCGGCAGGGCGAGGTCGGGATGCCGGGGTGCTGGGGCAGAAAGAACTGTGACAGGACACAGGAAAATTAGATCAGGGCCTTTGGGGGCCAGGCAAGGGAGTTTGGACTTTAATTTTTCAAAAATGACAATTAATGAAAATGAGGAAGACAGATTAAGGGGCAAGAGTATGGATACACCGAGTAGAGGATGATAAAACTCTCATTACCTGATAGCCTAAGAACTGTCTCTTTAAGATAAACACACTTTCTTCATCAGCAGCTACTTTCAAAAAACCCCGGAGCACTTTATTATCTCTCACCCCTGTGAAAAACAAACAAGCCCCAAAGGGAGTCACTTCCATTAAGCCCACCAAGACCTAACGCCTAATTGCACTTTGAGCCTCTCCCAGGAGGGGGATTTTAAACCAATCAGTCTGGAATTTCCTGGTCAGCACTGGGGAGGTATCTGCATGATAAGACCCCCTGCCTCCCGTCAGGGAAGGTAACCTGGCCTCAAACAATCCTTTCTTCTCTTTTGTTAATAACTTCCTTGTCCCGCCCCCACTTCTACCTATGAAAACCTTCCATTTTGTACAGCCCTTCCGAGCTCCTCCCTACCTGCTAGAGGGGATGTTGCCATATTCAGGAATCATTTAATAAAGCCAATTAGAGCTCCAGATTTACTCCGCTGAATTTTGTTTGTTAACACCCTGTTAACTTGGATATAAGGAAGAGGTTACCATCCACTGCAATTTCCAAGCTGAGAACTAGGGTAAGTGACAGTCGTGGTTAAGTATTACGAGCCAGTCAGTCAGAAAGGGAAGTGAAGCCTAAGATCCAAGTTCTGCAGATCTAAGCCCGAGGCTCCATCACTATCACCATGGTGCCAGCAGCTTTGCTGAAAACAGCCAAGTCTTTTGTCAGAGCCTGTGTCTACCCAGCAGCCTCTCACCCTCCCTCCACCCCCACTCAACAGGACCCTGGATTTTACTCTCCAGAGCAAGGGAAGCCACAGACTAGATGAAAAAGCAAGGAACAAAGTTACTCCTTGGCTTGTAAGCATCCAAAAGCTCAGGATCTGGTGATTTCCACGGAAATAAAGGGACTTTCAGGAGTAATTCTGACTTCGAGGGATCTTTGCCTTATACACTGACTTGAGACTCCTCCCCCTGCTTGAGAGGGGGCTCCCATGTACTCCTGAAGCATCTCCTCATGATGCATGCTGATAAACTAATCTCAAGTCTCATACCTGGAACAGGAAATACAAGCACACCGCACAGGTAGCTTAACAATGACAAAGAAGATCATTGTGATGACTGAGAAGATGGGTTATACTCTTTTCCGTAGTCCTCTTGTTACCAAACCAAAGTGGGTTCACCTCCTGGCGAGTTAAAATCAGACTCTCCACCAGAATTGTCAAGCAAAGTAGGGAATATTTGCAGCAAATAGGAGGCCATGTGGACTCATTTCCAAAGTCATGGCGTCCCCGAACAAAGGGAAGCAGAGGCCTTTTATTTCTGATGGGGAAGGAATATTCAAAAGGGAGAGGTGGGAATTTGCTTGTACAGGCTCAGTTGGAAAACATGCTTCCACATACACTACAAGTTACGGTGATGAGAACTAAGCTCCTCCTGGAGAGAGCTTAAACCCACCCTTGAGTTCCTCAGGGCAACTAGTCAGTGACACTCTCTTCAAACACCCATGAGTCTCCTCTGAAATGACTTGTTAATAAAGTTGGGCAAGAGAAAGCAACAAGACAGGCTCTCCCTGTGCCAATAAACACCAAATTGGTCCTTGTATTCTCCTTTAATCCCCTGGATGTTTTAAATCTCCAAAGGTGTCTGCTTGGATGTTCAGAATTTGGGGCTTGGAAGGAATGATAATTGACAACCTGGCAGCGTAAACCAGGTCCTGATGATGAAGATAATCCTGGGAATTTACTGCTTCATTGGGCCTGTCTCTACAAAATATGCAAATTCAGTAGAAGAGCAAGTGCCCAGAATTTAAAGATTCATATTTTAGCATGGGCACGTGTAGATTAAACCACTGATCTCAAAGTAGGATTATACATTTATAGCTTTGCCATGGCCTTATTGTGAGTGAAATATACTTCTTCCCCCTTGACTTTCAATTCAGCCAAGTGACTTGCTTTGGTCAATGGGATACTAACAGACAGGAAACAAGCAGAAGCTTGAAAAGTGCATGACTAGGCCTGCCTGCTTGTACCTTAGCCGAGACCGTGAGAAGAACACGCCCCAGACAATTAGCTGGTCCAAGAGGATGAGAGACATGTGGAGCTGACCTGGAACCCATTCACAGCCTGGATCCAAGCCCAAGCAAACCAGACTAGACTAGCCAACCACCAGCCAACCTGCACATGCAAAAGGGAAAAAAATAACTGTTGTTTTAAGCCACTGGGTTGGAGTGGGTTCTGTCCAGCACTATTGGAACAATAGCTGACTGACGGAACAGTCAGAGAGCAGAAATGTGGGAAAGGATTACACAAACCAACCAGATACAAACTCATAAAATAACAATCCCTTTCCCCATCAATTTCCAAAGAAAGTTTTCAAAAAAAAGCATTTAAGTAGCCCTCTTCTTCACCTTGGCCCTCAGGCACTGTCTTCCAATAAGGGAGGAAGACAGTCCTTAAAATATCAAACATGAGCAGAAAACGACCACAGATTTAAAGCACAAATACCAGTAGAGAAATCTAAAATGAGTCTGCAAGGTCAAGAGAAGGGAAAATTTAAGATGTCATTAACCTTTCTCATAACCTTTAACACCTAGCACATATCACATTTCTATTCTTCTCCTCTGAAAAGTTATTAAAAAAAATAAGATTTATGAAAAATAGAATTTGAATTGGAGGAGGATTTAGCTTCAGGGCCCAGAATCACCTTATGAGAAAAAGTATAAGAAAAAGTTCACGGGTTCACCATGGTGACTCAGTGTGGCTATCTCCGCAGAGATATAAGAAAACCCCTACTCCAGCAACAAGGAGAGAGCAGAAGAGATGAGGCTACAATCTTTCAGTTCACTGCCGCACTGCCTCCTGTGCCAACAGGCACCACGTACCCCAGTGGCTTTTCATATAGCTAACTATTTGATTTCTCTTTTCCTTAAGTGAAGCAGATTTTAGTCCTCTCTCCTTGGCAAACTTTCTGAGGGAAGTGGACAACCTACCATGAAAGGTCAAACAACTTGGACTTCATAAGTCAGCAGCTGCAGCACTACTTCTTAGAGTTGATGTAACTTAATGAAAAACATTCACATTTTTGGTGGTGCTTATTCCACGTCTGACTATTCTAAAATGCCAGTGAGGTCTTCACTCAGTTTCCTGCACAAAAATCTCTCAACAAAGGAAATGCTGAGGAAGTACCTCAGAATAATCCAACATTATCATCATAATCAGGAGAAAGGCTGAACGCAGAAGCCCTCACTTTTTGCACGCTTTTTGCAACCGGAAAGAATGTCTCTAGGACCATCACAACCCACCACCATTGACAAGTGCAGCACAACCTCTGACCTCCTGAGAAAGTCTTTTTAACCCCCAGAGCAGGTCAAGTTGCCTAAAAGGCACAAGGAGAACTTCACATAATCTGATGCTGACCCCACTCTCAGAGAACTCAGCGTTAACCCGGGCCTTCAGAAGTTCACCCCCATGAAACAGTAACTGATGCCCCATTGTCATGTGAAGGGGATCCGAGTTAGGGTTCTGCCAAGACATGCGGCTAAACCTCATCTATCCAGCCTCGCCAATATTAAAGGGAGATTTACTCCTTTGGGAAAGTTTTACCTCAAACAGACCTCAAAAACAAAACGTAGGGTTTAACAGCCTCTGAATCGCCTTCTCTCATGCGTAAAGTCAGACAGATGCTATCAAAGCATAAAATTTGAGTCTGAACCCCAAACCCGGTATGGGTGACCCTCAACAGACGACACAGGTTTTCTACCAACTCAGCAAAAAGTGGGAACATAAAGAAACATGTATTTTGAAACACAGAGTATGAAAAATGGAGGCCATTACCGATGTCCTTTCACAATGAGTCTTGCCAAAAATGCAGACCATCACTGTCTAGCCCTTGAGACATACAGAAAAAAATTCCAAGAGGAATTACGAATTTAGAAATTTCTGAAATCTAGCCATGCTCTGCAAACATATTCTAAAATATTGCCATGGGAAGTATTTTTTTCATTTAATATATCACTTTTACATTGGGTTTAACAAAAGCAGAAAGGTAAAGTGGATGCCCTTGAATATTAAATGGAGTCTAATATGTGCTGAGTCAAAAACGGAAAAACTCCAAAAAGTGAAAACTAACAGCTTAAGTATCAGCATCACCTCTACCTGTTAAAACACACACAGCTTTAATGTCTAATAGCTTCCTTTCTCATTTCTTCAAAATCAAACCAGGACTCCAACCCCACAAGTCACTAATGGGTGCCAAATGATCTTACCTTAAGCAAAGCACACAACAGCCATATTTGACGAAGGAAAAAAAAAAGCATTGAAGTTTTACCTATTTAAGCCAGCATAAGAAGATTAAGACACCTTTTTATAGTCCTTACTTTCAAGATATTTTGGGTTTCATTCCACTTATTTGTCCATTCCTTGGTCAATTCTTGAACCTAAAAGGAGAAATACACATATGTGATTGCTCCATAAAAAATATTATTGTGATTTTCTTCTAGAAAGTTTCTAAACTCTTATAGTTTATGGAAGGATGGACTATAATTTTTTTTAATTAGATAGCAATTTCTGAAAGAACCATCACCAAATATAAATCAAACAAGCTGATCTCATCCTACAACCTACATTATGGCAAAGGAAAGAACAGAAAAAAATTTGTCAAGTGGCCCAGAGTTTTACAACAGCCTTTTTCGTGTGTATTTAAATAAAAGCTGCTTCCTTGGATATTAACCAAAATTACAAGTTCAAGAATGACAACATCCCATTAAATGGGTTAACTTTTCCTGATTATACTTTAGGTCCGAAGAAATAGTGATTTACTTTTCTTTCTAATTAGATGTGGTGATTAAATCACCTTGGATACTGCAGTTTCTTAGGAGATAATCTGCTTTTGTAGCTAATTAATAGGGTTTATAAATCTCATTCTATCTTAAAAGAAAAAAAAGGTGGCTCTTTAATTGACTCTTAGTAAAAGCAAAAATCTTTTGATAAAAATCAGCCTCTTTCCAGTCTGCTGTAACTTAGGGGAGAAAATATTCCCAACTGTCGAACACAGCACAGTTGGAAATTGCTTCTCAAAGTTAATGAAAATATTCTGCTAGTTTCCTAAAACTTTTTAAATGATCTTAGTGAGTAATTCAGTACGAAGCAAAAAGTGAAGCCTCATCGAGAGATAGAAAAAAAAAAAGAAAGAAAAACATGTTCTGTAAAAAGGAATAAACCCAGGCTAAGAGAGTGACTTCCAAGAGGCAGAGAACTCACCTTTTCAAAGCCTTGTCCTTCTGCCCTTTACGACTCCTGCCACCTCCCCACTCCCAACAGCAGACACCATCCCACTTAAACCTACTGGTCTTCCCGCTGATGAGATATCCTATTCAACCAGGCCCAAATGAATGCACAGAATACATTTGCTTAAACCCTCACTGCTAAGAGGAAGACGCTTTCCACAAGCCGTTAGGTATTGTAACTGGAAAGGGTATTCATGTCACAACCTTCATGACAGAAAGTGTTTGCAACTGACAAGAAATGGAGGACCTGGAGTGATGGTTCATCCAACGGGAAAACCAAAACATCTCTCACCCACCTACATTCAATCATTTGATGGTCGTTCATTTCACTCGTCAATTTACCTCACACAGAACCATAGGAGTTCTAAATTAACAAGTTTTTTAATAATGGATCTTTTACTAGGTACTTATATGAAAATCTATCATCTTCTTGGTAAAAAACAAAAGAAACAGGACTGAGCCTCTCTTACTGTGTTTTTTTGCTTGTTTAATGGTTTGATAAGACTGTCCTGATCTATCTGGAACCGGTCATACACTCCAGTCCTTCATTTCACCACTTGAGTGATGCCAACCCTACAAACTCTAATGATGGCAATAAAAGTCACATGGCTATCAGGGCTTTTGTTTCAGGAAAGCTTTCAGAGAGGGAATATTCTTATGCCTCCTCTCCCTACAGAAGGGGAAAGATTGGTGTAATGAATTTACTAATTATAATAATTAGTTAACCGATTCTCACTGGCAATTTTATCTGAGAAACACAAAGCATTGAACAATAAATGCTTCTGCATTTCATCAACAGATATGTTCTCCCTAAAGAAACATAAAAGCCAATCCATCCTTTTCCAATTCTATCAAATAATTCTGGCTTTAAGCAAATTGTAAGTGTGCCTTGGATTTATTTTACTATTAAATTTAAAGCAAATAATCTTCATTTATAAAATTAAGAAAAAATGCAAATGTGTGATAACAACTCTAACAATGTGATCGGGTGATTAAGATCTATAGCCAAGCAGATGACAAACAATTTTAAAAGGTCAGCAAAAAACTAGATAAAAATTTAGAAAATGTTATGAACAAGATAGGCAGTCACAGCATGTATCATGCATTCAAATTAAAATGTTTATTAGTTTCATTAACTTGCTAGGTATTCCTGAAAACCACTAATAAGAAACAATTTAAGACTATATCCAGATATTTCAAAGCACTCAAAATTAGAATATGAAGTACTAAAATACAAAATTTCATGAGAAAAATAGGGATTAAGAAACTAATGTTTTTACTAAAGCTATTATCGGTAAAATAATCAGCATGATTATCCAGGGAAGTGTCAACAAGTTCCTAACTACAACCCAATTTATATCTTCAATATTGTGTATTGTTGAAAGAGCTTTTCCAACAGCATCCAATTCTGTTTTTTAATCTGTTTTAACCATTCAGCACAATGAACAAAATCCACTCCAAAAATGTCCTTAATGCCTGTTTCCCTTTTCACAGGTTATTTTTTTTAAGCAAAAATAGTATAGAACCAGCCATGGCTCATACAGCCATGAAACTGGTTTTCAAAAGGCAGCAGCAGATGAACACCGGCTTCAACCCATAACATCTCTAGAGCCACTCTCTCTTCCCACCTCAAATCCCACCGTGCTTAAGAGAGACCAAGCATCTACCTAAAGTGTCGAGATATTCTCCACTGGAAGCAAAGTCCCAGGATAACAGAAAACTCAGCGGTGGTCATGGGTTAGCTATGGGGATCCCCGTGTTGCATGAATGTTGAAATCGCCTCTCAACCAAACACTCCAGTCTAATGTGAAGGCCGGAGCAGCCTCACTGCTCCCTCAGCATGGCCAGCGTGTGCATTTCGGCTGCAGTAAACCATCACGTGCCAGACAAATCCCATTTATTAAGTCACAGAGAACGTGATGAGATACTTAAAAAGTTAAATACTGTGCTTCTTTAAAAACAATCATGTGGTGGGGGCAGGAGGAGTGTTAAGTGTAATGAAGAAAGGAATGAATCTCAGACAGCAAGTATTAAAAAGCATGCACTTAAAATAATACTGAAAGTTATGATTTAAAAAAAATAAGTCAAGGTGTCACTTACTCTTGCTTCATTCTGCTGAAGTTTTTCCTCCATACTTAAGGCTGTGGGGGAGTCTAAGAGGGCAATCTACAATGTAAACCATAAAAGAGAGCAGCAATTAGTAAATGGCAATAATCTAGAGGAAGGATTTGTCCATGATATAAGAAATTATCAAAAATTGCCAAATAAACTATTAAATAGAGGTAAAATGTAGTGTCCCACAACCCCAAAAAAGTGTCAGTCATCACTAAGTCTTTAATCCATTGGGTACATATCTCATAATATTCAAAACCATGGCAGGCTGGTAAATCTACATTTGCAATAACAAATCAGTAAAGCAAAAAAAAAAAGAATAATATGTAACATACTGACTTTTTACCAAAATCAAACATGATCTAAATCTCTAGATCCTAAAGCATTCATTTGTTTTGAATATGCACAAAGTATAAAATTTAAAATGTAAGAAGTGTAAGTCCTGCTCAACCACAGGCTTCTGAGATTCATCCGTGTTGACGCATACAAATGAAACTCATTTATCTTCACCACTGGATGATACTCCATGTGTGATATGGCTGTACCACAATCTATTTATCCATTTCCTTATCCATGTTGCAACGGTATAAAGATTGACATGACAATGATAAACACCAATGTCAGGTTAGAACTGGGAGGGACAAGGCAGACAGAGACAGGAAAGGCAAATGGAGCCAGGAGGGGTGCACGGGAGGCTTCAACTGTACTCATAACTCATATCTGAGAGGTAGGGTCACAGTGCTCCCTCACATGTCATCAGAAAGAAAAAACAAAGGGGGTCTCCCTCCCTCCTCATCCCACAGGCAGCCACTCTTATCCAATTTGCTGTATAAACTTATTCTGTTATTCTGGTCATATGCAAGCATGTTTTAGTCGTACAGCATGAACACTATGCTGAATATTGCTTTCTTCACTCAACAATATAACTTGGGGAAAATTCAGAACAAATAAATCTACTTCATTCTTTTTAACAATTCCAATTCCACTGTACAGTAGTCCATTGTATGGATAGCCTATAATTTATGTCAGTACTTTCCTATTAATGGAAATGCAGTTTTTTCTAATCTTCTGCATTACCAGCAATGTTACCATGACTATCCTTATACTAGTTGCCTACAGTATGCGTGGCTGTATCAATAGAATACATTCCTAGAAGGGAATTTATGAGTCATCTGTAGGTACGATTTTTTTTTTAATGCCAAATTGCCCTCCCCAGAGGCTGAGCATTTTTTTCCCTTACTATTCACTTTTCAATTTCTATTCAAACAAATAAGGTGGTCTTCTTAGGTTCAGTTAAACATTCAGACTAACAAGACTACTGTGGGCCACACTTGGCGTCTTTCTACTCAGCAGAAAGCAGAGCTGCTGGAGGGGAGGGGTGAGGTCCTCGCGCAGTCTCTGCAGCAGTCCTCAAAGCTGTCCAGGAGCTATTGTATTTGACCTTCTTGAGGGTCGAGATTCAAATGGGCATCATCTCTTGTAACAACGCCACAGGCACACCCTAAGGGTCTGCAAGGGACACACGCAGTTACAAGAGTCATTGCACTCAGGCAAACCCAAAGCTATGGCTTCTCAGTGGGCATTTATAGTTTATATATAGTTCATCCTAATCCTGATGCAATTCACCAATTAGGGGTCATTTTTATCATCAGAGATGTTGCCATTTTATCATTAGAGAGCTGGCATTCCACTTTTATCCAGTTTACAGAGAATGAAGCTAGCAAGTTAACCTAAGGTTAAATTCATCCTTCGTGAAGGAAAGGGAGCTTTGCTAACACATCACTACAACGCATCACTGCACCTAGCGTGTCATCTTGCACACAGATGGTACTCAATAAATATTTTTCATTGAAGAAATGAAAGTGGCAGACATTATTATGACTGCATTGTTATATATGGCTGACAATTTTCAAAACAATTAGTAACCCCTTTATAACCTGGCTAATTTTACACTTCACTGTTGGAATTTTTCATCCATGATCAAAGCTGAAGTGTTCCTACCACATCATCATTGACTAAACATACACATGCAGGCTATCATGACCACCATGACTTCGGGAAAATTATTTTAAAGCATATGTAAAGAAACACCTACCTAAGTCTTTATAAAAAAAAAAATCTTTGGTAAAACCAAACCATTTTCAATTAAATTATTCTTTGCAAGGTGTCTGTTTAGAAGAAAAATGTTCAAGATTAAACAATACTCAGATTAAATTCACGTGTTAAACAAAGGGTAACACTACATCAAAACTGCAGCAATATCCACTCCACTAACATACACAAGCACCTCTCGCCTCCCACCCTTGCCAATGTAGTGGGCAATTAAGCATTTGGATCTCTGCCCATCTGATAGGTAAAAAGGACATCTCATTGTTGAAGAACTCTGAGGTATAATTTACACGCAGTAAAATAAACAGCTTAATAACCATGTAACTATGTATCCATACACGTGTACATACTCATTTCAGTCTTCTTAATATTTGTATTTACTGTATTTCAAATGACACTAAGCATACCTTCATACGTTTAGAAGCCATTTGAAACTCTTTTTTTCTATGAATTGTGCTCACATTCTTTGTTCACTTTTCTGTCAGATTGTGATCTTTTTCTAATTTTCTTAATAGAAGTTCTTCCCATAATAAGGAAAGTAGTCTTTTGTTGCCTGAGTTGGCAATCTTTTTCCTGGTTTGTATTGGTTAGAGCAAATTTTCATTAAGTCATATAAATATGCAATGTCCTCACCTATTTTTATCTATGTGAGCTCTCACGGAATGAGAACGAGTTAAAATTCCCTGTGACAAATGTGTGTACAGCTCAGTCTCCTGCTATTTCCTACAGTTTTGCTGTTGTTGTTGTTTATGAAAGCTGACATCATGTTTGATTTTAATTATGCATTGCACTCTTCATCATGATAAAGTGCCTATTTTTAGGTTCAAATGATGCTGGTTTTGCACTGCTTTCTTTCCCTTTGTATTACCTGGTAGACCTTGCCTATTCTTACAAACATATGACTGAGTTTTACCATGTGACCCTCTCTGAGATGTGTCTATATTAAAAGTTACACATAGTGACATTTCTACTATTATTTGAAGGTTTTTTGGGACTCCAGCTACAAAAATGAGTAATTCATCCTGCCTCCATCTTCTCTTACTCATTGTCTTCTTTGCGTCCTGACTTTTGTTACTTATTTCATTTCTATACTGTTTAATTTTCTTGTTAACTCCAGACACATTCAAGAGAGAAGAGTTAAGAGACATTTTTCTCTCTGTAAAATTCAAAGCAGAAGTCTGAAAATATGCTTTCAATATAGTAAAACACTTGAAAAGACAAGATACCTGACTGCTCATCTTCATTAATCACCTGAGAAGTGCAAACTACAATCATTCCGTGATACCACCATGTATCCATCAGAATGGTGACAGTGAAAAATGGACAATACCAACTGCTGCCAAGGACCTGCAGCGATTGGAAGTGGCCTCTCATATACTGATGCTGGAACATAAATTGGTATAAATCACTTTTAAAAACTGTTTGGTAGTGTCTACTAAAACTGAACATGTGTATACCTTCTCACCCACCAACTCCATTCTTAGGTGTAAACCCAACAGAAATGTATCTGTATGTTCAGTTTTAGGCATGTAGAAGAATGTCCAGAGCAGCATTAATAGCCCCAAAAAGGAAACTCCCCAAATGCCCATCAAAAATAGAACAGATGAGGGGCTAGCCTGGTGGCACAGTGGCCGCTTTGGTGGCCCAGGGTTTGCAGGTTCAGATCCCGGGCACAGACCTACACACTGCTCATCAAGCCTTGCTGTGGCAGGCGTCCCACATATAAAGTAGAGGAAGGTGGGCATGGAAGTTAGCCCAGGGCCAAGCTTCCTCAGCAAAAAGAGGAGGATTAGCAACAGATGTTAGCTCAGGACTAATCATCCACACCAAAAGAATAAATAAAGTAGAACAGATGAGTTAGGACATATTTGCATGATGGAATACAATATAGCAACAAGAAAAAATGGATCTACAACTACATGCACCAACAGGGATAATTCTCACAAACACAAGGTTGAGTCAAAGAAGTGAGATTAAAAGAATATATACTGCATGATTCCATTTATATAAAGAACAAAAATAGGCAAAACTAAAAACTAATCTGTATCTTTAGAAGTCAGGATAGTGGTTACCCTTGAGGGGAAGGGCAGGTAGTCCCTGGAAAGGAACATCAAGGGGGACTTTTAGGGTGCTGGTAATGTTCTGTTTCTTGATGTGGGTACAGGTTAGAGGGTGAATTCAGCTTGTGAAAACTCACTGATCTGTATACTCATAATATGTAATTTTTCTGTATACATATAATACTTCAATGAAGAGTTCATATACAAACTACTACATATACATCTGTATATCTATATCTATAGAGTAGGAGAAGCAAACAGTACATGTCAAAATCTTCTGCTTTATTTAAATTGTGCTTTTGAAACCCTGATGCACATGACATTTTGCATTAGCAAATATATATAATTATTAAAAGTAGGAGTTGATTTTTATTTAGCTATACTTAAACAAATAACCCCAGAAATGGAACTTCAATTTAAGCAACATTCTCAACAAACCATGACAGCATTTGGAACAGAATACTGTGGGAAAAGAGCAATTTCATCAGAAAAATTTATGCAGAGATTTTTGATGGGCACTTAAGAACACCTGCTTATTTTATTGAGCAGCACAAATTTAATTAATTTAGGATAGCTTGTATTATCTCACAATTTATAGCTTCATACTGTGATAAATTATTTTAAATTGGACTCCCATTTTTATTGTGATATATTAAGTTTATCAAAGAATTCTATCTTCCATGTTTTCTAAAATGACTTCACTATCTTTTCATCCTCACTCCCAAAACTAGAGCAACAGAAATACTCCTTTAATTACAGCAGTGGTCTTTGGTCATGAAAGAAACAAGAATAAAAGACCACAAAACATAAGGCAACTGCTTTACACAACACCCCTGAAGAGAGTCCTCAGATAAAACTTATAAAAGTTTAATAAATTAATTCTTCTGTCCATATAAGGCTCCCTTCAAGGATTTCTTCAGTTTAATTTAAAAAGACTAATTTTTCTTTTTTTCCTTCATTCTCATAACTTAGTAAAAGGTTAAGTATAAAAAGTTGCACCAAGAATTTTCCAAATACTTTCCTTCACATACAGTAGTTTGAGTGATCCTATCAAATCATCCTTAAATGTTTACTTTAGATGAATAATGTTTTAAAGACAATGAAAAAAGATCCCAATAACAAGGTATATAAATAAAAATGATTATTGTGGTTCATGTCATAAGCTATATGAGTCTGATAACATCACATGTAGCTGGACTATTCATTCTGACAACTTCCCTTCACACACGGGAAAGCTCCACATCAAAAGGTAAAATGTGTGTGGAGATATTTTTAAGTGCAGTCAGCAATTCCTATTCAACTGTTGCCCGCCATCTTACGGGAAAAAACTGCCAGGTGTATGTTAGGACACAGGAAACTGAGTGAGGTTTTCATCCTGTCACTATTTTCATAGGTCAAACCACTTATGGGATGTCGAGAGCTTCAAGGGCCATATATTTCCAGATGGAAAGGTGCTCTACAGAGAGTACTTTGCATTTAAAGAAAAGTATTTTTTTCAATGATACACTTAAGACATCCATTCATGGGTTAAGAAAATTAGAGGAAATGTATCTTTGTTTTATTTCTAATTTCAGTCTAACTTGAACATTTTAAGAAGTTATGCTTGGTTTTCTTTCAAGGGCAGCCTTTCTTCATAACAGTCTAAACCTACCAGAACCTAACTTACACTATTCATCCCAGAAAGTAAGGCTATATATCCACTATGCAGATTATAAAGATGTTTACTGTGAAAAACAGAAAAGGACAAGGCTTCTTCACCAGAATCTCCCAAAAGATCCTGAAGTGAGGCCATGTCAACAATCAAGCAAGGCCCCAGGGACATCACCTCATCCAGGCCACAGGTACGTCCCACATTCCATTCTATCACCATAACTACCTCTATAATGGGTGATACAAAATAGAGAGTCAGAAAGATGTTCAAACAAGTCTTTCATTCTGTTAAAATACATTTTCAAGTTACAAAATGCATGGGTGGAATTTTAAATATTACTCCAAACACCTCACTTTCCTTCCACTAATGGAGATTATGCTGCTAATCCTATTGCATGCTAAATTTCCATCCATAATTGATAACTATTAGATAGTTAATCATTTCAGGTTTAGTGGATAAAATCTTACACATGAAGCACATAATGAATGCGAAGGCCAATGGGAGGGTGATGTAAAAAAGAGACTAGCTAACTCCTTCGAAGCTTTACTTATCACTTATTTACTCAAATCAATACAACAAGTGAGATAATTGTCTCATTAAGATCTAGAAATAGAAGCCATTACTCAAAGAAGACGATCCACAAATCTCAGAAGAACCCCACCTGATTCCCTTGAGCAAGCAGCGTTTTCAGTCTGGCTATTTCAGCTCGAAGCTCACGGATGAGTTTGACGTTGGCGTCCTCATTAACGGTAGGCTTGTTGATAATGTTTTTGGCTCTATTTGCATAGCGAAGAGTACTTAGGGTTTCTCCATAATTGACATCAGCAGGTGAAATGGCTGTGAAGAATGAAGTCAAAAATATTTCATCCAGCACTCCGTGTTTCATTTAACACAAAGTTGGTTTGTAATTTAAAAGTCAGATTAACCCCAGGTCACTGAATAGACTAAATATTCATTGCCACAGTAGTGAATATTAAAAATTATCTAAGATTTATAGGAAAGGTGCTCACTATACAAAATTAAATGTCATTTTGCTCTTCTCAAGACTAGAATCAGCCATGTAACCAACTCTAAAATGAGGTTTGAGATACTCCACTGTACTTAGTGAGTTTCCTCTGTTGAAAATATAGGAAGAAGAGGATTTCAAGACTATCTGTACTTCTTAATATTAAGTAGAAATTAAAATACTTTTAAAAGTTCTGGCAAAGCCTACCATCTGTAAAAATCCAGAGCATCATAATTTTTGAAAGGAGTCAGTCATCAGTTAATTCTTTTCCTCTCAAAGCTTTGGTCAATCCCACCCTCCCCCCGCCACAAACTTTAGGACTTAAGTGACTATACAGTTGCATCTGGGGTGCAGACCCCAGCGTAGATCCCTTGTCTCCATAATGAAGGCACGGCATGGGGAGCGGGGGAGATAACAGACGGGAAGGGAAGAGGAGAGAGAAACGGACAGCAAAAGCAGAGTTAGGAGGAAACAGTTTTTTACTTTGCTTCAACAATTATTTCCCCTTCATACATTTTTTCTTCCAGTTAATTAGTGAAAATACAAAAATAAAGTATATTACTGTTATCATTATTTGTTATACTTATTGTTTTTTCCTCTCAATTCTTAATTTTAAATTTCATATTTACTGCTTTAAAATAGAAAAACAAAATTGGGTTATTTTTACTTTACGTCCCTATAATGATCTTCTCCTGTGAGCTCGTGAAAGAAAGTTTGTATCCTATACTTTAAGCAAAGAAAAGCGGAGAGTCATTCTGCATGTATCCCAGCTTCCGTAACCAAGAACATGGCAAGTCTACGTAACTAGGAAGAGGGAAAAGGAGTTAATAATAGGATACTGTAGACTGGATCATAGGAAGTGATTTTCTTCAAGATAGAAAAACTATTATTTTTTAAGATAAAAAAGGTGTTGTTTCCTAACGAGACACTTTAATATTTACAGTTAATTCACATAGAACATTATATGCTGGGTAAAAGAACGTAAACTTCTTACTGGCAATCATGATAGTTTTCGAGTTTCCTCCAAGGCTATCTTTTAACAACCACGTCAAAACAGAATCCCTGTAAGGCACAAAAACTTGCTTCTTCTTTACAAGAGGGTTTGCTGCATCCTGAGATAAATCGGCTGTAGGGAAGAAGAAAAAGAAGACCAAAAAAAAAGATAATTATTAGAGGTTTTTTCCTCTAATTTCAGTTCAAAAACCTTGAGGCTATTACCTCGGCTTGTAACACAAACGTTAAACATAAGTGCTTCATGCTAACCCAGTACCACGAAGAATAAGAGGAGGCAGGAGGCAGGCATAAACCTACCTAAGGCAGAAATGACGTTCCCCAGGGTCACGAGAGATTTGTTAATATTGCCCCCTTCCTTCAGTCTCACCCCGGTGGCCCCAGTGGCATCCGCACGCTCACTTCCGGCAAGATCCACTAAGTGGATCTTACTCACCGTTTCACACGGCATTTCAGAATCAAATTTTGCCTGTGGTAAAACATGAAAGCAAAACTGAAGAGGTATAAAGAGCCCTGATGTTGTTTATGATACAAATTCTAATTATTTTCCACTCCTCACTGTTCTCTCTCAGGGTAGGTTTTTCTAATTTTTATTTTCTTGTTTCACCGGCCTTCTTGTTGATTACAAAAACTTCCAAAATTAAACCATATGTGATTCTTAAACTTTCAGAAGAACTCTTCCATTACTCAAATCGCTCAGTCATTCTCAGCAGAGGCTTACTGAGTCTGACTATGGCAGAACAGGAAGCTAGGCACTGAGGGGCACTCAACAAAGAAAAATATAAGTAAATAAATAATTGGTTTTATTCTCATCTAGAATCTTCAGCATCCCAAGCACAACAGCTCTCCAAAATATGATAAATGTAAACAATTATGTAAAAGATCATTCGATCAATACTGGATGTTAAAACATTTGTTTCACAAATTATAAAAAAGTGACAATCTTTAATACTATATTCTTTGATTCTGAATTCTACCAAAATTTCACTTTCCCAAACACTTTTAACCTACCTTTACAGTCTGAACCAAAATGCCAAAAATAAATTACCCAATTTTGATAGAAATGTAAGCCTCTTAGAAACTAGGGATGGCTATATCCAAATCCACATTAACCAGAAAGCAAGAGAAAAACCAGGAAACTACAGTAAATCAGAAGCAAAGGTCTAATAAATCAGAAGTAAAGATGTGGAGAACTTATGGGGAGTTGTTCTGTTTGACCTTAGAGAATTTTTACATTTTCTTTGCTCTCTGATCCCCCTCATTAATAAAACGCTATCTCTTTGTATCTGTGTTCAATGGCTAATAGAGGCCAGGACACCCCCAAATTCCTAACATATGCGCAAGACCCTACATTTTTTAGTTCATCTGTTCTACTAGCCTAGATGTTAAAATATTTACCCTAGATAATTTCCACACATATTCAAATTGCTCTCCACATCCTGATCAGAATGAATTCTTACATTAGTACTTAAAAATGTCCGTTGTCCTTTAATATCATTCTAATAATCGCAATCAACACTGCGGGCTGAGTTCCATGGAGCGATAATGCACCGTGATGCATTGGCCTCACCTTGGCCTCCAGCTGGTCTGACTGGCAATCCATTATCTCCCACAGAGCTTGCAACAATGAAAACTTTTGCTTAATTAAGCACAAGCCAAGTTTTTGGTGTCTAGAGCAGGGCAGAAGCCTGCTAAATATTTCTTAAGGGTACACATCAGGACATTTCAAATTACTATGACTGTAACCACAGAGAAACCCAGCACACAGCACATGTTCAACTCGAATTAACAAGAAAGTGACAGTCAGTCACCTTTGCCTGCTGCTGCTCCTGGTTCAACAATGATCAGTCCTCAGCTGATGCTAATCGGCGAGTAACGACCTGCAGGACGGAGCCCCCAGCCGCACGGCTGCACCTACCTGAGTGAACTTGATGGTGAAGATGGCATGAGACCTGCTGCTGACATCGTTCATGCCAGTCGCTGCTGTGGTACGATTGGTATTTCCTGCATCCATAAGTTCTTCTACGTCACCGTAATTCTGTACTAAATGTTTAGATAAATCTGAAAAAAAAGAGAGGGGGTGAAGAAATCTCCCTAATATATAGTAAATAGAATAAGAAATTTACCTCTAGGAAGTAATACACAACTGTACAAATCTGTTGGCCCGTTTAAAGATGCAACTTGTTCCTATAGGGTGTAGTGTATAATGCAGACTTGGGAGCACAGCTGCCTGGGTCCAACCCCAGCTCTGCTGCTGACTAGTGGACTCCCTGGTGATGAAAAAGTCTCAACCTCACCGAGCCTCAGTTCCCTTGTCTGATGACACGTACCTATCACACAGGGTATTTAGGATACATGCTAGCTATTATTACCAACCTCATTAGCATTGGTCATAGTAAGGGAAATGGAAACACTGCCCTCATGCAAAACTCAAAAGCATTTTTTTAATCCTTTTTAAAAACTTCTTATTCATTTTTTTGGGAACATTCATATGGGAACATTCTAAAGTCAAAAACTACAAAAGATATACTGTGTAAAACTGCCCCCCCCGCCCCTCCCTCTCCTATAGCCTACCCCCCCACTTCCCCTTCTGTCAGGCAACCCAATGTTATTAGTTTTTCCATACCGTTCTAGAAATAACCACATACATACACAGGCAATTACATATATATAAAACCATCTCTTTTCCCCCTTTCACACATGGTAGCATACCATAAACACTGTTTTGCACCCTGTTTTTTTCTACGTAACAATATACTGAAGAATATTCTGTATCGGTTAAGGTAATTCCTCATTCATTTTTATGGCTACAGAGCATTCCATAGTATGCATGTGTCATAACCAAGTTAACCAGTTTCCAACTGAGACTACAGAGGTTGTTTACACTTTGCTTCTAATTACAAGTAACATTGCTACAAATAATCTTGTACACAGGTCTTTTCAAATGTGTATGAATTGCTAGATCAAAGCATATTTGAAATTTTGGTAGATACTACAAAACCGTCCTTCATAGAAGGCAATTTACACCCAGCAGTAGCAATGTATAATACTGCCTATCTCCCAACAGCATATTATCAGGCTTACTTACATCTGCCAGGGATAGATAACAAATGTTATCTCAAAGAATTATTATTTGCTTCTCTCTGATTATAAGTGAGACTGAGCATTCTTTCCTCCATTTAAAAATCTTCTGTATTTTCACATCCTTTGTTCATTTTTCTACTTGGTTGTTGGATCTATCCTTATTGATTTATAGGAACTCTTTTCATATTAGAGAAATTGGTCCTTTGTCTGAAACTTGAATTTAAAATATTTTCTCCACTTTGTAAGCTCTCTTTTTACTTTGCTTATGGTGTTTCTGCCACATATAAAGTTTTATCTTTTTACTACTTCAAATTTAACACTTTTATTGCATGGTTTGAGAGTTTTAAGTCAAAATTTTAAAAGCCTTCCCTTCTCAAAATTTCTGGAAAAAATTAACCCATGGTTTTTTGCATTCATTTCATTATGTCACTTTTACATCTAAATCTTTGACCCATTTGTCATTTAGCCTGGTGTAAAAACTGAGATATGGTCCCAATTTACTTTTTTTTTCCCAGACAGCTTAATAACCCATATTCCCCCAATATTTGAATAGCAGATTTATTAGAAACTAAATCCCCATAAGTATCTACATCAGATTCTGAATGTTTTGCCCTGTTTGATTATTCTGTCTCTTCATAAACCACCTTTATAATATGCCTTAACACCTGATAAGACAATTAAAGAGAAAACATGAAGGCATGGTTAGGCTAAAAACTATAACAAAAATAGCTATGCCATGCTCCACAAGACAAATACATAGTTACACACCTTACCTTGGGCATAAAAGGCAAAAGTTCAACTGGAAATTTAATAAAATGCAGATGGGGTCCAGGTAACAAAGACAACCCAAACAGGAACATCTTTAAACCCATGACCAGTTCTCAGCCCTGCCTCCAACAGGACACACACGAAGGACAACAGCCACATGAAACCAGGTCTCTGTGTGCGACTCCTGTAGGTCAGCCATGAGTCAGCTGCCTTATGCAGAGTTCGTGAGAGCAGCTTCATCATAAGGACAGCCTTAAATTCAGCCTATTTTTAAAATAATTAGCAAGGGCCAGCCCTTTCCCCATCATTACTTGTGACATTCCTCACAACTGACTGACAGAGCTAGTGTCACAACACAAATGCTGAGGACCACAGCACAGGAAACTCTGTAAACGCTCTTCTCAGCAGGTACGAGTCTTAGAATCTCCGTATGGTCATACGTTACCATTAAGGCCAGTAAAAATATTCTGCTCAAATGTAACACCATTTAAAGAGACAGGTTATCAGGTTGCTTATCTTGCCTGAGAACATGGAAAACAAATTTTCAGAGAGTTCTTAAAGCCAGACGAAATATACTGGCAAGCCCCACAAAATTAGTGAATGCCTAGTGAAGGATGAATTCATTAAATGAACATTATGGAATGACAGCACATGTCATTTTTACTATAACAAAGTGCCAAAAATAAATTTTTTAAATCTCACCATTATCCTACTTTTTTTGAAACTATTATTTTTCTAATATTTTCAATCTAATATTTTCAAAAACTAAATATTTTTGAAACTATTATTTTTACTCAAATTCCCAGGAAGAACAGGGCTGTGAAATATTCACTCTTACCCTCAACATAAGGTCCTTCTTTTGGATGCTCACGGACTCTTAAATTGAAGGTTTTGGATGACTTCCTCCTGAGCAGGTCTCTCACGTGTTCATTATAAATTTCTAAGTAACTAAAAATTTTAAATAGAATTGAATTCAGAAAAATTATTTCAGACATTAATACAACAATAACAACAGCAACAATATACATTTACGGGTGGTAACTATGAATCGGGTACTATGCTAAACACTTTACAGATTATTTCATTTAATCCCTACAATAGCCCAGAGGACCGTACTACTATCACCCCATTTTATAGGTTAGGCAGTGGAGGTTTAGGATGATTTAAACAACCTTTCCAAGGCCACACAGCCACTGAGAGGTCAAGGAGCCATGAGAACCCTTGATTGCCACATCTGCCCCCAAAACCACTCAAAAAGACTGGCTCCCCACACAGGTTTAATTTCAAGGAGGAAAAAAACACCTCAGCCTTCCAGATTTATTAAAAGATTAGATTTATAGTGATCCTACCAACACAAACCATATTCACCTAAAAGAATTAGGCGAGTGAACTGGGTATGCCCTTAAAAGTCAAAAGCTCACTCCATTTGAGATTAACATTCTACGGTAGAGTTTCTCACCAAGCTGGGTTATTTCTACGAGCCTCCCAAATCCTAATCCAAACTGTACCCAAGAAAGTCATTGAAAACAAACATGTTTTCAGCTTTACTTCCAACTACCATAGCACAGGAGGGGAAAAAGGCAGACTGGCCCTACAGTAATCCAAAGACTTTATCTATTCCCTGAGCCTGAAAGCAAGCTCCCTCCAAGCTCATACTCAGTTACGCAGGCCAGGGGTCCTACCTGACTTCAGTTCGAAAAGATGCTTCATCCCATCTGGTGGTTTCATTTATCCGACTGAAGAGCCCTTCACAGATCCGAGGTATTAAGCCAGAATCGCCCTGCAGTGGGAAGGAGGAATGCCACAGCTGTCACTTGAAATAAAAGCAACCATGATTACATTTGCAATTTGCTGGAGTGGACTTAGACCCATGCGACCTGGATGCCAACCCAGGCCTACTGCCCAGGCCCCAGACACATCATTTATCTCCCAGGATGCTTCCTACTCTCTGAGAGGAGAGGAGTGAGCTTTCTAATTTCCAAAGGCTGGGATTCTGGTAATACACAGTTATCAGCTGTTAATCAGTTAAAGCATGGCTTGCAAACATAAGACTTATTCTCTAACTTTCAAACAAGACAGTCTAAGCTGCAGAATAAAAATCTGATCCAGTTACGGCCACACGCAAAAGAAAGAAAGTAGACTATTTTCTTTCGCCATACACAAAAATCAACTCAAAATGGATCAAAGACTTGAAGGTAAGACCTGAAACTATAAAACTCCTGGAAGAAAACATAGGCAGTACACTCTTTGACATCGGTCATAGAAGGATCTTTTCGAATTCCATGTCTACTTGGACAAGGGAAACAAAAGAAAAAACAAACAAGTGGGACATCATCAGACTAAAGAGCTTCTACAAGGCAAATGAAACCAGGATCAAAATGAAAAGACAACCCACCAGCTGGGAGAAAATATTTGCAAATCATACATCCAACAAGGGGTTAATTTCTGTATGTAAAGAACTCACACAACTGAACAACAAAAAAACAAACAACCTGATCGAAAAATGGGCAAAGGATACGAACAGACATTTTTCCAAGGAAGAGATACAGATGGCCAATAGGCACATGAAAAGACGCTCAACATCGCTAATCATCAGGGGAATGCAAATCAAAAACTACACTAAGATATCACCTTATACCCGTTAGAATAGCTATAATCACCAAGACAAAAAATAAGAAATGTTGGAGAAGTTGTGGAGAAACGGGAACCCTCATTCACTGCTGGTGGGAATGCAAACTGGTGTAGCCTCTGTGGAAAACAGAATGGAGAGTCCTCAAAAAATTAAAAATAGAAATATCTTATGATCCAACTATGCCACTACTGGATAATTATCCAAAGATCCTGAAATCAGCAATCCAAAGAGGCTTGTGCACCCCTATGTTCACTGCAGTGAAGAAGTGGAAGCAACACAAGTGTCCCTCAACTGATGAATGGATAAATAAAATGTGGTGTGTGTGTGTGTGTGTGTGCGCGCGCGTGTGTGTGCAATGGAATACTACTCAGCCATAAAAAAGACAAAATTGTCCCATTTGCAAAAACATGGATGGACCTGGAGGGTATCATGTTAAGCGAAATAAGCCACACAAAGACAAACACTGCATTTCACTCATATGTGGAAGATAAACTAACATACGGACAGAAAGAACAATTTGGTGGTTACCAGGGGGAAGGGGGTTGGGGGGTGGGCACAAGCGGTGAAGGGACACATTTATATGGTGACTGACAAACAATAACATACAACTAAAATTTCACAATGTGATAAACTATTATTGACATCAATACAAAAAGAAAAAAATAACGTCAATTAGATCTTCACATTAAAAAAAAAAAAACAAAGAAGAAGAAAGCAAGCCCCAGGAGTGTCATGAGGCCAACTTCAATTATTTGGAAAAGTAGACTTGTTCCAGTGTGTTCCAGAGTCCCAGTATCCCAAGGGATGGAATCCGAAACTAGTTTCAGGACAGATTTCAGCTTAATATATGAAAATTTCCTGACACAGATCACCAAAGAGAATTAATTCCTCTCAGGGGATGATATTCTCACCACTTAATGTAGAGGGGAAAATCTAACAATAAATTGGGGGATGTAACAGAGGTGATTCAAGTACAGGGGTGCAAGCATGGACCTTAAAGCCCATTCTTAACTGAGTTCTATAATTATAACTCTCTATGAAAGACTTCACATATTAATTATAGTCATCCAGATTCGTAAAGCAGACTTCCTGGAAAGAAGGCAAAGTGCTTTAAAAAACAACAACAACAATAGCCTCCTTTCTACCCCTCAAAATGAACACAAAGGAAAAAACAGAGAAAACCTCATCTATGTTAATAATAGCAAAGGACTTAATCAACCAGAAGCAATACAAACGGATCAAATAGAGAGAACCTGCTGGGGGTCTAGACACAGCTCTTCTGTTTGTAGAACAGCGCAGTGTTGAGGGAAGCAAGTGGCAAAGGCTATGAAATACTCCCTGACAGGCCCCAACTTGGAAGAATAAGGAACATCATATTGGAACACACATTCCTACCTATACTAGTACTGAAGGGGCTAAAAAGAAACTATACAGCCAAATGATCCCAGTTTTTCCTCTGACCTGGCAGAGTTGAGGGCTGAAAGCACACCTATTTGCAAAGTGGCCTAAAGAATGCAGAGAAATATACCCAATAGATGCACTGCACAAATGTTCCATAAACAGCAAAGCACCATTCTGAACGATTTCTCATCAAAGTGGCTAGCTCACCCAAAAGAGGAATAAATGGAACTGGTAGTATAACAACAAAATTAAGCAGCAGCAAGCCTCAGAGACTGAAGCTGCCCATTGCCACAGAGCCTTCTACCACCCAACTCAGACAACTGAATAGCTAAAAATAGAATATATACCGTCATCTTCCAGTCTCCAGCTTAAGTGCTAAGGGAAAGACAGAAACAGACCCACGACAAATAGGGAAGGAAGTCACTGAGATTCCACCCACACTATATTTGGACAAACAGTAGGGTCAGACAAAATTTGGAATACTAAGAAAAAATAAAGACAAGGCACAGAACATGCAAAAAGAAAAATGAGAAGAACACTTTGGAAGATGTACTCTAGGAAACAAAAGAAAAAAACGAGTATAATTGCTTTGTACTATCAAGAGAATTTAAGAAAATGTGGACTGTTTGAAATAGGATATTAAAAAACAGAATAAGGTAGAAACTGTCAGAGCTAAGAAAGGAAACAAGGAGAAAAAATAAGGATATTGCAAAACTTAACAGTGAATTCAAAGCATCAAAAACGTATAGCAGGCACCTCAGTCATTCAAAACCTATCTGTAAGCACTTGACATTTATATGCCAACCACTGCCAAATCAATGTTGCAGATAAGAAATTTGAGAAAATCACACAGGGAAAAGAATGGAGAAATGAAGCAATTAGAGGGAAGTTGACAGCTTTGGTAGAGAAACAACAGAAATCCAACATATGAATGACTGGTGTTCCCAGCGAAGACAAAAATTCCTGTGGAACAAAAAAATATTCAATGATAAATTGGAAGAAATCCTTAAAATGAAAGAATAAATATATAGATGGAATGGGTTCAGAGTGTTTCAGGATAAATAATAAAGAATATAAAACACTGGGGAAAAAAATCTGATCCAGTTAAATGACCCAAAAAGGTGAAACACATACTGTGCAAAAAAGAAAAACCAATGAAACCTTAGTACATCCCCAAAGTAGCTAATAATTGTCTTAAAACTTAGGTGATAGGACCACATTAAACATGTGGTATATCCCTCCTTTGATGGACTAATCCCCACCCCGGACTTTCTAGACAGGAAGATTTTAACACATCGTATTACTCATGCATCGTGAGCAGAATCAAAAATATTCAAGTTTCAGTCACTATTAAAAGCTGATCAACCTCAAAATGATACCAAAGATGAGGTAAAGTACTCCTGTTGGGAAACCCAAACCTCAGAGCTTCAATGTTTCTTCTGGCATCCCTCCCTACCTTCACCAAACCCATTTTTCCTTGATAAGAATTCATTTATGCTTTGTGTGTGCAGACCAAACATAAATGAATTCTTATCAAGGAAAAATGAGCCTTTCACCATATTTTTCATTCTTTCTTTAAAAAATAAAGAATATCCAAACACTATTCAACTATAAGGTCAGAGAAAAACAGTTATAATTTATGAATGCTTTATGAATGTTTAACTTACACAAAATAGCTACTAGGGATTCAACATGCACATGTCATTTTAGAGAAGGCTTTCTTTTCAAAGGCACAGTAGGAGAGCACAGAGAGAAGTAATGATAAAAGAAAATGTGAAACTCTTGAAATTATCTGTTTGTTCTTCTATCTATTCTCCCCTACTCTGCAGCATCGAGGATTCACAGCACTGCATTTCTCTACTTCTCCTATAAAGGAAAAGGCTGTATTTAAGCCAGGACACAAGCACTGAAAGACATCCATCTGGAAAGACCTAGCCTCCTTTACACACGACCACTTCCATGAACCACCAAACCTTCAGCATTCCAGACACCATTGTGCCTGCCGGCAGGAGGCCCTGCAGTCCTCTGCTGGCACCTCCATGTCTAGAACATGCCACAAGTCTGAGAGTAAGGGAACAGTTTTCACCATGACATAAGAAAAGTAAAACACATAGGCACTATCTAGATCAGGAGAAAACACAGAACAAGATAAAGTTCCTGCAATAAAGTCTAGTTTTTACTCCTTCATGTTTTGGGGCAAGTATAACTTTAATGCCTGTTAATTTATATAGCATAACTACTAAACTCTGCACACTATCTTTATAAATACATAGACTTTATATAAACTGTACAATTCTAATTCTTTTATGTATTTGCTGAATTTATATAGTACCTTTCCACCAAAGAGAGAGATTTTTTTTTTACATTTTTCTTGGTGAAAAATGTTTTGAATAATTTTAAGAAGAATAGAGTTCAGTAATTTTATTCAAACTGTTGTGTTGGCAGAAAAGAAGAATAAATTACTTGTGGGCCCAGCATACTTTTCTGATAAGATTATAAAGCCTTTAAAAATGGAAAATGAACCGAGATTTGCATCCATTATTCATTCTTATAAACTTAAAACTATTTCTAATTTAAAATCTCTCAAAGGAAATTTAGCCAAACTTATTACTGAGTTTTATCTTATTGCTAAAGAATGATCAGAATCTGAAAAGGAAGTTAGTACAAACCAAGTAGATAAAAAAGATAATTCTAGCAGCCCCACAAGAGATAATGAGAAGTTCTCTTCCCATACAGGGTAAACAACGTACAGAATCTCCCATCATAGTGTATGACTTTCCCGATCCAGTTTGCCCATATGCAAAGACACAAGCGTTATAACCTTCAAATGCAGACTTCACGACATCTGTGCCGAGGGTTTTGAAAACCTGAAAGCCAAAAAAACACAAAAGATACAATTACCATGGATTTTAATAAAAGCCCTTTTAGTGTTGACAATATTCTTGAATGCTATTTCATCTCTTGAGGATTATACCACATAAATAAATCCCCGCATAACCGTTAACGACAGAATATGTATGTGCCTCAGTTTTTAACCAACAGGAAACTTTTTAAGTAAGCAAAAAGCAACCCCATCCTTTTTCCTACTTACATTAACAAAAATTCCTGAAATATAAAAATATGAAAACAAGGTAAGGTGACAATCATGTCTAGAAGCAAAGATAATTTTAATGCATAATGATTTACCATTTCAGAATTAAATAAATTTATCGTTATTCATTTTGTCAGAGCTTCCAGAAACTAAATCTTCAAAACTCAAAGGTCATAGCAGCCAGAAGTTATTGCCTAAATCATGCCAAATCAGTGCCATCACTGTAAGGGTCCAGCTGTTCATCAAAGTCTCTGGAGGTTCTCACGGAGCTCAGTAACGGGTGAACGTGGATAAGACCGGGACGGCTGGGCTCCCCCGAGTCCAGATGCTTTTTCCTACCGGGATATTTGCCCAGGATGCAGAGTGCAGGAAGATGAGCTGTGTGGGGTTTGGGGTTGCACCTACAATGGCCGGAGTCCATGTCACCTGCTCCACATAATTGCAATGGGACACTTTGGGAATGAAAAGGGGTGAAGGACAAATACTTCACCCAGACAGTTGATGTAAATGAAGCAGATCAAGATGCGTGGGCATTCTAGTTACACTCAGCTGGGAAAAGGACCAACCAAAGATTTCCAAACTCCCACAGGCCTTCAGGTTGCCTCCTGCCCTCTCAGACCAGCATACTAAAGGCACATAAAACACATTCCTGTTTCAAAAATGAGGCCCATCAGCAGCTGAAGAGATATCAAAGAGAGGGAGCACGATCAGGTTCTCCGTCAGAGCCATGAAAACGTGAGGCGCTGCTTTGTGGGGTCACCACAGTCCAAGGTGGGAGCCTCATCAACCTCTCAGGAGTGTTCAGTCTCTGTGAGTGATGCCAGGTTAGCCCAACTGGAGATCTATCATCTCCCCTGCAGGGATGCAGGCCCTCCGGTCAGAACACCCATCCCCTAGACAGGGCTGAAAACACTGGCCATCTTGATCTCAGCTCCACAGGAACCGTCCCTGCTAATAACACTGCCTGTCATCCAAGGACAAGATAAAAATAACAGCCACCTGGACTTCAGCTTTCCTCAGGCACCATCTTTCCATCATCTTGTTTGAACTTTGTTTCCTTGGTCTTGCCAAAGATTTACAAACTATCATTTCAATCAAGTCACTTCCACAAATGGCCAGTCTCATTCATTCTGAGTTAATTTTTATCCATTTCAGCTCTAGGAGCTGACATTTCCTGATCTTATTCTCAAATTTTGATGACTTACTCAACTATGAACTGGGAGACCAGCTCACATTGGGCACTGTCTATACCCTTCCATGTGTTCATGTATTAGTCCTCGTAAAAATGCTACAGGGTGAGTAGTGTCACTAGACCCTTTCTTCAGGGATAGAGGTTAGGTCAGTGGGCACACAGAGAGAGTGCCAGAGCTGGGACTTGCGCTCAGGCCTTTCTGACCCCAAAGCCTGTGCTTCTAAGGCCTCACTGCTATGTGTCCTCTTCCCAAACCCTTGAAATCAATGATGATGCCCCAACCCCACCTGGAAAGGCCCCCCCTTCCACAAACTTCTGTGAAGAAGCAGAAGCCAGGAATCACAGGGAGACTCAGGGCTTCAGACCACCCATCTGAGGTTTGTTTTCACCACTGTACATGGAATGAGGAAAAACTCTCTTTCTCCAATTCTCTCTGATTAAACAAAAACAAAAGGCATATACCATTTTTACCATTTCACAGAGTGTCACTGGATAGGAAGAAGAACCTTCCACAAACTTCCCAAAGAATAAAGGAAGGATCTTCTCTTATAGTTTTGTCTGGGGTTAAAACAAAGTTATGGTAAATATAATATTTAAACCAAACCCAAAGGTTTTCAAAATGAAATTCTTTTCTAGGGTTAAAATCCAATCCAGCATTTTACTATTACTTTATTTTCCAGAAAACTAACCTAGACTCAGGGGGCCCAGGCCTGGCTCAGGTTCAGTTTCAAGTAACCTATCCAAAGTAGGCATGGGACCCAGAGATGCAACAGGACACTGCCCACATCTCCGGGGTTCTTGGCAAGGAAAACGGGCTCACCTGTTGCAGCACCCACAAAGGACTGACTTACCATCATCTAGGAAAACAAGATGGGGAGGGAAGGGCTGCTTTATGAGACTGATGACCTGCTCTCCCCACTGGCATCAAAGCCCTGCTGAGAACCCTCACTTGGCCTGGTTACCCGAAATCCACCCTGCTGCTTGCCTGAGCACAGACTTTAAAGCTGATTTCCAGAGTAATCTGAGGCTTCGTGGACCTCACCTGAGGGGAACTGCCCACAAGAGGGCACTGTTAAAACAAGACTCTCCATCCAGCTTATCAACTGAGAGAGTCTAGGTTTCCAGTGTCTCCAGGGTTGAATTAAGGAACAGGTTGTGTGAGATCAGAGCCTCCCTTTGGAGTTTTGAAGAACCATTAAGAAAATTAGATCTTATTTAACGGTCTTTAATTTACATGAGTGTGGACTTAAACTGCTCACTGATTTTTTTTCTAACTCTAAAATTAATCTGGAAGGAAGAAATATTAATGGTCATCTTACTTGCTATTTGTTTATCACTAAGGGAAACTTGACTTGAACTGTAGTAATGGGCATGAAGATGCCTTTACATTCAAATGATTCAAAAAGAAAAAGATGATGACTAACATGCTAAGTTTGCATCATCCCGTTCACAGCAGGAACAGAACCTGTCAGCTCAATTCCTGCGCCTGAAATGGCAGTGTGAAACTTTTGTCAATACTCGAAATTGAATCCCTTTTTAGTAGCAAGAGGTATTAAAATTAGGGATGAGAGAAGATGATCTTCTCTTTAATAGAGTGTTTAGGTATAGGTAGGTATTTTCCCATATTTATGTTGATTTTATTAAAACATGGTACTCCTAGAAAGTAGTGTTTACTAACATAGCTCAAGGCTTTTTCTGTTTATAATTTAATGGAACATCTCAGATTATTTATATAGAGTCAAAGAACCCAAAGCATCTGAGAAGAGATGCTGCACATACACCTGAAGCATGAAAATTATCCTTATCAGTTGAAAGTTTTTTACAATCTAAAACTATTTTTAAACTCTAGGCATTTATTTTTAACTTCCAAAAGAGGTAACCTTGTTACTGCTTCCCTGATATTGACTCTTGTAGAACCCAGGACATATCATCTGTTCCCATAAATTAACCACCACCCGTAAATGAGTTCTTTCAGTCAGAAAATGTTTACTGAGCATCTCCATGTGCCAGGCCCTGTTGTCATACATGCTCTACTCCTCTGTCCCTGGGCTTCCCCCCAGCACCATGCTCTGTCCCCAAAAGGCCTCAAATTCAGGTCAAATAGAGGGGGAATCCAGCCGCTCATTAGGTAAGTTAGAAATGGAGACCATGTTCATGGCTCTTCATTCATCCTCTGTTGAAGACATTCTGAAGACTGTACAATGAACTGGCTTTTTCCTTAACAAATTCCTTAGCACCAGCCACTTCATTCTCAATCCCATATAAGGCCCAGATCCAGATTCCAATATCTGTAACATTGTATTCCTCACCAGACTCCTAGCTACCAACGTTGGTCAATCCAGTTACCTCAACATCAAAGTCATCTTCACTCACTCACTCATTCATTTATCATTCAGTAGGGCTGCCCTATCCATTTGCCATTTGGAACCCACCAATCTTTTCCTCTTATACCCTTAAGAATTTCCAGTGGCTTCTCCACCACCCTATGCATCAACCCCAGGATCTCAACTCTGCTACTATTAAGTCAACTAGGTCTATGGACTTGAGCAAGTTATTTAAGCTCACTGAGTCTCTTTGACAAAGAAAAATGAGGCTATAAGTTGACTTCATTTGGTTCTTGTAAGGATTAAATGAGACACTGTACATGAGCACCAAGCACAGTTTCTGACACCAATACAAATTCAAGCGACATTAGTTCATCTTTCCCCTCCTGGCCCCCCTTTCACACCAGGCACCTCATCTCTCTTTATGGCTCCAATTCTTACTGCTATTGTCCTTTCTTTTTTCCCTGATACTGAATCAACATCTTGGATACAATCACTCCAGTCCTCTCCTTTGAATAACTTCTCTAAGTTCACAACCTATCTTAACTCCAACACTTACATTGCCTCAGAAAGCCAATCTCCTCCATAAACCATTTCTAAACCAACTACATTTCTCAAATGTTAAGGTGTGTGGAAATCACCTGAGGATCTTGCTAAAAAATGCAGCTTGATTCAGTAGGTCTGGAATAGGTCCTGAGATTCCGCATGTCTAACAACACTCCCAGGCGATGCCAATGATTCTGGTACATGGACACACCAGGTTGCAAGAAACTAGACAATAATACCACTTCGAGATGCCATCGCATAGTTTACAACCCAGGGCAGGAATCCTTACCCTTATTTTAACACAAGGAGCCCTGAAGCAATGTGTCTAAAGAAGCTGTTAATAAGCCAAGAAGAAGCCCAGCCATGAGGCTCACGTACTTCCTCCAACAGTTGCTTCTCCATACCCCTCTCTGCTCAAACACCCAGCTTATCCCACCCAGGGAAATACACTGTCCTTCTGCTCACATAGAATGTCAACGTGGGATGGTCTCCTGGAAGGATCATTGGGTCTGTTCTTATCTGCCTGTGTCATGTCTACATTTCAGATCATAAAAGACCACAGTACAGGTTTCTTGGACAAATGCCAGCTTCAGCCTAAGTTCTAGAAAGATTCTGGACAAAATGTTCCTTCTTTCTAGAATTCTACTTTCTAGAACCTATAATGATCCATTCAAGCAGGAGATATGTGACTTGGTTTGAAGTCTACCTCCTAAAGCTTTGCGTCGCAGCAGAACTCAAGGCTAAGTGGCTTATTTGCCAGGCTTAGGAGTATATAAATGTCACCCCCAAAAATGCATAAATGCAGAGCTCCTTCAAAACAGCAGTCATGTCCAAGTTTTAAAACAAAAATTATGATTATCACGCTCAGAAGTGAAAAACAAAAAAATCAACCTTTTAGGGACTGAATTCTTCTCAGGCTTAAGATAAATGGTGCTATGTACCAACCAAAAAGCTAAGCTAGCCAAGGCTAATTTTATATAAATTATATTCAGAAAAAAATTAGCAAGACGTTTTTAAGAGTTTTAGGGTAGGTATGTTTTTGTCAATATGAAAATAAACCAAAATAAAGATTTTAAAAAATCATACCATTTCTTGTGAAACATAATCCGGACTTTTTGTATCAGCAGAATAAAAAGAAAAATCATAGGTGAAGGTCTTGGTCCGTTCTCTTCCTGAGTCCCCAGTCCCTCCTTCTGGTATCTAGAGAGAGATGATTATGGTAGTAACAACAATAATGTAAAAAGCACTGTCAGTTGACAAGTGATAAAAATATAAAAAATATTATTAAAAATTTTTCTTCATAAAAATATATACATATGATCACTTCATAAAAATTATACAATGATCACTATTCTTCATATTTACACTCAGACTAAAAAGCATTCAATTCCTCCTGGGCCCCACGCCCCCCCACCCCCCAAAAAATAAATAAATAAAACCTAAGCTCCTCCCAGCAATCCAGGCTCTCAATGATAGGACTCAGGGCTACTTTTCTGGACTTCTTATCACGATTGCCCTACATGAACCCAACACTCCAGCCAGACTCTATTTTTTTCTGGCTCCAATGCTTTTTTACTGTTCCCTCCACCCAAAACCACCAGAGTTGGGGTCTGCACAACTCCAGGGGGTGCTATTCACATAGATCATGATGTGACAGGAGTCCCCTAGAGTTGTGTGATTTTGTGGACCCATTGAAAACCCCAGGTCAGATGCATCATCTACCACGAAGCTTCCTTCGCGTACTCCATCCGGAAGTAATTTCTCCCACCGCTGAGAGGCTAGCCTCTCCCAAGACATCACATCACGAGTTCATTGCAGATGTTTGCATGTATATCTCGTCTACCTTGCTATATGCCTAAATTGAACCAAAAACCTTTTTTTGGTGGGGGGAGACTAGCCCTGAGCTAACATCCGTTGCCAATCCTCCTCTTTTTTCACTGAGGAAGACTGGCCCTGGGCTAACATCTGTGCCCATCTTCCTCTACTTTATATGGAATGCCGCCACAGCATGGCTTGACAAGCGGTGTGTCTGTCCACGCCCGGGATCCAAATCCCAAAGCCCCGGGCCGCCGAAGCGGAGTGCGCGAACTTAACCACTACGCCACCAGGCCGGCCCCCCAAAAACCTTTTAAAGGTTAAAAATCTTCATATGCCACCAAAGTCTCACAGTTCCCTAAATATGTGCTGAATAAATTTAATGAGTATTATGTTTTCCAACACAACCTGGATACTATAAAGAACATTTTTGGGGGGTTCTTATTAAAATATTAAAAATCTGGCATCTGTTCCGCTTATATCAAACAAGGAAATGTTGTAAAACTCAAGAAGGAACGGAGTAATCAAGGAAAACAGAGTCCATAATGCACAAAGAAAGGAAGTTCATCCAAGGCCAGGGGCCTCTTCACTCTGTTTCAGGAAATACAATGTTTTAACAATTAAACTTTTACCACAGCACTGGAAGCGTGCAAAGACATATGAAACAAGGCAAAGGTAGCTAACCGCAGAGAAGGGACAAGTGATGACTGGCAGAAATGTGAGAAGAGGTGGGAGGTCAAAAGAGGGAAAGCTAGAAAAAACAAGGATTGTGGTCAGTGGAGAAAGAATGACATTCCCCTGGAGAATACTTCAGGCAAAGGGACACAAGAGCCTCAAAGGAAGCCACCTATCAAATTATCCAGACTATGGCCCGAGTGGAAGACAGGAGCATTCCCCAGCTTCTACCACTAGGGATCAAGTTGCACTACTTTGAAATTGGATTTCAAAACGTCCAGTCCCTTAAGCCACAAATTAACAGAAATCCAACCAGAGACTGATCTGCACTTGGCCATTTAGCAGTGGCCTTCAGAAGCCCAAACATATAAGTTAATGACAACTATCCAAGGAGAAAGGGGTTGAGTTCATAAAGCAAGTGATTTCCTTGTTATTTACACTCTTATTTCCCCCCTAAGTGAAAAATATTCAGGGTCCTTAACAAATTCCCTGACCAAAGAAACAAACTGGATATTTTAAGTTCAAAAGGAAGAACTTGCCATCTTAGAAAATTCTTTTTTTCAATTTTTTTTCCAAAAAAAATTGATTTTTTATCTTTCATCCCCTGAGTTTTCAATAACAATACCAGCTCCTCTTGCAAAGTTTACAAAACATAACTATTTTCTTTAAAAATGAAAACAAATCTAGGTCCAAAGCTTATTTAATGATTCATAGAATACAACCAAATGCCAGGCTAAGGATCCACCACAGGATCCAGGATGAAAATGCCTGGGTCTGGGCTAAACCGAGGAGCTCCCATGTGAGAGCCACAGCATGGGTCTGGCTTCCAGATAAAACCAGGGACAGGAGAGGAAACAGAGCATAGAACCTTTCGCTTTGTGACTGAACCCAAGCCAAGTGCAAGCTGACGTGGCTAACTGAACTGAGAAAGGAGTGGTGCAAAAATGGCAGATGTGTTTTATTTACCCACAAATCATTTTGACAATAAAACAAACACGGAGCTCATGGAACTGGAGAGAGGCCAGGTCGCTACTTGCCTTTAAGTTTGTGATTGTTGTTTTGCTTTTCTCCATATGAATAATGAATTTGGCTTCCAAGTCCTTTTCCCTGCAACACAAATAATTCAGGATTGGTTAGGAGAGAAAAAATCGTTTTTAAAAAATGTGTTTTATTTCCTTTTTACATATGAGGGTTTGTTTTTAAATGGCATCTGAAGCACAATCTCTAGTACCACTCCTCCCAAATCCTTACCAATATACACTCACACCCTACATAAGGAGGTTTCAGTCAATGACAGACCGCATATACGACGGTGGTCCCGTACGATTAGTGCTATACAGCCTAGGTGTGAAGTAAGCTATACCATCTAGGTTTGTGTAAGTGCACTCCGTGATGTTTGCACAACGACAAAATCGCCTGACGTCGCATTTCTCAGAACATATCCCCATCATTAAGCGACGCATGACTGTAAACATGAAGACACACAAAACAGATGCCACCACCAAATACTTAAGACTGACAAATAACGTGTGGTCAAAACCTGAAAGAATTTCTAACTGTAAGCCAAAAGGATTGTAGATGAAATGACAGAAACCATGGAGTGCTGTGTGACTCATGATAAAAGCAGCCCCCCACCCCGACCTGGCAATGAAAAGAAACACACTTTATCCCTGCACCCAGGATGAGAACCAAGAAGAAAACTGGAGTGGTCACAACCAGGTACTGCTTCAAGGCACTGCCCCCCTCCCTCCTACCTCTTCTCTATATCCATTCAGAAACTGCAATTCCTAGAAAACAGAACAGGAAGTCAAGAGACCTCTGAAAAAGTATAGTTCTCTAGAATAAATGACTATAAATCTACATAATGGAGTGTTATATTACTGAAAAACGAATGAGGAAGATCTCTAGACACTGCTATGGAGTGGCACCCAGGATCTATTGCTAAGTGGGGAATGTAAGGTGGAGAAAAGTATACAGAATGTTACCGCTTCTATTTAAGGATAAAAAAGATAATCTTTGTATTTTTCAAAAGGCTATCCATGGAAAAGGAAGAAAATAGAGTGGAGGGGACAGGGATAGAAACCAGATTTCTACAAAAATACCTTGATCTGTAGATCATCTGTAGAATGATGAAAATAATTTACACAAAAATAAAACAAAATTATTTTTTAAAATAACCTATAACACAAAAGTAAAATTGAAGCAAATGAACCTAACTGTGCACTGCACTGTGAAAAACAATTTCAATTATGACTATATGGAGGAATTTGACTGTATAATGTAGTAGGATAGAGCCTCAGGAGAAAAAGAACTATAAAGAAATCGTAAAGCATTTTCAGTAATAACATTTTTGGTGGTAAAGTAAGTGTCATTATTCTGAGATTTCTGTTTGTGTATTGTGGGATAATACATGCGAAATTATGTTGGTGCCACTGAGAACCAAGGCTTTTGGTTGAGGGGAGATACAAACATAAAATTGATGAGGTTAAGTATACACTCTGACTCTGAATGGGAAATACACTTTATCTGAAATTGAAAAAGAAAAAAAAGTACTCCCTAGCTTTGTCCTCTGAAAAGGCCTACAATCTTATGCCCAAATTATAGTCTCTAAATACCATTTTCTACTGAAGTATATCAGGGCTCTTTGGAGGAAGACTCAATCCAAATATCTGATCGATCTCCTCACACAAGAAAGCAGGAACCCTGCCATATCAAAGATGACTAGGTTGTCACAGGCAGTTTCTAATGGCTCTGATAATCCCCACCTCCAGGTATTTGTGCTATTGTGTGACTCCCCTCCTCTGAGAGCGGGCTGGATCTAGTGAGTCACTTCTAATGACTAGAGTACTAAGGCACCCAAAGTGATGGTCTATCGCTTCGAGTCCGGCTTACCAAAATATTCTGATTTCTGACTTGCTGGCTCTTCTATATGTTTCTCTCACAGCCCTGGCAATGGGGACGGCCAGTTGCCACATTGTGAGAAGCCTTCTGGAGACACCCACATAGCAAGGAACTGAGGCCTGCCAGCAGCCACATGGGTGAGCCTAGAAGTGTCCCTCCCCCAGCCAAGCTGGAAGGCACCTGGACTGCAGCCTTGAGAGAGACCCTGAGTCAGAGGACCCAGGTGATCCCATGCAAACTCCTGACTCGCAGAAATTGTGAGATAATACATGTGGCTGTAAGTCCCTAAGTTTGGGGATAACTCATTACACAGTAAGAGATAACGGATACAAGAGCCATATCAAACGGACTCAGGAGCCAGCCCTGATGGGCTAGTGGTTAAAGTTTGGCGCACTCCACTTCAGTGGCCCAGGTTCGGATCCTGGGCACAGAACCACACCACTCGTCTGTCAGTAGCCATGCTGTGGTGGCAGCTCCCGTAGAAGAACTAGAAAGACTTACAAATAGAATATACAACTATGTACTATAGGATTTGAGGAGGAAAAAGAAAAAAAGAGAGGAAGATTAGCAACAGATGGTAGCTCAGGAATCTTTCCCAGCAAAAAAAAAAAAGGAGCCAACCTGAATAAGTTCCCACTGGCCAAAGGTGAACAGCAAAGAATAGTAACTGCAGTAGATTCAAACACATAAAATATGCATAAATTTATGATCTCATAATTAAAAAATAAAAACTGAATGGTCCCCCTTGGAGAATCAAAAGGATCATCTCATTATTTTGAAAACTAGTAAATAAAGGGAAAGAATCAAGCATTTACCCTGTATTTCCTAAACAATCTGCACTCCAGGGTAACCAAATAGTTGTTTGGGGAAGTTTCTCTTTTTGAGGCATTCCACCTGATAAATGAAGAAGGAATAATAAAATTAGAATATCATCATTTTGCGACCCTAGTGAATTAATGGCTCTAGGAAGTGATTATCAATGGCTGTTAACTCCAGCCACTAGGAGACAACCAGACATGCTGTGCGTCCAATTGAAGGACCAACACCACTGCCACAGAAATCTTGTCCCTCCCCCGCCTAAAAGGCCTGACTCTGCTCTAGATCTGATGACAGGGAACCATCAGGAAATACAGGGGCAGGGGGAACACATCAAGCAATGACAAGGAGGTGATCAGCAAAATCTAGCGTCTGGGAAGGTGATAGATAAATGACCCAGTTTATTCAATAACAATAAATTGCAAGGAATATAAAGATGTAAGGGGAACCTATGGATTAAAAAGTCTTTAAAGACATATCAACCAAATGGATCTCAACCCAAACAGAAAAAGCATTTTTAGAAATTACATGTAGGGAAATATTAACACTGACTAGATATTTGATGATCTTAAGGAATTATTATTGCTATTTTAGGGATGATAATGGTATCACGAATAAAAAAAGTCTTAACCTTTTAGAGATACATACTGAAATATTTACAAATGAAATAATTGATGTCTGGGATTTACTTAAAATCATCCAGAGATGGGGGAACCAGGTGGGGGTAGCATCCTGACCACCTCAGGATGAACAGAGACAGAACAAATACCAGCCAGAACAATTAAACCCAAAGAGTATGTTGTAGTAAACATCATTCGAACACTACAATGGATTCCCACGACCAGGTGTAACTTTTCCAATCCAGTTTGAAGAAGTGTAGGGTTGGATGAGCAGAACAATGGCTTAAAAAACAGACAGCCAGACAAATGGAATCCCTCCCCTGTGCACCGTGCTTCCACTCCAACCCACCAGATCTTGGGCAGCTCCACTGTGGACCCCCAAGTGAGAACTGCCTTAGGGACATCCCATGTTCATGGGGCCATAAAACAAAGACTTCACAAAACCACCCCTTCCTATAGTACTCAACTACCAAAATTAGGTCCTTCCCAGCAAGAGAACTACACAGATTAGTTTTGGGGCTTTTTTTTTATTTTTAATTTTTATTGATGTCTTAATAGTTTATAACATTGTGGGGTTGTAGTTGTACATTATTATTTGTCCGTCACCATATGGATGCATCCCTTCACCCCTTGTGCCCAACCTCCACCCTCCTTCCCCCTGGTAACCACCAACCAGTTCTCTCTGTCCATGTGTTAGTTTATATTCCACATAGGAGTGAAATCATGCGGTGTCTGTCCTTCTCTCTCTGGCTTATTTCACTTAACATAATACCCTCTAGGTCTATCCATGTTGTTGCAAATGAGACAATTCTGCCTTTTTTATTGCTGAGTAGTATTCCATTGTATATATATATACTACATTTTCTTTATCCAATCAGCAGTCGAGGGACACTTGGGTTGCTTCCACTTCTTGGCTATAGTGAATAATGCTCCAATGAACATAGGGGTGCATAACCCTCTTGGGATGGTTGAATTCATGTCCAGTGGGTAGATGCCCAAGAGTTGGATTGCTGGATCATAAGGTATTTCTGTTTTTAATTTTTTTGAAGAATCTCCATACTGTTTTCCATAGAGGCTGCACCAGTTTGCATTCCCACCAGCAGTGAATGAGGGTCCCCGTTTCTCCACAACCTCTCCAACACTTGTTGTTTTTTCGTCTTGGTGATTAAAGCCATTCTAATGGGTGTAAGGTGCTATCTTAGCATAGTTTTGATTTGCATTTCCCTGATGATTAGTGATGTTGAACATCTTTTCATGTGTCTGTTGGCCATCTGTATATCTTCCTTGGAAAAATGTCAGTTCATATCCTCTGCCCATTTTTTGATTGGGTTGTTTGGTTTTTTGTTGTTCAGTTGTGTGAGTTCTTTATATATTAAGGAGAGTAATCCCTTGTCGGATATACAATTTGCAAGTATTTTCTCCCAGCTGGTGGGTTGTCTATTCATTTTGATCCTGGTTTCATTTGCCTTGCAGAAGCTCTGTAGTCTGATGAAGTCCCACTTGTTTATTTTTTCTTTTGTTTCCCTTGTCCGAGTAGACATGGAATCTGAAAGGATCACTTTATAACCGATGTCAATTAGTGTACTGCCTATATTTTCTTCCAGAAGTTTTATAGCTTCAGGTCTCACTTTCAGGTCCTTAACCCATTTTGAGTTGATTTTTGTGTATGGAGATAGAAGATGGTCTACTTTCATTCTTTTGCATGTGGCTGTCCAATTTTCCCAGCACCATTTATTGAAGAGACTTCCCTCTCTCCATTGTATGTTCTTCACTCCTTTGTTGAAGATTAGCTGTCCACATGTTTGTGGTTTTATTTCTGGGCTTTCAATTCTGTTCCATTGATCTACACAGATTAGTTTTAATACCACAGATTGCCATATCTCGATCTCTCTGGTTCCCACATGGGTCATTTCTCAGTCACTCACTGACATATTGTGTCTAGCTCTTTCATTTTAAAACCACTATTATCAACAAATACCTATTGGGGGCACAAAATTATCCAGGGATCTCAGAAGATTAGAAGTGACTGTGATAGGTGCTCACACTACTTGTCAACTCTTACTTATAAAACATGAAGGAATGCAGCTCATACCGTGCCCCACACACTTGTTGGAAGCCAGAGATTAAGTAGTTCCAAGGTTGAGAGCCTTATACCTTTGGAGCAGCTAAATTTAAAAGGCCTTCCACATGATCATTTATTCTGACCTGTAGGTAACCGTGACCATACTTTCCTAGTTTTATACTAACAGTAACTCTATAAAAATACTAGGAAAGATACTGACTGAAAGATGGTCAGGTAACACGAGCAACCTCTGTAATCAAAACTGAAGATGTCAGGTGGGTTTCAGAAGGTTCACAACCTTGAGTCACATGCATGGGGTGTGGTGCTGGGAAGGGGGGAGGTGGCAGGTTCACTGTTCTGAGGGCCCATAGCTTTCCTCAGTTTCTCAAAGAGCTCTGTGCCCCAAAAGATATGAACCCAGTCAGACACTTGTGACTCAAAATGTAGCCTAGGACCCAACAGCATCAGCAGAATAGCCCCAGGAGCTTGTTAGAAATGAAGGATCTCAAGCCCCATCACAGACCTACTGAAGGGAACTTGCATTTAACAAGAGCCCTAAATGATTCTGATGAATGTTCAAGTTTGAAAAGCACTGCTCTGACATTATCTTAATATGACAGAGTGGTAACTGGTCTTACATCTACTTTCATGAAGCAAACTCCACAATGTTATCTACTTCGTACCCTGGGAAACTAACTTTGTAGTTTGACCTTTAAGTTTTATATGAAAAACTACATGGCAGAATATATACTTAACCTAAGTCAGCTGACACTGTCCCTACTCTTTGCTCTTAGTTGTACAGTGGCTTCTGACCAACAGCAATAAATGTCTGACGTAATCAAATCTGAGAAGTCATCTGAGTGTCATGACATCCAGGTTTCCTCTTTCTCGGCACCCTGCCATGCTATCAGCTTCTAGCCCTTTCTGTACCCAGACTGTTTCCCAATGCTGATGTAAGGCTGCTGTCAACAGCTTGAAGTCATTTTAAAAAATAATCATAGGTCAAGAAGATTAAGGCGGAGCATCTGTTCCAGAAAGTAAATTTCACAAATAACAATTTCCTAGATTGTTTCCTTGTTAAGCATAAAATCTAAAACCATAAGAAAAAGATGTATCTTTACTACAAAAATCATCTCTAAGTATAGTATTATAAATACAAAGATGCTAGCTGGGGTTTTAGCCATAGAGAGCAAATCTCACTCTAGTTCCTAAAAATACTTATGGAAAAGCCAATCTAATCTCCAAAAGGGGTTATGATGGCTGGAGTTATTAAATGTTGACACTAAATCTTTGGTGCATTCATCCCTCATAGATTCCAGGAGGACTGTCAAACTTCCAAATAGAGATGAAAGAAAGGAAGAAGGAAGGCTCCAGTTCCCTTTCCCTCCACACCCTGCTAACCAGTCCTGCTCAGCCCCTCATCCACTGGAGACTTGGCTTCTGCTCCTGGCCTTCTCTTCACCCCAGGGCCTTGAACTACCACAGGTAAGTTCAAGGTTCACGTGACATTCCATCTGACAGCCTTACCTCCCACTCCCTCATCCTCCCCACCCAACAGTCAATTACTTAGTCCTGTACAATCTACTGCCAATTACTAACCTTGGCCACATCTCCCCACCCCACAGCCACCGTCTCAGGTTGGGCCACCACTTCTCTCTAGTCCCTGCCTCCAGCCTTGTCCCTTCCCATCCACACACTGCTCTGGGGTCAGAGGGATTCTTTCAAAATACACATCTCACCATGAGGCTCCCCTGCTTTAAACTCCTTCAGTGACTTCTCAAAGGCCACAGGATAAAGTCCAACTCTCAGTAGTACACAAAGTCTTTCGTAATCTGACCCTACCTAATGCTGCTATCCAACACCATATCTATCCCGTCCCCTTCTCCTGGCACACTCCCAGCCATCCCTCCAGACTCAGCTTAGACTTCACCCTGTCTGGAGAGCCTCCGCTGAGCCCTCCGCCATATACCCTAGTTAGATGGTCCTCCTGCTGGTCTCACCACCAGACTGAACTTCTTAAAAGGAAAGACTCTGCCTGTCTGAGCTGGCTTCCCCAGGCCCTGGCACAGTGCCTGCAACTTTGTGGTGTTTATAAAATGGTTGTTGAAGGTGATGGACTGACTGAAATGTTAAATGACTGGCTGTTACCCCAGCATACTCTTGGCCACGTGCACCCTCTAGTGATTGCCAGTCTCCCTACTAGCCCCTCTACCATTCCTGTTCTTGCTTTCCCACACAATATGGGATCTTCCACTTCCCATCCACGTTCTCAAGCCAGGCTTGACTCAGATCTAATTTGACTCACTTATACTGATAAACCCTCAGAAACAATTTCCCTTCACACACGTACCTAGCTCATCCCACTCATCTGGATTTCATCCCTGCCGATGTCCTCTCTCCAGTTAGTCTAGAGAATCCCAGAGGAGCAAGAACCCAGCTTCCTTCACACTCCACAACCTGAGTCCACCGAGCACAAGGGCAACACTCACAACCAGCGCTCAGTGTTTGCCTCTTAACCCTGCAGCTGAAAACTGTAAAACCCGGGCACTGAGAGTTCCCCTGGCCTCAGGTCAATTTCCTCTGATATTTAAGAAACATGGGAAATAAATCTTGACATTTTTCTCATATTGAAGAAAATAAATAATCCTAAAATATGATTTGAACATTGATTTGATAATAGAGCAAAATGAACTATGTCTCTCTCAGTCACTTCAGCAAATTGGGTTTCTCAACTGAAAAGTCAATTATGGCCCCTTCATATAAATAAGTAATTTATTTGAAAGGTCTGGAAACTAGATCATAAGATGCTACAAATGAACCAGCTGGAGTAAGTACACTGAGTTGTAGATCAATATTGGGGGGGAGGGAGGAAGGAAAGGAAAAGATATAAAACATCCAATCAGAAAAAGAGGCAAATTATGTCAGCTCGCAGATATGTGAGTAGGAGAAAGCTTATTAGAAAAAACAACCCTACATTAATTCAACTATTTTGAAAATGTTTTTAAATTTTTCAGCAATTCAAATTGATTCCATTGTTCACTTGATGGTATTTGGTCACTCCACAACAGCCTGACGGATGGTGCTGAGATCTCCAAACTGAGCCATTAACTGGGAGGACTCTAAAAAACGGCTTATTCACCCCAAGTTCTGAAGTAAATCACTACCCCCCAATTCACCTTAAAACTTACATACTATGAACGAAAATTTAACTGACTTCATTTTGTTGGTAGGACACTCAATAGCAAAAATAAAATCAAAAAACTCTATTTTTAAAAAGATTGTGTGACCTCCATTGGTACTACTATGGAAAGAAGTCTGAGGAACCCTGTTAAGTGGGCAAAAGAACAAGTAGCAAAACAGGGTGCAGACCATGATCCAGCCTGCAGCTAAACAAATAGATAAAGTGAACAGAATATGCACACATACACTTCCAGATGCACAAAACATCTCTGAACATTTCTGAAGGATAAACAGGAAGCTGTAAACAGTGGTTATCTCCGGAGAGCAAGTGGGAGCAGACCTCAGAGGAAGAGAAAATTAACTGAACATCTCACCGTTGGAAGTTATTTTAGCATGATTTAATATTAATTTTATTAAAATAAATTTAGTTAATTAAAAGAAAAAAAGCCCCTGATGTAAAACTTTGGGTGGCTCCTCAACACTCTAAGGTAAGTTCAGGTCCTTACAGGACAGGAAAGTGAGCGCTGGCTCACTTACCCTCCTCTCCTGACAGTCCAACCATTCGGAGGACAAGGCCCCTCGCCTTGCACATCCACACCTCGCCCTGCTGCGGGTCATTCTTGTGTACTGCTTAGATCTGCCTCTCCCCCTCCCGACCCCTCTGCAAAATGGTGCTCAATGTTCAAAACCAGGCCCAGATTCCCCCTCTTTGGGGAAGCATTTCCGATCCCCTATACTCAATGAACTGCTCAGTCCCTCTGCTCCACCCAATGGCACTTCTCTTTCTCTTTTCTTAGGGTTCCAGATAAAATACAGGATGACCAGTCAGATTTGGAATGCAGATAAACAGATAATTTTTTAGTATAACTATATCCCATATATTGCATGAGACCTACTCACCCTTTATTTTTGCTTGCTAACCCTGACGCCACCATCTCTCACCCAGGGTGTGCACCCAGAGGGCTCCTCCAGTTAGATGCACATGTATTCGCCTCCCCTCCCCAAGCCCAGAGTGACTGAGCTGTCTTCAATGATGCCGGGACCCTCAGTACTCAATGGAGTAGTGGAGCTCCATGAACATGTGTCGCCTCTCCTAAGTCAAAGCGTGGAAACAAACTCAGGGAGGGCTACTCTCCTGAAACCCTCTCTCCCCACGCTATTCCTTACCCTTTCCGGCCTGTTATGAGCATTCAAAGATCTGGACTGCTGACTACTCTTAGTTGCTCTCGGTGAAATCATAAAAGCCTTCAGCACAATTTTTGACAAAAACTCAAGGGAGATAAATACTAAAAAAATTCTAAATACTAAATTTCAGGCAATCACCCTGACTTCATTTCAGCTCCTCAGACTGCGCCTCCCCACACAGTGGTCAACTACAGGTCAGTAGCACCATGACCTACATCCAAATCCAACCTCGAGTGGCAGTCCGTGAGAAATCTGCACAGCCTCCACTCCATTCCCTGTGGGCTGTCGCTATGGACGAGCCAAGGACAACAATGCCGCCAGTCTCAGATGCTCTGAGCGACCCATGCTAACTGAAATCCTCCACTGACCTCTGCCACAGCAGGAGGGAGCTATTAAGCTGAGCCTTTGATTATCTTCCTTGACCTAGAGAAGCTATAATAAACCTGTAAGATTAGGCAAAGAGCCAACTGTTCCGGGTTGAGATCCTGGAGAAGCAGGCAATCTGAGGGAGTTCAGCATGCAGGGTGTTCATTAAGGTGTGCCCTTGGGATCAACACCTGGGGGAAGAAGGAAGAAGAAGCAGGACCAGGTAGAGGGAGCAGTGGCACTGCCACGCAGACCCTAGGGACAGCCTTGGCGACCCCAAGGGCAATTCTGCAGCTGCAGTGGCCCTTCAGAGTTGCCCAGGTTGGGCCAAGATGGCCAGGTCTTCATACGCCACACTGAGCAGTCATGGGCTGTGGGCTGCCGGGGGAAGGGACATAACCTTGGGCCCCTGAGGGGTAACACTGAAGGGTGCACTGACAGTATTCCAGCAGCTGGGCGATAAGCCCTTCAGCAAAGGAGGATCTGGGCACCAAGCAGGGGATTCACCACATCACCTCCCCTGAAATCGATGCTGTAGAGGATGCTGACAATGACAGCATTAACCAACACCCCAATCCCCAGCAGAGAGCAATAACCGGGGCTACTGGGCAACAAAGAAGGCAGATCGTTGTTTTGTTTCCAGTTGAAGGAAGGAGAGCCTCACTACCAATCAGGACTGTCTCAACACAAAATGAGTTGCCTTGAGACGTGCAGAGTCCGTCAGTGAGGAAGTTTAGTGGGACACTGACAAATCCTTATCTGGGATGCAGTATGGGGAGATTCACTTTTTCATTCAGTCCATAAACATTCAGTGAGACCTTCCACATGCCAAACAACACTCTTGGTGTGGGATAAAGTGGTACACAATACAGTCTCAGCCTTCCTGGAGTTTGCATTTTAGTAAGGGGGTTAGAAAAAAATAAATATGATACCATTTTAGATAGTGCTAAGTGCTATAAGAAAATGAAAGAGTGTCAGGGAATAGGACCAAAAGCAGAGGCGGGGGAGGCGAGTTGTCAGAAAGGACCTTTCCAAGGGGGTGACGGGTGAGCAAATGCCTGACTGGAGCGAGGCCAAGGGCCAGGCAAAGATCTGTGGAGAGCACCCCAGGTAAAGACAACAGCAGGTGCAGAGGCCCCGGGGCAGGACTGGCCACAGGTTGGGGGGGAAGAGCAATAAGGCCAGTGTGACCGCAGAGAGAGAGGGGGAAGCAAAACAGAAGACAAGGTCAGGAAAGGAGGCAGGAGCCAAATTATATCAGGACTTCCAGGCCCTGGTTAAACGGCTGAGACTGTGAAACTTAAATGTGATAGAAAGCCACGGACACCAGAAGGTTTTTGTACAGGGAGAGGCAAATAGCATTTACATTTTTAAATGATCCCTCTAGCTGCTGCATATAGACTCTAGAGGGGCAAAAGTAGATCAGGAAGACCAGTGAGGAGGCTACTACAGGCCACACAAGAGACGCTGGACCAGGGGTAGAGCGGAGATGTAGCCAAAAGATGACAGGGCCAGATCCGGGATTCCTCAGCCCTGCCGACCAACAGAATCATCTGATACGCCCCAACCCAGTTGGGGCGTGAGAATCCTCCAGAGAGGGGATCAGAAATCTGTGTATGTAAACTCCCAGCAGATTCCAATGACCAAGCAGGCTTGGGAACCATTGCCCTAGTTGATGTGTGATGTCCTCCTCAACCCTGAGGAGCTGGGATTCTATAAGAGAGTGGAAGCTTAACAGCCTCTCAGCTCCTTCTGAGACGGTGCTTCACTAGGTAGCTCATCTCTTCCTTTGAATGGAGCCCAACTCACCTATCCCCAGTTCCAGAACAAAAATCTAGAACAGGACTATGCCTTTGGGTTATCACTGTTGGCTTCCAAGTGGGGCTTCTCTTCTGAACTCTAAAACACCAAAGTTATTGAGAAACCCTGTTAGGTGGGGAACAAAAAGCAAGTAACAAAACAGCATGAAAACCAGGACCCAATTTTTGGCAAAACAGAAAGGAAGAAGGGAAAAAACAGAAAAATAATACGCATATATACTGAGTAAATACTTTCCCAACTTTCCTATAGAAGGTACATAACTAGGACCATTCTAGAAGCAGAGTAGCGAAGTTAATCCCATAATGGATGCTTATTCCAGGCATTAGGCTTAATTCTGTCATGGAAGCCTGGTCTCAGGTGAGAAAAGCTGGTAGAAAGCTGAGGAATTTCATACATTACAAAACTCAAGCCCAAAACCATAAAGGACTAAATTTTGCTCAAGACTAAAGATGATAACGACTTTCACAGGGAATTTTGGATACTCTGCACGGAGGACAACTGGGAGCCAAGACGGTGAAGAACTTAAGAGCCAAGATGAGGCTCAGGGGAATGGAGCACTTGACAAGAGGAGGATGGACTCAGGAGGGAGGAGGAGACCTGCCCACAACCTCGTCTCACACAGAGAGACTGAGGCCCCGGGAGGTTAAGTGACTTGCTCAAAGTGGCTCCTACAGAGTCAGCATTGTGAAAGGTTAGAGGAGTTATGCAAGCAATCAATACTTGAAAGCCACAGAGAACCGCCCGCCGAGAGCAAAGCCAGCATCCCTAGCTTAGTGGGAGTTACGTAAGCTTGGGCTCCCACGGGATGGCAGTGGGCTGGGCAGCACATTTAAGGAGCCCACACAAAGATCACTTCACTAAACAGGTTCAAGTCATCGACTGCATCAGGCGCTGGATAGAGGGGCACAAGGAGCCTGTCCAGCCTCATCTCCCACACACACCTCATCACTCAAGCTCCCTCACCCCATTCCAAACTATTCCTTCTTCCAGGACTCACAACACCCGTCTCCCACATATGCCTGGTCCCTCTGCCTGGAATGTACTTTTCTCTCCTGTCTCACTTATCCTTCAAAGCCCTCAAAGATGTCTCTCCTCCGGAAGGCCTTCCCAGCACCACCACCACCCCCAGCCACTATCTTCTGTGTGATGTCCATAACACACCACAGCACTTTCCACATTCTGCCTGTTTACTGCTGGGCGACTACATGTTTGTCTTCCTCACTAGTCTAGAGGCTTCCTGAAGGCAGAGATAACGCCCTACTTTCTATATATCCCACAATACCGAGCATTGTCCTTACATGCAGCAAGCACTTGGACGAATGAGTGAATAAGCAAATGAAAGAATGAATGAAACAGTTGAACTGAAAACAAGATACTATTCTTGACCCAAGCATTAAAGTGAAGTAAATGCTTCAAAGTTTATTACACATTTACAATTTTTAAATGCAGATGTGTTTTCCCCCATAAATATCAGTTAACTTGGCAGATGTTAACTCCAAAGGCAGAAATGATGCTTGGGTCTTCCCGCAGACCCACAGCTGTGATTCTGACTCCAGGATGAAAGCACAGGGACTTTCTGTCTCTTTTGAGTCACAGGAAAGAGGAAAAACAAGGATGTGCATATGGCCAAACTTCTTCAATATGCTTCTCCAAAACACACAAGCACGTATTCATAAACAAGTGGAAGTTTAAAAGGGGTGGTGTAAATATAAACATTGAGAACCAAAGAGTACTGTCCTGTACTGCATAACAACATTTCGATCAATGACGGACTGCACATATGATGCTGGTCCCATAAGATTAGTACTGTATAGCCTAGGATTGCAATAGCCTATACCATCCGGGTTTGTGTAACTGCACTCTATGCCGTTCACACAATGAAGAAACAGCCTAACGATACATTTCTCAGAACATCTCCCGGTCGTTAAGCGACACATGACTGTATCTATTAATACTTCTTTAGTTTTCCTGTGTTCGGACATCAAACCAACTATTCAATGCCCCAAAATATCCTAGTTTTGTGCTGCAGCACCATGAAACACAAAGAAATGAGTTTTCTCTGCTCTCTATCCACACCATCACTACAACCCTCCCTCCAGATTTATCTCTATTTTAGAAAAATGTTCTCACTGACAGCTTTTGAAAAAAGAAAATACAATAGCTGGCCTATAAAAAGAAGATTGCTTCCTTTTACAACATTGCCAGCTAAATATACCAGAAAAGAGAAAGGTATCCTTCAAAATACTAAATTGCAGGACATTTTCTTCAAAAAACTTCAAGTCAGAGCAGAGTAAGGTGGAATCGTGGTCTCATGTAGCTTTTTGACCAAGCACAGCACACAACATCATCTGATGTCACCAAGCAGAGTTGTTTAATAATTGTGGGGGAAGCAGTGGGCTCCACGGACCTGCGTTCAAAACCTGACTCTCAGTAGCTCTGTGACTTTGGCACCTTATTTAACTTTGCCAAGCCTTGGTTTCCTCACCTGTAAAATGGGTGAATAAAACCTATCACAAGGTTGCTAAAAAGTACTGACTGTGCAGCAATGCTGTGGGTACTGGCTTCCCTGATGTATAATTTTGTGCTGATAGATGTCACAGAAGAAAGCAAGCAACACAAGGCCAGGCCCACAGCAAACAAGCAATGTGTTCGTTTCCATCACAAATCCAGGAGCCACCTATTTATTCAACAAGTGCTCATGGTGCCTCTACTATTTAAGGCACCGGAGGCACACCGTGAACAAAACCAATACAAAGCCCTGCCCTCTGCGAGTTTACATTCTGTTGGGGAGATTCATTTTACAAAACCTTTCCAGTGCTTTCCCAAAATGGGTGGAAATGGAGGAAATCCAGAAAATACATTTTGCCAAATTTTCTACCCAGATCTCAAAAACGAAGAACCACCATACAGTTGATCTTGGTAAGTTTTGTTTATAAAATGCTTTATCTTCATCAACACAATTCAGAGGCCATAGTTCATAAAAAAATAAGAATATCAGAAATACCTAAGTTCTTTCATTTATTTTTAAACACTTGTGAGTTATACTTGGTTATTCTGACTATATACTGAGTGTCCAGTCTAAAAACATGTGATGCATGCTGTCCTTCCTGCACTGTACCCAGCAGTCCCTTCCCTCCCCAGAGCAGGCTGACCATCCTCACTCAGACATCAAATTAGAGAGAGCAACAGTGGCCAGAGGCAGGAGAAGGTCAATGGACAAACACATACATCTCCCCTTTACGAGGCTCTCTGGGGGACACAGAGACATATGATCCCAGCTCTTGACCGTCAACAGCTCACAGTCACCCACAAGGGTGAGAGCACACAGGCTGTAAAGAAAAGCTGGCTTGGGGGTTGGATGAGCGGTTCACCCCATCCCAGGCACCGGAGGCCAGACAAAGGAGAGACCTGACTTAGGAAGTTGTGCTAAGTACAACAAAGTCGGTCCAAAAAAGAAGTCCAATCATTGCCTAAAGCAGCACCTGCAATTTTTTTCTTTTTTTTTTTTTTTTTTTTTTGGTGAGGAAGACTAGCCCTGAGCTAACATCCATTGCCAATCCCCCTCTTTTTGCTGAGGAGGATTGGCCCTGGGCTAACATCCGTGCCCATCTTCCTCTACTTTATATGGCATGCTGCCACGGCATGGCTGACCAGCGGTATGTAGGTCCACACCCAGGATCCAAACCTGTGAACCCCAGGCAGCTGAAGTGGAGCACAAACTTAACTGCTACACCACGGGGCCGGCCCCAGCACCCACACTTTTTATAGCGAGAGAGAAGGGGATAGGTGACCAGAAAGTTCCTTTCCAGGATATTCTCAGAACCCCAAACTGAGTCATTATTGCCATCCTCTGTGCCTAAACACCCTCGGGGCTTGACGGAGAGCTGCGCCCTGCCGGCTTTGGCTTCCACTCCTTTTCAGTCACAGAGAACGCCATTCCTCACCTGTGCTTTCTGAGTCGTGATGTAACTCACACAGCAGCAAAGAAACAACACGGGAGGAAGAAGCCACACTCGGGCAGGTTTTCACATTGCCATCACCTGGGAAACATGACGGCACCGACAGGAGGAGAGCACGCTGACCATTATCAGGGGCATCCAGTGCCTGGAGCATAGCCAGTAATCAAACTCCCAGCCCGGAGTTCTCCAACTCTGCACACACAGCAGTCCCCTGGGGGCTTTACAATCGCTGATGCCAGCTGCACCCCACACCAGTTAAATCCAACTCTCCAGGGTGGGAAGCCATCAGCTGAGGGGTGAGGCCAGGGTCCTAACCTCCTGCTTTCTCTACTTCCCGTTAAACGTCTCAGAGGGGCAAGCTGGGGCTCACCCATAATCAGATGTCCACCAAAGCCCAAAGGAGAAAACGAACCATGACATGGACCTGCGTGAAACCAGACGAGAGAGGGGGAAAAAGACCACGCAGGCAACCATGTAAAACCCTCAGCAAAGAAGAAAACACCTTCACGCGCAGGCAGGCAGCATGCACAGAACTAAGGCAACGTGGACGAGCATTTCAGAGTCTGAAGAGCCAGGTTCAGGCTCGGGGTCTCAACTGACCACTGCTTTACGACCACTATGCCTGTCTACCCATCCAGGAAACGAGGAGGAGTCTGACCTGCCCTTCCTCCCTCAGAGAGGGCTACAAGGTTCAGAGCACAGATCGAAGCACTTGGGGAAAGACAAAGCTTACATAGAGGTGATCACCACCCTTACCCAGCATTACCAGCACAGCTCACAGATGCTCCCTCTAGAGCCGTACCTTCTAGGAGCCCTGACCCCCACCCACGTCCCCTATTCTGACCTTCATGGCAACCAGGACAGCACCAGCATCTCCAAGCGCTCAGTGAAATTCAAGGATGCTTGTGGTACAACAGGAGGAAGAGTGAAGAACACTCAAAGATGATACCTCCCCAACATACTGAAAACACTAATAGTGTAGGCAAGTGGTGAGGGGAAATGATCTAAAGTAAACAAAGAGTTTTAAATACAGCAAATAAAGGAGAAAGATTTTTAAACATTCATTCTAAACCCGAAGTTTTACAGTGGCATCCCAAGGCTAGGATTGATGGGCTCTGTTCTAAAACATCTTGAATCAGTTGTCAGTATTTAAAAAAATCAAAAGATTTTATGGAAAAATCTGGGTTTCTGACTTCTCTTGAAACATGGGAGGACATGGCACTCCCTGGTCCGCATTCCACAAGACAGCAGGGGCACCTTCCTGCCACAGGTCCACCCAGCCCACTCTGGCCGGCTGCCACCCACCTGAGACTCCTGCAGGAAACCGCAACTACAGAGAGGGGATTACGACTCTAACAGCAAAAAACTTTTTTTAAATGACTAATTGGCAGCAAATTTAAAGGATCTGATTGTGGCTTCTCAAACTTCACACATGTTCTGTTGGATTTTATTATCTTCTCCCACCCAGGGTGCCTCTGAGAGAGCAATGAAAATGCCGGTGAGGTGATGAAACTAATCAAGATTACTTTTAACAAAATAAAAGATGGTTTAACCCAGCTAGGAGCAAATAAGGTTTGATATGTTCAGCTTTTCTAATTTCTTATTTAGAATTTACTAAAGAAACCACTAGCGAGGGGCTTTCTCTCTCATCTCCTTCTCTCTTTTCAGCACGGGCTACACCTCTCTCATTTTCAGTCCTTCTGACTCCTTGACAGTATATCCATCTCCTGATGCCCTCAGGAGGTGGGCAGCTTTTGAAGCACGAAGCTGCCATTCCCCAGAACTGTAATGCAGGGGCAATATGAGCAGGTTCCTAAGACTCAAGAATTTGTCCCAGATTCCATGAAATTGAAGACACTACCACAATTTACAGGCAGAAATAAAAGAAAGAACCTTGTCATCAAGCCAGAAGGGCCTGAGGTGAGAAAGCCCTGATATCACCATGCTCTTTGCAATAAAACAGAGAGCAAAACAGGTCTGGCCTCATTTCTGTGGCTCAGCTGACCAGAGAGTCTATGCAAAACAAAGCAGGCCCCTGCTCCGAAAGCTATATGAGGGCGAAGGAAGTCTCAAACTACACCCAGCCTAATACTTAGACCTCTGATTTGGACTTCGGGAGGGGAGGAGGGCCGGGAGCTGGCACATAATGTAAGGGCACTCACGTCTGAGGCCAAGAGGCCTCATCTTGTGATAACATGATGACATCAGATGAGCAGTTCTACTTCTGTTTCACTCAAGTCCTCAACTCTCAAGTGTCGCCTTTCCATTCTTTTATGAGGAACCATGCTTTTTAATTTAGCCTCCATTATCCTGCACACTGCCACTTCCTCTGAGCCCCCCTCATGTTTCATGGCTCTGCTCCGTTTGCATTTTCAAAGCTCGACAAACCCAGTTCAGCACGTGAAATAGGGAACTCTCCAACAGGAGTGCAAAGAAACAAGGTCCTCAGCTTCCTACAAGTCACACAGGGAAGGGAACTGAGAACAGCCGTGTGTGCCTCTGAAAACAAACAAGTGGATAATCACATCACACTGAAGCCACACAGAGAAAGCAAACCATTGCATCATTTCAGCAAATGCAATATTAACACGCAGCCATGATGAACTCCCTTCAGTTCCTCAGAGGCGGCTTCTGGATGTCCCCCACGCCGTGCCCTCACCTGCTACACTGGTCCTCCCCAGCTAATGCCCACTTCAGGCCTAGGTGAGATGTCTCTCCCTCCAAGTACCTTCCCTGACACCCCACCACCACGGGCTTCCACAGAACCACAAGACCTGGTCCAACAGAGGCCAGGACTATGCCTGGCTTGTGAACCACTGTATCCCCAACAACTTTTAAAGGTTTGGGGGGACTCTGCAAGATCAAAACTGTTTTCATAATGACACCAGGACATTATTTGCCTTTTTCATTCTCATTCTCTCATGAGTGCACAATGAAGTTTTCCAGAGGCTACAAGATGTGTGATGACAAATTATTCTGATGGCTACGGAATGTGTGCTTACATATTTCTATGTTGTAAATTTTGTTTTAATTTGTTTAATTTTTAATGTGGTAAATATAGATTGATACAACCCACAAAAACAAAAGCTCTTTGGGGTCCTCAATAATTTTTAAGAGTATAAAGGTCCCCAAAACCAAACACCTTGAGAACTACTGGTCTAGAGAAAGGTCTTGCACATACCTGGTAACCTTTCAATACTTTGTGAATGATGAATCAATCAATCAATCAATCGATGGGTGGATGGAACCTCTTTCTATCAATACCCTGAAGTCTACTTTGTGGTCTGTTATGGACAAAAAAATGGAAAGAAGAAGTGCTCAGGGGTCAGTTCACTCTCTCTTCATTAAGAAGGGAAAGAAACAGATTTGGGGGAACCATCACGTGAGAAAGAGCGGGGACCATCGGAACATGTCCATGACCACACTCCAACTCCTCCCACAGGCCTCTCCAGCACGTCTTGGTGTAGTGAATATTCATTCTGGATTATTTACAAATTGGCCAAAGACCATGTTACCCAGCCCATCCCCCCAGCCACCTGAGAGTTGTCACCCATTCATTCCCCCATCTCCATCTTGTCAGTCACTATTCACTCTTAAATACCTCTTGAATCCTTCAGGATTTAGCTTGGATGTCCTTCCTCCAGGCAGATTCCCCAGCCCCTTCTCCCTAGCCTGCATCAAGTCTCTCTATTACAGGTTCTTATGGAAGCTTTTTCCTTTTCTTCCAGAGCACTTCCCTCAGCCTCTAAATAAACACCCATTTGTGGGATTTTCATAATATCTGTCTCCTCAACTAGTTCATAAGCTGCAGGAGAGCTGGAATGTGCAGGCCTTGCTTACACAGCATCCCACTCAAGGGCACAGAGCCTGGGACAGAGCAGGGGCTTAATAAACGATGGATGGATGGTTATTTGGTTGGTTTGGTGGGTAGGTGAGTGATGGGGTTTGGGTGATTGGACAGGTAGCTGGTTGGACGAGGGGGTAGGTGGATGGGTGGGTGAATGGACGGGCAAGTGGGTGGATAGGTGTGAGTGAGTAATGAGGATGGGTAGATGGGTGGATAGATCACTGACTTGCTGGCTCGCTGGCTGGTGGCTGGAAGAATGGTGGCTGAGTAGGTGAGTGAGAGAGTGGATCCATTCCAACTGCACTCATTCAGGCCCCTCTTTGTCCAGTCATATCTAACGGCCTCCCAAATACATCTGACAGCTGTCAGTCTCACTCCCTGGCTTTGTAATACACAAATCTCATCAAGTTACACCCATTTGTAAAATGGCTCCAATTACCTACAGAATCAGTTTAAAGTTAAATCATTTTTAGAACAACGGATAGGAAGAAGCAATAATAAAGTCCCAACTGCACAACTGATCAAACAAGGCACCCCCATATTCTGGACATCCCAGCTTTCCAGCCCCTACTTTCACCCGCCATCTGAAGTTTCAGCCAGGCCATAACATTCTGCAGCTCCCTAATCGTACTCTGCAGTTTAGGGCCTCTGTACCCTTTCTGCTTAAAGTGCTATTGCCAATCTTGTCTACTTGGCTGACTCATCCTGTAGAGCCCTGCCCTCAGTCATGGAATCTTCTAGAATGTTTCTCTCAGCCCTCAGAAGGAGCTCCACTCACACCTCCCCACCCCATGCTGTCGTGCACTGAACACACCATTATTACCCAGACCTTGTGACACTGTTTCTGCTGCACCCACTAGATCATGAGTGACTAGAGAACAGGGATCATGCCCTTGTTCACCGCTGACCAAAACAAGGGCTCGATAAAAGCTCAATGGCTGGAAGGATGTCAGGATCGCCAGGAAAACACCTGCTCTTCACCAAGCTAAGCATACTGGGACCTCAAAGCTTAACTTCCACCGTAACGCCTTGCCTAGAGATTTGAGCTCACATGGATCTCCCTTTCTCCAAACACCTACTGTACTTTATTATCTACATAGCAAAACCTAATATTTGGTGACTAGTGGACTGCTCCATCTGCTCCAATTGGATTCTGCTCCATCATCCCAATATTCATGTAAAATCCTAAGAGACAGAAGATAAAATTATAAGTTACTGTTGATTGTACCTACTCTGTGCAAGCACTTTACAGCCATCAGTGCCTTCAGCCACCAAAATAACCTTACAAATAAGGCATTATTATCCCCATTGTACAAATGAGGAAAGAAGAGATCAGAAGACTAAAATATCTTTTAAAAAACCATGCAGGAAGTTAGTGGCAATGCCAGGATGCAATCCTAGGACCATCTGATTTACCTACGCTTCCCATCCATGCCTCTATCACACCTTCACTGTACTGAGCACTGCGCAAGAAAGTTTGGGATTACGGGACTGTGAAATCTCTGCCTTGTTAATTTAATCAAACCACAGTCCAAACACATCCTTCCAAGAAAAGGCTTGCACAAGAAAAAAGCAGTTTCTCATATGCAGAAAGCACTTAATGTCTGCTGAATGGATGAATGAATGAATAAGAAATGGCAAATCAATAACTACAACATGCTCCAAAAGCTAAGGAAGATGGTACAGAAAATAAACCAGATTTATCCAGGACTGATTAGCAACAACTATCTCTCCAAAGTCAGAGTAGAATAAAAGGAAAAGGCAGAAAGAAGGCAAAACAGAAACAACCACAAAATCCTCTGACTCTTCAAAATCAAAAAAGAGAGGAATTCCAGCCACGATCAAATTAGAAACAGTCAAATCAGATCATAAGCACTTATGTTCCAAGAAAGAAGGAATGAATTCCTTCCACTGATTCTTTAATTCATTTACTACTAGTCATCAGAAAGAGCAGAAAATTTGAAAACTGTTAGTAGACAGTACAGGCTAAGTTACCACTAGAAAGAAGGCTCCCTTGGGGGAAAAGCCTGCCTACAGTCCCTTCTCACCATCCTCCTCCTCCCAACACTGGTCCATTGACCTCACCATACACTGAACACCAGCCCCCATCTCCCCAACTCACCTTCAATGGCTGTCCATTGCCAACAGAATAAAGGCTGCTGATCTCAGGGCTAGAAGGATCTCACAGATCACCTAAACGCAAGCTCTTTAGCCTGACACTCTAGCCTGGTGATCAGACCAGCAAAAAACAGCACAGCCAGGTGGCATCACATCACACCTACCTCTTCAACAGAGAGGCTCCCTGCCTTCTCCCACTGCTCCTCTACTCGACCCTTCTGCTGTGAACCAGCTGATCACTCACTAGATAGCCTGAGCTTCCTGAGGACAAGACACCAAGCCCATTGGTGTCCCCAGTGCCTAACACAATCCTCGGCACTTCACAGGTGGTCCATGAATGCCTGCAGGGTGAATGATCACATGAATGGTCATGATCATACACTTCCATGCCTCCCGTTCAAATCATTCACTTCTATTCTTGTTCCCTTGGAGTCCATTCTCCACCAGCAGCCCAAGTGACCTTTGACAACGTAAGTCAGATCAGGTCACTCCATGCTCTCACCCTTCCAATGGCCCTAACCACACTTAGAAGAAAGTCTAAGACCTTCCCTTGGCTTCCTGGGCCCTAAATGATCCACCACACTTCACCTTCCTCACTGCACTCAGGTCCCAGCAGCCTCTGGTATCCAGTGCACATTCCAGGTACGCAGCTGCCACAGGGTCTTCGTACCTGCTATTCTTTCTGCCTAAAACATTCTTCCCAGATATTCCAACAGATCATCACCTTCTTTCACCTGCACAGAGAGTCCTTCCCTAACCACTGTTATCTATGGTTACCTATCCCTTTACTCTGCTTTATTTTCTTTATAGAACTTTCAACCACCTACTATTACATATGATCTATTGTTTATTCACTAGACCTGCACTGCCCAATATGGCAGCTACTTGCCACCTGTGGCTACTGGCACTTGAAATGTAACTAGTCCAAATTGAGTTGTGCTATAAGTGTAAAAAATACACCAGATTTCAAAGACTTAGTACAAAAGAAGAATGTAAAATATCCCATTAATACTTATTCTATTGATTGCATATTAAAATAACATTTTGAATATATTAGATTAAATTAAATCAATTATTGAAGTTTAATTTGATCTATTTCTTTTTATTTTTTAATGTGACTACCAGAAAATTTTAAATCACACATGTGGTTCACATTGCATTTCTATTAGACAGCATTACACTAGACTATAAGTTCCCGGCAGGCAGCCAGTCTATCTGTCCTGTTCATCAACAAATCTCCAAACTTTGAATGGAACCCTGTACACAGAGGCACTCAATAAATACCTGATGATTGGGAGACCTTGTCCCTGCTATGAATCTTTCCCATCTTATAGCGTCCTGATCAAGCTTCCCCCTCCCCTCTTCCTGGAAGCTTCTGGGACTGCCGCCCTTGGCACTTGTCCCCCCAGCACCGAGCACAGGGTCCAGCTCAGTTAGACACTCAGTAAATCCAATAATCCAGCAACCATTAATTGAGGATCTACCATACACTGGGTGTTTTTACATACCATCTACCTCATTTAATCATCATAGTAACCCAAGGGGGAAAGAAGAGGGGACTATTAGACTCACATTTTAGAAGGAGCTGAGGCCCAGAGGAGTGAAGTGACACACCCAAGCTCACACCACGAGCAAGTGGCAGACCAAGAATGCAAAACCACCGCCTTCCGGCCCCAGCCCCTGGCACCTGGCCCTCCACGCAAAGCCCAGGCTGGCAGCCAGCATCACACACAAATGACCTGTTTGGCCTGCACAGTAACCTGTTTACTAGTTTGTTTTAGCTATAATCCTTGCCAACATTTGAAATTTTGAGGATTTTAACTGTCCAGGTTCCCATTTTTATTCAACACTTGATCACTTGCTACTTGCCAAGCACAAGGAACATATCCAAGAACAAGATAGAAATGGCTCCTGTCCTCGTGGGGGATTCGGAAAATAAACCAATAGATAATGAAAATACATAGTAGGCCAGATTATGATAAGTGCTATAAAGAGAAAAAAATAGAGATGGGGGAAAGGAAACACCAAGGGTGGAGGATGCTATTTCCAATGGGATAACTGAGGAAGCCACGTTGAGGAGGTGACATTTGAGCAAAAACTCTAAGGAAGGAAGAAGTGGGACACGTGGACATCTAGGGAAAGAACACCTCCAGCAGAGGGAATGGCAAGTGCAAAGGTCCAGAATGGCATCACTGGCTGGAATGGAGGAAGTGGCTCTCTAGATATAGGATGCAGTAGAAACAGATAACTTCCCCTTTATGGTATGGAATTGTCACTGGAAAGTGGTTTCCCAGCCAGTAACTACAGTTCACCACCTTCCTTGCATCCAGGTGTGGCCATGTGACCAACACAAGGTGAGCACTAGTGATGTTTGTCTCTTCCATGCCAAGGCGCCCAAGAAGTGGGTGCGCCTTCCCTACCTTCTAGCTCTCTTCCACTGGCTGCAGACAGACGACGGTGCAGCCCCAGAGTGGAGCCTCCAGGAAATGGGAGAAAAGCCACCTGCTGACTGGAAACCACACACAGCGATCTGCACACAGTTTATCTGCAAAGATAAACTTCTTTGGTAACTTTAGTGCTAAGCCATTAAAATGTGAGGATAAATTTCTCACAGAAGCTAGCAAGTGGCCCTCCACACAAGAATACCTGCCTGACTCAGAAGCTGAGAATCTGCTACCTACCCTCTCCTATGCTTGGAGTTTCTAATATAGATTCCTGCAGGCCTGCCTAGTCCCTGTGGGCATTAAGTTTGTGGCCCCTGTACTACAGATTAAACTAATTCTGCCTAAAACCAATCCTTGACACACCACTGAAATGAGCATTCCCTCAATTCACTCTAAACTCCAACCCTTTCCACCCCATCAAGGATTAAAGGTGCCCAGGTGTCCTTTTCATTTGACATGTGGAACTGAACAAGTAATCCAACCAAGGTGTTAACAGCTCAAAATGCCTGTCTACACTTCAACAAAGGATGCCAGAAGGCATAATTCCTCAATCTTTTGAATAGACAGAGCTATTCTGGGGGAAATGTCATCTATTCTTACCCTTAATATCATACCAGTATAGGCAGAGTTGGCCCTAGGAACAAGAAAAGCTTAATTAAGATGATGTTTTACAAGACAACTAAATGCATTGTGTGATCTTAGACTGGATCTTGAACCAGAATAAAAGACATTATTGGGGCAATTTGAGAAATCTGAATAAACCAGATCAGTGAATAGTACTGTATCAATGTTACTGTCCTGGTTTTTAATGATACTATAGTTATATACGATGATAACATTTGGGGAAGTTGGGCAAAAGCTATGTGAGAACTCTGCACTATTTTTACAACTTTTTATAACAAAAATTTTTTAAATATTTTTAAAAAGAAGAACAGTGCCCCAGTTGGATCAACATATATGAGCACCAGCCCAGAACCACTATTTTTCTCACAATTTTCCTTCTATCTGATCAAGCAGAGATAGCTCATATGAAAATACTAACTTTAGGAAAAGGAAGAGAACAGACCAAATCTATTTTCAAAAGCATTATCTCTGCAACTTTTTTCACTTTTGAGCTAGTCTCCACCACCCTGGAGAAAAACATTTTTTCTTGAAAGCCCCCTAGGGAACTTGAAGTCTCCCTAAGAGGGAACTCACCAAGTGACTTACCTGTGCCCCAAGCAGAACCACGTGATGGCTGAGACTCTGTCAACAAAACCCTGAAAATAAGAATCACCAGGTGCAACCAGGTGAGGGACCATGAGGCCACAGAGCTCGGGAAAGAAGGCTCATGAGAGTAGGCCACCCATGGTGGGTTCAGAATCCTAGACTTTTAAAGTTTGAAATTCTCATTCTAAGCTTTATTTATCCTCTTGGGAACATGCGCGCCACCACCCCCACCAGACCCCACACCCCGGCCGCCACCCAGCTTCCAAGAGGAAACAGGATTCGTTGACTTACACTCTAATGACATCCTAATTTCAAAGTTCTCTCATGTAACCAAATCAGATTTTACCAGCTTCTGCTCTGGATAAGAAACTTACTACAGTAGTGTTTTTCAAACTACAGATCATAAATCAATGTAGTGGGTAACAACCATCTTTTTTTTAATGAAACAGTAGAGAGTAGAAGGACATTGAGCTGATAAACGTCTTACTGTAGATGTCTGAAGCACACAGCCCTGGACAATCGTCATCAGCCTTCTAAAGCACAAACGTCCTTCATTTTAAGTAATATGATAAATCCTTTTTCACTAAGTCAGAGAGAAAGAAATGTTTTAAATGAATCTTATATTCACAATAACTTTTAATAGAAAATATGAAATGTGTTCCCATGGGGGAAAAATACTCTTGCAACCTGAAGTCAGAAACTTTTCCTGCAAGATATTTATTAATGACGAAGAGGAAAAAATCTAACATTACAGTGGAGAGACCCAGCAGACACCCCCTTAACCAAGTACTCAAGGTCAATATCAACAGTAATAAGACATATTGACATCAGGAACCCCCTGATACGATATGAAATGAAAAGCACAGTATCCCGTATGTGGTGTTCTTGCCAAAACCGCATAACTTCAACTCAATCATGATGAACCATCAGAGATCCACATTGAGGACCATTTCACAAAATAACTAACTGGCACTCTTCTGAGACTGAGAAACTGTCACGGAGCAGAAGAGATTAAGGAGACATGGCAGCTAAATGCAATGTGGGATCCTGCACTGGATCCTGGAACAGGAAAGGACCTTAGTGGGAAAACTGTAGTCTAGTTAATAGTGTTGTACCAATATCAACTTCTCGGTGCTGATAACTGTACCACGGTTACATACGATCTTAATACTAGGAGAAGTTGGGTGAAGCATACATAGGAACTTTACTATAAGTCTAAAACTATTTCAAAATAAAAAGCTAAAAAAACTTTTTCTGAAAAAAAGGAACAAGAGTGTTCTGTCCCATAAACTATCATTTAAACACTGTAAGAGTGTTACGCCTCAAATTCTCTAACCATAGAGATAAATACAATGAGTATTCGATGAGTAATTTGCGTACAGTTAACTTCATACACGGGGAAAGTGCTGAAGCCGTCCTTCTGTACCCAGGCTCCTCCTTAGCTCTCTTCCACCTCCTCCTTTCTCCTCATACCAACAGGAGGGTCATCAAGATCCTCTTTTCCTCCTCACAGGGAGCAGTGTGAGACATCGTACAGATGCTGGGTTACAGAGTCCTAGCTCCTTACAAGCATCCACAAACTGAAAGACCAAGAGGGAGGGAGGTGGCAGTTATTAATGAAACAAACATTTTGAGTACCCATCTCTGCCAGGCACGGCGCTCGGCCCTGGAGAATCAGCCATGAACAGGACCAACAAGGTTACTGGCTCACACAGAGTTTACACGCAAGAAGGAGAGAGACAATAAACAAGCAAACAAACAAAAATACATTGATATGTGCACACACGTGCACATGCACACACAGACATAAACTCAGATAAACAGTAAATGCTATGAAGCTAGAAAACCAGAATAATGTGATAACGGTTTCTCTGAAGAAGTGATATCTGAGCCAGGACCTGACCCTTCTCTGACCCTCATTTCCTCATCTATAAAGCAGAGCTAACAATATTCACTCTTACAGAATTGTGGTTAAGAACTAAATTAGATAATGACGGCATAAGATTTAGCAGAGTTCCCAGTAAGTGAATGAGTGGCTAGAAATAGTGATTGATGACAAAAATTACTTATCAACACCAAGCACTTTCTCAATTTACTTTAAATTCTAATATCCCACTCAGATTTGCTCAAGGTGTCTATGAGCAGGTTGCTGATCACAGAAACAGCTACTTCCCCTCTGCCGGGCAGCAACAAAGAATAATGAATGTTGGGCCGCCCAGTGGCGCAGCGGTTTAGGTCGTGCTTTGGCAGCCCAGGGTTCGCGGGTTCAGACCCCAGGCGCCGGCTGACACACCGCTTGTCAGCCATGCCGTGGCGGCATCCCATATACAGTAGAGGAAGATGGGCACGGATGTTAGTTCAGGGCCAGTCTTCCTCAGCAAAAAGAGGAGGATTGGCAATGGATGTTAGCTCAGGGCTGGTCTTCCTCACAAAAAAAGAGAAAAAAAAGAATAATGAATGTATCTGGAAATGGACGGAGCAGGGAACCCAAAAGCTGAGCCGAGCGGGTGAGAGCAAAGGAAAGCTCCCAGGCCCTGCTGGCAGCTACCTCCTCGGTGCGGAATCCTGGGAACGACGAGCACCTTCCCGTGAAGGATTTTTCCCCTGACTGTCTCTGTAAGTGGAACTGGACAGAAGGCGGTCCAAACCACCGCAATGACCAGAGGCTCTCAGTCCTGGGGACTGGAAGGCACGATCACACCTTCCCTCGGGCTGTAGGGGTAACTCAAACATTTTTTTTTTCACAAAACAAGCGTTAGCAAGATTGCATCCTAATTAAAAACCCACAAAAATAGCAAAAGCTACTGAAATAATTTAGAAAACTAATCACGAAATAAGGATATTTAAAATAAATCAACTTCAGACCCAAGTGCCATGTATCACACAACTGAACATTTCTAAAGAACCTCTCTCTCTGACGGACAGACAGACAGAAGGACACAAACACACTCTCGATCTCTCTCTCTCATGTATACAGTCTCCGCGAATAAAACAAAGCAGCAGAAGTTTAATACCAAACTGTGTTTACTAAATACTCTTAAGTCACCAAAAAGCGTTTTTTAAATCACCAGGACTCACATCTTATATAAGTGCATTACACATATCAAGACATTTTAAAATTTTGTGTACGAAAAAAAATCAGTCACTTGCTTCAGGTCACCTGTCAAGCCCACCTAAAACAAAGGAAAAAATCTCCATGTGATCCAAACTCCAGAGTCAGCGACAGCACAAGCCTCCCTGGAAATCGCACCTTAAGCAGCGCCACAGCTACTCACTGCCGCCCAGAAACCTGCCGTTCTCTTTCTAGCCACCCCTGCTTCCCTCCTGTGCCCCAAAAGCCTTCTTTCTCCAACTCCCTAACTCCCTATCTGGTTTTTTTTCTTCTTCTTTAAAACAAAAACAGACAAACACACCTCTCCTCTGCTGAGCCCAGGCTTGCGATGCCCAGGTGAGGGCTGGGGTCCGAGTCAGACCAGGGCCCGTATGCCTCACACAAGGAGGAGAGGAGTTTGGAAAGATTCTATTCTAGGAGCCAAACTCTGCACAGGTAAACGGGGATTAGCTTTCTCCTTCCTTTATACCCTCCATTAACTGGAAGGGCAGTCAACAGGTACCACCTCCATGCCCTCACCCCCCTGCCTCCTGTCCCCATGACATCACCTCCCACCCCTCAACTAAAACAGCTCCCTCCAGAGACAAGAGCCAATCGCCTAACTGGCCAGCTGGGCTCCAGCTTCAACCTGTGCAGCCTCTGAGGCTGGCGCCCCTCTCTCCTTCCCCCTTGTTGGTCACAACATTCCACTCTCCTGCTTTTCTCCCTTCCTCTCTTTGCTTGGCCCTTCACTCCTGCCTCCTTAAGTGTGGCTGTCAATAACAATGGTGATGATAAGAAATAACAGCACCTATGATTTATCAAAAGGTTATTATGGGCCTGGAAGGATGCTGAATGCTCTCTATCGACTCTTTCATCCAGCCCCCCAGCAACTTTTGCAGCATTATTTTACAGCAGCGGTTCTCAAATGTTGTAGCTTCAGGACCCTTTTATGCTTTTAAAAATTACTGAGAAGCCCAAAGAGCTTTTATTAGTGTAGATATATCTACTTATAGTTACCATATTAAAAATTAAAACTGAGAAATTTTTAAAACACAGAATGCACAGCACACAGAGCCATGACATCATCACACATCATGTAGTTTCTGGAAAACTCCACTGTACTCTCATGAAAGACGAGGTTAAAAAAGGCAAATGTCTTAGTAGTGTTACTAAAATACTTAGTAGAGCTGGGATTCAAACCCAGTTCAGTCTTACTGTCCAACAGTCAGTAAAAACAGTCCTGACTTTGCAAACCCCCTAAAAGAGTTTCAGTGACTCCCAGCTGTCTCTGGTCTACACTCTGAGAATTGCTGTGCCACAAAAAATGAAACTGAGCCTTAAAGAATAAAATCAGCTCGCCCAGGTCACTCAGCCAGCCTCCTGAAAAGCCCTGTCTTAACCCCGGTTACATGGTCCTGCTACTGCTCCAGCCTCTTCTTTCTTTGCCATGGTCTTCCTCAGAGACAACATTCACTTCCGCCACATCCACTATCACCTTCAAAGTAGACCCATCTCCAAATGTGCATCTGCAGAGCTGACAACTCGCCTGAGTTCCCAGCACCTGGATCTGCACCAGCACCCTGAGCCACCTCAGCTGACCACCATGTCCCTCCACCCCAGCCAGCTCACCCCAGCATTCTGACTCTGGGAAAGGTCATTCTTCCACTCATTATGGCCCCAAACCACTCAGTCATCTTTGACTCTTCACCTATGTCCTGCTGACTGGGCTTTAGAATGTCTCTTGCAAATGCAAAACAACAGGATATAAAGCAGTACACACACATTAGGTTGCCACACAAACGGGGGAAAAAGCTGGGTTCAAATGCACCAAAAGTTTACAACCAGTTATCTCTGGATCACGGAATCATGAGCAATTTGCAATTTGATTTCTTTGGTACACTTTTCTGCATAGCACACATTTTTTTATAAGCATACACTATTTTCACAATCAGAAAATTCAGTGACACACCTGTGGACAGCTAATCTTCGACAAAGGAGCAAAGAACATACAATGGAGAGAGGGAAGTATCTTCAATAAATGGTGCTGGGAAAACTGGACAGCAACATGCAAAAGAATGAAAGTAGACCATCTCCTATCGCCATACACAAAAATCAACTCAAAATGGATCAAGGACCTGAAAGTGAGACCTGAACCTACAAAACTCCTGGAAGAAAATATAGGCAGTACCCTAATTGACATTGGACATAAAGGGATCCTTTCAGATTCCATGTCTAATCGGACAAGGGAAACAAAAGAAAAAATAAACAAGTGGGACCTCATCAGACTACAGAGCTTCTACAAGGCAAATGAAACCAGGATCAAAATGAATAGACAACCCACCAGCTGGGAGAAAAGATTGGCAAATCATTTATCCAACAAGGGATCAATCTCTGTAATATATAAAGAACTCATACAACTGAGCAGCGAAAAAACAAACCACCCGATCAAAAAATGGGCAGAGGATATGAACAGACATTTTTCCAAGGAAGAGATACAGATGGCCAATAGACACCTGAAAAGATGTTCAACATCACTAATCATCAGGGAAATGCAAATCAACACTACACTAAGATATCACCTGACACCCATTAGAATGGCTATAATCACCAAGACAAAAAAACAACAGATGCTGGAAAGGCTGTGGAGAAATGGGGACCCTCATTCACTGCTGGTGGGAATGCAAATTGGTGCAGCCTCTATGGAAAACAGTATGGACAGTCCTCAAAAAATTAAAAATAGAAATATCTTATGATCCAGCAATCCCACTCTGGGCATCTACCCAATGGACATGAAATCAACCATCACAAGAGGCTTATGCACCCCGATGTTCACTGCAGCATTATTCACTATAGCCAAGAAGTGGAAGCAATCCAAGTGTCCCTAGACTGATGACTGGTTAAAGAAGATGTGGTATATACATACAATGAAATACTACTCAGCCATAAGAAAAGACACAATTGTCCCATTTGCAACAACATGGATGGAACTAAAGGGTATTATGTTAAGTGAAATAAGCCAGAGAGAGAAGGACAGACACTGCATGAATTCACTCATATATGGAATATAAATGAACACACGGACAGAGAGAACTGGTTGGTGGTTACCAAGGGGAAGGGGTTGGGGGGTGGGCACAAGGGGTGAAGGGATACATCCACATGGTGACAGACAAATAATAATGTACAACTAAAACCCCACAGTGTTATAAACTATTAAGATATCAATTTAAAAAAAAAAGGGCCTGTCAGGAAGCAAACCCCAGGGCAGACCTGAGAACATCCTATACTGTGAATGTGCTCCCCTGTCTACAAACAGACGCATTAACAGAGGATGAAGCCTAACTGGTTTGAGGTGTTTGAGCAGAATCTCTATCCAATCACTGGCTGACCACTAAGCTATTCAGACACAGGGAAGCCAGCCTAAAAAATAAAAAGAATATATTATTGAGTAAAGATATCTACGGCCACACACCATAGGGGAGACAGACAGATTTCATACATACATATATATTTCATATATAGATATACAGACAGATATAGTCCAGACAAACTACTAAACAAATACAGCTACAAAAACAACTCTCAGGAGAAAAAAATTAGAATCCAGAGCTGCTAAAATGACAATTTTTAACAAAAAAATTATGAGACAGGCAGAAAGAGAAAAGTGTGACCCATAGTAAAGAAAAAAAGGTCAATAGAAACTGCCTCTGAGTGACTAAAAATGTTAGACATCAAACAAAGATTTCAAAGCAGATATGTGTGTTCAAATGAATAAAGAAAAGCATTTTCAAAAAAAAAAAAGAAAATTCAGTGAAAGCTTCCTCAGGGTTTCGTTCTTAAGTTTTATCCTTTCCTATTACAACTCCAGCCTAGTCCAGAATCACATCGTCACAGGTCATATTCAGTCCTCTTGACAGTCTCCCTGCACTGGCCTCTGCCCACTCACACAGACATCTCGGGTCCCGCATTACAGTGTGGGAGGAAAGTCAGTGGGATCAGAGGGCACAAAAGGCACTTAGCACAGCACTGGGCAAACAGTAAATATGTTCACTGGTGCTGGTGCTGGTGCTGGTACTATTTCCCTACACTGCTGTTAGATGAAACTTCTGAAAATGCTAAATGGCAAAGGACAACCCTGTTTTAAAACCATCAGTAGCCCCCAGTGCCTAAAAATAACAGCCAACACTTACAGAGCCCTTACTGTTAGCAAGTGTTAACTCATTCAGTCACCATCTCTGCCCCGGGAGCTGGGTCCCGTGAAGATCTCCATTTACAGACGAAGGAACTGAAGCATGGGGCAGTGAAGTCAGTGCCACGTGGTAGACCTGGGATTCAAACCCAGTTCAGTCTTACTGTCCAACGGAACTTTCCACAACGATGGACATGTTCTGTATCTGTGCTGTTCAATGTGTGGCTACTGAGTATCTGAAATGTGACTAATGCGACTAACTGAATTTTAAATTTTATTTAATGTAAATTTAAATAGCCACATGTGACCAACAGCTACCACACTAGCCGGCACAAGACTCAAGAATAAAAGCCCAGGGGCCGCCCGGTGGCGCAGAGGTTTAGTCCGCGCTTGGCAGCCCGGGGTTCGCGAGTTCGGATCCCGGGCGCCCGGCGACACACTGCCTGTCAGCCATGCTGTGGCGGCGTCCCGTATAAAGTGGAGGAAGATGGGCACGATGTTAGCCCAGGGCCAGTCTTCCTCAGCAAAAAGGGGAGGATTGGCGACGGATGTTAGCTCAGGGCTGGTCTTCCCCACAAAAAAAAAAAAAAAGAATAAAAGCCCAAACTCCCAAGCTTGACAAAGAAAAGTCCTCACAACAACCTGCCTACCTACCTCTCAACTAATTCTTACAAAAATCTTCCATTAGTCTAAAATCCCTGATAACCATACTCATTCCTACCTGCCTGCCATGCCCTGCCCTCCTCTCATCTAAGTCTTCTGTACAATGGAGGGGCTTTAGAAGTGAGACTAACAGAGACTTGAGTTCAAATCTAGACTTCACAGTGACCTAGCTGTGTGACCTCAGGCAGGTTGTTTCAATCTCTGAGCCCTTGCTCCTCATCTGTAGAACAGGGTGACAATGCCAACTTCCAAAGGGCATTAGTCAAGCACTTAATAGATACTCTCTAAGCGGTCACTGGTAATACCCCTTCCACCTCAATCCACACTCCACCCTCTTATCTAAGAGACCAGAGGAAGCCCTGGAATCTCTTCCCCCAGCCTCCAGAATCCCCCAGAGGCTCACTCCATCTCTATGGCACACAGACTCTATTGTTATTTTTCCGTGCTGTGTGTCCCCGCCTTCGCTGGCACTACACCAGCAGTCCCTTGAGGCCAAGGGCTTCTGTCATCAGTGAGCCCAAAGCAACAAGTCACCATACAAACGACTCTGGAGAGAACTGGAACCAGCTCAGCCCAGCATCACTATCTGAGAGGTCTCGGTACCCCCTCTGTAAAATGGGGATAAAAAGCCCTCGGTCAGTCAGTTGCTGGGAGGAGGAAACGAAGTTGCCAAGGTAAAGAAATGAGCATGACGCTGCCTGGTGGCGGGCAGCGTCTCGCCTCCTAGCCTTCATACGAGAGACGGCCATCGTCACCATCACAGACCCAAGAGACTAACCACAAGCTATTTTCCCTGAAGCCACTTTGCTCTTAAATGCAAAGATTTCACTACACTCTAAAGACACCAATCCATGTTGAAATACCACTGCTGTTTTCTTCTTCTTTTTCTTCTCTTTTTAACTTGATGGACATGACACTAAATTCCACCAGAGAGGCTAATCAGGAAGAGGCAGTTCAGTCAGAAATCAGAAGGAACGGGGTGCACCTGCCTTATCAGATAAGCAAGCACACTATAAAGCCACCACCAGGCCCGATGCCAGCACTTGGTAAATATTTTTTTGGTAAAACATTTTTTAAATACTTTTTATTGAATAAAGTTACAATCATAAATTGTAAAAACAACAGCAATAACAATATCCAGTCTGCACAGAGCCCTTGCTCAGGCACAGTGTGGAGAGCTTTATCCGGGGCCCGGCGTTCACAGGTTCAGATCCCGGGCGGCGGCACGGACTTGCACACCGCTTATCAAGCCGTGCTGTGGCAGGGGTCCCACATATAAAGTAGAGGAAGATGGGCACAGATGTTAGCCCGGGGCCAATCTTCCTCAGCAAAAAGAGGATTGGTGACAGAAGTTAGCTCAGCGCTAATCTTCCTCACCAAAAAAAAAAAGACACAAGCCCCAGATGAAGTCACTTATGTTGTGCACTTTCAACCTCTCCCAGGAGGGGGATTTTAAACCAATCAGTCTGGAATTTCCTGGTCAGCACTGGGGAGGTATCTGCATGATAAGAACCCCTGCCTCCCCTCAGGGAAGGTAACCTGGCCTCAAACAATCCTTTCTTCTCTTTGGTTAATAACTTTTCTGTCCTGCCCAGTTTCTGCCTATAGAAACCTTCCATTTGTTCAGGGCCTCCCCGCCCTTCCCACCCCCCACTCCTGTTTGCTAGATGCCATGCTGCCCAATTCATGAAGCGCTGAATAAAACCAATCAGATCTTCCAATTTGGAATTTTAGTTTTTAACATCTCATGTGCACCTCACAACAGTGTTCTTCACACTGCCGACTACAACTCGTGAGTAAACCTTCAAGTCTATTTAGATCTACAAACAGCATCTTTTAAAATGAAGCAGAATAGAATAACATAGGACAGAATAGAAAATATGAGTGAATTGCATGTTAACACCTCCTGAATCTTTTACCTATCTACAGGGCTTTAGTATAAAATGTGTTTTTCATTGTGAGCCACAGTTAAAAATATCTGAAAAAAGACCTTGTCTCACAACTTATAAAGTATGTACAATTATTATCACCATTTTACAGATGCAAATACTGAGGCTTAGAACAATTCAAGTCTCTTGCTCAAATTTTCCCAGCTTATAAATGATAGCGATAAATAAATGAAACTCAATAAGACATCGGAGTATATGAGGAAGCCATTTGGTTTAAAACTAATTCAACCTGACCTTGTTTTTCCAAAAGGGCCTGATGTGGCCTGTTGAGCATTGTACATCTGCTTTAAACATTTACAATGCCCGAAAGCCAAGAATGATGCCCTTATATATAGGGATGTAGCTTCCCCCCATATCAGCATTTCCTTAAGTATAAGCATCTCTTCCTGGAAACTAAGGATTAATTATTGACCTGTTGTGCTCACCTTGCGACCACTGACCTGCTGTGCCAGCTAAGTACCTCGTCACGGTAGTAAAAGAGATATTCCTGTCATATGTGACATATGCTCTTTGTTCCAACACGGTATATAACCACTCTGTACACTCCACTTCTTGGATGTGCCTTCTGCCCTTGGGGAAGGAAGCCTCCCCAGGCTATGGTCCTCAGATGTGGCTCATAATAAACTCAACCCAAATTTTGATTTATAGATTGATTGTGGATTATTTGCATCGACAAACCAAAACTGGAACCCATCAGACCTTGACTCTGTTAACATTGGCAGATCAATGGGACAGGATAGACGGCCCTGAAGAATCATCTAGTGTTTCCATGAAAAGACAAGCGAGAGAAATCAACAGGAAATGAACAAATCCCTTACCAAATTATTATTTTGTTGCCCCTTCAGAGGTGAAAAAAAATCATATCTTGTGAAACTGTAAAAAATGCAACCAATAAAAAAGAAAAGACTAGGCATAGGAACAATGGAAGAAATCATAAGGAAAAAGGCATACAGATGACACATAAATGTTGAACTTCTGCCCACAAAAATTATGAACGAATTAAGTTTCTGCTAACATTTTACTCATTTTAAAAAGCATAGCTGTGACCGTCCTATGAAACTGACTTTGGGCAAGTTAACCATGTTTCCCAGTCTATAAAAAGGCATGACAATAATAGTCTCTACCTGCTAAGACTGTTGCCAAGGTTACATTTTGTACCCCTGGCACAGAGCAAACTCTCAGTAAAGGTAGTTCCTCATGCGATGCAACATAATGGCTTTCGAATTTGAAACTACTACTTCTGCCACATAACTGAAAGCCACAAGGTAGTAAAAACAAACTCATCACATCTTGGCCTGAAATAAGCATTGGGTGTTTCTTGCAAGGACTGGTTACTGCAAAGGCTCCTGGCTCAGAAACTCAACATCTCACCACCTTTCCCAACCTTTAAGAGCCTGGCTGCAACCATTGTCCTCACTCCAGGCCTTTCCTGTCTGTTAGCTGCTTCCTCTTTGCCTGAAGCTCCTCTACTCTAAAAATTAACATTAAAAAAATTTTTTCTATCTGCACCCCCATGTTCACAGCAGCATTATTTACAATAGGCAAGACATGGAAACAACCTAAGTGTCCATCAACAGATGAATGGATAAAGAAGTTGTGGTGTACATATACAACGGAATACTATTCAGCCAAAAAAAAAAGAAGGAACTCCTGCTATTTGCCACAACATGGACGGACCTTGAGGGCATTATGCTAAGTGAAATAAATCAGACAAAGACAAATACTGTATGATCTCACTTATATGCGGAATCTAAAAACAAAACACAAACAAAGACTCATAGAAAAAGAGAAGATTTGTGGTTACCAAAGGCAGGAGGTGGGGAGTGGGTGAAATGGGTGAAGAAGGTCAAAAGGTACAAACTTCCAGTTATAAGATAAATAAGCCCTGGGGACGTAATGTTCAACATGACGACTATACTTAACACTGCCTAACACTGCCGTATGGTATATTTGAAAGGTGTCAAGAGAGTAAATTCTAAGAGTTCTCACCACAAGGAAAAAACTCTTTTTCCTCTTTTTTTTGCATCCATATGAGATGATGGTGTTAACTAAACTTACTGTGGTAATCATTTCACAATATATGTAACTCAAATCATTATGCTATACACCTTAACTTATACAGTGCTGTATGTCAATTATATCTCAATAAAACTGGAAAAAAATTAACTTCCTTCAGTCCTCCCAGACAACCAGTTAAAAATTCTTTCTCCAGTGCCAATGACTTTTTAGGTTACTTTTAAAAATTACATAAACAAGTTTTTAATTATTAATTATAAAACCATCCATGAGCAAAGTAAAAATTCAAACAGTAAAACGAGAAAAAGAAAAGCCTTCCATCTTCACCTAACAGATTCTTCATCGGTCCTCCTCCTTAAAGTTACCATTGTTAGGCTTCCTATGAATCGTTCTGTACAGATACAGCCTTGTGTGGGTGTATGCATACATTTTTTAACACACACACACAACTCTACTGTAGTATGTGTGTCTATGTGTAGATATCTTGCTTTTCTCACTTAATCCCCTATCTTGGAACTCTTTTAAGATCAACACATTCTTTTATAAGTGCTGCACAGCATTCTACCAAATGAATAGGCTACAATTTAACAAATCCCCCATCTTTGTACATTTAGGTCATTTATGACTTTTTATTGTCACAAACAATGATGGAACTAACACCCCGACACATTCATCTTGCTAGGCAGGAATATAATCTGTAAAATAAATTCTTAGAAATGAAATTGCCCTATCAAAGGGTTTATAAATTTCCAATCTTGACAGCTACTGTCAAGTTTCCCAATACGAACGTTTCAGAGGTTTTGACCTTTTCTGATCCCATCACCACTCCTGTGCCACCACCTGATGTTCAGTTAACATTCACCATATCACTGGCAGAAAATGATTTCTTACTGCTATTATAATCTGCATGTCTTTTCTTATGAGTTAGGTCAAGTATTTTTCGTTTGCCATTTCTACATCTCTTTCCATTTCACTGCCAACTTCTGGATCATTGTCTCTCCTTGAAACTGCTCTTTGGAAGGATACCAATGCCCCTGTCTCCAAGACCAAGGACCTCATCTTGCATCATCAGGGCACCATCTTGGCAACATTCGACACCAACCACTACCTCCTTCAAGAGACACTTCTCCTTTCCCTGTCAGGATAATTTGCTGCGCTGATTCTCCTCCACCAGTTTCAAGCCAACCTTCTCCCTGAATCCTGAAGAGAAGCATATCCCAGTGTCTAATCCCTGGTGGCTCCCTTTTCTTCTCACTGTAACATTTTTTTTAATCTACTCTGTGTGTGTATGTGTGTGTGTATCTCTGCTTTATACATAAAAATAAGATATTCTCCTCCTGAGAAATCTCCTCACTTCTTAAACTAACATTTATGTGCAAAAGATTTCCAAATGTCAACCCTCAAATCACCTGAGACCTTAACCCATGTTTCTAACAGTCTACTGAACACCACCAGCAAAGAAATGGAAGTCCTTCCCACACTTCAGATAATGAACACGGTCAACACCAGGGCAGCACTTGCTCTGTGCTGGACACTGTGCTTGTACTTGACACTTACTGCATCTCATGTAACTACAAACCCAAGAGAGAACGCACCAACCTTACGGTCCACCTTCCCCAACCTCTTCCACCTCCTTGAGCATCAAACCTCAGGTAATGAGTCTATGTTCTTCCCTGTCCCCCTCCTTCCCATCCAATGAGCTGCCAAATCCTGGAAACTCTGCCAGTAAACTGTCTCAGTCTATCTATCCAGCCTTCCCATCTCCACCTGTGGCCCAGACTGCTGGTTCCCCACCTCTGGCCCTAAACCTAATGCCACCATCAGAGTTCTCTGCTGAGAGCTCAAATGTCATCACGTCAACCTATCTCCTCACAGCACGTGGCTTTTGGACACGTTTCCTGCCAACCCTCCACATACCTGGGCTCGAGCCTACACCTGCAAGGCACTGCTCATGCAGCACCCCTCCCAGCAGGCCCGATGTTTTACAGGAGTCGTGCCAGGACGCAGTCCCTCCCTCTCCAAACAGCGGGCTCCTAGAAGACACATCAGACCCCATTCACCCTGTTCCCCAGACAGCACCCAGCACAATGTTGTGCATTTTGTAGGCGCTTAATAAATGCTGTCTAAAGTTACTCAGTACAATCTTCTACCATGTGCTCATTATTCCAAAGAAGGAAAGGAACATCTATATACATGTAAATTCAGAATAAAGAAAAATCTTTTTAAATCATCTAAATGACTTTGGGTCTGTTTGTCATGTATGACTGAATATACATAGAAAGATACATATTCTCTTAGGGTTTACAAAAATGTCAAACTGCTTCCCTAAAAAGCTTTAGAAATAACTTAAAAGTCACAAAAGCACTGGTTTCCAATAGTTACAAAGCAGAATAATGATTTCCTACTTGCCAATAGAAAAAAAGATTCAGATGAGTCCAAGAAGGTCCTGGCAATCTCTTGATTTTATGATCTGATGCCCCAATCAGCTGTCACAACTACCACACATTGACCTCCACAAGCTGACATGAAGTGGAAAGGCCATATGGTAAGTCAAATGTCCAACAACTTAACTGAGAAGCCAATAAAAACAAATGGCCTTGTGTGAATCGCCTACAGACCCAGCGGACACATCCCACTTAGGTCTACTTCATTCTTTAAAGTTAAGCCAATTTAAAAAGTCACTCTTCCAGATCATTTTTTGAAACTGATTATAAAGAGGTCATTGAAAAGGAAGCACAGAGTATTTTTCAGTGAATGAAGAGTCAATCATTCTGAAAAGCATTACTTTGTAGAAACATATAACAAGATTAAGTTCTAAATGTGTTTACAACTCTCCTCCTCTCTTAACATCAGCATATTTGAAACACGTGTACTTAAGAGTCCTTGAATTTTTTCCCCCCAGGAGTCAAAAACTTTGTTAAGGTTTTCCCATCCACTCTTTAACCTGAAGGTAAGAACTGCTAAGTTACTGATTAACAGTTAGTGTTCACATCCACGGAATAGAAATCATCTCTTACTAAGAGATTAAAAAGTAACACTGTTAATAGTTACAAAACTTCTGAGTTGGCATAATCGAGGGGAGTCGGCCTGACAGCACGTGGTGTCCCCAGGATCACCCTCACGTTCCTCCCGAAGGATTTTACACCTTCACGGAAGTGATCCCTTAATGCTTTTTAAAGGGGGAACAAGCAAACCTCAAGTTAATGGGATGGGGAAGAGTTTACAGGAATTTTCTCTGGGGCCTCGTGAACTCTTCACCCTCAGGGTCCCCTCCAGGGCAGCGTGAAAGAGAGCAAAGCACGCAGTGCTCCAGGCCCCCAGAGGCCACAGCCAGGGCCCGGTGGGCCGGATGCCGGCCCATGACATTTAAATGCAGGCTGGCCTTTAAGGAGCGCTGGAGACCCTCTTCCTCTGGGTGTGGGCGCGCCAGGGGGGAGGGGGCGCAGGCGGCCCCACTCACCTGCGATTCATGGGCCGGACCCTCACGGCCACCTTGACCGATGCCATTGCTCATCCCGGCCAGGCCCGCGCGGGGTCCCACCTGCCCGGCGCCCCCCGGCCGCCGGCGACTCTGCGACTCGGCCCGCAGCTCCCGCCCACTTCCCTCTCCGCCCCGGCCCCTCCTCTCCCGGCCGGCCCTGGCGTCCCGCGGCGGCCCCACCTGCCGCGCCACCGAGCATGCCCAGAGCGGCTCCCGCCCGCGTGATCCGTGCGCCGGGGTTTGGCTGCGGCCGGGAGGCGCGGAGGGGCGGGGCCGGAATGCCTGGGCGCCGCCGCCTAAGGTCACCAAGTTGGAAAGATCCCCGATGCAGGCAGTGGCCTGGAAGTCACAGAGGGCGACCAGGGCGGAGTGGTTTGCGGAAAGCTAGAACCCACCCTCATTCCCTGAAAAACGGGGGAGAAGGAAGAAGAGAAGAGAATCGCAGTAATTTAGGGCCAGAGCAAAGACCACAATCCTGAGGGTCAGATTACCAAAAACACGGATTTTCAGCCCTTAGCAAGGACCTGTCTACCCCACCGTGCAGGAGTTAGCTCATCCAATTTACAGAGCAAGAAACTGAGGCATGGAGATCATCACAGCTTGTTAGTGGGAAACTACGCTAGGGCATTCTCCGCTACTCTAAGGCCGAAGAAGCGAGAAATAAAAAGGGTACTGGATGTTTTAAATGCGGACAAGAATGGCTATACTGGCTGAAATCAGACCTTACTTGGGCTTTTCTTGCACTTATTTACAGTTTAGCAGTTTAGTTTTAATCGTAAGTGAGTTAGGGGTGGGAACGACCTTCTCTTTAAGGCTTAGGGCCTCGGGTAGAAGTGACCCCCCCCGTGAGAATAAATTCATTCATTCATTCAATCACACACCCAGGAGGCCACCTGTGAGCCACGGTTATCTGTGTGCCGCATTAATCAAGACATCAGCTCTGCCTTTCTACTGCTGCCCCATTCAGAGCCGTTTAGCACAAACAGCCCACCCTATCCCAACCCCAGGACCCCACCCTTCCTACCCCGCGTCCCACAGCTGACAAGTGGGGGCGGGCAGGCCCAGTGAGTACAGTGCCCCGCCCTCAAGACCCACCTCGCCCTCCATGTCTCTAAAGGGGCCACAAAGGGATGCTCTGCCTTCCCCCTTCCCCTTCCCCCTCTCCGCCAGTATTTCACCCCTCCCCCCCGCCCCAGGGCATCCGGGAGCCGGCAGGCAGCGGCCACAGTTCAAATGAAGTGGGCAGGACCGGGTGGGAGGAACTGCTCCTCCAGGAAGCCAAGCTGTAACGGAGCCGCAAGAAGTTGGAGGCTGGGCTCCGGGGTTTGAGCCCCTGCTCCAACAGTAGCTTTGGGAGTCCTCCAGTCTGCATTATTGGGCGTCTCGGAGGCTTCTGCCTTAACTGCAAATCAGGAACAACTCCATGGAGATGGTTAATACATTAAGTGAGACGATGTCTGCAAACATGTGACCCACTCAGACAAGGAATCATTATTCCATCAGCTTCCCTAGAACCCCGCGGCTAGCCCGGAATCAGCTTCCTTTTGTTTCCATAACCCTGAAAACCCAGGGTGTTCCGCACTTGCTGGCGCAGAGCTGGGTGCGGATTTGACCACCTGACTGCTGGAAAACGAGGCGCGCCAGGTTTTGGAGCGGGCCAGGCCTGCGCGGTAGCGGCGGGCGGGTGCGAGGCGCCGCCAGGGAGCCACCGCGGCGCCCTCTCGCCCCAGGCCGGGGCGGGGCCCGCCTTATATGGGAGCTGCGTAGGGACAAACTGCGCGCGCCGTGCTCCCGGAGGGCGTGGCCTGACACCCCAGGGAGCCGCCGCCACCCCTGTTCCCGGCCACCCTTCCCGGGACGGGGGCCTCAGCGCACGGAACACCCGAGGGGCCCACACCCGGCAAAGCCAGCCCAACTCTTGAAGACAACAAATTAAACAAACTTTGTAGGAGGAGTTCTAGTTTACTCATTAAAGGGATTTTCTGTGCCTGGAGTGTTATTGGTTGGTTGGTTGGTTGGTTGGGAGGTTTGATTCACTCATTCGTTCGTTATTTCCAACAGCCTTCACGTGCCTATAACCCCCACGTCCTTCCGTAACATGCCGTTTGACACAAAACAGACCATCGCAGCCCCGCAGACACATTAAACAGCGCGCCTGGAACTTTTGAATATGAGGCAGTACGGCTTCGCCTCACCCGGCTGGACCGAACACTTAGCCGGAGAATATCTAATGAGTGAAAGAAGTTTCTGAAAGGGAAGATTATGAGATAAGGGGTTGGCTCATCTTCTCAAACTTTAATGTGCATGCTTTCAAGTGCTTTGCAAACTTTAACGCGTATGCGAATCATCTGGGGATGTTGTAAAATTGCAGTTTCTGATTCGGCAGGTCTGGGGTGAAGCCTGAGATGCTGCATTTCCAACAAGCTCTGGAATTGTGAATGCCGCCGGTCCGCGACCCACGCTTAGAGGAGCGAGGAGTTAGTGATCTCTAAACAGTGTGGGAGCTTTGAAATACGATAGTGAAAAACACTCATGGGTCTCAATCCGGAGTCCAAAGAGTCAGTGGATAGAATTCAGGGGTCCATATCAGTTATGTATCGCGGCCTAACAGCCCAAAATTTAGCGGCTTAAAACAAAAACCATTTATTTTCACGGTTCTGTGTGTTACTGGTCTCACCTGGGCTAATTTATGGGGCTGGGGCTTGGAGTTTGGCTCAGCTGGGATGACTGGGAAGCCTCTGGCTCTCTCTTTCATCCTCAAAAATGTTAGACCAGGTCTCTGTGTTATGCACGGCAGCCTTCCTGGAGGGCACGCCCAATGAATGACTGTGGGAGCCGGGTTTGCTGATATCCCACCGGAAGACAGCAAGTCCAGCATCAGTGTGGAAGGGTCACCCACCAGGAGGGAGGACTCAGGGAAGCCACTAAAGTTACAAATCCACCAGAAGGTCTATAACTTGGATAAGAAAAAAAATTACATCTGTAATAGCATCTAAGTAAAATGTATTAATTTTAGTAATACCAGAGATTTTGACACCTCTAGAAATCACAGATATTTTCGTGTTAAATTATAATTGTTCCAACTTTCTCAAATTGTTAAAATCGTTATTACTTTGAAATTTTAGTAGTCATTAGACACTAAATCTTGTTATTTACTATAACCACGTTACTATATCACAAATTTATTTTTCTATCTTGCTAATTGTATTTCATTATAATTGATTTTCCTTTTAATCCCAGGTATTTTATTCTAAGCATTTAAAAATGTTATTCTGAAAATGTTCCTTTCACCAGACAACCAAATGGATCCATAGCACAAAAAAAGTGTAAGAACCCATACTTTAGAAATTCATTTGGATGAGTGAATGGCATTTCTATTTTCAAAAAAAGGTTGAATGGTGATGGAAAGGAGAAAAGCACATTCTGAGGCCCAGGTTAAAAATCCAAATGGTGTTAAATGAGAATGGAATATTAACCCCATCACCAATAAAGCACGTGTGTGGGTGCGTGTGTGGGTGTGTGTGTGTGTTGGTTGGTTTTATTTTGTTTGCTTGTTTTGATGTAGTTTATTTGAGTCTTCATTTATTGTTGAGGTTTTTTTTTTCCTGATGTTTAGCAATCTCATTACTGCCAAATAGTTGTGAGTGATTTAAAGTTCCCTGAGTCTTAGCTTCTTCATTTCAAAGTGAGAGCAATGGAATAGAATGTTCTCTCCACCTCAAAACATTTGAATCATCTTGAAATACCATTATCGGGGAAAAAAATACTATATCCCTATCAGCTATGTATACAACTGTGTATTTTCCCCCTATCCTCTAAGGAATAAAACTGATTTACTCTCTCACAAACATGACTTTTAAAAAGCCTTGAGAAATAGCAGAGTGGCACACTTAAATTGGAGCATAGGATACAAGTGACATCTCAGAAACCCATCTGTTTTCCTATGTTCTACAACTACTGACCTCAAGCCTTATGTCACACAGTACACTTAATATCTCCATGTGGGGGGGCCTTACACCATGGGACTTAAGTTGAATTTAGGAGGTATGCAGGGAGCCAGTAAACAAAAATAAGTAGTCTCCTGGTTTTCCAACAAACACATAATAGTATCACAGACAGAAAGCATAGATATCAAATCCAAACCCAGCACCGTTTTCCTGTCCTAAGTCAAAAAATTTAAAGGTGAATTTAGGATCTTCTAAAATACTAAACGTTAAAAGCAAAGACTTGCAAAAGTGTACTTTGGGGCCTGAGAGTGAAACCTGAGCTCCAAAGTAACAGTAAAGATAATCACAAAAGTCATACATAGTAATTTTGCCACAAAGCTATAGGCAGGTAGCCATGAATGCCAGCTCTTTTTTATAGCAGAAATGAATGAAGAAATCACAGCAGATTGAATTTAATCAAAACCATCACCCTAAATCATAGTCATTTTATACACTAAGATGAAAAAAGATTGTTTTCAATTGCATGTAACTATACCTATTGATGGACTTTGTAGAGTCTGGCATTTCAACTTCTTCCAAGTGAGAAACCACATTTGGTTGAAGGGATGGGGAAGGTTTTGTGGATGAATTAGTTTTAGAGATGGGCTCTGCTGGAGGGATGGAATATGAACCCCAAGATGAGTGAGGAGCTGACTTCTGAGGCAGAGGAGATACCTTGAACAAATGTTCAGAGTGGGGAAAGCAAGGGTCCTGCTGTGGTGAGAAAGCCTCTTTACCTAGAGCAGAGTGTGGAGAGGTTTCAGATAATTATAAATTCTTCCCTCCCTGTACTCATAACTTGTGATGTCACTTTGCAGCAACCCTCAATCAGGGACGAAGTCGGTTTCTCCCCCTCTTGAATACGATCAGCCTTGTAACTTGCTTTGGCCCATAGAATGCAGCAGAATTGACTTTGTTATTTCCAAACCTAGGCCTCAAAAGGCCTTGCATGTTTCCACTTTCACTCCAAGAACCCTGCTGCTGTCTTGTGAGCAAGCCCAGGCTAGCCTGCTGAATGATGGCACGACCGAGTCAAACCCAGCACTGCAGCCAATAGCCAGCCAACCACCAGACACGGGAGTGGGGCCACCTTGCACCAGCCAGCCCCAGCCAACTCATTAGCTGATCACAGATGTATGGGTGAGGGCAGCCCAGAATGACAGAGCCTGTCCAGACCAGGAGAACCACCAGGCTGACTTGTAGACTGAAGGGGATCAGAATATGTCACCTCCAGATATGCCACTTTGGCATAAGAATTATCTTAAGCTGAAGGCAATTAAGAAGTAAGGACATTTTCCCTCTTTGCCCTGCTCCATCTGCCCAGTAGCAGGACATAAATTTTTCTCTGTGAAGGTGTTCCTGCCCCCTCCCCCCAACCAGGAGAAGAACAACCCTTATTACTGGAGACAGAAAGTCAGCAAACTTTACTAAAATAACCCTTATCTTCCATTAGTTTCCCACATGTATTTGCCTTTCCAACCTTTACTACCCCAACTCCTTCTCCTTTGTCTAGTCACTTCTCCACAGTTTTTCACCTTGGCCTAACCGCTTTTTGGGATTTTCATTTCTGTCATGCCCCCCATGTGCCTATGAAATAAACTCTTTCTCCTGTTAATCTGTCTTTTGTCAGTTTAATTCGCATGCCCTGGGTAGTAAACTTAAGAGATCTGAGGAAAAGTTTTTTACTCCCTGACAAGACTCAGGAGCAATAAATCAATGGTCATTGTTTAAGCCATTTGGTTCAGAGCGTGTGTGTTATTGCTTGCATCCAAATATATCCTATCTTATATAATGAGAAAAGTTTTAGATGAATATGGCAATTCTGGAGACTTTTAAATCATATAGACATATGAATGGCATAAAAAACCTGGGAGTTGGAGCCCTAATTAAGGGCCTTTGGGGTTGCAGTTTGGAGCTGAAAGAGTCTTCACAGTCACTTCTCACGTTACACATGAGGAGACCAAGACTCAGACAGGCAACGTGACTGTGGACATCACTTTCCTCACCACCCACCCCCACTTTGGAACTTAAATCAATGGAGCAGATTCAAGGAAGAATGAATGCTCTCTGAACACATTGTCTGCATTCCCCCCACCACACCTTTGCTTCAGCTGTGCACCCAGCAGGACTGCCATCTCCCCTCCTCTCCTCCTACGGCCAGTTCTTCCTTTGAGTTCTACTGTCCCTAGTCTTATCCCACTGCACCAACTCATGGCACTTGCTCCCTATTCCAAATGCTCTGTAGCATGGTTGGCACCACTCATTTGTTACTCATTGGAGAATTTTAAACCTTGGGTTTTTTTTTTTTTCCCTAAGAAGATTGGCCCTGTGCTAACATCTAATGCCAATCTTCCTGTTTTTTTTTTTTTTCTCTCTCCCCAAAGCCCCAGTACATAATTGTGTATCATAGTTGTAGAGTTGTAGCTCTTCTGTATGGGATGCCGCCTCAGCATGGCTTGATGAGCAGTAAGTCCGCGCCCAGGACCTGAACCAGCAAAGCCCGGACTGCTGAAGTGGAACACGCGAACGTAACCGCTATGCCACTAGGCTGGCTCCAAACCTTGGTTTTTGATATCTCTCTTCCACCCAGATTATAAATCCTTTAAAGGTAAAGAGCAGGTCTTATAGTTCTCTGTACTCCCAGTAGTGCCAGGTTGGTAAACGTTGAAGGTGAGAATTAGCAAAACCAATAAACTCATTACACTATTGGCCAGTATATAAATGTGAAGTTGCATGTGATGATTCTTTGGCTCGTTTTGTTCTTTTTTGTTCCTCTAACCAGGTCATAACATAAAGGTTACGCCATTTGTTACTGTCAAGCTTAATTAAGCCCATTATAATTCATTAACCCCTGTGCTTGCTTTGTAATTAACATTGATTAACACAAACAAGTACAAAATAGGCCATCAGCACTTTTGAGAAATGCCGATTACAATTATATTGGTAATTCAATACAGAATAGAAGATGATGGGATAGTAATTTGCGCTCTTCACATTAGGAGACAAATGCTACCGTGCAAAACTAAGCCTAGAAATAAAATACTTCGTTCATCAGATTCACCTGATTAAACCTTCACCCTGCTGACCCACCCTATGACTATTTAAACCTTGGGGAGGATTACTGAGGGCACACCTCCAAGAAACTTGCTTCATTGCTTCCCTGCACTGAAAGAGGGAAGCGTTTCAAGCCGACAGATGGATGGTGGAAGGTCCAGTCACAGCAAAGCAGCCCCCAAGGCTCATGACAGACAATAATGGGGCCAAGATCGCGTTTTGTAGTTCTGGGATAAGTCCAGGGTTTGATGGCAGCAGGTTGAACATGCACAACAATGAACGCCCAGAGGCATTGGATCCACAAATCTCTGAGTGACTAATTACCTGAAAATAAACTCTATCTGCCTACTCAAAATATTAAAAAACAGAAACAAAAAATCCCTACATTCTAATATATTCAAGATTGTGTTTAGGTTCCCTTCCTCCCTGACCTCAGAGGGTCAGGGACATGATCTTGACATCCATGTTAACAGGAGTCCACCATGCTCACATGTGACCACGGTCGATTGGCAGTGGGTATGGGCGCACATTTGAACTTTTGCATATTTCTAGGAAGAAAGTTGGGATGCTTCGGAGATGCAACAGTTTTTATTCTGTGTAAAAGAAATGTGGGACTCTGCCCCACTATACTCCAGGGAAGGATTAATAGAATTGATATCAACCAAATCAATTGGATGTGCGGACGACTTGGCAATGAGGCCATGGAGTTCTTACAGTTCTGTTACTGCTCCAGAAAGTATGCTACGGAAATTGTTCAAACCCTCTGAAAACAGTGTTAGTACAAAATGGGCTGTTTCAAAGTCATTACTGAAATATTTGTAATGTTAACGAAGGTCTCTGAGATACCAAGACTTCTGTATAAATGTGACTCATAGAGAAAAAAATCTGCCAGATGAAAAATATGGAGAAAATTTGCTGAAGGTCATACACCTTTTAAGTATTGAGCCTGGGGTCTGAACCCAAATTTCTATGTTCTCAGAGCTAGGCCTTCTCTTTTGACCCCCTTCTCCCCAGCAGAGGATGTGTTAGAGAAAGTGCTAGAAGTGGAAAAGCAGCTGTCAGCAGCAGAATTGAATAAAGAGATAGGAAAAAAAACCCATACAAACACACATTGATACAAAGGATCAGCCTTAAGCAAGACTGACCCTTTGTGACACTTGTCTTTGGTGTCCACGGTCTTCCACCTGCCATTATCAAGCATCATATTCAGGGTCTTATATTAATCCCAACAGGGTTGTAGAGAGTCATTTAATCCTCTCTCCTCCAGCATCCTCTCTCTGTCCCTCATAACTATAACACTTTTTTTCTTCTTCATTTATTTTTTAAAATAAGATTTAAATACATTCAGTTGGGTGCATAAAGCATACAAATCTTAAGTGTACAGCTCAATGAATTGTTTCATGTATATACATCCACATAGCTACCATCCAGATGAGATTCAGAACATTTCCACCATCCCAGAAAACTCCCTCAAGCAGTAAACAATTGTGTGGCCACCGATACAATCAAGATATAGAACTGTACCATCACTCTCCTGAAAAAAATTCCTGTGTGCCCTTTTGTTGTAAATCCCTCCCTCCATTTCCAAGCCCTGGCAACCACTAGTCTGCATTCTATCCCTATAGCTTATCATTTCTAGACTCTCACATAAGTGGAATCATACGGTATGAGCCTGACTTCTCTCACTTATATAATACATTTGAGATTCATTCATGTAGCTGGACGTACCATAGTTCCTTCCTTTTTATTCCTGAGTAGGACCTAAATTTACCACCGTCTGCGTGTCCGTTCATCAGTTAAAAGACATTTGTGTTTTTTCCACTTGTTGACAATTGTGAATAAAGCCACTATAAATGTTCACATACAGGGTTTTGTGTGAATCTAAGTTTTCATCTCTTTTTGGTAAAAACCCAGGAAATGATTTCTTGGTCTATATCAGGTGCCTGTTTAACTTTATTTTTTTAAAAAGGCCAAACCGTTTTCCAGAGTCCTTGTACCATTTTGCATTCCCACCAGCAGTGTATGAGACTTTTAGTTGCTCTGTATTCTCACTAACACTTGGAGTTGCCAGTTGGTTTTTTTTTTTAATCATCTCATTAGGTGTGGCACAGATTTTTGAAGATGAGCAAACATGTTCATGGAGTTCATTGCTATCTTCAGAGGAGACAAAATCAATCTTTAAAAACATCTGTTAGGGGGCCAGCCCGGTGGCGCAGGGGTTTAGTTCGCGCTTGGCAGCCCCCAGTTCGCGGGTTCGGATCCCGGGCGCCTGTTGACGCACTGCTTGTCAGCCATGCCGTGGCAGCGTCCCATATAAAAAAAAGTAGAGGAGGATGGGCACGGATGTTAGCTCAGGGCCAGTCTTCCTCACCAAAAAGAGGAAGACTAGCAACGGATGTTAGCTCAGGGCTGGTCTTCCTCACACACAAAAAATAATAATAATGGAAAGGAACACAGCCTGTAAATAAATGTAATACTCTAAATTATTTAAAAAAAAATCTGTTAGTGCTGCCTAAATAGCTATGATAGATATAGCCAAGGTTTAGCATAAGTTAGCGTAAAGGAAGCCATCTTGTAGAAGGAAATCATGTAGAAGCTATAAATAACCCTGATCCACAAGAAACCCCTTTGCTTGTCAGCAATGCTTTAGTTTGCACATAGCCTGAATAAGTCTGTCCCTGCTTGTGGAAAATACGCATGCTCTGCTACTTTCTCAGCCTTGGCTTATACATAGACCTCCCTATTGCGATAAGGCAGTAACTTGGATCTTTAAGTTTTCCCAGGAATGTAACGACCTACAGGAAGAAGCCTATGCTGGCGTCCATCACCTGTGACAGGAGAAGAGATGATGCAGCATCTCAAGGACTACTACACCAGATGGCCACATTCCAAGACACGCCCCCCCCCCTTCCTTTTTTGCTTTCAGCCCATTTGCCGTATATAACTGCTTCAAAACTTTGTAGTTTTATGATGGTTGTTTTGGGACACTAGTCCACCATCTTCCCCCTTGCCGACAAGGTGTAATAATAAAGACCCTTTCTCTCCTACCACCTTGCCTTTGGACTGTTGGCTTGTCTTTGCGGCGAGTAGAGGACCCCTTTGGTGGTGACACATCTAACTATATATACTAGAGATACTTGGCTGCATACTAACTAGGCAGTTCATATTAATGATCCTGACTGGAGTTCCTTTACTCATTCAGTCCAGTTTTGATTAGTTGTCTATATCTCAAGCAGCATGGATGGCAATTTCCTTAGCATACCTGTTGACGGTGAGAGTCCTGTATCTTACCTGCAGCTGCCCTACAGATTACGCCTAAAGGTCATGGCTCCTCACTTCCTTTTGGCGTCTTTAAAACACCCAACAACCTATTTCTAATCACCTTGTTTAGGTGTGTTTTCTGTACCCAGTAAATGAAACATCCCTCCAGCTTCTGCTTTCAAGAATATATCTATCAAAAACATTCTAAGCTAGAGGATGGGAAAAAAATGCTTCATTGCAGTAAACAAATTGTCACACTCAGGAGATTGCTAGAGAATTCAATCACTTTCCTGCCCTGCCTCAATATGCACAGGGCCATATATTGCTATTCTCTAGAAGTAACCGCTGCTGATTTTTCTGACTTGGGCAGAAAACACATATAGTCAGAACCTGGTCCTCTTGGATTTGTCATACAAATTCCTCCCTGGCCTGTTGCTGCTCTCTGGATTTCATTGCTAATGCCTTGTTCATTTGCATCTGTCTGCCCCATCTGCCGGTTCTAATGGTGTGCTGTCAGCAATTAGGCTGTGATGCATGTGCCACCTCCTATGCATTCCTCATGTCCCTCCTCCCCACCACCTGCCCCAGCTATTTCCATCTTTCTGCCTCCTCTACAAACACAGAAACACCAGTCAACCTCAGCTGCATCTTTTCATTTTTCTAAACTTTATTACTTATTTAAGTTGATAACACATGCACAAAGGATAAACTCAAGAGGTACAAAAGAGCACAGTTAGAAGTCTCTTCCATTCTTTCTCAGTTCCCCGTTCTCTTGCTCAGAGGCAACTACTGTTACCAGTATCTTGTGCCCTTTCAGAAAGAGATAGTCACTATATCGACAAACATACAATCTAGACATTTTTATTCTTTGCAGAAACAGTAACAAGCTATAACACCTTTGTGCACCTTGCTTTTTTCACAAAATACATATCTTGTAAAGCATTTCATCTCAGTATGCCTACATATACTACTGAGCGCACCTCACTAGATTTGACTCATTCTTTTAGAGTTCGATATTCAATGTTGTATATGTACTATAATCTACTTTACCAAAATCTTCTTTAAAGTATCTAAAATAATGACTTAGTAGCTTAAACAAGATAGAAGTTTGTATCATGAAAAGGATGATCAGAGTTAGGTGGCTCAGGTATTGGTGGCTGCAGTCTCAAGGCTGAAGATGTTTCTACCTTAATCTTCCTCTGTTCTTAGCACATGGATTTCTCCTTGTGTCTGAAGGGTCCTTAAGCTCCAGCCTTCGCTTCTGCATTCCAGCCTGAAGACTAACTTGTTCCTTCTCAAGAAGGGCACTTCCCAGTTCACAAAGTCCTTTCAGTTATATCGCATCTTCCAAAACCTAGTCACAAAGCCACATGTAGCTGCAAGGGAGGATGAGAAATGTAGTCACAATCCAGGGAGCCTGTTGAAATTTTGGGGTTCTATTTAGAAAGAAGGAACGGAGAATGGATATTGGGGTACAATAATCAGTTTCTATCCCAGAATTGCTGCAGTCCTTTTGCTCTTAGATACAAAGCTGAAATAGAGATCTTTGTGAATGCTCCATTTCCGGAAGATCTGGGAAGATCTACAGAATTTCTGGATCACAAGGCGTGTGTATTTTTATTTTCATGGGTGTTACCAATTGCCATCCATCAACAAGGTAACAATTCACACCTGTACCAACATTGTATGACAGTGACTGTTTGCCCACACCCTCAAAAGTGCCAAGTGTGCTTATATTTTTTGATTTTTTGATCTTTAATGTTATTATAGCTAAATATATCCCTAAATGTATCCCAAATTGTCTTACTAGGACTTGATAGGACTTTTATTTTTAATGAAGTTGAGTAGTTTTTCAAATGCCTAGGAACCATGCGGTATTTGCTGAAGGGATTTTTAAAAAGAGAAGTAAACCTTTATTTCTTTGTTTCACAAATAAAGCTGACTGACAGTTGCTTTTTCGGTGGTTAGTCAAAGAGACCAAATCCTACATCCTCATCCAACTCCTCTGACTCTTCCTTTGCTTTCACCTTGGCTGGAGCCATAGCAGCAGCCGGCGCAGCAGTGGAGGCAGTGGCCATGGGGGCAGATGCAACAGCCAAGAAGGCCTTGCCCTTTTCAGCAAGTGGAAAGGTATAATCAGCCTCCTCAGACAAAGCTAAGATCCGCTTGTACGCATTGATGATAGACTGGGGCACCGATGCAACAGGTGGCTAAGCAATCTGCGGACATATTCTGGCAACATGGCAGACACCCTCCAGAAAGGGAGAACAGTTGCCTCCGTGATGTCAAGCACTCCAGGGTGGTGGATGATGCGTTGTCAAACACCTGCTGGATGATCAGCCCCGGGGGAGAAGGGGAAGATGATCATCACCTTCAGCAGCGTGGCTTCTGTGGCCCCGCCTTGTCTCCAGTCCTAACCAGCTGCACCTCACTCAAGATTTCAATGGTGATATTTTTATGTAGTTAAATTTATCCCCTTTTAAAAATTGCTTCTGGGTTTTGTGACATTCTTAGGAAGGCATTTCCCAGACCAAAGTTATAAAATAAATTGTTCATGATTTTCTTTTTCATAGTAATAATAATTACGAAGAGGCTTCAACTTGATTTATTTTAGCATGACTTCTGGTTACCCTGGCCCCGACCCATCCATCTTGCTCCACTGATTTGATAGCTTGGCTGCATCTTAAAGGGAGGCAGCGCTTCTTTTTCACTTAAAATGAGTACATCTTGGGGCCAGCCCAGTGGCGTAGCCATTAAGTTCACGCGCTTGCTTCGGGGGCCCAGGGTTCGCAGGTTTGGATCCCAGGCGCAGACCACTTACATATCACCCTTGAGAAAGTATACTACAACATTCTTTCTAAGAAGCAGTGGATATCAAAATCATTTTTTAAAAAATAGTAGAGACTTTAACCTAGTAATTCCTTCTAAGTAATATATTTTGAAGAAATAATCAGAGATGCTTATAAAGATTTTTGTATGAGGACATTCATTAAAGCTTTATTTATAAAAACAAAAAATTGGAGGGGCCAACCTGGTGGCATAGTGGTTAAGTTCACGTGCTCCGCTTCAGCAGCCCGGGGTTCACAGGTACAGATCCCGGGCACGGACCTACACACTGCTTATCAAGCCATGCTGCAGCAGCATCCCATATATAAAGTAGAAGATGGGCACGGATGTTAGCCCAGGGCCAATCTTCCTCACACACACACAAAGTCTAATAAATAAACAAAAATGAGTACATCTTAATTCCACTTTCTATTTCATATATCCTGTATGGTCATTGATGTTACTCATTGCATTTTGGAGTTACATATTGCAGTTATATCCAGTTTGCCAATGAGGAGAACCATATAGTGATAAACCGCATGGAGATGTTGGGGAAGGAATTCAGGCTTTGGAGGTTGTTATGGGTCGGCTTGTGTCCTCCTCAAATTCATATTGAATGAAGTCCTAACTCCCAGGACCTCAGAATGTGACTGAATTTAGAGATAGGATCTTTAAAGAGGTGATTAAGTTAAAACAAGGTCATAAGGGTGGGCCCTAATCCAATATGACTGATGTCCTTATAAGAAAAGGAAATGAAGACACAGATGCACGAAGATATAAGACCATGTGAAGACACAGGGGGACGGTGGCCATCTATAAGCCAAGCAGAGAAGCCTGAGAAGAAACCAACCCTGCCAACACTTTGATCTCAGAATTCTAGCCTCCAGAAGTGTGAGAAAATAAATTTCTGTTGTTTAAACCACCCAGTCTGTGGTCCTTTGTTATGGTAGCCCTAGCAAATTAATTCAGAGGTACACAGACCTGGCTGAATCAATTAGGGGTCTTTGGTTGCAAGTCTTAGAACTTTAGCCACATCTGCTGTCTTAGGTCATGTTCTCTGGACTCTGCAATGGGGATCTGCATACAGCAGGTGTACTGTAATTCTTCACAGGAGACACACCTGTGAGGGAGTAAGGGCAGCAGAGAGAAGTTGAAATGTGTTGTAATTGTAACAGAGGCCTCAGTTGATCCTAAGGGGAGCTCAAGACCTGGGATGGCCTTCAGCATTGGCCAGATTGAGGCAAAGGGGCTGGGTCTTTGTACCCAGCAGGCTGTCCCCTGGAAGAGGGTCTAAACTGAGGTGAGGAAGCCCTGTGTGGCTGAGGACAGGTGCTGAGAGGGCCTCAGCTGTGAGCCATCAGGGCCAACACTGCTTGTTGCCGGACAGTGAGTGTCCAGGGCCTAGAGAGGGGATCTGGTGGGGCACCCCTGCATACACCCACCTACGCAGAAGAGAAGTTCACAGCACGTAGGGAAACCTGAAGCAGCAGCCTCCAGGAAGGACATGGCCCAGAGTGGCCCTGGGGATTTAGAACACAGGAACAAATGGGACAGTTTCTCTAGGTAACAACCATGGGGATGAATTGGCCCGAACCGTCATTATGCCATTCTTTCAGGATACAGAGTCCTAGGGGAGAGAGTCTACTTAACCTGACTTTGATCACCAACTTGCCCTTTGGGCAGAGGAGGGCATGGCCCCTTGACTGTAGGTCCCCAGAGGGCTGCACACTGTGGGGGAAGGGTGGTTCCCAAAAAAGGCCAGATGCAATGTCATCAAGAAGAAAGGAGATGGATACTGGGCAGGCGAAAACATCACGTGTCCATTGGGCCCAGGCCATCTGAGCTGGAATCTCAGTTTTGGGCAAATAGTTTGAACTCATAAAACTTGATGTGTTTCATCTGTAAAGTTGAAATAATATTACCTACCTCATAGGATTTTTCAGACTCAAATGATATGTCTATCTATCTATCTAATGTTTGTATATACATATGTGTGTGTACGTAAATAAATTATTCATATATACATGGTTGCAGGATAGCCAGGCATCAGGACATTGATCAGACACCAATGAAGCTCCAGAGTGGAGCACCCAGTCGCGTTTCTTTGCTGATTCTAGAGACTGACGTTTACCATGGGACCTGGCAGAACTTGAATGGAGAAGAGGGTGGTGAGGAGAGGGCAGGGTGGGGCGGGAGGGGGTTGGCATTTTCTCCCATAGGTCTATTTTCAAAAAGAGATCTAATTCCAGTACCAGTGTGTCAACTTCACTCCCACACACAGCAGTCAAGAGGGATGGCTTCTGTGGACCCTTCTCAGCTTGCAAATGTTTCCTCTCTGAGGTTACACAAATAGCTGATACTTCCATTTTCCCCAAATAGATGGCATCATGGAGGTCTTGTTGCCGTCGGAGGTTATGAGCCGCGTTGATGGAGTGGGGTAATAACGTCACAGAGTGATTGAAAGGGTTTGGGATGTGATTTCCTATTTGGTTCAGACAAAATAAAACCATTATCTGTGCTTCATCTTTTTTAAAGAGATTGTTTCCTGAGCTCTTTTGTGCTTGAAGCCTGTTGCAGCCCTAAGGAACAGTATTAGCCTGTCACAGTTATAGATCAGTTCATCACGATAGTCAGCTTCCAATCTCCTTGAACTGCACTGAGAATGACTTTTCTGGGTCTACCTTATCCGCGGGTATTTTGCCTTTGGAAAAAGATGGTGCTGTCGTCATCTGTTTGCTGCGGAGAGCTATCAGATGGCACAGATCCAGGTGTCCTGGGCAATCTGCAGGTGGCCTTCTAGGGGAGACCAGGACCCCCATTAGCTCATAGGTCAGCAGAAATGAGACACCCAGACATGTGGACGTGGTGAGGGCAAGTGTTTGCTTAAACAAGTTCAGGATACACTTGCTGTTGGAGGACGTAGGGCTCCCTGGTGTGTTTCTCACGCATCACTAAGATGTGCCCGGGTCAGTGAGCTCATGCAGCCAGGCCACAGTGAGGATCTCAGGAGAGCCTTTGGTGTCCTCCCTCTTCCACTTCACCTCCTGCTAACCTAGGAAGCCATGTCATTAATGCCCTGGCCCCTGACCCTGCTTTACTCAGCAACAGCCTGTCACCAGACCTACTAACAAATTTTCAGGTATCAGATTGCTGGCTCTACCCTGCAAGGAGTTTTTCCATCCCAGGGGCTTTTCAAGCAACAGGCTTCAACCCAGCCCAGCACACCTCCACATAAAGAGTAGGAGGTCCTCTGGCCTGTGCTACCCCCAGAATCAAAATATCTTTAATTTGCCTCCGTAGGTAGGTGCAGCAAGTATACACAGCCAACAACTTGCCCATTGGTGGTTTTTTTAAATTGTAGTAAAGTATATATAACCTAAAACTTACCACTGTAGCCATTTTTAAGTGTACAGTTCAGTGGCATTAAGGACATTCACATTATTGTACAACCATCACTACTATCCACCTCCAGAACTTTTCCATCTTCCCAAACTGAAATTCTGTACCCATTAAACAGTAAATCCCCATTCCTCCCTCCTCCAGTCCCTGGCAACCACCATTCTACTTTCTGTCTCTATGAATTTGTCTATTTTGAATTTGACTTCTCTAGGTACCTCATATAAGTGCAATCATACAGTATTTTCCTTTTGTAGCTGGCTTATTTCACTTAGCATGTCTTCAAAGTTTATCTATATTGTAGCATGGGTCAGAATTTCATTCCTTTTCAAGGCTGAATAATATATCATTGTAGTATATATCACAGTTTGTTTATTCATTTGTCTGTTGGTGGACATTTGGATTGTTTCCACCTTTTAGCTATTGTGGATAATGTTACTCTGAATATAGATATAGAAGTATCTGTTTAAGTCCTGGCTTTCAATTCTTTTGGTATATTCCCAGAAGTGGGATTGCTGGGGAGAGACCGGGACCCTCATGCAGTACTTCTATGTTTAATTTTTTGAGGAACCAACTGTTTTCCACAGAGGTTGCACCATTTTACATCCTCTCCAGCAGTGCACAAGAGTTCCAGTTTCTCCACATCCTAGCCAAAATAATATTTGTTACTTTCTGATTTTTGACAATAGTCACCCTCATGGGTGTCCAGTTGGTGTATTTAAATGTAGTGATCTCTGTTCATTTACAAAGTTGCTTCAAAATGAAAGGAAGAGAAGGAATATGGAAAGAAAACCAATGAGAAGATGTCACTGAGTAATGAACCAGGAAATTAGTCATTTAAAGAGGAGAGTAATGTGTGCATGTGTGTGTGTGTGTCTGTGCGTGTGTGTCTTGTGTACCCGTTTTACAAGATAACAGCTACCATCATCAGAATCTTGTTGCTGGTGACTGGGCCTCTTTTGGATCTCAGAGGATGGACACTCCAATCTTTTAGACTTCTAAACTTTTTCATATATATTCTCAAGCAATAAGCTTAGACCACTGTCATCCCTTTAATCTTAGCTCCACAGAACTAAAATATATTTATTAATAATAATATCAATAAAAACCAGACTCATGGCCACCTGGGAGGAGATATTTGCAATATCTAAAATTGGTGGGGGATTAATATTTAAAATATACAAATAACATCTGCAAATCAATAGTGAAAATCAAGGGATCAAATAGAAAAATGGGTAAAGAATATGGATATGCAATTCTGAGACAGGGAGGTTTGAAGGATGAAAATATGTGAAAAAATTCTCAACTTCACTAGAAATCAGAGAACAACAATTAAACCCAGGAATCCACATTGCACCCCCAAAGAATAGCAAAACTTAAAAAGCTTTAAAAAAAAATGGCGAGTGTGTGTGGGTAGGCCAAGAACTTCTCTGCACCGCTGTTGGGAATATGAACTCAGACAGCCATTCTGGAAAATAAACTGACATTGTTTCATGACATTAAATATGTTTAAGATAAAAGAGGCAGAAATCTCTTTCTTGAATATCCCAGGGTGATTCTTGGACAGGTCTGTGAGAAAATAATGAATGAGAATCATCATCACAGCATTGTTTGTGGTTTCAGGGGTGGAGAGAAGCAATTTGGTGTCCATCACAATGAGACAAGATAAACAAAATTAGTGGATGCACCATGGAATATGATGAGGCAGCTAAAAGTAACAGATTAAAGGTACACTCAGCAGCATGGAGATATGATGAAACAAAATGTTATAGGAAAAAATCAGGAAACAGATGGCGAGATAACAGCCTATCACCTGTAATACCATTTACATACATTAAAACTCACACAGATGCAAAACAACAGTGTTTTTATTTATTTTATGTTTTTTAATTGATCTTTTTTATTGATGTCATAATAGTTGATAACATTGTGATATTTTAGTTGTACATTATTTGTCAGTCACCATATAAATGTGTCTCTTCACCCCTGCCCTTTTTTTTTGGTGAAGAAGTTTGGCCCTGAGCTCATGTCTGTTGTCAGTCTTCCTATTTTTGCTGAGGAAGATAGGCCCTGAGCAAATATCTGTGCCCATCTTCATTTTATACGTGGGACGGCTGCCATAGCATGGCTTGATGGGTGGTGCCTACATCTGCACCCCCGATTTGAAACCGTGGACCCTGGGCCATAGAAGCGGAGTGCGTGAACTTAACCACTATGACACAGGCCCCTCCCATCACCCCTTGTGCCCACCCCCCAACCCGCTTCCCCCTGGCAACCACCAAACTGTTCTCTCTGTCCATGTGTTAGTTTATCTTCCACATAGGAGTGAAATCATATGGTGTTTGTCTTTCTCTGTCTGGCTTATTTTGCTTAACATTATACCCTCCAGGTCCATCCATACTGTTGCAAATGAGATGATTTTGTCTTTTTCAGTGACTGAGTAGTATCCCATTGAATACATATACCACATCTTCTTTATCCAATCATCAGTCGAGGGATATTTGTGTTGCTTCCATTTCTTGACTATAGTGAATAATGCTGCAGTGAATACAGGGATGAATAAGCCACTTTGGACTGTTGATTTCAGATTTTTGGATAAATACCCAGTTAGTGGAATAGCTGGACCATAAGATATTTCTATTTTTAATTTTTTTGAGGAATCTCCATACTGTTTTCTACAGAGGTTGCATCAGTTTGCATTCCCACCAGCAGTGAATGAGGGTTCCAGTTTCTCCACAACCTCTCCAACATTTCTTATTTTTGTCTTGGTTATAGCCATTCTAAGGGTATAAGGTGATATCTTAGTGTAGTTTTGATTTGCATTTCCCTGGTGATTAGTGATGTTGAACATCCTTTCATGTGCCTATTGGCCATCTGTATCTCTTCCTTGGGAAAATCTCTGTTCATTTCCCCTGCCCATTTTTTGATTGGGTTGTTTGGTTTTTTGTTGTTCAGTTGTGTGAGTTCTTTATGTATTATGGAGATTAACACTTGTCAGATATATGATTTGCAAATATTTTCTCCCAGTTGGTGGGTTGTATTTTCATTTTGATCCTGGTTTCATTTGCCTTGCGGAAGCTCTTTGGTCTGATGAAGTCCCATTTGCTTATTTTTTCTTTTGTTTCCCTTGTCCTAGTAGACATGGAATTTGAAAAGATCCCTCTATGACTGATGTCAAAGAGTGTACTGCCTGTGTTTTCTTCCAGGAGTTTTATAGTTTCAGGTCTTACCTTCAAGTCTTTGATCCATTTTGAGTTGATTTTTGTGTATGGCAAAAGAAAATGGTCTACTTTCATTCTTTTGCATGTGGCTGTCCAGTTTTCCCAGCACCATTTACTAAAGATGCTTTCCTTTCTTCATTGTATGTTCTTAACTCCTTTGTCAAAGATTAGCTGTCCATAGATGTGTGGTTTTATTTCTGGGCTTTCAATTCTGTTCCATTGATCTGTGTGTCTGTTTTTGTACCAGTACCATGCTGTTTTAATTTTTATAGATTTGTAGCATATTTTGAATTTAGGGATTGTGATGCCTCCAGCTTTGTTCTTTTTTCTCAGGATTACTTTAGCTATTTGGGGTCTTTTTTTCCCCATTTGAACTTTAGTATTCTTTGTCCTATTTCCCTGAAGAATGTCATTGGGATTCTGATTGAGATTGCATTGAATTGTCATTGGGATCTGATTGTAGATTGCTTTAGGTAGTATGGACATTTTAACTATGTCTATTCTTCCAATTCATGTGCATGGAATATCTTTACATTTCTTTATGTCATCATCGATTTCTTTCAATAATGTCTTATAGTTTTCATTGTATAGATCTTTCACCTCCTTGGTTAAATTTATTCCTAGATATTTCATTCTTTTTTTTTTTTTTTGTGATTGTAAACAGGATTGTGTTCTTGAGTTCACTTTCTGGCAGTTTGTTATTAGAGTACAGAAATGAAACTCATTTTTATAAGTTGATGCTGTACCCTGCAACTTTACTGTATTTGTTGATTATTTCTAAAGTTTTCTGTTGGATTCTTTAGGGTTTTCTATATATAAAATCATGTCATCTGCAAACAGTGAGAGTTTTGCTTTTTCCTTGCCGATTTGGATACCTTTTATTTCTTTTTCTTGTCTAATTTCTCTGGCCAAAACCTCCAGCACTATGTTGAATAGGAGTGGTGAGAGTGGGCACCCTTGTTTTGTTCCTGTTCTCGGAGGGATGGCTTTCAGTTTTTCACTGTAGAGTAGTATGTTGGCTATGTGTTTGTCATATCTGGCCTTTATTATGTTGAGGTACTTTCCTTCTGTATCCGTTTTGTTGCGAGTTTTTATCATAAATGGATGATGGATATTGTCAGATGCTTTCTCTGCATCTATTGCGATGATCATGTGGTTTTTATTCCTTGTTTTGTTAATGTGGTATATCACATTGATTGATTTGCGGATGTTGAACCATCCCTGTGTCCCTGGTATAAATCCCACTTGATCATGGTGTATGATCTTTTTAATGTATTGCTGCATTTGGCTTGCCAAAATTTTGTTGAGGATTTTTGCATCTATGTTCATCAGTGATATTGGCCTGTAGTTTTCCTTCTTTGTACTGTCCTTGTCTGGCTTTGGTATCAGGGTGATGTTGGCCTCATAGACTGTTAGGAAGTGTTCCATCTTCCTCTATTTTTTGGAATAGTTTGAGAAACATAGGTATTGAATCTTCTTTGACTGTTTGGTAGCATTCTCCAGAGAAGCCATCTGGTCCTGGACTTTTATTTTTGGGGAGGTTTTTGATTACTGTTTCAATCTCTTTACTTGTGATAGGTCTATTCAGATTCCCTATTTCTTCTTGATTCAGTTTGGGAGGTTGTATGAGTCTAAGAATTTATCCATTTCTTTTAGATTGTCCAATTTGTTGGCATATAGTTTTTCATAGTATTCTCTTATAATCCTTTGTTTTTCGGTGGTATCCAATGTAATTTCTCCTCTTTCTTTTCTAATTTTATTTATTTGAGCCTTCTCTATTTTATTCTTAATGAGTCTGTCTCAGGGTTTGTCAATTTTGTTTATCTTCTCAAAGAACTAGCTCTTTATTTCATTGATATTTTCTATTTTTTTTTTTGTTTCAATTTCATTTATTTCTGGTCTAATTTTTATTATTTCCTTCCTTCTGCTGACTTTGGGCTTTGTTTGTTCTTTTTTTTCTAATTCTGTTAGATGTAGTTTAAAATTGCTTATTTGGTATTTTTCTTGTTTGTTAAGGTAGGCCTGTATTGCTATAAGTTTCCCTTTCAGGACCACTTTTGCTGCATCTAATATGACTTGGTATGGTGTATTTTCATTTTCATTTGTCTCCAGATATTTTTTGATTTCTCCTTTAATTTCTTCAGTGATGCATTAGTTGTTCAGTAGCATGTGGTTTAGTCTCCACATCTTTGTCACTTCCCAGTTTTTTTCTTGTAGTTGATTTCTAGTTTCATAGTGTTATGGTTGAAAAAGATGCTTGTTATGATTTCAATCTCCTTAAATTTATACAGGCTTGCCTTGTTTCCTAATATATGGTCTATCCTTGAGAATGTTCCATGCATGCTTGAGAAGAATGTGTAATCTGCTGTGTTTGGATGGAGTGCTCTTTATATATCTATTAAGTCCATCTCGTCTAGTTTTTCATTTAAGTACATTATTTCCTTATTTACTTTCTGTCTGGATGCCCTATCCATTGAGGCAAGTGGGGGTGTTAAGATCCTCTACTATTATTGTGTTGTTGTTAATATCTCCTTTTAGGTTTGTTAATAGTTGCTTTATGTACTTTAGTGCTCCTGCATTGGGTGCACATATACTTGTGCATATATCTTCTTGGTGGAGTGCCCTTTTTATCATTATATATTGCCCCTCTTTGTCTCTCATTACCTATTTTATCTTGAAGTCTACTTTGTCTAATATAAGTATGGGAACACCTGCTTTCTTTTGTTTGCCATTAGCTTGGAGTATTTTCTTCCATCCTTACACTCTGAGCCTGTTTTGTCTTTAGAGCTGAGATGTGTTTCCTGGAGGCAGCATATTGTTGGATCTTGTTTTTTAATCCATCCTGCTTTTCTGTGTCTTTTGATTGGAGAATTCAATCCATTTACATTTAGAGTGATTATTGATATATGAGGGCTTAATGTTGCTATTTTTTCACTCATTTTCTGGTTCTTCTGCATTTCCTTTGTTTCTCATCCTATGTGTTTCAGACTCCCAATTCAGTTTGGTAGTTCTGTATGATGGTTTTCTTAATTTTCTCTTTATTTATCATATGTGTCTCTGTTCTAATTTGTTTAGTGGTTACCATGAGGTTTGTATAAAATATCTCATAGATGAGATAGTCCATCTTCTGATGCCTCTTATTTCCTTAAACTAAGTTGATTCCATCCATTTCCTCTTCCTCTTCTGAGTTATTATTGTCACAACTTATTCCATCTTGTGTTGTGACTTTGTGGTTAAAGTGATGAGGTTATATTTATTTTTGGTGTTTTCCTTCCCTTTATCTTTGATGTTATAATTAAGTGTTTGCTAACCTATTCTGATAGAGAGCTGCAATTTTTCTGATTTTGTCTACCTATTTTTCTCCTTGCTCAATGCTTTGTATTCCCTTTCCCCTTTTTGTTCAGGCATGAGAGCCTTCTTGAGGATTTCTCGTAGTGGGGTTCTTGTGGCAATGAACTCCCTTAGCTTTTGTTTATCTGGGAAAGTTATTATTTCTCCATAATATCAGAAGGATATTTTCACTGGATAAAGTATTCTAGCTGAAAGTTTTTGTGTTTCAGAATTTTGAGTGTGTCATTCCACTCTCTCCTAGCCTGTAAAATTTCTGCTGAGAAATCCACTGAGGAATTCCTCTGTACTTTATTATTATTATTTTTTTTGTCTAGCTGCCCTTAATATTTTTTCTTTGTCATTGACTTTCTCCAGCTTTACTACTATATGCCTTGGAGAGGGTTTTTTTTATGTTGATATACTTAGAAGATGTATTGACCTCATTCACTTGTATTTCCAGTTCCTTCCCCAGGTTTGGGAAGTTCTCAGCTATTATTTCATTGAGCAAGCTTTCTGCTCCTCTCTCTTTTTGTCCCCCTCTCTTCTCCCTCTGGAATACCTATAATCCTTATTTTGCATTTCTTAATTGTCAGATGTTTTTCAGAGAATTTATTTTTAGTCTTAGTTCTCTCTCCTCCTCCATCTGGAGCAATTCTGAATTCCTGTCCTCTATATTGCTAATTCTTTCCTCCATATTGTCAGCTCTGTTCTTTAAAGATTCCAGATTTTTCTTTATCTTCTCCACTGTATTTTTCATCTCCAACATGTCTAATTAGTTTTTCTTTGTTTCAATCTCTTTTGTGAAGAAGTTCTGGATTTCATTGATCCGTCTATCTGTATTTTCTTGTAATTCATTGAGCTTTCTTATGATAGCTATTTTGAATTCTCTGACATTTAGATTATAAATTTTTGTGCCTTCAGGATTTACTTCTAGTTGTTTGTCATTTTCCTTCTGGTCTGGAGATTTGATATATTTTTGCCTACTGTTTGATGGTGTGGGTTTGCTCTTCCTCATACTGATAATATCTGGTTGCAGCTTCCACTTGCCACCACTGGGTGGGGGTCAAGAGCTGTGTATTCTGAGCCCGCTGTGATCCACGGTGCTCTGGCTGACTGGCTGAGCTGAAGCTCCAGCCAGGGGGGGAGGAGCGTTTTCTTTCACCCACTCAATCCCAGGGGCTTCTCACTCTCCCTTTGTTATCTGCTCTCCTGGGGTGCTAGCTTCATGAAAACACCCCCACAACAGTTCAGTCCCCTCCATGTGGGAGTTTCCCATGGGCTATGAGGCAACTTGGAAAGCGATGGTTTTCCCATGGAGAGCCACGCCTACCTCCTCTCTCTCTGAGAGCCACACAGTCCTGGTCCCAGGGTCGCTGTCACTGGGGAAGGAGAAGAGTTCTCCTTACCTCCTTCCACTTCCTCTGTGGTTCCAGCACCTCCACCCTCAGATGTAAGGCTGCATGGGTCTCTCAGACGTCTTTTGTGTTGTGTGAATGTCCTCTGTTGGTATATGAATGTTCTTTTTGTTGTATCTTAGGTGGGGAGAGTCTAAGGGGAAAGCTCACTCTGCCATGATTCTGACATCACTCTACCACTAAGTGTTTTTAAAGGATCCGTGCATATTAGGGATGCATATAAGCACATTAGAATGGGTGCTTATGAGGGGGAAAGGAGGATAGATATGAGAATTAGGAATAAAGAGGGAAAAAAACAAAAATGACAGGGGACTTGTAGCAGACCATTGATGATAGCATCATGATGATGATAATACAACTGATGAATATGGTTAGCTCATATTTCCTTAGCTGAGGGCCAAACATAAAACAAAAAAACAAAGCAATAAAAGATCCAATGATCAACATCTGAGCTTATTCTTCTGCCGTACATCATGATGTCTTATCTAGATATCTATATCCCACAACCCAGAACATGCCAACATAGATAGTGAGCAGTTCTACATAATAAACATGAAGAGATTTCCTCATACTTAATAGTGAAAGACTGAAAGCTTTCCCCCTAAGATCAGGAACAAGACAAATCTGCTCTCACTACTTTTATTCAGCATTGTACTGGAGGTTCTAGTGAGGGCAGTTAGCAAAAAAAGAAAGAGAAAGAACAGAAATGAAGAAAGGAAGAAAGAGAGGAAGAGAGAAAGAGAGAAAGAAAGAAAGAAAAGGCAGCCAGATTGGAAAAGAATCATTAAATATCTCCGTTTGCTGAAGATATAATCTTATATACAGAAAATCAAGTTCAGCAAGATAGCGAGACACAAGGTTAGTGACAAAAATCAATTGTGTTGCTCTACTCTAACAAGGAATAATTCAAAGGTGAATTTAAGAAAACAATGCCAATTTCACCAGCATCAAAAAGAATAAAGTACCTAGGAATAAATGTAACTAAGTAAAAAACATACTCTGAAAACTTCAAAACACTGTTGAAAAGAAAGTAAAGAAGACAGAAATAAATGGAAAGACATTCCATTCATGGCTAGAGAGACATATTATTGTTACTATAGCAAATACTCCCCAAATTTTTCTACAGTTTTAACACAATCCCTATCAAAATCCCAGCTGGCTTTCTTCCCTAAATGGCCAAGCTGATGCTAGAACTGATATGAAGATTCAAAGGACCCAGAAGAGCCAAAACAGTCTTGAAAAAGAAAAAGAAAAGATAGAAGACTCACACTTTTCAATTTTAATACTTACTACAAAGGTACAATAATGAAATCAGGGTGGTACCAGATAAGGATAGACATATAGATTGATGGAAAATAATTGAGAATCCAGAAATAAAGTCCTATATTTATGGTCAATTGATTTTTGACAAAGATGCCAAGACAATTTAGTTGGGGAAAGAAAAATCTTTTCAACAAATGATCCTGGGGCAAGTGGATACCCACATGCAAAAGAATGAGTTGGACTCCTTCCTTACAGCACATGCAAAAATTAACTCCAAGTGAATCTTAGACTTAAATGTCACAGCTAAAGATTATAAAATTCCTAGAAGAAAACATAGGAGTAAATCTTTGTGACCTTGGGTTGGACAATAGTTTTTTAGATATGACAACAAAAACACAACTGAAAATAGAAAAAATAGATAATTTGAATTTTATCAAAATTAAAAACTTTTGTGCCTCAAAGGTGACCATCAAGAAAGTGTAAAGACATGAGCCAGCTCTGTTTGCCTAGTGGTTAAAGTTCTGTGCTCTCCAATTCGGTGGCCTGGTTTCGGTTCCCGGGCGCAGAACCACACCACTCGTCTGTCAGTAGCCATGCTATGGTGGCAGCTCACATAGAAGAACTAGAACAACTTACAACCATACACAACTACGTACTGGGGCTTTGGGGGCGGGGAAGGAAGAGAAAGGAGTAAGATTGGCAGCAGATGTTAGCTTAGGGCGAATCTTCCCCTGCAAAAAAAAAAAAAAAAGAAAGTGAAAAGACAACCCATAAAAGGGGAGAAAATATTTGCAAATCATATGTCTATTAAGGGAAACAGACAACAAATTAAGCAATTGAAAAAAGATGACCCAACTTAAAAATGGGCAAAGGGTCTGAATAGCCATTTCTCTAAAGAAGATAGAAAAATGTCCAATAAGTACATGGAAAGATACTCAACATAGAGTCATTAGGGAAATGCAAATTAAAACCACAGCAAATAAGCACTTCACACCCACTAGGATAATTATAATCAAAAAGACTCACAATAAAAAGTGTTGTCAAAGACATGGAAACATTGAAATCCTTTGCTGTGAGAATGTTAAATTGTCTAGCTACTTTGGAAAGCAATTTGGCGGTTCCTCAAAATGTTACACATAGAGTTACCATATGACCCAGGAATTCTACATCTAAGTGTCAATTCAATCTCTATGAAAATATGTGTCCACCAAACACACAGTAATAATCATAGCAGCATTATTCATAATAGCCAAAAAGTGGAAACAATCCAAATATCCATAACTGATGAAAGAATAAACAAAATGTGATATATCCATACAATGGAATACTACTCAGTAATAAAAAAGAAAGGAAATATGAATACATGCTGCAACATGGATGAGCCTTGAAAATGTTATGCTAAGAACAAGAAGCCAGTCACAAAAGATCATATATTTCATGAATCCATTCAGAGGAAATATGCTGAACAGCCAAATCTATAGAGACAGAAAGTAGATTAGTGGTTGCCAGGGGCTTGGGGAAGGGGAGAAGGAGGAGTGACTTCTAAATGGGTACAGAGTTTCTTTCTGAGGTGAAAAAAACATTCTAAAATTAAATAGGAGTGAAGGTTGCACAATTCCGTGAGTATACTAAAAATCATTTAATTGTACATGTTAAATGGCTAAACCATATTGAGATATGAATTACATCTCAGTAAAGCTGCTTAAAAAAATAAAAGCTTTATTTGTTTTGATTTCGTTTTTAACATCCCTGTGTGCTTCTCTGTGCTGAAAGTCAGCTTTGGAGAGGAAAAGAGAACTAAGTTAGTGCTTTTAAAGAAGAATGCTTTCAAGAAGAACGTGCTTTAAATGATCAGTCACTTGGGGTGAAGTGACACTCAAAATAAATATGGAAACAAGCATTTTTTTCCTTCTGTTGCACAGCATGAACACATTGACTGCTAAGGAAAAGAAAAAAAGTTCCAATAATGTTTGGCTAAAATATACAGTTATATTTACCAGCATCAGGAAAAAATTTCAGAGCACTGGAACAGAACACATATTGAAAGGCTCTTCAAATTCCCTTTGTAGATATGATACTAGTACTATTTACCTAAACAGAACGAGGACATAGTGTCCCAGAGGGAAGTAAAAGAGAGGGGGCTATTTTACATGCAATGTGTGATTTGGGGAAGGAATTGTCCCCGGTTGGGCGTACATCAGCAGGAACCCATCATCAGACTACTGCACTATCAGCTTCGCTGCAGTACACCTAGAAAGACTGGATCCACTATCCATGGTAGACCTTGGGCATCTCCACCAAGATAAAAGAAGTCTTACTTCCATTTCTTTGTTGAGCCTCACGTTGCACATGCAAGTCCAAATCATAATCAGTGTCATTCATTTACATGAGTCATTTTCACTAGTTGATGTCCAACAAATATCTATGTGGCATGCCGTATTTATCAGGCTAATGTTGAGAGTATCTGTACCACACATTCCATAATCAACATACAGACCTTTGTGAGGAATTCCCTTTCTAATGGTGATGTTTGTTCGACATGGTCTAAATTAAATAAATAAGCACTTCAGGAGACAGAACTATTTTATTTTTCCATGTTCTCCTAACCCCATGGAACCTAGAATGAGGTCAATTTATCTATATGTATTTAATAAGTTGGAAAGAAATGGTACAGAATGCAGTAGAATAGATTACCAAAACCACAGAAATGAAATGATAGAATCACATCTAAGGGACACACCAACCGTGCTTGCTGGGATGCTGCAGGCCCCGGCAGCCCCAAGGATCTTGGCTTACAAGACAAATATTTGCTCATAGATATTCAGCATGGTAGGTAAGTAACATTATTTGTGGAATAAAAAAGTCCCAAATGATACAACTCAGTATCATTTATAAAATCAATTGTCAAGTTTATTTTTCTCAACCTGAGGAATGTCTAATTTTAATGTTTGGCATCTTGATATCTGCCTGAGAAGCCTCTGGCTAGTCACAAATTTGGACAAAGCTGAATTTTATTCAGCCTGTCTGCCTTTGTGCCTTTGTGACCCCACCAGTCTGCCTGGGATGAAGATTCAGAAATGACCCACAATATCCCAGTAGACACAAGTAAAATAAATGAAATAAAAAATGCCTGTTTTAAAAATAGTTTAAAAATTTCAGATAATCAGAAAAAAGTCCCTATTTCCTTTCACAATCTGGGGTCAGCCCACTGTGTATATAACCAGTGCTAAAATACAGGAACAACTGTCTGATTAGTTTGATCATGATATAATGGACAAGCAAGTCAGACAATTTATGGCAAAGCAAAACAAAATAAAAAATGTCTTTTCTGGGAAGCAACCTATCTTGAATGGACCCTGGGTGCATGGTATACTCAATTCTCCACACCTATAATTTCCTAGAGATTTTGGTTACCCAGAAAGGCCTACAAGCTTCAACACTGCAATGACACAAAAGTCCCTCCCTGCGCCTCTGAAGTCTGTTCCTTTCCCAGCACCCTGACTCATGAGCAGATGTGGGGAGAGGTAGGAGGAGACACCCCATCAGAAATCAAATCATGCCTGTACTGCTCCCAAAGCAATGCCAAGATGACCCCAAGAGATAATGAGACATGAGGGAAGGTTGGGCCTAAGGTTTAATTTGGCCAGGTTAACTGGCTGGTGAAGATGGGCAGTTCATCATTTCAAATTCTATTCAAAACAAATCAAGAATTGCTATTCAATATTGATTTAATTCATTCTTCACCAAATCCACAAACACTGAGAGAATTTAAGTTACGATCCCTGCCCTCATCTTCCAACTTGCTTACTGGGGGGAGACAAGTAAACAATTTCCACACCTTGGGATAGGTGAAAAGGTAACAAGATAATACAGAAATCAGACACTTCCAACCCATCTGTGAGCTTCATGCCCATCTACCACAGGGGTACTTGATCTGGCTGGAGGAAAGAAGAGCATTTCATTACCACCACATCAAGGAGTGGCAGAGGGATGGTCAGTCAGCCTGACTGAGAGCACTTTAGAAGAAAAACAAGCCCTAGGTGTCTGATTTGTCAAATGTTTTCCAGAGTTTGCTTGGCGGCAAAGATATACATTACAAGGGATGGGGGATCCAGTGCACCAGCCTCCAGAGATTCAGTTTTCCATTCCAATAAAGAGTATTCACAAGGGTGAAAAAGGTTCAGGTTTGTTCCCTAAGTCCTACTGCTAATGAGTGCTGAGAGTGACTATCTCAGGCTCAGTGACTGCAGGGAAATTGGTAAAACCAACTCTGCGGCACAGCTTTCAAGTCCTGGGGGAGGGCAAGGAGGCCCTTGGAAGCTCTAAGGAATGCAGAGGTGGGGAGCAGCCCAGTGTGTTTCTGGGGCTCAGGTCCGGGTGTACCTGTCTATTGCCTTTCGTATTCACTTGGGTTAAGTGGAGAGGGGAGTATCCAGATCATGGAAGGGGCTTTCACAGGATGAGCCCGTCAACCTCACAGTGAAGAGAGGTGCTCTGCTTTATCACGTAGGACTCCTTCTATTCTTCAGTTTCTTTTTTTAAAAAATGAGATATAATTGACATATCACATTGTATTAGTTTTAGGTGTTCAATGTAAAGATTTGATATGTGTATATATTGGAAAATGATCACCACAATAAGTGTAGTTAATATCCATCACCACACATAGTTAAAAACTTTTTTTTTCTCATGATGAGAACTTTTAAGATCTACTCTCTTAGCAACTTTCAATTATACGATACAGTATTGTTAACTATAGTCACCAGACTGTACGTTGTGGCCCCAGGATTTATATATCTTGTAACTGGAAACTTGTGCCTTTTGACCACCTTCACCCATTTCACCACCACCCCCCCGCAACCTCCCACCTCTGGCAACCACCAATCTGTTCTCTGTTTCTATGAGTTTGGGGTTTTTTTAAGATTCCACATATAAGTGAGATCATATAGTATTTGTCTTCCTCTGTCTGACTTACTTTGCTTAGCATAATGCTCTCAAGTTCCATTGCATGTTATCACAAATGGCAGCATTTCTTTCTTTTTTATGCTTAATAATATTCCATTGTATGTATATACCACATCTTCTTTATTCATTCATCCATTGGTGGACACAGGTTGTTTCCATGTCTTGGCTGTTGTGAATAATGCTGCAGTGAATATGGGGGCGCAGACACGTTTTCAAGACGGTGACTTCATTTTCTTCAGGTTCTTTTTTAAAACACAGCTTCTTTTGAAATCTTTTGGAATTGTATTATAGTTATGTGAGACTTCAACATGGGGGAAAGAGGAGTGAAGGTTAGATGGGACTTTGTTGTATGTTTCTTTGCAACTTCCTCTGAATTTATAATTATTTAAAAATAAAAAGTTTTTAAAAAGTCTGTTGGTGCATTATGCATGAAGTAAAATAATAATAGAATCTCTCTACATTTAAAAACATAAGTCCTGGAGGCATATTTGTCAGGGATGTGTTTCGCCTTAGATAATGTTTTTTATACAACTATGATGTGATATCACTTCCTTGTGACACTGTCATTCATTTAGTCAGTGAATTTCTTCATTCATTGAATATTAATTGAAGACCTATTATATGCCAGGGCATCGCTGAAGGCGCTGGCATAAAAGGTTGAGTGAAAACAAGATTTGTCCTCATGATTCTTGTAGTTTAATAGTGAACGCAGTCATTAAAAAAAAAACTCAAAAGAAATGCATAATTGTCATTGTGACAAATGCTTTGAAGGAGAGGTACATGGTGGGATAATAAAAGCTTCCTCTGGAATTCTTATAAGGACTAAATGAGATACCATTTTTGAAATACTTTCAAACCCATTAAGTTTTTTGTAAATGTTAATGGTCATGAATACTTGGTGCAGACATGGAAGTCAATTTTCTTCTAAATTCAGTCCTTCACAAAGTGCCCCAATCACTAGCAGTTTTTAGTAGTCTTATCTCTCTCTTTGGCTGGACATCTTTTCCCTACCTAATTGCCCTGGGAATTTTAGATACCTCCTGCCCACTCACCCAGGCACACACATGCAGCCCCTGACCCACACAGCCTGAAACATACACTGCACAGAAGTATAACTTGGCACAAGCCCCTGAAAAATTGGCCTCGGATTCTCTGAGCAGCTGGCTTCCCTCTCAGATTACTTTAGGGCGGTTGGAAGCCAGCTTCTTTGGAGGGCCTACTAGCATGGCATTGGGGAGAATCCAAAGGCTTTTGAGAAATTGCCAAGTTCAATTTCCAAAGGGTGGTGCATCTGCTGACACCAGTATCTATTCCCAAAGGAGACATTTGACCTACTTTCCTGTCACAGAAATCCCGTGGGACCTCCAGCGTGGGCAGAGCCATTCACATTTCAAGCATGGAAATGGTTCTCAACACTTCAAGGTCCTGCACACCTCCACCTTTCACAGGATCCATTTCTCTACTGCGTTTGATGAGGAAAGACAAAAGCAGACGTCCAGAAAAGCAGCTGAGAGGCATGGGGTGAACGGGTGGGTTGTCATGCAGAGACCCAAATTTCAAGGAATGAGGGGACAAAGAATGTCAGTGGAGGAAGACACATCTCAAAGGGGACTCTGGGAGCCACACCATCATCAGAGAAGAGCCACAAGATTGAAGCATCTTGGGGTTAAATAAGATGTTTCTGAGATGCAGTCAACTCACTTTGTGAACCACTTTGTATTGGGGGTGGGGGAAGTTGAAGATGAATCTGAAATTCATACCATAAATGGTGATGAGATAACGGGAGAGAAACAGGAGATGGGGTGGGGGTGATGAGTTTGGTCCTACTGAGCTTGAAGGGCTGGTCACCATCAGGTAGATGCGTCCAGAAGACAGCTGGCAGTTCACGCCTTCAACCTCAACAGACTGAGATGAGAGACCTTCTGAACAGAAGAGGCTGTTGAAGCAGTGGGAGCAGTCAAGCTCACTCAGGGACAGCCAGGGGCCAGTTGGCGTCAATGAGATTCCAGCCCTACCGCTCCCCCAAGCCCACCTCTTGTGGTACTTTGATTGAACTGTCACTACATTCTTGCTCCCTGCATCTCCACAGATCCTGCACACCTCTGCCTTCCACTGGATCCATTTCTCTATTGTGTTTGATGAGGAAAGACAAAAGCAGACGGCCAGAGACACGAGCTGTGGTGGCTGACTTAGGACAAGGTACCGAATTCATCTTGCCTCAGTCCCTCACCTGGAAATGGGGATAATGGTAGTTCCTGCCTCATACTGTTGTTGGGAATATTCAAGCTTTTAATATAGTATCTGTTAGTGCTCAACAAATGTCAGCTATTATTAATAGTTGGAAAGGAGCAAGAGACAGAATATGCACAAAGAAAAGGTGATCATCTATTTTCATATCAATATTGCATAAACGTAGCAGTTTGGTTTAGATTGTAACTATTGACCAGTAAAATTCATGACATCCCAAATTTAAAAACACATGTTGGATATTTGTGTATATCGATATATGTATGTAAGCATACAAGTGTGTGAACACACACATGCACATACCCACATGTTTATGCACATATGCCTTAGTTCTTCAGGAAACATTACTGTACCCATTTTTCCTCAGAGCACTTGTTGCAGTCACAATTTTGCATTTCTTTGTGTGATTATTTGAAGTCTGTCTTTCCACTAGACTGTGAGCATCATGAGGGCATGGACTTACCCAGCACGGTGGACCCGTTGCCTAGCACTGACAGTGGCACACAGTGGGAGCTCAGTGATGACTTAGTGGATGAACTGATGGATGGAGAGAGAGGTTGGTAATGAGTAAAAAATGGTACTTGAACATTAGCTACAATAAAAGCCTTCCCTAGACAAATATTACTCCATCATTAAATAACTTGAGAAAAGTAGAAAGTGGATTTGTTTACCTATCTAATTCCCTAACCGACTTTTAAATTTAGGTTTTTTTCAAAAACTTGAAGAGTAAAATGAGTCGTGACTGAATCAAAATGGATTTCTGGATCATGAATATGTGTTGTATAATCTAAAAATAGAAATTTCTCCCCAGCCCTGCTCCTTTCCAATTTTATGTGTAAGCAACTCCTTGAAGGGGGTGTTAAACTCAACCAACTTAACTAGCAAGTATTTACCGAGCACAAATTAAATGTATGACATTACACTAGCACTGCGTGAAAATGGCAAGATGCATACCCCCAAAGGAGCTATAATGTTCTAAGAGGTACAGGCCTATTTTGAAAATTAGCATTTGCAGTAACTGACATTTATTGAATTCTTCCTACATTTCAAACACTGTTCTAAGCATTTCCAAGGCTAACCTCTTTTAAACTTCATGATGACTCTCTGAAGTAGGCATAAATTATTACCATTTTATATTGAGGAAGTTGAGGTACAGAGACTAGCCCAAGATCACACAGCTATTCAGGGAGCTGGCCCTTGGGAGCCTGGCCTGCATACCATCACACTTCATCTTCTTTTTTATTTGCTTGTTTGTTTGTTTGTTTTGCTGAGGAAGATTAGCCCTAACATCTGTGCCAATCATCTTCTGCTTTTATATGTCACTGCCACAGTGTGGCTGACAAGTGGTGTAGGTCTGCACCTGGGATCTGAACCCATGAAGCCAGGCCACCAAAGCAGAGCATGCCAAACTTAACCACTATGCCACAGGGCTGGCCCCACACTTTACATTCTCTTAGCAGAGCAGCCAAAGGTGAGAGTCAGATACTTCTTCAGAAATTAAGTGTATAGAGTTTGGCTTATCTTTTTTTAGTTTTCCTTTGGACAATGTACCCAAGAAATCAAAATATTCTCCTGTTTGCTTTTAGAAATCACACAGCCTTCTTGGAGCCTCTGAAAGTAAGTCATTTCAGAAAATTTGAATGCAGAATGCAACATTGGCCCAAGAACATTATTTTTTCTGATTGTATCAATAATTATCAGATGCAAGTTGATCCCTTACAATGTATGTGGGTTTCATTTTCTGGCACTTGGAGTGACCACACCCCAATGTGTCCTTCTAAAATGAAGTCAACAATAACATCATTGACATAGTCACAGCATTAAGATGACTCATCATTGACTGAAGTGTAGACATGTCCAAAATCAACTTGAAAGTCTCCAAGTAGTTACTGACCATTTACATAGTTACTCGAGGTTTCTCTGTGTCTCTTTATTAACTGAAATACAAAATTAGGGGATATTTAATTACAACCTATTATGAAATATCCATGTGCCACCCTACCCCTTTCAACTTTCTTGAGGTTCCATTATTTGTACCTCTGGAATCATCAAATGCAATTTGCAACTAGCCACTACCAAGTAAACTTAATACATTGTTTTCAAGAGAAAGTGATGAAATGTCTTCAACATAAACTTCTCCACTTCCTTGAGATTTTAACCACACTGTTCCCTCTGCACGGAATGCTCTTCCTCACATTAGTCACCTGGCAACCTCCTACTCAGTTTAACAGACATTTATAAAATTATGGTTTTATAAAAATAAATGACATATCCTCTTTTCTGTAATTCTTTCTGATCCTCTGTGTCCATTAGGGATTGATTTTGGAGATTACCAAATACGAGGCTTGCTTTTCTCTCTCATAACATGAAATTCAAAAGCGGAAAGTCGGGGCTGGCATGTAGGCCCCACAATGTCTCCCAAGACCCGGTCTTCTTGAATTTTTCTATTCTGTTATCCTTAATGAGTGGCTTGCATCCTCCAGGTTGCCTCACAGTCTCAAGATGGTTATTGGAGCTCCAACGATATCATTCCAGACAGGAAGAATAAAGAAAGGGAGGAGAGCACACGGATACTTCCAGAAGAGTGTACCCTTTAAGGAATTTTCTAAGAGGTGTCATCCAACGACTTCTACTTACCTCTCATTGGACACCCCCATCTTCAAGGGAGGTTGGGAAATGTAGATTAAAAATACACCTGAGTTAACTGTCTGACAACAGAGGGACTCTGTTACTAAGAAGGTGAAGATAGAACCTAATTAGACAACTAGTAGGCTCTGTGCCTCCCTTACTGTGATTTTAAAACATGTCTACAAATTCTTGGAAATTCCTCTCATTGAGAGATGGCAGCTGTGTCTCACCCCTTGAATCTGGGTTGGTCTTGGTGACTCGCTTGTAATCAATAGAATGCAGAGGAAGTGACACTACAAGACTTCCGAGGCTGGATCACAAAAGGCCTTACCGAGTTCTGCTTCTCTTGGAACACTCACTCTTTGACACCCCTTCTGGGATGCTCCCTCTTGGGACCCAGCTTCCATACTGTGAGAAACTCAAGCCATTTTGAAAGGCTACATGTAGGTGGTTAGTCCCAGCTGAGCACAGTCTTTAAGTCATTCCAACCCAGCCATCAGACATGTGAGTAAAAGAGCCTCCAGTGACTCCAGTCCCCAGCCATGAGGTCACCTACAGCCTTAGTGTTTTTCAAGACACTGAGAAGCAGAGATAAGTCGTTCCTGCTCTATCCTGCCTGGATGCCCAACCCACAGACTCTGTGAATTTAACATAATGACTATTTTAAGCCACTAGGTTTTGGAGTGGTTTGTTACGAAGTAATAGTGTCTACAGTACCTCCTTTCTTCCAGAATGAGACAATTGCTGTTAAACGTTTCTGTCACATTCTTGTCGTACAACTACACTTTCTATAGCTTCTATTATCTAGGACATGATGGTTTTCAATAAATGTTTATTTAATGACTGGTCTACATATAGTACTTGTATTTTGCCATAGTTCCTTTTTAATGCGCCATCTTCTTTGCTAGACTGTGACTACCAAGGTAGGGACCATCTCAAAGGGGGTTCCTGATAAAACTCTGTGGAATTGAATTTATGATGGATAACTTGGGGGCTCTGTTTGAGAATATACAGGAGTGGATTTGGCTTCCCCTTATAACATTGACTGCAAACATTAATGTTTTACTTTTAGAGGAAAGCAATAAACGTAGTTCAAGTAATATAGGTTGCTCACAGGGAAAAACCAAATTAGGGCAAAAAAATTGCCAATTACAATCCAATAAGGTACACAGCCTGGGCTTATAGCCATGGTGTACCATCTTCTGGGCCCAACCAACGGTCTCTACCTGGCCACACACAGACTTGGAGATGCCTGGCTGTGAAGAGGAATGAAGCAGGTATTTAGTAGCCTGGGCTCGCTTTCTGACACTCCTTCCACCTCAAGCCAATGAGTGCCCCAATAAGGACAGCCGAGAGATGCTGGGTACTACATGTGCCCAAGACTGTGCCTTGGTGCATGGTGGTTATAGAAGAAATCTTGGGCACAATGATAGTGGTATTGGGCATGCAATTTTCAATGCCTGAAATTCCATAGCATATTTATCAGAACGGGTATGCTATGTTATCTATGGTAACAAACATCCCCCAAATCTCAGAGGTTAAATTCAACAAAAATTTATTTCTCACTCCCCTACAGGTCTAAAATGAGCCCGTAGATCCACCTTGACATACGCTTTCAATTGTTGAGGCAGGACAAAGGAATGTGGCAAATCACACACTGGTTCTTAAAGCTTCCACCGGGAGTGACATACATCACTTCCACTTACATTTCATTGGCTAGGAGGGTCATGTGCCCACACCTGATTAAACAGAAATGGAGTAGTTCAACCTACATGTGCTGAGGAGGCGAGAAATCGGAACACTGTAAATCACATGAATGACCATTTAGGTGTGCGTGCATGCCTCTATCCCCGTTGAAATGCAAATACTCTTGATACGGGGACACCACATTACCCATCAGCAGCCATTCATAGCCTCATGTGGTTATTATACTGTATTTTTCTTGAAATTAAATCTTGATGTGATCAGGAAAATATTCACAGAGACTAGAAGGAGACAGTGACTTTGATCACAGGAAGATGGCATGGGATTATCAGAGACTCTCACCAGCAGGCTGCTGAGAAGTAAACAGAAGAGAAACTTCAGTTTGGAAGGGAGGAAACAATAGCTTTTGAAACTATCTAGTGCCAATTCTGCCCCCAAGTTCTTGGACAGACCCTTCTACTTCTCAAGCTCCCAATCAATATTCTAAGGCTACCGGAGGATGTTATTTCTAAGCAACAGGCCAGCCTGCCAATATATAAGATAATCAGACTCTCAGAGACAAGGAAACTCACAAACACAGACACACGCACATACACACACACACACACACACACGCACATACATACAACACACAGAATAAGAGAAAGAGAGATACAGCGAAGTACTAGATTGGATGTCTGCAGAGAGAAACTCAATATACATCTTAGAGGCAAGGAGTCATCGTCTTTCCAGACCCCCCAGTTTAGCACTCCCCACAAGGCTCTCAGCCCTACAGGATTTACACCAGGGTCTTTCAAATGGCAGGTCAGGTCTCAAAACATTTCTACTGTTGATTTAAGAAAGAACAAATCTTCATCCTTGGTGGAGAGGGAAAAAAGCCAGTTCTCCTTTACATCTAGAGCTGCCCTTGAAAATACCATCTTATTAACCTCTGAATAGGTGAGGGAAAGAATAAGGGGCTCTTAAGACAAAATTCAGCCACAAGAGACTCCAAAGGGAGGTTTTCTTGGTGATATAACCTCTTCCTTCAGGAATTTATGGGGAGCTGTCGGGCAACATGGACCTTGACAGCAGAAGCCGCCCGGCTGCTCCGTATCTGAAGGCCTTGGTTTGAAAGCATATTCTCTGCAGGGTCTTGATGTATTTTTAAGAAGACAGGCAGGAATTACTTATTCCTCCCAGTGTATGATTTCTCATTTTTCTTCCTGCAGAAATGGGGAATGGATTGCTCTGGGATTTGCAAGCTCCCTGAGCATTACAGAGGGTGGCAGTTAGAATGACAGTAATGACTTAGGTCTCCTCCGAGGGTGGTCCTTTCATTAATGGGGCAGCCTGAGCTCTGGTTCCATCATTCACACTGTGTGACCCCATCCACGGCTCCACTTCCCACTCTGTCCGTCACAGCTGGGGGCCCTGCAAACTGGCCTGTCTCTCTCTGGGACAGCCTCAGCCACACCTGCCACCCCCCTAAATGGGGCACAAGCTGGAGCAAACCCTACAGAGTTCCCTTCCCCTCCCTCCTTGCCAACACACATACAAACACAAATACACACATACATGTACACACATGTGCACCCATGGACATACAAGAGAACCTGCAATTCAGTGAATACTGAAAGCAGTCTGAGAAATGAATAAGAAGACTTAAGGAGAGAGGTGTGGAAGTGGAGAGAGCCAGCCCCACCCATTTAAATTTGGTGAGGGGTAAGGAGCCAAGGTCATTGGTTAATTATATGTACCAGAACTGTAAAGCAAAGGAAGAGACTGAGTTTCATAATCCACTCATTCACATCTTTGTCACATTTTCCTAAAAGACAAATAGGAGAGTGACTGTCTACTACTATAGGTGCAGCAATACAGAAAAATCTCATAGCTGTAATCTCGAGCAAAAGACAGAAGACAGAAACTTATGTTTTCACATTTATAACTTAAAAAAATCCAAAAGGGGTGAGGACTTCTCCAAGTCACGACAGTGGTGGGCCAGTGGCTGGGAGGAGACATGAAGGACTTCTGGAGTCTAGGCATGTCCTGTTTCTTGACCTGGGTGCTGGTTATGTGAGAGAATAAAATTTGTGAACATTCATCACTTTTCTGCATGAAACAACAAATATCCTTCTCCTGCTTTAAGGGGTTTCTTGTCTGGCCATTGATTATATGACAGATTCCAAATACCCAGTTCAGTTTTCTCTTGTCCATGAAGCCTGCTATTTCCCTCATCCTTCGTAACTCGGTTACAACACAGACTCCATCACATGGCAACGTGTCTGATCTTTGTGTTTCCCCAGTTAAAACATGGGTATCTCTAGGGCAGCAACTGGATCTTGCTCATCTTTTGGGTCTGGGTGCCTAAAATAGTACGTGGCACGTAGTAGTGAAACTGGCAGTCAGCCATTTGATGATTAAGCAGCTAGTATTGGGAGGATTGGAACTGGCCACTCCAAAATATGCCTCTGCCTGCTGGAGAGACACTTTGACCCCCACCCCCACTAACTGATCAAAAGAGTGTGGGATGAGAGGCCTGCCCCCAGAACAGGCCATCAGCACAGACACCTCTGGGCATCAGGGGTTCCTTGGGAAGCCTTTGTAACAGACATTTACATTTGCAAAGGAAATCTCCATTTGTAAATGTGTCTTCTTCCCTTTACCAAGAAGAAGGGGGGGATGGCCTAACCTAGAAACTTGTCAGAATGGAGGGTAAGGACTTAAATTTGCATGATAAACTTACCCATTGTTAATTGTGCTGTTTGAGCAATATACTCTCTGACTCCCACTAGGTCCCTATCGACAACATCTCCCTGGGGCCAGGGTCACAATGGTAATGGATTTTTTGAGCTACTTTTTCAGGAGCTGCCATTCTGTGGACATGCATCCTAAGAAGAGGCCTGAAGCAGATCATCAGTTACCTCCTCTCTCCTCATCTCCAATCATTTCAGATCACCTTGTCCCCTACCCCATAAATATTCCTGAGTCCCTGTTTTCGGGGAAGCGGATTTGAGATACTTTCTCCTGTTTCCTCACTTGGCTGCCTTGTGATTAAACTCTCTCCGTGCTGCAATCTCATCATCTCAGTGTTTGGCTTTCTGGGCAGTGGGCAAAAATGGACCTGGCGTGGTAACAGTAGACACTTTATAAATGTTTGATAAACAAATGGATGAATGAAAGAACGAATGAATGAATTCATGGTCCCTTAGAGCCCCAGGTCATCTTGATGCCAGCAGCATGGGGTTGAAGTGGAAGAAGAGTATCTTCTACCCACTCTGGGTCCTTTCTGGCTGGGTTACAAATTAAATTGACATGAGGCCAAATAGCAGGAGAAAATCAAACAAAGTTTTATAACATATACATGGGAGAGACCCGGGGAAACTGAGTATCTCTTGACAAAATGGGGGAGGTTCTCCTCTTAAATAGAAAGACAATGGAGGATGTTGAGGTTGGGTCAGTTATGGGAGATTACCAGAAAAGCACATTAAGGTTATTATGCAGATTTAAGGCCTTGATTTCAACATTGACAGGTTTCTAGAGATGAGGTCATCCACCCCTCTTCCCAGTACAAAGAAGGAGATACCTTTACAAATGGAGATTTCCCTTACAAGTGTAAATGTTTGGTAAACACAACTTTGACAAGAATGGGCCCAGCAAAGACCCTCCCAGTCTATCAACACCCAGAGTTATCCATGGTGATGGCCTGTCCCAGGGACAGGCCTTCCGTCCCAAATCCCTTCAGACAGTTAGTGGGGGCGGGGAAGGTCAAAGCCTCCTTCAGTGAAAATAAGGTAAAGAGACACATCTTGAGGCGGCCAATTCTATTCTCCATATGGTCATGGTCACGGACAGGTGTGTTAGGAGTCAGCTTCCTACCATCATGGCTCCCTGTCCATGACATACGACTCACGCTTGAACTCACTTCAATCTGTCCTCTGGCCCCAACATTCCACTGAAAGATCTCTAACTTAGGTCAACAATGACCTTATAAATGTCAAATACAATGGACCTTTTCTGAGCCTTATTGTGGGGGATCTCTCTAAGGCATCTGATATTGTTGAACACTTCCTCTTCTTCACAACATTATCCTTTACTGGCTTCTCAGACAAGACTCTCTCAGTTCTCATCCTCCCTAACTGTTCTTCCTCAGGCTCCTCTCCTGGCTCTTCATTCTCCGTTCCCAAACACTCAGACCTAAGACCAACTTTTCTTCTCACTCTCCACACACCACACCCCCATTTCTCACATGCTGATATCTCTCAGCTCTGGAACACTAAGATCCAACGTGCTATTGGAAAACTCTTCCCAGGTGCCCCACAGACATCCCAAGATCCAATATCTGACACTGAACTTATCTTTTTCTCTCTCAAACCTATTCCTCTTCTTTTGTGAAGACTCTGGTTTTGGAGAATGGTGTCACCACCCACTTCGTTCCCCAAGCCATAAACCTTGGGGTGATCCTAGATGCCTCCCTCTCCCTCACCATTCTGAACAAATCAGTTCTAAGTCCTATAGATGGTTCCTTCTTAACGTTGCATCTACTCATTGCCCTTTCTTCACCCTCCTTGCTGTTGCCTTAGTTCTGGCTCCTGCCCAGATTTTTGCAATAATCTTCTAACTACTTTCTCTACTTCTAGTCTTCATTCTGCATCAGCAGGATCTTCCTAAAACACAAATCATATCACATCACCTCTCTGCTTCAAATCCCTGTAGAGCTCCCCCTTGCCTACAGATTCATTCCAAAGTCCTTTGTATGGACTACAAGGGCCTTCCATGGTCTGGCCTGACCTGTGCTTTCCTCTCCAGCCTTGTCTGTCTCCACACCCCACTTTGTCCTTAGCATTTGATGCCTCTGTGCCTTTGCTCTTGCTCTGACTACTCCACATCTGTCTAGAATGCCACACTGCAAGGCACTCAACCCAAGTGTCTCCCTGTGGAACCCCTGCCTACCTCCTCTTTCCAGGTTCACCTCAGGGTCACCTCCTGAAGGATGCTTTTCTCAAATCTCCACTGCCTTGGTGGACCTGGCCATGCCCCTCTGACCCCCATTTTCCTTGTACGTACCTCTCCTGCAGCACCAACAAGACCACATTCCCCTTGAGGAGTTCCATATCCACCTTCTCCTTCCAAGCCTTGGTGATCAGGATGATGTTTTATTTGTGCTTTTGTGTGTGCAGTGACCAGCAGAAGGTGTGATAGGAGTATTGTTATTGAATTAATTACTCAATAACTTTATCTCTGTAGCATATACTGAGGAAGAAAGAAACAGTACAGAAAGGCAAACCCAAAGTCTAAATGGGAAAGCCACAAAAACATTATTATGACCTCTGAACTGGAGAAGCACTGTTTCTGCCTGCCTCTTGGTAACAGTCCCTCAGCTCTCCTTTGGGGAACCAGCTTCCCTCCATTGCATGCAGTACTGGTGGGCTCTCAGGGGTGGGTCAACCAAACTCCTGGAAATTTGAAGCTTGAATGAATCTTACAAGGACAGAAAATAATTCCTTCTGTCTAGAGTCTTAAAACCACTCTGGTTTCTGTCTTCTCTGAGACATAGCTGGTCAGATTTTCTTCCTATTTTGTGGATACCCGTATCCCTCTAATAAATTATATTTCTCCCTTCATTGAACTGAAGTTGATAACTCTTGTTTGCACTTAAAGAACCTTTATAGCTATGACAATGCAAGCCACCACAATCTTGTTTTCTGTCCCAGTTCTGCTCCAACTGCTGCTTTCCCAGAAGTCCTTCCTCATCTTAGGTGACTTACCTGTTGGCTGCTTTTTCCCATGAATAACTGTTTCTGAACTCTTCTTACTGCCCCTGCTTCCACTACCTACCTGGCTGTAATTTTAATGGGGGAGTTATTAGAAAAGTAGAGGACATGACCCCTTAATGATAAGGACAATTTTTACTACTTCTTCTTGGCAGGAGTGCTGCCTGACTTGGCAGGAGTGAGTGGGAAGGGAAGACTGTGGTGTTAGGAAGTAGGGAAAGGTTGAAGTGAGATGAGGGCACAAAATTGGACAAAGTGGTCAGAGTATGAAAACCTGAGTTTTTAAACTACTGTATTTAACTAGAGAATTTAACTACTGTAAAACTAGAGTTTTTAAACTCTACTATAAAACTCCTCTGGGTTTGAATACAAACCCCAGCATTTATTAGCTGTGTGTCCTTGGACAAGTCACTTGAGTTTTTAAACTCTACTCTAAAACTAGAGTATTTAAACTACTGTCTGAGGTCAAGGCTGAATCTCATGGGTCTTGCTTGAGGGCACCATGGCCAGCTGTTTTTATTTTACTAAAGGTGGGAAGATTGACAAATGGGTATTGGTCCAGATGGAAACAGAGCATCCTTAGCTTGTGAATACTTATCTTCCAAAATCTCAATTGTTGAGCAGTTTCATGGAACTCAAAATGTTTTTTCTCATTGAAACAATGTAATAAATCTTGGCCATAAAGACCCAAGTGAAGCCAAATTGTGACTCCATGTGTGGAGTAACTGACTCTTTCTGATTGTCTCTGAATCTTGCTGAACCCTGTGGGTGAGCTCAGGAATCAGAGGGGGCAGTTGAAAGATAAGAGGGACAAGGAGTGTGGCCAAGGCACCAGCCCATGGCTGGCTCTCGTGGTAATGAGAATGGAGATGTGAACCTCTTAATCTCAAGTTCGTGTGCCCGGTGCACAATAAGCCCATTGCTGAGACACCGGTGCTTGGAGATGGACAAAGCCTTATTTGAATTGGCCAAAACAAGAAGGCAGGAGGATAGATCAAATCTGCCTTAATGAAAGAAGAAAGCAGAGGGTGTTTACAGAGCTAAGAGACTTGGGAAGAGGAGTTTCAGAGAAACAAAGGGGAAATCCATGTTTCTTTCACTCCAGATAACCCCTTGGGCAATCAGACTTCTGAGTTTCAATAGCAGCAGGGGGCTGGTTATCTGGTGATCATCACTTCTTTAAAGGCATTCTTGTTCTTCTGCAAAACAAGCTCATAAATCCTTGTGACCCTTGAGTCACCCCTCAGGTTGAACAAGAAAACAGCAAATTAACAAGGTTAACGTCTTTTCATCTATGTCTGTGTTGGGAACAAGGTCAAAGGATAATCATGTTCTTATTGAATATTTACAGTAACCCCCAGGTACCCAGCTTCATGAATAGAGTCAGTGAGTCAGGGAGTTAGGGCCTCAGGGTTGGAAGCTCTGAGAGTCAGATGTTGTTTCTGCCTGCAAAGTATGTATCCGGCTGATTCTGGGAGCAACACCCCCATTTCCTTGGGGCACTACCTTTCCCCCAACCTCAGCCCAGGTGGAGTAGGTAGAGGTGCCCCCACCCCTATTCAGCATCCAGGCTGAGCATGTGACCCTGGCCAGAGGTACTGGCACATGAACCAGTCAGAGCCCATGAAAGGCTCAATTCCAGGACTCTTGTTAGAATTATTAAGAAACTCTTTCAGCTGTATTTGCTTGGAGGCCCCATCTGGTCTGAGGAGGAGAGCTTACCTGGAGATGGAGCCAATGCTGGGGCAAGCAGTGCTCAGAGGTGAAGAGAAGGAGACTGAAGCCTAATGACCTAGTTTAAGCCTGGGCAGTTGTCACCTCCTCTGAAATGTATGAATCCTAGCCTAACTGGCCTCTCTTCCCCAAAGCCTTCCCAGCACAGCGCCACAAGCACACAGGCACTCCTGTCTCCCTCTCTAGAATCTCAGTGTCACTTACTGGCCAGAGCTCCCAACTTAAATCTTAAAATGGGCAGTTAGACCACTTAAACTTCTCAATCAGATGCCACCAGAAGACAAAAGTGAGTGAAACGCAGTCACTGTCCTTAGCCAATAGCCTGGTAAAAGGGAGAGAATAAATATAGCTGGTTGATGAAGAAACTGAAGCATAGAAAGGTAAAGTGACTTGTCCAAGGACACACAGCTAATAAATGCTGGGGTTCGTATTCAAACCCAGACACTCTGATTCCAGAGCCTGGCAAATTGAACTACTATTCATGTTGTCTCTCTCTGAGCTGTGAAGATGTCATTACAGGCACTTTCCTCAGTGGATTTCCTCATGGAGGGAGTTGTTAGTTGGGAAAGCTTTGCCCAATGGCACACAGAGACTGGAGGGGGAGGGTGGGGCTGCAAAGGGCTTGTCTCTACCCAAATGCGTCCTTCACTGGCCTGAGGCTGTTCCTGGAGACAATAGCTTCTTCTGCTCATCCACACATCACAATCTAAATGGACCTGGAGATGTTCGGCTCCTGCTTTGTCTTCCCCAAGTTCATCTGACAGTCACATGGGATGAATTGCATTTGTGATGTGCCCTCCAGCCCCTCCCCACCACCAGCATGGTTCCTTGAGGAACTGGAAGAACTCATGGCTGTTGACTCTGGCTTCCTCTGGCTGCCACCATGCAGCAGCAGTTACTTAAAATTCCATCACTTCTCCAACATTTTCAGTAAACTCACTCCACCCTTAACCCGCCTTCCCTAGGCGTGTCACCTTCAGACGTAATGCAGTAGAGACTCTGGATGTCAGCAGGATGGTGCACGAAGGAAAAACCTCTCTGGAAATCTCAAGCTGGTAGAAGCCTTGGGACGAGCTCCCTCTTGAGACTCCATTACCTAGACCAAGAGGAAAGCAGCCTATCCTAAATTACACCTGCTTCAAACCTGGCCCATTTCTCTATTGCCTTGACCTCAATTTAAAAAAATTAAAACATTCTGTGAAGAATGCCACTAAATCATCTCTCAGCCTTCTGCAGGCTCAAGTAGCCAATTCCTTGATTCACTATAGAAAGTTTCTCCACTGTCTCAACAACAATTTCTCTTGTCTAGACCTTTGCTACTCAAAGTGCAGTCCATGACCAGCATTCCCCGGGAGCTGTGGGGGATCAGAATTGGCCACCTCAAGATGTGTCTCTCTCTACCTTGCTCTGAAGGAGGCTTTGACCTTCACTCCCCTCAACTCTTTAAAGGGATTTGGGATGGAAGGCCTGTCCCTGGGATGGGCCTTCACCTTGGATGACTCCGGGTATCGGTAGACTGGGAGGGTCTTTGCTACACCCATTCTTATCAAAGTTCTGTTTACCATATATTTACATTTGTAAGGGAAATCTCCATTTGTGAAAGTTTCTCCTTCTCTGTACTGGGAAGAGGGGTGGATGACCTCATCTCTAGAAACTTGTCAGTGTGGAAGGTGAGGCCTTAAATCTGCATAATAACCTTACTGTGCTTTTCTTGTAATCCCTTGTGGCTGACACTCCCAGCTACCCCCCCAAATCCTCGTTTGTCTATATAAGAGGAGAATCGCCACCATTTTGTTGAGAGACACTCCCTGGTCTCTCCCATGTATACATGTTTTATAAAGCTTTGTTTGATTTTCTCCTGCTTTTCGGCCTCGTGTCAATTTAATTTGTACCCCAGCCAGAAAGGACCCAGAGTGGGTAGAGAATGCTCTTTCTCCCCATCAGAGCTTATTAGAAATGCAGACTCTCCACCCTCATTCCAGATCTACTGAATCAGAATCTGCACTTTGCAGGAATTGCAAGTGATGCACATTTAAGTTTGAGAAACACAGATCTAGACCAGTGGTTCTGAAACTTTAGTGGGCATTAGAAGTCCTAAGAGGGCTTGTTAAAACCCAAATTTCTGGGCACATAGTAGGTGTCCCATGCCTTTGTTAGAGGAGTGATTGATTCCAGGCTGGGATTGCAAAGATGAATTCTCTTGGATACTAGCTAAACCCCTTGTGCCTTACATCCTGCCCTCAGTGGTAAATAGATGTTTATTTTCCGCTGCCCATGCTATTCAGGCATTTTCTCCTCCAGCCACCTGCCCATTACCCTGCCCCTCCAGACCTTTCCATGAAACCTCAGAAGCACCACACTGGTAAACAGAGCATCATCCCCAAATGTTCCTTCCACCTCTGGCCTTACTGAGCCCTCCCAGGCTCTGCCCCATGTGGGCCATTCCCCAAATCCTCCCATATTATTGCTTCTCCCTCTTGTATGACTCTAATACTTCAGGGCTTAGATGTGGGGGTGGCCTCCTGCTCCCTCAGATCCCTTCAACTTCCTGGGTTCCCTTTCCATCCTCTGAGGATCTTGGCCATCACCTTCTTTCTTCTGGGTGACAGCATCAGTAATGCTTCACTCAACCCTACCCTGCCCATCCACTCTCCACTTGAGCAGTACAAATGCTCTTACTGAAATGCAAATGGACTGCTCTATCGTCCTAAGGATAAGAATTTACCTCCTTAGTTATAGTATTAAGATTTGTGGGCAGGCCCGGTGGTGCAGCGGTTTAGTCCAAGCTTTGGCTGCCCCAGGTTCATGGGTTTGGATCTTGGGCGCCTGCTGATGCACTGCTTGTCAGCCATGCCATGGCGGCATCCCATATAAAAAAAAAGTAGAGGAAGATGGGCACGGATGTTAGCCCAGGGCCAGTCTTCCTCAGCAAAAAAAAGAGGAGGATTGGCAACAGATATTAACTCAGGGCTGGTCTTCCTCACACACACAAAAAAGATTTAGTTATAGTATTAAGATTTGTCCCCCAGGCCCCACCTCTTCCACCCCTGCCCTCTCTGTACACTACTGCCATGCAATGCTCCAGCCATTGTAAATGGCCTCTTCCCAGAACCATTCACGTTCTTTATCTCCCCTTGTCTCCTTAATCCCTATTTATTTTTCATGACTCAGCCCAAATGTTGTGCCCTTTAGGAAATCTGCTCTGATACCCCGCTCTTGTGGGTTGTTCTTGAAATATGCATCCAGAGAGCCAGGTTGTCTCCCTATGTACTGCTAATAGCACTGTTGTATAATTGCCTTTCACACACCTGCTCTCTGCCCATACACAGAGCAGGGCTTATGACTCATTCTCCGCTTGAAGCACTTAGGAGTGTATTGAGCTGCAAGTTACAATAACCACCCAAACATTGGTTTAAACAGATTAGGAAGTTTGTTTTTCTCACATAACAAGAAGTCTGGAGGTTCATTCCAGCGATTGTTGGTGACACCAGTGACTGATTCTTTCAAGACTTTTGCTCCAACATTTTTAGTATATAGTCTTTGTTCCTCATGTTCATTTCATGATCCCAAGGCTGTTCCTGTCCAGCATCTCATCTACTCTCCAGAGATGAGGAAGGGTGAAGGGCAAAGGTGCCTGCTAATTGAGCCAGTCCCGTCCTAGCTGCAAGGAGGGCTGGACATGTGGTTTGTAACCAGACATACAGCTGCCTTGAACAAAATTGGGATTTTCTTAACAAGGAAAAAGGAGAGAATAGATATTGAGAGGCAACTGTTGGTGTTTGCCACATCCCAGAATCCTCAGAACTTAACAAAAGGCCTAGCTAAGAGTAAGGCTCAATTAATATTGGTTGAATGAATGAATGAGCCATAATAAATATACATGGCCTTATCTGTGGAGACCTAATAGAAAGACATGGGAATCAGATAGGTGGTGCTGGTGGGGATAGGAATTGAACTGATCCCTGCTTTGACAAGGGAGGGAGACCTCTCATGCACTCCCCCTGGGGCCTTCCCTCAGGTCTTTATGCTCCCAAGTCTCCAAGTTCCCTTCTTCCACAGGCCCTTGGTGCTCACACGGTGCCCCTTCCTGGGCAGCCCTGGGCTCTCTGGAATCACACCCAGCATGATCTTCCCAAAGTGCTCTTGGCAATAAGGTACTCCTCCTCCAGGCTGAAACAATTTTTATTATGGGAAAATTTGAAAACGCAAATGTGCAAAAAAGACAAAAACAAAGACTCCTGCCAACTAGTCTTAACATTTTAATGTAAAGCCTTTAAAAAAATTTTCTATATATACATTTTTAAAAAACAAATTTGGAATACATACTATATACTGTTTTGTAATTCCTTGATTTACTTTATCATAAACATCTTTCAGTGCCAGTTAACAAGTGTTTGCCATAATTTAAGTGTTGCTACCTTGGATTCCATTGTAACATCTTATTGTGCTTGATTTTTGTTTTCCACCCACAGCTTCACAAATCAGACCTCAGGGCCCAAATCCAGTATGTCAGCTTGGGTCCTCTGAGAAGCAGACGCCAGGATGGAATGAGACGCATGAGAGATTTGATGGGAGAAATGCCTTTAAAGGGGGAGATTGGATAGGATGAGCCTCTGACTACAGTGCACCTCCAAGAAAGCCGCAGCCAGGCCAATGGGGAGCCTCAGAGCAAGGGTTGTAGGAAAGTCTTTGCAGAAATGACCCGGCTCTAGTACCCCCACCATGTTTAATTATTTGCTGGCAGCAGCATGGCCTCAGTGTGCACACTGAATGGATCTGAAGTTGCAGCAGCTGGAGGTTCTCAGCCAATGACATTCTCATTAGGTTCTCAGAAACTTTATGAATGCCATATGCATGCTCCTTAGAGATTCAGTCATTTCCAGCAGAGTATGAAGATGGAGCATCACTGATCAGTCTGAAATAATGAGCTAGCCATCCTGTGCCCAGAAACTAAGCTCTTCTACTAGGGCAAATGTTGAGGAAGGCACCTCCACGTGCTGGTCCTTCTTGGCAGCAGTCAGGGATCATACTGGTTTCATAGTGTTGACTGTGGATAAGTTACCTAGCAAACGACAGGGAGGACACCAAAGTCAGAGAAAGCAATAATTAGGAGATACGTAAGCCCATGGTGTATAGTACAAAGAATCCTGTGCTTTCTCAGAACCATAATTCTCTCAGGCCACTGCTAGAAAGCATTCTGGGTACCTTATTAAACCCATCAATCTGACATTCTGTATTGATCTCTGAAGATTGACCGTGACTACTTAAAGCACACCTCTTCTGGCCAGCTACTACAGCCCTGCTTGGAGGAGAAGTTCAATTTTGACTATTTCAGCACATTTCAGTTCTCCCTCTAATCCAGGAATTGAAAACTCTAAGTTTTACAAGGGGCTTGTTCCCTAGAAGCTGAGCCTGCTATGAGAATTTAGATGCAATGACTTTGTTGCAGGAGCACCTCAGGAGAGGGAGTGAGGGGAGCAGGATAGAACAGAGGAAGAAGCTGAGCAGGGATATGGCCTTAGCTGGGGTGAAGCTTCAGCCTGACACCATGGGGAGCTCTGCAGCATGAATTGTACCATAGGGTTGATCCCACCTTGAGGCAAGGAGGTCAACCTTTTGCACACCTACATCAGTCAACCATTGGCTAGGAGCTGCCCCTTCGGGAAAGGGCACACAACCTCCCAGGAGGCAGTTCCCATTTGACTGAGAATAGTGATCTCAAGAAAGAGACAGCTGTGAACTGTAGTACTCACAGAAGGTGGAGGATGGGGCACTGGACCAGGTCACAGCCAGCACCTACTAATCATCTTTGAGTGAGGTATACCCATGGTCTTAAGAAAAGGAAGAAGAGGACTGTGGCAAATGGAGAACACAGGCCATGTCTGAAGAGGCCACTGGGACCTCCCCCTCAGCCAATTATGGCTGGCTCAGCAACGCCAGTTCACCTGATATTTTGAGAGAAGCTGAAAGTCTGGACTTTTATGCAAAATTGCTGATTTTTAAATGTTGAGCAAACACTGGGAAGGCCAAAAAAATTTTATGTGGGTCTCCAATATACCATCTCTGTGGAATCCTTCCCACTCAGCACAGCACAGTCATTTTCCTTAGCATGCTTGCTTCATATCAGGGCTAGGAGCTGAACTGTGACACAGGGTAAGACACAGTACAGTGATATGTTACAATTCGATTCTGCTACAAGTGGTAGAAAATCAAAAATAACAATGGTTTAAAGAAGATACAAGTCTTTTTCTCTCTAATGTAAACAGAATGGGATAAGCTACTCAGTGCTGGTAGGGCATCTCCATAATATTCAGGGACTCAGGCAGTTTCTACCTTGTGCTCAGCCATTTTTAAGGCACGGTTTGTTTTTCATGATGTAAAACTGTGCTGTCCAATGTGGTAGCTACAGCACAGGTGCACTGTTGAAATGTGGCTTGTCCTAATTAAGATTTCAAAGACTTAGTATGATAAAAGAAATATATTATTAAAATTTAATTTTCCTATTTCTTTCTACTTTTTAAAATGTGGCTACTAGAAAACTTAAAATTACGTGTGTGGCTCTCATTTGTGGATTGCACTGTATTTCCACTGGACAGCACTGATCTTAGATAACAACATGAGCTCCCTCCATCACATCCATTCACATTCTAGCCAGCAAGAAGGAGAAAAGGCAAAGAAAAGCATGCCACTGCCTTTTAAGGATGTTTCATGGAAGTTGCATTCATTTTACTCATATCCTATTGGTTAGAAATTAATCACATAACCACATCTAAGGGCAAAGAAGGCTGAGAAATACTCTACACAATTTGGGTGCAAGCTACTGTTCCCACTTTATTTCTCACTATCCATCTGCATGAACTTTCTTATTTGCTAACTCTCTCACACGCTCACCTATATTTATTCATCAACTATTTATTAGTCCCTATTTTGTATTAGACCTGGTACCACCTACTAAGTATTCAGTGGTAGGTAGATAAGGGCCCTCAAACTCAAGGAGTTTCCATTTGTTAAAAAACCAAAATTCAGGGGCTGGCCCCATGGTGTAGTGTTGAGTTTGGCACGCTCCCCTTCAGCGGCCTGAGTGTGCAGGGTTGGATCCCAGGCACGGACCTACACCACTTGTCAGCCATGCTGTGGCGGTGGACCACATACAAAAGAGAGGAAGATTGGTATGGATGTTAGCTCAGGAGGAATATTCCTCAGAGAAACAAAACAAAACAAAATTCAACTGAGTAAATTTAAGGATCTAATTGACTTTATTAAATGATTCATGAACTGGGAAGCATCCCATCTAGTGAGTAGAAGGGAGCTCTGAGGAGCAGTACAAATGGAAAGCTTTTATAGGCAGAAGGAGAGTGAGACAAGGAAGTCATAAACAAAAGAGGAGTATTTCAGGCAAGGTCACCTTCCTTTGAGGGAAGGGCAGGGGCATCCATCATGCAGATTATCTCACTAGTGTAGATCAGGAAATTCCATATTGACTGATTAAAGGTCACACTCCTGGGAGGGGTTGAGACTGCAATTAAGTCTTGGTTTGCTGTCCTGGGGGCAAGTGACTTCATTTTGGGCCTGATTATTTCTTTTTTTAAAAAACAAATTTAATAGGCATGGGCAATCTTGTGAAATGAGTGAGAGCAGCAAAGTATTATAGGTGCTAACATGGACATCTGGAGAGGGAACAAAGACTGGAATGGTTTGTTTTTCTTGGGAGAACCAGAAAATACTCATCAAGAAGGTGACCCTTGAGCTTAGTCTCGACAAAGACTTAATTAGATATGTGGGAAGGGCATTTCAGGCAGAGAGAACAGCATGAACAAAAGCTTGGAATTGTAACACAGCATGGTCCATTTTAGAAATGGCAAATATCTGCTAAAGTGAGACCTTATGATGCAACAGAGTTGGGGGTAGGTGTGTGGGAGCTGGGGCTGAGAATGCAGGTGGGGGCTGGCTCCTGGAAAACCTTGAAGACATGATTAGGCTTGGGAATTGCTAACTATCAGCACCAACCTAGGTTAGGTTACCTAGGGGCTGGTAGCCAGGGGAGTCAACCATGTAATTAGAGGGTTGGAACTTTCAGCCCCCCCCCCCAACTTCCAGGGAGGGGAGAGGGGCTGGATATTGAGTTCAATCCCAATGGCCAATGATTTAATCCATCATACCTATGTAATGGAGCCTCCCTAAAAACCCAAAAATGTAGACTTCAGAGACCTTCTGCATTGGTGAACATGTGGAGATTTGGGGAGAGTGGTGTCCCAGAGAGGGTATGGAAACTCTTCATCCCTTTCCAAATAACTTGACCTATGCATCTCTTTCATTGGGCTGTTTCTGAGTTATATTCTTTTGTAGTAAACCTGTAATATAGTAAGTAAAATGGTTCTCTGAACTCTGTGAGCTGCTCTAGCAAATGAATCAAACCCAAGGAGAAGGCTGTGGGAACTTCTGATCTATAGCTGGTCAATCAGAAGCACAGGTGACAACCTGGACTTGTGACTGGCATCTGAAGGGGGTGGGAGGAAGTCTTGTGGGACTGAGGGCTTAACTTGTGGGACCTGATGTTATCTCTAGGCAGATAGCCTCAGAATTTAGTTAATTGCTTGGTGGTGTGGAAAACAGACACACATTGGACTTGGCAACTAGTCTTGATTGGTTTCTATCTCTTCCTTCTTTTATTTTTCCCTTTATGGGCATTTTCTGGAATCAACTCCCAAATATTTCCTTGTGCTAGGGTTCTGCCTCCGGGTCAGCTTTTGGGAAAACAACATAAAACAATTGTGCGACTTGTACTAAAGGTGGTTTGGTACCAGTGGGGTGACTGCATTTACTGATAGCATTAGCAAGGAAGCTCCTAGAAGCAAGGACTTGGTCTCCTTCACTCTTGAACCCCTTGGCCCACAAAAGGCACACAGCATACGTCTTTTGCATAGATGAACAAAAGCCTGGCAGATAACTTTCAGGTAAATGATTCAGAAATGACCCTCCACAGGGACTCTCTACCAGCTGACTTCCCCTGTATACTCCCCTGCCGTCCTCCCTCGGGCTGTCTGCCCCCTCTGGAAACTGCACTTGTGTCTTCCCTACTCCTCAGGTTGCTCCCAGATCCTCCAAATTTTTACCACTTTATGTGCAGAACCTTTTCCCACTTTGTCCTGCAGCAATCTGTTCACCGACCTTAGCCGGCCTACTGTGGAGCTTCCTCATTCTCACTCAGAGACGCCTTGAGGTATTTTCCCAAATAAAGACCAGTCTCTCCCATAGCAGTTATTTCTTAAATTAAGCATGTGAGTCCCTACCCTTGGGTGGTAAGACAGATGAAGGAAGGTGAGGCAGGCCTTGGCCTGTGTATGGAACTTTCCTGTATAGGTGGTTTGCTTTTCTTTAAAAAAAAATTATGTATATGTATATAAACTAATGGTCAGTTTTCTGATAGTAAGTAAATATTGGCTCAAAATGCAGCATAAATGAATGTGTATCTTTTTATTATTGGTCATTAGAATCCAACCAAAATAATTTTCTATTCTATCAAATTTGTTCCCCGAGGAAGAAAAGGATTGAGCAATGACAGTCCAAGCCCTTCTTTTCTCTGGGTCTTAGGAGGAGATGAGCCTGTGAGAAAGCATCCGCCAGTTCATAGCTCAGCCCTGGGAGAAGCCTGGCCTGAAGGCATGGGCAGCCATGGGGAGCAGGCTGTATCCTGGGATTGCTGAGCTGGAACGACAGCCCTCTCTGGTTTGGGGAAGATGGAACCCTGAGAGGCCAGCCCTGAACCAAGAGGAGCCAGGGGCCTCATGCCCTCTTCCCTCCCAAGATGGACATAGCTGAGCTGGGAGTAACTTCCACCTCTGGGCCATGGGGGAAGAAGAGGGGACTGGATGGTGGCATTTCTTTTTTTACTTTACCCATATGACTAATAATTTTTTTTCCTTAAGTGTCTGGTGTTAAAGAGAGCCTAGGTGAATGCATCTGTGTGGGTGGGCTAAAGAGGACTGAGGCAGGTTGGAACACATTGATCTGTTCTGCTCAGTCCCTAGAAAGTTCCTACTGCCAGCTTAGAACTATGCCTCTCTATTTCTCTCCCCTGTCTCCCTCCCTTCTTCCCTCTTCCATCTCATCAACTAGAAAAACTAGGAATAGAATCAGGCTAGGATAAAAACATAAATAATGCATCCTCTCATTGACGTGGGAGGGCCAGCCCAAGACCTAAGAGATAGATCTTTATTCCCACTTGATCCTTTGGTAACCGCCCACCTTTCCATACTTTCTCATTTCATCCTCAGCCCTCATCCTTCACCCTGAACAACCAAGTGGCTCACTCCACTCCTCACTGTGTTGGACCTTTAGGCCCATGTTAGCCTCCCTTGCTATCTTTGACTAAGGCACAAAAAATTTCCTTTTAATTCCGGAGCCAATCAATAATATCACAATTTTTTAAATGTCACATTTATAGGAAAGCTAAGGGAAGTACAATGACCAACAGCAAAACAAGGAAATCTAGACATGAACAAATGTAGAGAAGGAAGCTCTGGGCCTGGCATGGGATACACTTGCAGGGCTTTGAGAGCCAAGCAAGATTCAGCCTCTTACTCAGCATTGAGCTGCCAGGGAGGAAAACTGACACCCTGGCAGGCAGTGTAGACTGGGATGGAGAGTCCAGAATCAGACTGCCTGGGTTCAAGGCCTGGTGGTCTCATTAGTGTGACCTCAGGCAAGTCAGTAAACCCTTTTTGTTTGCTTCCTTATCTATTAATCTAGTATCCTCCCAGAGGGCTATTTTGAGGATTGAGTGAGATAATTTGTGGGAGTTCTTTCCCCAGAGCCTGACCACAGTAAGTGCTATATAAACATTAGCTATCATTACTACTAAAAATCACACTGAATCATGTTATTAAAACTTTTTCCACTTGTCACAAAGGGCTGAGAAGCAAGTTGATTTTTTTTTTTAATACCCAGAGAATCAGTGTTAACACGCTTTGCCCCGAGCCAGTATCAGTCTTTTAAAAACTTTGAGAAGAGACAATCAGTTTTATGTGAATTTTTAAGGCAACCAAATCTTTCGTTCCACAGAGTCCTGTTAGAGGGGATGTGGTCTCCTTCCTGCAAAGGATTTCAGTGTCACTCTGATGCTTAGGGCTGAACTTTGTGCTAGAAAGGACTAGCACATTCTCAGCCTTTCATCCATGCAACTGATCTGAGGGGTATGCTGGCTTTGGGCAGCTAGCTCCTTCTTCTTTTCCACCCTCCTTACCATCCTTCCTTCTTCCTTGTCTTTCTTCTGGTCTTGTTTTGTGTTTGCTTTCCATGATCGTTCTGTAGGGAAAGAAAAATAATTCCTTCTATTCTTCTGAATTCTTGGCTGAGATGCCCCTGTAATAAAAGACAGGTTAACAGGAAGAAAAATAAACAATTTTTATTGTGTACATACAGGAGCCCCGCAAAGATATGAGACTCAAAAGGAGGCCAGGCAACTGAGGCTTATAAGCCATCCTGAGCTGAGGAAAAGCAGAGGGTCTGGGGCTTCAAAAGGGGAAGGTGAGAAGGGGAAATGTTAGGTAAACAAAGGTTGCCCTATCAGGCAGATAAGTCCCTCAGGTGAAAAGTTATCTCTGGTCATAGCTCTCTACCAGGTACAGGCCCCCTTTCTAATGTAAATTTCCCTTACAAAAGGGTGACTTCTACTCTGTTTTCAGAATTGCTCAAAATAATTGGCTCAAAATAATCCTTATGCCAAAGAGATTTATTTTGAGGTGGCATATTCTGCTCCCCTTCAATTCTCATCTTTTTTTTTTTTTTTTTTTATTCTCATCTTTTAAAGAAGCTCTGACAGAGAAGATCCAGTAGCCATTCTTCATACTCACTGCTCTGCCCTGACTCTAAGGGAGGACACCAGGTGCTTCTCAAACTCCTCAGAACACCACAGGGGCATCCAGCAGCTCATTTGTGAATTGTTCTTTCTTCATTTTTAGCCACCTTTTCTCTTTAGTATTCAGCCCCGAGGTGGTTTGGCCCCAAGTCTTTCTCAGTGTCTCCTTTGTCTGACTCAGATAGCTCAAAAGGGACTTCTCCTCTAACTTTACATGAACTCTAGGAAGTTTTAAATGAGTGTTTCCCTGACTGTATTTCAAGTGTATGTTTTCTAGTAGAGTAATGGACGTTCTTGGAGAATTCTATGATCAAAGAAATTTGGGATCACTGTGTTAGATAGAATAAAAATTTTTGGCTTGCAGGTGTAGGGGAGCAGAATTTGCTATCCCAAACTGTGTCTCTTTGGCTTTATTATTTTTAAGAACAAAAGGCTCAAGAAGAAACTTTCACCTCCCCCCTAACTGCCTAAAGGAATTTAAGATAGAAGGCCTATTTGTTCACCAAACATTTGCATTTCCATCCCCATGTAAATTGCCTTCCTCCCCTTTGAAGTCCCAAACCACTACCTCCAACATCCTCCTTTGTTTTTAGCTGAAGATGATATTTAAGGTGGTAGCTTTGGCCATTTTGGTGAGTTACTCAGTTTTCTTGGGTTTCTCTCATGTATACATGTTATTAAACTTGCCTGATTTTCTTTTGTTGTTCTGTCTCACATCAATTTAATTCTTAGACCAGCCAGAAGAACCTAGAAGGGTAGAGAAATATTTCTTCCACCCCTACAAAGGACATATCAAAATCTTTAATAGATTAATATGTATTGTAAATCTGCAAAGGATTAAACTATAATTTGCAATAATTCACACACACACACACGTATATAAATGAGAGAGAGCTTATCTCAGAGAACCAGTTTTCATTGAACATGGTGTGATTGAAAGGGTGAGAGAGAGGAGTTAATTTTATTTCCTATCTTACGTACATTTTTATGTGGGGGGGAATTATGAATGATTTTGCTTAAACTTTTGCAGGATTTCTGTATTTTTAAAATAGAAATCTCAAAAATTCACAATGAATACATCTAGTGGAAGTCCTTGTTCACGATATCCTTAAGCTTCCACTAATATTAAGGGGTTAGGTGAATTGAAAACAATGTGTGCCCAGTGCTAAAGCTTAGGGCCTTATTTTTATCATGAAGAATGTTTGTCTGTCACTTAAATGTGACCATTAGTGTTAAGTTTCCTGAAAGAAAAAATTTACCTCTCTCAGCTTTCCAATTTCAGGAAAGAATGTTGGCTGGAGATAAATACGGAAGGGAATAAATGAAGAATAGGTGTTCATGGTTGACATCTAATTGCTACAGAGCTAGGGAGTAGAAAAATGAGAATGTCTCTAAGGAACCTCTTCTTTCTTCCCCCAACCTGCCTGCCTTACATAAGCTGAAATGGAACAATTTGTTGGTTTTCTTTCTTAACTGAACCAGGGAGATGTTTTAATAACTTTGTTGGTGAACTCTTGGTACCCCTCATATATTTTCCCTATCAGTCAATTTTGTCTTCATTGTTCACAGAACCATTGCTATGTCTTTTGAGAAATGGGAAAACTGTTATGGTTAAGTAATAAAGAGATAATGCTAGGTGACAAATGACTGTGGAAGCAAGAGCCAGAAAGATTAGTAATATCCAGTGAGTTATGACCATAATCATGTTTTCTATTTGAAACAAACAAAGAAAATTGGTAGCAGGTATCCTGTAACAGATCTCCACTACATCTCTTCTTTTTCTAGTATGGGCTGCCTGGTTCCTGACTCTTAGATCATGACAGGGAGGGACCACCCTGAGGTTGAAGATGTTGAGTGGGTTGGTGTGGTGTCTTATGTTGACTTGCACCCCCCTATCCCCGCAAGCAGAACCTGAGATAAGGATTTGAATGCACTAGCAAGGAAGTGGGAAGTAAGATGGGAAGAGAGGAAGCCAACCCAAGGGGTGCTAATAATCAGGTTTCTTCCCCAGTGGGTGACTGGGGCTCAGTCCTACTGGGGACATCTGGGAGACTGTGGAGAACATGGCTTAGAATTGATACATCCAAAAGGCAAGGAAACTGGGGCATTCATCCCCCAACTCCCATCTCTTTTTGGCTGAGAGCTGCTCCTGGGTGTGTCCCTAGCACTTCCAGACAGTCCTGTGGGTGGAGTGAGCATGCCAGGGAAAGCCCATAGAGTGTCCCATTTGTTTGTAGTGCATCCATGGAAAAGGTGAGTGCCAAGGGGATACAGAGGGATATGGACAGCATCTTTCACAAGTTGAATACATAAGGGGCAGTTGAATTAGCCCATCTTTCTATCAACATTGAAATAGAGCTCAGGAAAAGAGAGGTAAAAAAGGAAAGACAGAAGGCAATAGAAGAGGGTTGGAAAAGGGTCAGGAAGGGTGAGGGGAGGAAGAAGCAACAGAAGATGGAGGAAGTCCCAAGAGGCAGATGGTATTAGCAAAGTGTCTTTGTACTGTCAGCCAGTTGTATTGTCAACATTCACGCTCATTTATATGACAGTAAAATAGGTAAAGCTGACAAAGGAGGAGTAAAGACAATGCTTGTAGTTAAAGTAGTTGCTGTCCCTTAATTAGAACCTACAATGCTGTCACTTAAAAAGAACCTGGCTCATGTTGGTTGTTTTACACAGATTAATTGTAATTTTCACAAGAAATGTGTGATAAGGGTATTATTGTCCTATTTTACAGATGAGAACATTGAGGCACACAGAAGTTGAGTGGTTTATAAGCCACCATTTGTATCAGAACTAGCTCCAAAATTCGTGTTCTTTCCTCTATGGAGTGTTACACAACTCAGAATCACAAAGAAGACTATTCTGCAAAAACTGAACTTGGAGTAAGGTTGAGCACGTAGATTCAAGCATCCCTTGACATGAAGTCTTTGGCTTTGACTCAAGGACGTGACCAGTTTGATTTGGCTTAATGGGTTGGGTTGATATAAATTCCTGGGCCACCAAGGACTGAAGCACTCCCCACAGAATGGGGGCCTCTTTAGCCCTTCCAGGATGCCCATGTACTCTGTTCTGTCCCGCCCCACCCCCGACTTTCCTGCACAGAACCCAGGTCCCCGAGGATGGTGAACTCTGAGCACATCTGATGAGGTCATTCTTGATGTGGATAGCAGTGTTCTCACTGTGGAAGAGAACCCAGCAGCAGCAGCTGGTGACAGCACCTAACTGTTTTGGGGCCACCTATAAGGATTCACTTTGAGAACTTGTAGGAAATGTCTTAGGTCAGGTTCTCTAGAAGCAGAGCCTGAGATGGGCTTCAATTGGAAGGCAATTTACTGGTGTTAAAAAGAAACAAGCCCCAAATGGAGTCACCTATGTTATGCCCACCAGGACGTAATACCTAACCTAATTGCAGTTTGAGCCTCTCCCAGGAGGGGGATTTTAAACGAATCAGTCTGGAATTTCCTAGTCAGCACTAGTAAATTATCTGCATGATAAGACCCCCTGCCTCCCCTCAGGGAAGGTAACCTGGCCTCAAATAATCCTTTCTTTTCTTTTGCTAATAACTTTTCTGTCCCACCCAGTTACTGCCTATAAAAACCTTCCATTTTGTATAACTCCTCCGAGCTCCCATCTGTTTGTTGGATGGGATGCTGCAAGATTCATGAATCATTGAACAAAGCCAATGAGATCTTTGAATTGACTTGGTTGAATTTTTGTTCTTTAACACTGGGATGGGGAACCAGGTCTTGCTTGAGCACAAGAAGGGCTACTAAGTCAGAAGACATTTGCCTACAGTTAGTAATAAGCCAGCTAGAGTGAGCCAAAGAGCCCGGAAGCTGGATCATTGAGTCAAATCAATAGATTTAATAAAGACTGCTACAAAAATATCTGCACATGCAATAGGCAAAAGGTAACTGGACTTCATGTTTGTTCTAAAGTGGGATCTGTTATTTGTAGACTTTCTTTTTAAGGAACTAGGGAGGATCCAGGAGAGACCTGACCACATTCCGTCCCAGAGAAATTTGGCCAAGAAGATTTGTTGGGCTAACAACCCTATGTAGAACTCCTTCTAGACAACTCAGATGATCAGATACTGCCCGTGTCATGGAGTGAGCAAGAGATTTTAGGAGAGCACACAGAGTACTTTCTTTCCCTGGGAAGACAGCCAGATACTCAATGTCATACAGAGCAATGGTGTCCTAGCTTTATTGCTCCAAGGATCTGACACCTGGAGGAGATGACTTCCCCATGGAAACAGTCCCACATCTGATCGCAATAAAAACAGTCATATATCTGATAGCAATACCCAATCTAATATACTCACCAAGACCTGTTAGCTTGCTTTATTTTTTCTTATTTAGTTTCAGCTCCTTAAGGATGGGAGCCTTGCCCATCTGAGTACCTGATTCTCAACAAATATCTGGGGAATGAAGGAGTGGGTGCTGAGTCCATGCCTCTGACAGTTATTAGAGTCTCGGCTCCTAACTCACCCTTCTACACTCTGCCTTTGGATGCTGAGCCCTGCGGACTCCATGGCTTCTTGTCAGCTGGCTTCCTGGTAGCTTCTGCCAATAAGAGGCTCTAAGGGGGACTGGAAGGCTGGAAGTGGAGCTTGCTGGGGTGGGGGAGGGGACTTCCTGTTCCTGTTTCGCTGCTATCCCTGTCAGCATGGCCCCAGCCATGGCACCTCCCCAGTGGCATCCGTTGGCTCTAGTTTTCAGATTCATTCTGCTCTCCTAGAACCAGCCTCATACCCTCTTAGAAGGGCCAGCAGTAGCTGGGTGGTGGAGTGCTAGCTCCACGGGGCTCCTCCTCCTAGTTTCTAGGTTCTATTAGAACTCTGATTTCTTCCCTTTGTTTCCCTAGCCCTAAGAGTGTAGCTGCTTCCTGCAGTTACTACCTCAGTGTTTCCTTTTGCTTTCCTCCAATACCCATGTAATTACATTCTCTCTGTCAAAATGCTTTATGTGGCTTTTGTTTTCTGACTGCACCCTGACTCTTACATGATCTTTCAGCAACCCCGTGATGTAGATATTATTATCTCTGTTAGCACTGCCTAATAGCTATGATAGATATAGCCAAAGGTTAGTATAAGTTAGCATAAGGAAAGCCATAAGGAATCATGTAGAAGCTATAAATGACCCTGATCCACAAGAAACTCCTTTGTTTGTCAGCAATGCTTTAGTTTGCATGTAGCCTGGACAAGTCCGTACCCTCTTGTGAAAGATACGCATGTTCTGCTACTTCCTCATCGACCTCCCTATTGCAATAAGGCTGTATCTTTGATCTTTAAGTCTCCCCAGGAATGTAATGACCTACAGGAAGAAGCCTATACTGGAGTCCATCACTGGTGACAGGAGAAGGGATGATCCAGCGTCTCAAGGACTACTATACCAGATGATCACAATCCGAGACCCTCCCCTGCTTTCAGACCACTTTCCCTATATAACTACTTCAAAATTTTCTAGTTTTAAGATGGGTTTTTGGGACACTAGTCCACCATCTTCCCCCTTGCTAGCAAGCTGTAATAATAAAGACCCTTTCTCTCCTACTACCTTGCCTGGAGACTGTTGGCTTGTCTCTGTGGTGAGTAGAGGACCCCTTTTGGCAGTAATATCTCCATTTTGCAGATGAGGAAAGTGTTGCAAAGAAACGTTAAGTCACTTTCCCAAGTTTATATATCTAGGACATGTTGGAAAAGGCAGTGTATTGTAGTCAGACAGCCTGACTTCAAATCCTGCCCTCATTGTTTATATTGCTTTTCACTTTTTAATTTACATACAGCAAAATTCACCCTTTCTGGTGTCTGGTTCTATGAATTTGGATAAACGCATACAGTTGTGTACCCCCAATGCAATTAAGACATAGAATAGTTCCATTATCCCCCCAAATTCCCTCATGCTGTCCCTTTATAGTCAATTCTTCCCCCACCCCAGGTCTTGGCAATCACTGATCATTTTCTATTCTTATAATTTTGTCTTTTCCAGAATGTCATATAAAAAAACTCAAATAGAGTGTAGCCTTTTGAGATGGCTTATTTCATTCAGCATAATTCATGTGAGATTCATCCATATTTTTGCAGAAGTCCATTCCTTTTTCTTGCTGAGTAGTATTCCTTTATATGGATATGCAATAGTTTTTCCATTCAGCAATTCAAGGACATTTGTATTATTTCTAGTTTTGAGTTGTAGGGGAGGAAGGAATTTTCCTGTACCCTTCTAGGTTCTTCTGGGTGGTCTGAGAATTAAATTGATGTGAGACAGAATAATAGGAGAAAATCAAACAAAGTTTAATACCATGTATATGTGGGAGAAACCCAGGGAAACTGAGTAACTCTCTAAAATGGCTGAAGCAACCACCTTAAATACCATCTTCAGCTAAAGATAAAGGAGGATGCTAGAAGTAGTGGTTTGGGACTTCAAAGTGGAAGGCAATTCACTTGAAGGTGGAAAAGCAAATGTTTGGTAAAAAAAATGTTTGCCATGCCACGCAGAGACAATAGGACATGGAGAAGACTGATCAAATGGGCCTTGCTAGGTTCCTCCCTGTCTACCACATATACTTAGTTCATTTTATACTAGAGTTATCTATGGTGATGGCTCCTTCCTGGGACAGGCCTTCTATCTTAAATTCTTTTAGGCAGTTAGGAGGAAAGTCAAAGTTTCTTCCTGAGTCTTTTGTTCTTAGAAATAATCAAGCCAAAGAGACACATTTTGGAGTAGCAAATTCCACTCCCCTATAGGGTGACTATGAATAAAGCAACTATAAATATTCACGTGTGGGTTTCTGTGTGGATGTAGTTTTTATTTTTCTTGGGTGAGTACCTTAAAGTAGGATTTCGGTATCGTGTGGTAATTGTATATTTAACTTTATAAGAGAAATGGCCAAATTGCTTTCCAAGGGGCTGGATCATTTTGCATTCTCACCAAGAGTGTATGAGAGTTCTGGTTGCTCCACATCCTCGTCAGCACTTGGCAACGTCAGTTTTTGTTTTTGTATTTTTCAACTTCAGTTGTTCCAATAGGTGTATAATGATGTGGTGGTCCATCATTAAAGCATCTGGGTAGGACTTTGGACCATGTAAGTGTGGGGACCAGAATTGGCCACCTCCAGATGTGTCTCTCTACCTTGATTATTTCACTGAGGGAGGCTTTGACTTTCCCTGACCCCACTAACTGTCTGAGGGGATTTGGGATGAAAGGCCTGTCCCTGGGATGGGCTGTCACCATGGATAACTCTGGGTATTGATAGACTGGGAGGGTCTTTGCTGGGCCCATTCTTATCAAAGTTCTGTTTATCAGACATTTAGATTTGTAAGGGAAATCTCCAATTGTAAAGGTATCTCCTTCTCTGTACTGGGAAGAAGGGCAGATGACCTCATCTCTAGAAACTTGTCAGTGTGGAAGGTGAGGCCTTAAATCGGCACAATAACCTTACTGTGCTTTTCTGGTAATCTCCCATAGCTGACCCAACCCCCAATATCCTCATTTATCTATTTAAGAGAGGACCTCCGCCATTTGGTTGAGAGATGCTCAGTTTCCCCGGGTCTCTCCCATGTATACATGTTATAAAGCTTTGTTTGAATTTCTCCTGCTATTTGGCCTCATGTCAATTAATTTGTAGCCCAGCCAGAAAGGACCCAGAGTGGGTAGAGAATGCTCTTTCTCCCCTTCATAAGTTCACCTTGAAAGGCTGCACGGCATCATGGTTAGGAGTCCAGAACCTTCAGCTAGCTTTGGTACTCACTACCTTTGTGAATATGGGCCTCAGTTTCCTCATCTGTAAAATGAGGATAATAATAGGATATCTACCTTAAAAGGTTGTTGTGAAGGTTAAATGAGTTAATATAAGTAAAGCACTGGTACAGAATAAGTACCACCTAGGTGTTAACTATTATTGCTATTATTTTTCTCAGGGCTGGATCACTCTGCTTAGCTACATGACACCCAAATCTGCTTAAAAACCAAGTTGAGAGGTCACACCTTGGTCTCCAAACAGCAAATCTTGAAGCCTCTCCATTGCATCTACCATCTTCTCAAATTACTGCACCACCACTCTTTTTATTTATTTATTTTGTGAGGAAGACCAGCCCTGAGCTAACATCTGTTGCCAATCCTCCTCTTTTTTGCTGAGGAAGACTGGCCCTGGGCTAACATTCGTGCCCATCTTCCTCTGCTTTATATGGGACGCCGCCACAGCATAGCTGACAAGCAGTGAGTCGGCAGGTTCCCGGGATCTGAACCCGCAAACCCAGGGCTGCCGAAGCGCGAACTAATCCACGGTGCCACCGGGCCACCCCACCACTGTCCTTTTAGGAGTCATTCTGTGTATCATACAATGCCCATCCTCATTTTGCAAAAGTCCAATTTTAAAGACAGCATTTGAACTTCAGTGATTAAAGAAAGCATTTAAATTGGTATAGATTCCCATCTCCTTCTAAACAATATGCTTTTAATAGGAACACAGCTTGTGATTTACACCAGTTTACTGTGATCTGCAGTGCGGTGTGCATCATCAACATTAAGACAAAATTACTCTGCAATCACACACACGGAGCTCATACTTGCGGTAATTGCGCAGAGAAAACCTCATTATCCTGCAGTGTGGACTTCAAAAACAAACACACAACCTTTTCTCCCTCTAGTGGCACATTTAAAAAGCAACCTCAAGTATCACAGAGGCCAGTCTTGCCTATTAAAATTGAGGGAAACAGAGTTTACACAAGACTTGAGAGATTCACAATATTTGTTTATTACTGGTTGTGGTGAAAAGTTTGCATTTTATTTCTGCAAAATGATATTGCTGTCAAGATAACAGGCTGGATCAAAGCCATAGCCATAGCCCCACTTGGCACTTTATTTTTTATTGAAAACAATAAACTGGAAGTCTACAGATATTCGGTTGTCAGATTCTGATTCCTGGCTGCCTCTTGGGAGAATGAGATATGCCCCCTATCCTCCCTTGCCCTTTAAGCGTCTATGAGCATTAGAGCTGAATAATGATGCCTGACCGCAGTGGGTTGAATGGAGTCAGTCCCAAGTTCAGGTCCACCTGGAACCTCGGAGTGTGACCTTATTTGGAAATAGGGTCTTCTCAGGTGTAATTAGTAAAGATGAGGTCATACTGGATTAAGGTGGGCCCTAAATCCAATAAGTGGGGTTCTTATGAGAACAGGAGAGGACACACAGGGAGACATACACAGAGGGAAGAAATCCATGTGAAGATGGAAACAGAGATTGGAGCAATGCATCTTGTTAAAAGATAAACTGAAGCATATTAAAATTTGAAGAGTTTGTTTGAGCAAAAATTGATTCCAATCAGGCAATGACAAACGGGAAGTGGTTAGGAGCACTCCGAGTTTAAGAGCCAAGGGAAAGACTTACACAGAGAAGGTGCAGAAGCAAAGAAAGGAAATATTTGATTGGCTCTGGCTTAGAGCCTAGCCAACTGTTTGTGATTGGTTGCCCTTAGGTTTCCACTTCTTAACCCGGAGGCATTTACAGGCTTAGGTTTTGATTTACTACCTAGGCAGCTAAAATATTAGATCCACTTCAGTCTAATGGCCTCCTTGTTTACTTAATTTAAGAATCTACAAGCAAGGAATGCCGAGGGTTGCCAGCAACACCAGAAGAGAGAGTGGCATGGAACAGATTCTGCCTCAGAGTCTCCAGAAGGAACTCACCCTGCTGACACCTTGATTTTGGATTTCTGGACTCTTGAACTGTGAGAAAATAAATTCCTGTTGTTTTAAGCCACCCAGTTGGTGGTAATTTGTTCGGGTAGCCCTAGAAGACTAATACCCTTACTCCAATGAATAAGAATGATGACTTTCTCTATAATTACTATTGTGTCTTATTATGTTCCAGGCACATGGTAAGTATTTCATATAAATTAACTCATTTAGTTCTCACTATAATACTGAGACAGAGAATATTACCACGCTCGTTTTACAGATGAGTAAAACCACGTTTCAGAGAAGTTAAATACATTCCCTAAGGCCACATCACTTGATACTATGTAGGTGTGGCTGCCTTGTGTTCTCTCGTACCTTGCAAGTGTCTGAGATTGTTATGTCTTATGTATTTCACTTAAGTTGTTTGTTAGTTTTAAACTTTGTTTTGGGTGAAGAATAAATCACATTCAGTAAACTACACAGATCACGTGTGTACAGTGTAATGGATTTTTACATATGTAGATACCCACGTGACCACCACACAGATCAGCACCCAGAAGACCCTGCCATGACTCTTCCTGGATGATGTGATTTCAAGACTTCTTAATATTAAAATATTACAAAAAGTCATATAGATTCTTTTTTATTAAATGTTCAGACATTACAAAGCTATAAAAATTGCAAGTTTCTCTCTCACATTACCCCTTATTCCCGCATTGAGTTAATCATTGTCAATGGGTGGGGTGTATATCCTTCTAGAACTTTTCTGTGTTATCCTTTTATTTATATATGTGAATACACGCACATAATTCTTATATAAGCATATGTTTTTGTACGTGTGTGTGTGTATGTGCACACATGTGCAACACACACACATAGTTTTTCTAATATGATATAATTTTATAAGTATCCTGAAACTTGCTGTTTTTTCACTTAGTAGAAAGTCCTACAATTTTTATTTGCAATTCTTATAGATCTACCCGGAAAGAGTAACACTTTGACTGCCATCAGTCATTTCCACTTTGATGTAAAAGAAGTTTCTAAATGAAAATGTCATTGAGAAAGAAAGGAAGGTGGAGCAGACATTCCAGTTTGGCCCATTCCACTCCACCCACCCCTGCATAGCCTTAATGGTTGGAAGGACACGCCTACATTCGCCAGACTCCCTTGCATCGTGGGGAGCCAGTTCACTTGCAGGAGACAGGAGACATCTGGGGAATTTGGAGGGCAGCAGTGAGACAGACTGTCCTGCTCCTTCTTTCCCTCCTGTTTCTGCCGGGAAGCGTGGTCATGGCAGACTGTAGTTTGCCTCCAGCTGTGGCAGCAGAGGTCCCAGGCTCTCAGAAGGTGGGGCACGAGGAACCCATTTATCAGGATGGGTCATAGCCGAGGTGACAGGTTCCTGGAGCTAATGGTGTGATGGTGTCTTCCTGACCCCAGAGCCTGTGTGGCCTGGGAGGCAGAGGTAAGGTCTGTGGCTTCCTGACCACAGCCGGAGGCAGCAGCTCCTTTGGGAGGCCTGTTTTGGGAGTTGTTGCTGGAAAACCTGCTGAGAGCCCTCCTGCTGTCGCCTCAATGGTTTTGTAAACACCTGCTTCCCTGTAGTCAATCCCTTTCTGTTTAAAATAAGGTGGCTTCTGACAACAGCAATTAAACCTCTACTGAATCAGAAAAGAGGAGGAAGGACAAAGAAGGGCAAAGACTGGAGAGTTATACTTGGTGCACATCTCTCAGTTATTCACACACATTAACAGAAATGAATCATTTTAATTCATCAATCAATAACGAAATGAGTCATAACCACCAGGGGTTGACTTGAAACATTTATATTTGGCTTTTAATATTGTGTTAGAACTTCTAATTTAATATAGATGTTTCATGCCCTGAAAGTTCGTATTGTTGGGAAATAAGAAGCCACGTGGAGAATGTGTGACATCCCTCTCTCCCAACGCTTCTCCCCATCGAACATCTCCCTTGATGAAGGTGACCAAAGTCATCCCTCAGACTAAGTTCGAAGCTTAGAGACTGTAGGTAGGTTTCCAACAAATGTGGTATCTCAGTAACCCAAGTGTCTTCTCAGCCAGTTCTGTCTTTTTGTTTCTTTTTTTTTTTAATTTTAAAGGAGCGTCATTTCCATACCAGAGGCCCTGGCTGCTGGGAAAATGCCAGCCTCATGATCTGACCCACTTTCATTTCTATTTCTTCCAGCCCTGTCCAGATTGGAAAAGCGGAAGAGAGTTTGTGGGACCAAACCTGAAGATATTATGAAGTGTGTTCTCTAGCACTTACGTCAACACGTGTGCTATCTAGAATGGCTTGAAGTGCTTTTGAAAACCTCTTGAATCCATTTAAAGCTCCTGCAGCTTTCCAAAAGAGTGTTTCTCCCCCGTCTTAAAGCATGTAAGCAAAACTAATTTTCCGAAAGAGTAGCCTTAGCAAGTTAACGGAGTATAATGCCACAAAACTCCATAAGTATTCTACAAGTGCAGAATTTGTTTCATTGTGATTCCCATTTCCAGAGAGAGAGAGAGAGACCTTAGGCCTTCTCTGTCTAGGGTGTCACGCTTTGAGCTATAAAATTTTCGAGTCTTCTGTTCTCTGCACAGTCTTTGAGTCAGATCTAGACTCATTTCTGGGACTAGAGAGAAGAAACCCGTCTTCTCACCTCACGGCCCGCAGGGTCATCTCTGGAGCGCGGTCTCCACAGGTCTTCTTTCCTTCTCGGCTGACACCCGAGGCTCAACCATCCCTCCATGCTTTGGCCCCAGCCTCACCCATTCTGTCTGGGGGCCCCTATCTGAGTCTGGAGGTAGAGGGAGACACAGTCTTCTCAGTCCTCTTCTTCTTTGCTGCCTCTGAAGACAAGAATGTAGATCTTTTAGTTTTTAGTGGTTTTGCCACTGATGTCACAAAAGAGAAACCAACAGGAAAGACAGTATGACTGGCAAGGTTAAGTCTTTGGCACCATGGTCTCTGGACTATGGCCTCTAACTTTTCCATTGATGTGCTGATTAGAATAGAAGGTGCTGACCCCTGAGGACGGTGTTCACCAGCTGCCCTCACTCTTCCTATGTGGGGCTTTAAGTGTAGACTCTGCCAGGTCCGACTCCTTGAAGACCCTTAGATCTCAGCATCCTCAGTCATGGCAGGTACAAAATATTCCAAATTGCTGCCTGTGTCCTGCACCAGAAACCCATTCCCTTCTATTTAGTTTTTATTGACCAGAGTGTTTAAAAATAACTTTTATAATTTAGAGCAAGGATTGGCAATCTATGGCTCCCAGGACAAATTTGGCCACAGCCTGTTTTTGTACAGTCCTCAAACTAAGAAAGATATATATATCTAAAGACATATATATATACACATATATATGCACATATATATGCACATATATGTGTGTGTGTATATATATATATATATATATATATATATATATATATATAAACGGTATCATCTCATGTGCTACCTCCAATAATTTGGCTGTGGACGTTTGGAATGCCATATTAGGTTGTGTTTAGGCTTGGCTTGAATTAGATCTGGGATTGATTAGTGCTGTCTGGGTGTGTATCTGCCCTCCTGGACAGACCCTGTAAAAGGTGTTAATCTGGAATCCTTTTTCTCCATACTTTATTCTTTGGGACCAGTTGCCCAGTGACTTTGCTCATTATGAAGGACTGGATGCTGACAGTCGCCTCACTGTGACTGGAGTCGTGGCTCTGAACTCTGCTGGCTCCATTTACTTGGGCGAGTGACCAGTCTGCACTGCCCAGAGTCCTGGGCTGACCCTTCCGGGGTGAAGACATTGCAGGATGCTCAATCACCATTATAGGCCCACAGCAGATTATGTAATGCTTGCACAGCCTGTTTGCCCTTTCTTAGTAGGGATACACAGGATACTTCCAATGCTCTGCCTGAATCCCTTCAGTGCTCACCATTCTGTGCCAGTAGACAGCTTCCTACTTCCTACTACAAGCATTTTGGGCTCTCTTCCTGAGGGCCTTCTGTGGCTTTAGCACCAGGCATGGCCAAAGGCAGGGCAGGATGGAAAATGCTGGGGAGTTAATGTCTAGGGAATAAACCACAGCTTCCTCACCCCTTAGATGTGACACCCCTGATGTGTGTTCAACACAATGTCCCAGAGTTCACCAGTAGTTTTAAGCTCTACTTGCCCATGTCTGTAATGTGTTTATTAACCCCCTCCTCCCACTCTGAATTGACTTCTGTGGTATCCATGAAAATGCACCCGTCAGAACTCTGACTACAGGGAGTGTGAAAGACCCACGTCCTGCTAATGTGCTATGAAACCCATCACCGTGTTGGACCCGGGTGTGTGCTTCCTGTGGGCTGTGCGCTGCCAGTATCTCAGCACAGCAGGGGTACTGAGGCAAGCCCCGGCTTGGGAGATCCCAGGCTCCTCTGACTGCTGATTTTGGTTCAAGGACCTGCCACTGATTTTGCCAAAACTTTATCAGAAGTGCACTGCAGTCTAAGATCATTCCTACCCCACCCTCTCCCTTCTCCCTCCTTCACAGGAGTGAGATCCACAGCTCCATCTGCATTTGTACCTCACAGGTGCTTTCCCCATCGATCCCTTGCGTGTCTAATCCTGTCTTTCTTGGAGGACTCGAACTAAGGTAACTTCCTTTCTTTCCTGTCTCACTCCTCATCCCCCTCCTGAGGCTTCCTGTGGTCACCTTCCAAATAAACTACTTACAACTTCGGGTTGGCTTCTGTGGGACCCCAACCTACAGCACGTTGCATAAATATTTTTCTCATGCTCTGGTCAAGAGGCAAGCCCAAGCTGACCGACAATGCAATCTCCCACACTTGAGATGCCCAACCAGGCTTCCCGTGAGAAAACCCATATTTTGGTGGCCTTGATTGGACAGATAAAACTAACAGCAGTCTGAGTTGTAGCGTGGTATTTTTTCCTGTGGTCTCAGCTTCAGGGTTCACACAAACCTATTAAATCAATTGTGGCCCTACTGTTATCACCTTGCGTGAACTGAGTATTGAAAATCATTATTAATAGTTGACTTGCAAATCACTCTTCTCCATGTTACTTTAAGTAAATTGGATAACAAAAATTGTTAATATTTGCCTTGCATGAAACTCATAGGCATGGAGCAGAGAAGCCAAAAATATTCCATATGGGAGAGACCCCTGGATATTAAGAATGTGAATATATTCTCTCAAGAGACTCCTGGGTATTTCCCCCTTGCTGATGGTTCATAGAACCCTGGCCTAATTGCAGACATTAGGCCAAAATAGTTATTAGTCTAACTGCATCATGTTATTTCATGTTGACTTATTTTTGAGCTTTCTCTTAATATTACACCTGCTGGCACTCAAAAAACAAAATGTCTGAGTAAACTGAAATATAGTCAGCAGGAGCATAAATCTTGCAAGATATATAAATTTCTAAATAAAAAAAGAAGTGGCATTCATGAGAAAAATGGTATTTATATATCAAAATATTATCTGGTGTTAAATCTGTAATTTTGGAGCCATTATTAATTCTCAAGCATTTAACTTCCTAACTCAGAGACATCAATAACGTTGTTTTTTTTTTGGAAGAGCCAAATAGTCACCTTTGTGACTGTGTGGGGAATACATGTCTTAAGATGGCTGATTTTTCTCTGTGAGTTGGCATGATAGTTTGGCCAACCAGCTTCTCCTTGGTAAAGTGACTGAGCCCTTAAAAACCAGAAATACTCCATTAGAGCTATTGGTTATGGGAGTGTGTGGGTGTGTGTGTGTGTTTGGGGGCGTTGGTTCTTGCACCAAAGCCTGTGAAAAGTGCTATGGGCCAGAGAATTATAGCGCCTTGCTGGAACACTCGCTCTTCAATTTTTCCTTTGGTTCACTTTTTGGGTGGACACCCTTACCACCTTTAATATCCTTTTTTCCAGCCCCCATCTCTCCTACTGTCACCTAATTGGAATATTCCATGCTGGTTTCAACTTCCTAAAGAATGTTTCTGTGGCTGGAACGACTGGGTAAAAGGCTAAAGGCTGAGGCGACCTTTTGTCTTCTGATGCCACATGTCTGGCTGAGCTGGGGGAGGTTGTGGAGTAAGAATTGGAACTTCATTCTTTGTTGAAATGTTTGTAAATATAAATAAATATATTGTTTGGTAAGAGCATTGAATAGTAGTTAGTGCTGAGAAGTAATCCTAAGGTGATTTTTAAAAATCTGTGGGATGTTTGGACTGGAAGGTGTCTTAGAGTCATTAGCCCCTGTTTTTACTGGGAGAAAACTTAGGAGCTGTTGGAGTTTGTCTGGGAGGAAAATAACTTTTCCTCTGTGCTCTGAGGTTTAGTACCTGGAGCCTGTGAATTAAACTGACAAAAGAAAAATTAACAAGAGAAAAGGCACAATTTTTTTATGGATGTTAATATTTTTATGCACATGGAAGATTCCTTTTGTGTGCATGGAATAATCCTTATGCCAAAGTGGCATTTTTTTTTTTTTTTTTTTTTTTTGTGGGGAAGACCAGCCCTGAGCTAACGTCTGTTGCCAATCCTCCCCTTTGTGCTGAGGAAGACTGGCCCTGGGCTAACATCCATGCCCATCTTCCTCCACTTTATATGGGATGCCGCCACAGCATGGCTGACAGGCAGTGCGTCGGCGGGTGCCCGGGATCCGAACTCGCGAACCCCGGGCTGCCAAGCGTGGACTAAACTGCTGCGCCACCAGGCGGCCCCATAAAGTGGCATATTTTGAGGTGGTATATTCTGATCCTCTTCATGTTCTAAGAGGATCCAAGAGGAATGAACTATATAACAGGTAATCGTAACACACAGAACATTTGGTTCCAACCTCAGAATGAAGAGTGAAGGGGAAAACTCACCCACTTTGATCTGAGAGTACAGGAAAGGAAAACCAGAAGGAGGTAGGGGTTCCTACATTATATGCCATGGAAGAGAAATCAGAAACTCTGAATGTCACGGTTAACAGGAAAGGCAGAGAGCCTCTCTTTCAACTTGTCAGCTGTGAAGATGAAGAAGTGGGGGTCTAGAGCAGTTAAGGGTCTGCCCACAGTGACCCATGTAGATAAGACAACTGATTGTAGGGCTTGGACCCACTATCCGTGTGTGTCAGTTACGGAGCTTCCAGCTGCAGGAAACAGAGATCTCAACTCAAAATGGCTTGAGCAGGGAGGGGATCATTATCTCTCATAAGAAAGGTTGCTGGAGGTGGCACCAGGGTTGATTAATTCAGTGGTTCCAGGAGGTCATCAAGGTTCAGAGTCCACCCTCTTTCTGCTGCCCAGGCCTTGGCATATCTTCAGGTTAGCTCCTTTATGGCTCTCAAATTGCTCCCCAGTGCCATGCATTGTTTGTAGCTAGGTATCTGTTCAATGGAAAGAAATGAGGCTACTTACCCTGAGATTATATCCCTTTGTCAGTAGGAAACCTTCCCAAAAGATTCCCCTCAGACCTGACACCTTTTATTAGCCAGGATTACTGAAATCACTGATGAGGAGATTCCCCTCCTTAGCCCTTGGGACTGGAAAAAATGTCACCTGCCCTATGTGCATAGTCTTGCAGAGGAGGGTAAATATATGAATAGATTCAGGAATCTTTCTTCAAGGGAGAAAAGAAGGAGAAGGAAGGAATTAGATAAAGAACCAACACCTGTGTCTGGAGCCCAGCACCCAGGAAACTTCAGGACCTAAACAAGATTTACTCCAGAATTGGGGCATAAGTCCAGTAAAGGTCTCTGGACAACAGGGACGATGTTTTTGGATGATGAGGCTGAGATGTTTCCTAAATTACTGAAAAGGCCAAGGTTGTCACCTAGACTCTCAACAAGAAAGCATCACTTAACAGTTAATTTGAGACAAACTACATTCTTGGAGACTGTAGCAAGTCCATGTCTGGGGCTCTTTGTGGCTGATAATAATGCAATTGAAAGTGAGAGAGTAGAAATTCTTCCAGGTTCCACCCATATGAAGGACAGAAGGGTGCCTGCCTTATCTGGCCCTAGTTTTGTCCCTGAAAAGGGGCCTTCTGTGGCAGAGTAAATCTGCTAGACTCTGCCATGTGCAGATAAATGATGACACACGACTCCATCTCCCTGTGCTCTAATGCTCTGCCTCCCTACAATGCCTCAGGCAACCTTCTAGTGATTACTTTGGCTTTCCAGCTACCGTAATCCTGGGAAAGAGATGTCTTGGATGGAGAACTTGAGTACTTTGAATAATGAAAGGGCATCTCTTCTGCTACAGATTAGTAAACTGGCATCATTCTGACATACATGCTAGTCTTTGATGGATTGGGTTTGGATCAGAAGTGGAAAATGAACAAGTCAATCCTGGACATCCACAGATGAGGCCCAAACCACAAGCCCATGTTGTCCACGCCAAGGGCGGAAAATTTGGGAGGTCCTGCTGGGGCAGCCAGCCTGCCAACTCATGAACCTAGCTTGTTCCCCTATTGCTTGGTCATCAGTGCACCTTGGGAAAGGGTTTTGTGAGCTGATATATATCAAAACCAAGTTAGCTGCTGGTGGGGAGGTTTCCTAATCCCCTCCTGCCACATTCCCCTCTTAGTCCCGCTGCCCCAGCTTCAGACTCTCAATTCCCCAGTCTTCCCTGTGGGCTGTGCAGACTTGAAGATTGATAAGTTCTCTGGGCTGCAGGGAGCTCTGCAGGGCTCCAGCCTCCTGGAGGACATCAATTTGGCTCCCCCGTTTCCCTTTAGTGGTAATTGAATGTCAGGATAACTGATGGAGGATGGGAGAAGAACTCACAGTCTCACTTTCAGCAAGTGGGGAAAGGCTGGTGGAGGAAGGAAGGGTTAAGATTTCAAGAGTTGTAAAACTTTAGGTTAGTTTGGTGTCTGCTTTTCTTAATACTTTGAAGAGAATTTGGCAAGTAAAGAAAACGCAAGTACATACTAATTTCTCAAGTATGGTTACTAAAAATTCTCATTATGGGAATTGACAAGAGACCTATCCAAAGAAAGACCTCCAAGACTGACTGTAGGGAACCAGAAAGAATTCTGAGACAGCAGTTAAAGCACCTGCTTAGACATTTATTCACCATTATGATTCTAAGTAAGTCCCCTCAACTTGTCCACAAATATTAAAATATTTGTCCCACCTACATCACCACATGGAATTTAGTTAATTTGATCTTCCCATCATCCACCCCCCTCCAGGTAAAGCATCTTTTCTTTTAGGAAACCACCCGTCCCCAATTCTTGGCCCATGGGTTTAGGTGAAGATGACTCCCTCCACCCCTGGACTTAACAGTGGACAGATGATGCAGTACTGGCCAATCAGCGTATCCTATGGATCTCCCAAGAAGTTGTAGGGGAAGACAATGTTTTCCTCAACCCTCTTAGGGTCCCTGGCTGGGTCTGAAATTAAACTGACAAAGACAGATTAACAGGAGAAAAGCATACACATTTTATTCAATTTTTACATGTACATGGGAAATGTACATCTTCATAAGAAAATGAAGATCTGAAGAAGTGACCAGAGCAGGAAGCTTTTATACCTGTAGACAAATAAACAAAAATTTGTGAAGAATTGACAAGACACAGGGTTTTGAGCTAGGAGAGTAAATGGTGAAGAGGTAACTAGGAAGATAAGGGTCAGTTTAACAATGTTTGTTTGCTGAGTCCTCTGGTGCCTTCTCTGGGCTGGTAAGTCTGTCTCTAGTAAAGGGAGAATTTATTTCCTGCCTTTAGGCAGAAAGGGGGAGATTTTTTTCTGGTTTACTATTTCTTAATTGCCTTTAGCTCAAAATAACTTTTATGTCAAAGAGGCATATTTTGGGGTGATATATTCTGGTTTCCTTCAAAGTTGGTGCAGCAATGGTAGCAGGACCCAAGGCAAGCCTAATTACTTGGTTCTGGGACTCGTCTTGGACCACTTGGAAAAAAGAAGCTGTCTTTACCATGGTATTGCTAGCAGTAAAAAGAATGTAAGCCTGAAAATGCTGTCGTCAACCTGAGAATTATGTCAATGTACAGGGAAGCAGAAATATGCCATGAAGAAAGGGAGAGGTGAGCCATGATGATGTTATTTGAGCTCCTGAATCCAGTCATGCCTGCCACCTGAATTTTCTGTCATGAGAATCAAAAAGTTCCTCTTTGAACCCCCACCAGACTTTCAGTGGATTTCTCAGCAGAAACCTTACAGACTAGGAGAGAATGGAGTGATATATTCAAAATACTGAAAGACAAAAACTCTCAGCTGAGAACACTCTATCCAGTGAAACTTCAAATGTGATGGAACACTAAATGCTTCCCCAGATAAACAAAAGCTGAGGGAGTTCATTCCTCTATGCCCACCTTACAAGAAATGTTGAAAGGAGCACTCCCATCTGAAATGAAAAAGCAAAGGTTTACAAAACCTTGAGCAAGGAGATAAACAGGCAGACAGAATCAGAAAATTGCAGCTCTATAACAGAATAGGTTAGTAAACACAATTATAACATAAAGGCAAAGGGAAGGAAAGCATCAAAAATAACTATAAACACTTCAATTTAGTCACAAACTCACAAAACAGAAAAGAACAATTTGTGACAACAATAACTTAGAAGGGGAAGAGGAATGGGATGGAACCTGCTTAAGCTAATGGAGGTAAGAGGCTGTTAGAAAATGGACTATCTCACCTATGAGAATTTTTATACAAACCTCATGGTAACCACTAAACAAAAAACCAGAGCACAGCCACAATTCATAAATAAAGAGAAAACTGAGAAAACCATTGCAGAAAACCACCAAACTAAAATGGCAATCAGAAATACAAGGGAATAGAAAAAATGGAAATATAGAACAACCAGAAGACAAGAGATGAAATGGTAGTATTAAGCCTTCATATATCAATAATCACTCTAAACATAAAAGGATTGAATTCTCTAATCAAAAGACACAGAGTGGCTGCATGGATTAGAAAACAAGACCCAACACTATGCTGCCTCTAGGAAACACATCTCAGCTCTAAAGACAAACATAGGCTCAGAGTGAAAGGATGGAAGATGACATTCCAAGCAAATGGCAAGCAAAAGGAAGCAGGTGTTGCCATACTTATATCAGACAAAGAAGACTTCAAAATAAAAAAGACAATGAGACAAAGAAGGGCAGTATATAATGGTAAAAGGGACACTCCACCAAGAGGACATAACACTTATGAATACATATGCACCTAACACAGGAGCATCAAAGTATATGAAGCAACTATTAACAAATCTAAAGGGAGAAATTGACAGCAACATACTAACAGTAGGGGACCTCAACACCCCACTTACATCAATTGATAGATCATCCAGATAGAAAGCCAACAAGGAAAGAGTGGCCTTAAATGAAATACTAGACCAGATGGACTTTATATACATATATGTTATATATATACATATAACATATATATATAACATTCCATCCAAAAACAGCAGAATACACAATCTTCTCAAGTGCACATGGAACATTCTCAAAGATAGACCATATCTTGGGAAACAAGGCAGGCCTCAATAAATTTGAGAGAATTGAAATCATATCAAGTATCTTTTCTGACCACAATGCTATGAAACTAGAAATCAACTATAAGGGGTTAATTTCCAAAATATTTAAAGAAATAACAACTCAACAGCAAAAAGACAAACAACACAATCAAAAACAGGCAGAGGATATGAGCAGACACTTTTCCAAAGAAGATATACAGATGGTCAACAGCCACATGAAAAGATGTTCAACATCAATAATTATTAGGGAAATGCAAATCAAAACTACAATGAGATATCACCTCACACCCGCCAGAAGGGCTATAATTAACAAGATGAGAGATAATCAGTGTTGGAGAGGTTGTGGAGAAACAGCAACTCTCACACACTGCTGGTGGGAATGCAAACTGGTGTAGCCACTATGGAAAACAGTATAGAGATTTCTCAAAAAATCAAAAATAGAAATATCATACAATCCAGCTATCCCACTACTGGGTATTTATCCAAAGATCTTGAAATCAACAATACAAAGAGATCTATGCAACACTATGTTCATTGCAGCGTTATTCACAATAGCCAAGATGTGAAAGCAACCCAATTGCCCATTAACTGATGAATGGATAAAAAAGATGTGGTATACATATATATACAATGGAATGCTACTCAGCTATAAAGAAAGACAAAATCATCCTATTTGCAACAACATGGATGGACCTTGAGGGTATTATGTTAAGTGAAATAAGCCGGACAGAAAAAGACAAACACCACATGATTTCACTCATATGTGGAAGATAAACAAAGATATGGATAAAGAGAATAGATTAGTGGTTCCCCGAGAAGAAGGGGGTGGAGGGTGGGCAAAAGGGGTAAAGGGGCACATATGTATGGTGATGGATAAAAACTAGACTGTTGGGGCCACCCGGTGGCACAGCGGTTTAGTCCGCGCTTGGCAGCCCAGGGTTTGCGAGTTCGCATCCCGGGCGCCCGCCGACGCACTGCCTGTCAGCCAGGCTGTGGTGGCGTCCCATATAAAGTGGAGGAAGATGGGCACGGATGTTAGCCCAGGGCCAGTCTTCCTCAGCAAAAAGGGGAGGATTGGCCAGATGTTAGCTCAGGGCTGGTCTTCCCCACTAAAAAAAAAAAAAAAAAAACTAGACTGTTGAAGGTGAGCACGATGCAGACTATACATAAACTGATATATAATAATGTACACCTGAAATTATAGAATGTTGTAAACCAATATGACCTCAGTAAAAAAAAAAAAAGTTCCTTTTTGTTTAAGCCCATTTGAGTTGGAGGACTCTCATTTATAAATGAAAGAATTCTAATGCAGTCAACAAGTTATGTCAGCTTTAACTTCAGATTTTATCCCAGTCACATCTACTGCTCATCGTCTCTGCCACTCTCATCCGAATTCCAGCCACTGTTATGCTTCCCCATAGTCTGCTCTCCAAGAACAGCTAGAGGTCTTTGTTTTTGCTTTCTTTTTCAACTTCTTATTTTGAAATAATATACAATTTATTTTGCAAAAAGTTTGCAAAATTAGTACAAAGAATTCCTGCATACCCTTCACCCAACTTCTCCAAATATTAACATCTTAATACATCACAGGTGAAGTCTTACTACCAGGAAATTAACATTCATACAATACCGTTAACTAACCTACAGATCTTACTCAAATTTCACCAGTTGTTGTGCTGATGTCCTGCTCCTGGGACAAGGATTGCACATGGCACTTAGTTGTCTTTCCTCCTTAAGTCTCTCAATCTGGAACTATCCCCCAATCTTTGTTTTTTATGGCTGTGACACTTTAGAAGAGGACTGGCCAGTTATTTTACAGAATTTCCCTCAGTTTGGGATTGTCTGATGTTTCTTCATGATTAAAGTCAAGTTATGCATTGCTGGCGAGAATGCCACAAAGGGACACTGTGTCTTTCTCAGTGCGTCATTTCAGAAGGCACATGTTCTTGCAGAGCAGGGTTCAGCAGATTTTTCTGTAAAAGGCCGGATAGTAAATATTTTAAGTTTTGGGAGCAACACATGGTCTCTGTCGCGTATTCTTCTTTGTGTGTGTATGTGCGTTTATAACACTTTTAAAAGTTAAAACCCATTCTTAGCTCCTGGCTGTACAGTACGAAACTGCTGAAAGCTGAATTTAGCCCACAGGCCATAGAACCTCAGTTGTAAAGGGAACTTTTGAAAACATAAGTCAGTTAATGTTATGCCTCTGCTTCAACTGCCCCCTGCCCCCAAATTTGGCTTTCCACTCACTAAGAAAAGCAACTTGACTCCTATATTAGTCAGGGTTTGCCAGAGAAGCAGAACCACAGAACCAATAGAATAGAGAGAACTTTATTTTAAAGAATTGGCTCATGCTATTACGGAGGCTGACAAGTCCAAAATCTGCAGAGTGTGCCATCAGGCTAAAGAGCCAGGGAAGAGCCAATGCTGCAGTTCAAGTCCAAAGGCTGTCTGCTGGCAGAATTCCCCCTTGCTTGGAGGAAGTCAGTCTTTTGTTCTATTCAGGCCTTCAACTGATTGGACAAGGCCCACCCACACTATGGAGCACAACCTGCTTTACTCAGGAGCACAATCTGCTTTACTCAGTCCAGAGATTTAAATGTAAATCTCATCCAAAAACACCTTCACAGAAACATTCAGAATAATGTTTGACCAAATATCTGGCCACTGTGGCCAAGCTAAGTCGATACATAAAGGCAACCATCACATGTCCTTACCAACACCTGTAGGGGCCCCTGTGATCAGGCCCCAGTCCCCAACCTTCCTTCCTACCGCCCTCCTACCTGATAATTGTGCTAAGTCTAGCCCAGAGGTTCCCAAACTTTCCCATGCAGCAGAATCACCTGGAGGGCTTTTAGAAACTTTTCTAGGCCCCATCCCCAGAGTTGTAGATTCAGTCGGTCTGAGGTGGAGTCCAAGAATTTATCATTCTAAACATTTCCCAGGTCATGAAAACTACTGTTCTCTATGTACTGTCATCTTGATATTTCCCAACAAATCAAGCAATCTCCAAGGCCTCTGTACTGGATGTTCTTTCTGCCAGGAAATCTCTTTCCCTGGGTGTTTGTGTGCAACTGGGTGTTGATAAATACTTAATGGCTGACTCTCTGAAAAAAAATGTCCTGATTCACAGCCTTTGCTGATTTCAGGTGTGCAAATCCTCCCACCGAGGCTGGGTTTGAGCTCCCAATGTGATGTCACTGAACGTGGAGTTGGGAGGAGAGGTGCCCCATTGGTACCCAACGTGGGAGCCAACGTGAGCCAGCTCAGTGCACCAGTGTTTGGGTGACTTCTTCATGTCTCTGCTTAATGTCACCTCCTCTGAGAGGGCTTCCCTGATAGTACAACTGTCCCCTAACCATTCTCTTGCCTCGTATTTTAGTTCATTGCAGTTACTTTCACCTACGATGGATTTCTATTTTTAAGTTTCCATTGCCCACTACTGAATCATAATCTCCAAGAAGGCAGGACTTTTTGTCTCATTCCGTGCTGTACTCTCAGTGCCGAGAAGGATGCCTGGCTCAGACTAGGTGATCAATATCTATTTGTTGAATGAATGAGTGAATTTATGTACGCATTTGTTCAAGACTATCTCCCCCTCTATCCCAGTTAGGGAGAGGACTTTGTCTCGTTTTGTTCACCATTGTGTCTTCATCCACACACAGCAAGTACAAAATAGTTTTTGAATGAATTAATCCCCCAAACTGTGGTGAGAATAATATGAGAGAGTGTATTTAAAAGTGCTTAGGAAGTGGGAAATAGTGATACAAATGTAAAAGGAGCTTTACACCTGCCCGGCCGCTAAACACGTGTAAGGAAAAGTTCCTGCCTCATCAGGGAGGAAGTAGAGACAGAAAAGATCTTGAAATCTCTCTCCCGTTTAGAATCCCATTAGCCGTGGGAAGAAATGAACACTCCAAGTCAGATCTTTGTCTCAGGGTCTGCTCCAGAGAACCCAATGAGGCACAGGGCTAAGGGGTTAAGATTGTGTGTTTTGGTGACTGCTCTTCAGAAGCTCATAGTTTGGAAAACCAAGACCTTCACACAAGGTTTGAGAGCTCGAGATCGGCAAGGCTAAATGACTCCGAAGAAGTGCATTTAGCAGACATTTGGAGCGAAATTCGATTGAAGAAGCCAGAACTCCGCACAGTGTTCCGAGGATCAAGAGCAGGCGTCCAGTGCTCTCCACCCCTGCACGAGTTGCCTCATCAGGCAGTGTCCCTGTAAAGGCAAAGCTGTATAGGGAACCTGGCCGGTGTCAGCCCAAGAAATATGACACCTCATCTGCATATCTTTTAGTGACCTTCTGGAATGACAGCCAAGCCAGCAATGCTTCCCTGTTTGCAAATGATAGAGATATCATTTCAGGGACAGTGGGATTGATGTGGCAGCCGCAGTGCCATTAGACCCGGAAGATGCTCTGTTCTCATTACTGTCTCCTGGCAACACAGCACCAGATGCCACCGTGAATATTAATGGCCCTCGTTCACGTAACCTTTAGCGCCTGCCTCCAGCTCCCCAGGCTGCAGCCAGGGACTGCGCTATCTGCTTCTGCCGTCTCCATCTCAAATCGTTTCTTCTGCCCCTGTTTGAGAAAAGAACTATTAATGAGATTTTTATCTAAGGAGAGGGTTTCTCTGTGGAGACGCTCACTTTCCAAGCCCTATCCCGTTTTCTAGGAATGATAACGGCGCTCCCATTCTGCTGGAGCTTGTCTGTGATCGCTTTCACCGACTTGATCTGCTGACTGAAATATGTAATTTGTCTAATATCTTTGCTTCTTCATGTGTGGGGTTTAAAAATAAATGTGGAATTGGACAAAGGGGGAAATCAAATATTACTAAAATCTCAATGGGTTTCATACTTCTTATCAGCTTCCAGCAACTTCAGAGCTGGAGTAACCGTGTAATAGCTGTGGTCACTCCAGGCTCGCCCGTCTGACTTCCAGTCCTTTGGCGTCTCACGCTAACAGGCAAACCCTCGAAAAGGCAAGGAGTATCGAACAGCTGCAGGCTGTGCCGTCTAGTTCGTTTAGCTCGTTGCTTTGTTTCTTTTGACCTCTAAGATATTGGCCAGAGGTTGTTTTTGAGAGTAATTCAAGGCACTGCAGAGAGTAGAATCTTCCCCTTTCCCTCCCTTTCACTGTTCCTTCCTCTAATATTCATCGAGAGCTATAATTAGTGGTTTCAGAACCCGAACTTTAGAGGGAGCCAGGTCCATGTCTGGCTCCTGGGTCTGCCATTTACTCGCTGAGGAATCCTGGGCATGTTGCTCAATCTTGCTTAGCCTCAGTTTCATATCTGTAAAATGTCAATAAAGGTACCAACCTCCTCAGGTTGTCAATAAGTTAAATGACATAACGTACGTGAAATGTTTAGCCCAGTGTCTGGTACAGAGTAAGAACTGAATAAAGGGTGGCCTGGAATGGTAGATTGTTTAACCAATGGCCCCCAGTGAAACATGCCACCACTTACAGTGATTCTAGAGTTGGCCATGTGACTTGCTTTCACCAGTGGGATATCAGCAAATGTGACTAAAGTAGAGGCTTGATGAGTGCTTGTGTACTGGGGCTTTCCCTCTGGGAATGCTGCCAATGCCATATGAGGAAGCCCAGTCTAGGCCCCTCGAGAATGAAGGACCACATGGAGAGAGAGACCCAGCCAACCCTGAAGCTGCTTACAATCCAGGAAGCTTGGTCTCTAGTCCTGTGCTCTCAGCACAGTTCCCACAACCTCCATGTGGCTCTTGAACACAGTAAATGTACTGAGTCAGAATTGAGATGTGCTAGATGAGACTGAATGAATGAGCCCAAGCAAGACCAATCCAGTGCAGAAAAACCATGAGGAAAATCCTTGAATTCTGAGAGAAAATAATTTTTATTTAAGTCTCTAAGCTCTGGAGTCATTTGTTATGCAGCAAAGGCTAACCGATAGACCTCATGGCAGTTGCTTTCATAACTGTTGTCTTACTTAAACCACACAATAATCCTGTGACGTGGGTGATATTATCTTCCATACGGACATATGGTTGATGTGTCCTTGGTTGTCCAGATCCTTAAGGTAGCTGCTGAGGAAGAAGTGCAAGGCACAAAGCGTGTTTAAACACTGTTCTTAGGTGAAAAAACTCTTTTTGCTCAGATAGAATCCTATGTTGGATCTCTTGGTATTTGTTAGCTTTTCTAATAGACAGTCAACAGAGCATGACTGGGCCGAGGAGACGAGCTTACAAACCAACACAGCTCTCCTCTTCTGCTTTAAAGAAGGAGGCTGGCAACAGTTTCTCATCTGACACTGCTGGTCTCTGCGGATGCCTTTGCAGGTGCACTGGTGTCACTTCTCAGGTCAACGGAGGAATGAAAGCTTCTGGCACCTCTGTTCCTGAGAACTTAGATGCAAAGTGATGGCTTAGATGCAGAGCAATCTTTCCGATGTCCTCTCACCCCTCATTCTGGGCTGACTTTGTCTTTCGGTGGAATAAGTTACTGCACAAGCAAAATGACCCCAAATTTCCATCATTAGAAACACATTCCTTTAGGTTAAACTTTGTAGTCTCTAAAAGTCTCCTAGAAAATTCAAATATCCCCGAAAAGACAACACAACAATCCAGTAAATTCCTCACTGTGAAACCGAACATAGACAGATTTCTATTGGTGGGCAGTCAACACTGATACGTTGGCTAGAGCAGCACTGTCCAATAGAAATATAAAGTGAGCCACATTACACTAGTGTAATTTTAAATTTTCTAGTAGTTACATTAAAAAGTATACAGAAACAAGCAGAATTAAAAAATTTGAGGGGCCGCCTCAGTGGCCTAGTGGTTAAGTTTGGTGTGCTCTGCTTTGGTGGCCCAGGTCCATTTCCCAGGCATGGACCTATACCACTCGTCAGCAGGCACATTGTGGCAGTGACCCACATGCAAAATAGAGGAAGATTGGCACAGATGTTAGCTCAGGGCAAATCTTCCTCAGCAAAAAAAAAAAAAAAAAATATTTGACCCAATTCCAAATTCTTTTTATTTCAACATATGTTCAATATTAAAAAATCATTAATGAGATGTTTTACATTATTTTTTCTTTTCAAGTCTTCAAAGGCTTGTATGTGTTTTAGGTTTATAGCACATCTCAATTCTGGCTCACAACATTTACAGTGTTTAAGAGCCACATGGAGGTTTTGGCAACCGTGTTGACAGCACAGGACTAGAGACCAACCTTCTTAGATTGTAAGGTGGGGACCATAAACCAACCTCACGGAGCGCTGTGCACATTAAATATGATCCTGTGTGGAAGTTTTGTGCCATCCCTGCAGGACCACGCAGGGTGACCCAAAAGTCTTTGTGAGGTTTTAAGCTCTAATAACTTCAGAAGCATCAGTGCTGCAAACCCACAAAAAACACCCTTTGAAAGTTTGATTGTTTAAGTTTACTTCACACTTATTTACTTTCACAAATTTTAAACAACGCATTTTTAATTTAAGTTTTCATGCTCAACAGATTCTGGGTGACTTTCTCAGGTCGGTGGATCCGTGGCAGGGTCCTCTTTTTGGTAGTGTCATCACCACCTGCTGCAGCTCCATTAGGCTGTTTCATTGGTTGGGGTCACGTCAAAACGATCATGTATGTAACGAAGCCTCAGTGACTAGATGGCCACTGAACAGCAGCTGATGAAAACATATCACGATTTTAAAATTTTATTAATTAATCTTTCAAGTGCTATTTGTTGTAGCATTTATACTTCCAAAGTCACGAAAGCTGAAATTGGCACCAGCCTTCCGGACACCCTGTCTCTATGTTACTCACTGTCAAGGTGCTAAGAGTCGCTTTCCCCCGCTGGATCCTAGTGTGTCTGCAGAGAATTGTCCCCGACAGAGCTGTGCTGCAGCTCTGAGGGTCAAGAAATCTGCAGTGATGGACGGTTCTTGCATGGTCTGGAAAATTCCTCACCCCAATTTGTCCATGAGAGTTAAGCCCTTCTACCTACCTGAGAGATCACGCAGCCATTTCTCCTGCACTGGGGAACAGCTAGACTGCTTTGCATTTTTCTGGTCGAGGGGAAGGTACCCTGCAACAATGCACAGAGATCCTGGATATTGTATATAAGCTGCCATGTGTGGTGAAGCACAGCAGTGGAATTTATCATAGAGAAAAGCCTGCCAGGAATGCCTAAATAACTTGGTTTCAAAAATCAGCAGAATCCGTGCCTTTTGAAGGCTATGGCTAAGATTTTCATTAGTTCATTTGGCCACCTTTGTGTCTATTAACAAAAAGTGCCCTTTCCTCTGGGAGAGAAATAGCCTTGCCCCAGGGCTCATGGCTTGGTGAGTGGAGTCTGGCTGGATTTCAGCCCCAATTCAACTCCTTGATTGGGAGTCCTTGTAGACAACCTGTACAACTGTACATGGTGGCCCTGGCTACTATCTGTTCACATTGCCTCTCAAGACAGCAATGGTACAACAAGTGGGGCAGCAATCCAGCTGGCTCCTAGACCAGTTTGGATAGTCTATGGTCCATTGTTGGGCTATGGTCCATTAACCTGCCTTTAAAAATTAATCAGATCGAATACTCACCTTTTAAGGATAGGAAAGAGAAAAAAAAGACTCTAAATGTCCTTAATGTTATTTAGAAACAATGGAACTCAACTTCCAACCTCTGCCATTCCACTAAAAGACATTTCATTTTGTTAATATTTTACACATTTTCCCTAGAGCAATTGAATATATCACATGTCACAAGACCAAATTATACTCGTTTTCAATAACTTAAAACCGGAATTTGAGACAAGAGAACCCAGAAAGGAAGGAATGATTTCTTACCACTGTCTAAATGAATTGCACTGTTCCCAGACCAGAAGAATACACACGTTTACCCAATGAATGATGAAATAACACTGAAATTATGTCTAGTTCACTTTCTCTGGCTTTGATTAGAGATTAAACAATTCCCAAAGAATGGTAAAAACAAGAGAAAAAATATATTTCCCATGTGTTAGAGCAGATGGCATATGGAAACTCAATGAACTGGTGATAAAAATACATAGCCATAGTATTGACACTTATTGGTGTAAAGAGAATTTTGAAAATCTAATTGGCCTTGATGATGGAGAGACAATCGTTTGGTTTTATTATTCTAACTGAAAATGAAAAGAGAAGTTGTTCCCTAGTTTCAGAAAGAATTTTAGAACTACCCAGACACTTCCTATAACTGTACCATTACTTTTGGTGAAAATGACAGGCCAGGAAATCTTCATTTTCTTATGCCATTTCTGGAACAGTAAACATTGCCTTTCCTCTCTCCCTGTCACACACACAAACACACACCATTCAGTGTGTCATAATTTAATGTAACAGTTAGTTTCTTCCAGCCTAATTCTCTCCTTCACATCCTGTGGTCATAACCTGAACTTATCCAAGAAATGAGTAAAGACAAAGCTGCCTTTTCCTCTAACTTTGCTCTTGAGAGTTCAGGGAAGCTCCAGTTTCAGCTGCTGTATGCAGCAGACACCACTGGTGCCCCACCCAAATCCTGTTGCTCTCACCGTTCCAATGCCTGCAAGATGGCTACCCTCTACCTGATGGCTTTCTCGTAGCCTGTGTCTGGACCAAATCAGAAGTGCCAAATAGTCGATGCCATCAGGAGTATCCCTTAGTCAGCGATGGTTGAGAGTCAGAGGATAAATATCCCAGCTTTCTCATCCCTTGAACAGGGCAACTTCGAGGAATGCTCTAGACTGTCTTTCCTACTAAAGGCTTACAGAGGAGGGTGGCTAGGTAAAATACGGGGTGTCCAGTTAAATTTGAATTTCAGATAAACAGTGAGTAATGTGTTAGTTAGGTGTATCCTAAATATTGCACGGGGCATTCCTGTACTAAAAAATTTATGTGTCGTTTGTCAGAAATTCACATTTCATGGAGCATCCTATATTTTTATTTGCTAAATTTGTATGTCAAGGAAATGCATAGCATTGCCAGAATGCTTGATGAAGACCTGAAGGTCCTCATTGTCTAGATCTCAAGATGTTGCCTCTTCCAAAGAAGCCACCCAGCCTGACTGACACTGCTTCATGGGCACAGAATCTTGAGGAAATTGGCACCAGGAGAGGAAGGATGACAGATGGGCCACTGAAGCACAAAGTGTTGATGCACTCAGCTTGGACAGGGGCAGTGCAACCTGGCTCTCATAGGGGCACTTGCAGGGGGACACAGCACACGCTAGATTTGATGGAGCTCAGTCAACACTGGATCAAGCAGACACAAAAGGGAATGATCAGAACTCCAGGCATGGGAACCACAGCAGGAACAGATATAATGTGCCCTTGAGTCTTTACTTGGCCCTTGTTTGAAGACAGACTTGATCCTAGAGGCAATTAGCCTCCTACCTTGGGGACTGGAGGAATAGAGGCAGGTTTTCAGAAAAGATTTCTTTTTCAAAGGAAAATGTCCAGAATATTTGATGTTGTGCAATGTCAGGGTGGATGCTGTGCATATTGAGCCAAACCCTGGGCAGTCAGAGCAGAAGGCAAGCTTTGAGTTCTGGGGCATGGAGGTGGGTGGTGGGAGGAGGCGAGGACCGGATAAAAATGTAGGCGCTGAAGCAGGAATAAGGGAACATTAAAGAGAAAGCTAGTGGTCAACCACTTTGGAAGACTCTTTGGTAGTATCCATGAAAGCTGAGCATTCACATATTTTATTATCCAGTAATTCCACTCCTTTGTATGTGCACAACAGAAATGTGTACATGTGTTCAGCAAAAGTTAGGTACGGGAATGATCACAGCAGCATTACTTGTGATAGCCCCAAACTGAAACCCAAATGTTCATCAATAGTAGAACGAATAATTGTGGTATATTCACATAATAGAATACTACACATAACAGAAACTTACAATTATAGGCAACAACGTGGATGACTCTCAAAAGCATGATGTTGAGTGAAAGAATCCAGGCACCAAAAAGTACATACTTTATGATTCCATTCATTTAAAGTAGAAAAGCAGACAAAAGTGTTAATTTCTGCTGGTTGTGGGGGTTAGTGACTGAAAGTGGGCACGAGGGGGCTGCTGGCCAGCTGGTGATACTCTATTTCTTGGTCTGAGTTCTGGATACTTTGTTACTTTGGTCAGTTCAGTTTGTGAAAATTTGTGGAGTTGTACAATTAAGATTTATTCTGTATGTATATTATTCTTCAATAAAACATTACCTATAGGTAAGGTTAAAAAAAAGGAAGACTATTGAATAAAGAAGACAAAATTCACCTACGTCCTAACTTTGCCAAGTGGCAAACTCCCCCTCACTCTGTCATTGTTTTCTACAGAACATGTAAAGGCAGAACATGACATTGAATTTAGGTAGTCCAGCAGTCACTGACATTCAGGATGTGAAGGGACAGTAAGGAGTCAGCTCCTTCTACTTCCCCTCAGAGCAGACATCCCCACAACATCGTCCCTGACAAGTCGTGCCAGGGATGCATTAGATATTCTGTTGTTTTAGTAATACCCACTGTTTGGAAATCTGCACAAGCGAAAATGCAGATTCATAAGACAGTTCCAGAGACACCAGCAGCAGGGGTTCCTAGATCTTTTCACTGCCACTAATGCGGCTCAGTTACACATTAACAAGTTTACTTCTTTCCATCATGTAATTTTCTTCAGGTTGTCCACTCCCTTGTAATTTCTGCTGGAACATGACCCAGGAAGGCTTCTTTGGCCTTGGCTCTATTATCTAAAATAAGTATTTCTCCAGGGTGCTTAATTCAAATTCCCATGAATTTCCAAACTCAACTTTTCATACATTGGTGACAAGCGCATGGACTGACAGACCTTAAATAAGGTGGCTTCTCCTTGACTTATCAGCTGGGTGCTGGCGAGTCAGGGTTACATGACAGAAATCATTTACTTTAGCATCATGGGGCTGTGGGGAGTTTTTTCTACAAAATGGTGGTCTACCCAGTGCTCAGACCCATTACTTCTCCATCTTCCCTTCTCCTTTTAGTCCTCAAAGTCAAATTCTCAAAGCAATCTCTTAGCATAAACTTACTTTTTGCCTGTCTGATTTGAGTCTTGACTTACTTCTGACCTGCGTATAGTCAACTCAAATTTCCATGAGGCAGTGAGAAGATGAGCCCTTAAAATTCTCAGAATATCCTGAACCTTCATCTGGGGTTTGAGTTTCTGCCTCCCTTTCCGCCCAATCTTTTGTCATTGTGTTCAGCAGCGGCAATGATTGCGGGTTCCTGGTGTAGCTCCTTGAATTTCCCCTGCTGCCTACCTTCCGGCAGCAATGCTAACGGGCAGTAATATGGTCAGGAGGTGGCAGAGTGGAGGCAGAAGACAGGGTGCTGAATAACAAGCCTTGGAATAGCAAGACCTGCTGGAGCCAGGCACTTCCCGAGCAGACCAGAAGGGGAGGATGGGCCCCTGTTGGCTAGGGGCCGATCCGTGGGGAAATACCACGGGATTCATTGGCCTTGGCAGGGTTACAAAGGCTCCAGTTTCACTTGAATGAACTCCTTGAACACTGTCTCCAGTGTATTTCCACAAATCTGTCTCCTCAGAGTGTTCAGAATTCATTCTTTTTTGGTTCTCCTGCTGCTCAAAGCAAGTAGGAACCCAAGGGATCCAGCTTCTCAGTGTAAAATAAACACAATTCTTTCTGGACCAGCTAAGCCAGAAGAAAATGAGGCCAAAAAATGAATAAGACACAAGGCTAAAGCAAATCTAATTCTTGTGAGTCCTCTCGCACGCTCCTCTTCCTGCCTGGCTGAGCGAATGGACAGACATAACATGTCCTCTTTCCTCCGCTGCCAAGAGTTGGTCTCTATGTATGTTCTTACTTATGATGCATTTTCTTACAGTTTTGCTCTCAGAGGCTTTTCTGTCCAAAATCACTGTCCCTCCCCGTCACCTACACACCTTCAGGCTTTTCCATCTGCCCATATCCTTTCTAATCTCAATGATGATCTTACACATTTGCATGAAAAGGTACCAATGACTGATGACATTATAAACGGTTACTGCTTCAGGGTCACCTCCAGCATCCCGGCCACTGCCAGTGGCTATTAATGATGGGTCCCGACCCTCCAGCCCTTTCCAGGCTGCTGTAATGACTCAGACGCTTTGGACAGAGCCCACTAGAAATGCACTGCCAGCCACAGCTGGGATTCAGACCTCAGCCAAACTCTGAGGCCCCAGGCTCCCCTAAATCAGAGTGTCTCCCCCTCCGCCATAGGCAATGCCTGAGGACTGACGAAGCCTTCATCTTATTTGCCCCATCAGTCAGTTGGAAGCTGATGTCTGGAATCTTCAGGTGCAGCACATCCAGTTCCTGAGCCAGTTCTGACCAAGGGCAAACAGCCTGTCAGCAGCCACTTCCCCCCCCCAGGAGCAGGGGTTTGGTTTTGTCGTCCAGACCCCGTGTATCTTTGGGTAGCCCAGCGCCCGAATGGGGAGTGCACTGGTGACGCCACAGCAAGTCAAGGAGATGTGGTTCTGCCCCCAGAGCTTGTGGATATAAAATCTACCACTTGGGCTGTGAATGGAGGTGTGTGGTGTCAAGGGGGCTCGGAACGGAGGGATTTGACCCACTCAGGAGGTCAGAGGATGCTTTCCTGCAAAAGTGGAAATTGAGCTGAGATCTGAACAAAAAGGGGTTAGTAAGGAACATGGAGGGAAAGAGCATCAAGCAGAAGGAACAGCCTGCCCTGTGGAGGGGTGGGCACAGTTATTCCAGGAGCTGAAAGAAATAACACTGGTTGGCGCACCTAGAAAGAGGAGGGTGGGGCCACACCACGGAGGGCCTCTCTTTCAGGTATCTTAAGGGCTGTTCCTTGTCATAAATGCACTGGGGTTTTGCCAGGTGAAAAAAGAGGCAGGCAGAGGAACTTCTGGCATGGCCAAGAGCTTCGCTGCGATGATGGGTCCTGAGATCTAAACTGGACAAGGAGGGACGACGAGCAGGCTGATGGGAGAGAATGGAGGGGCTGTGGACTTGACGCCCTCGTGAAACAGAAAAGGGGTCGTAGAGAAGTGACTCGGGAAGCGAGTCAGAGGGAGGGCATTTGCTTCCTGAGGTGTGCCATTAGGAGTCTCCTCCTGGAGACCCAGAGCTGGACAGGGAGAAGGTGCATCTGGAGGCATGCATGGGAGATCCCTGAGGAGCTGGCACCTAGAAGAAGGGGGCTGGGGGTGTGGGATGAGGCGGGAGATTTTAGCAAGAATCTGTTTGCTTGGCTAGCTGGAGCTAGGGACAATTTTTATATTTTGCTTATTTTTCTCTTAGTATTATAGAAAAATATAAATATACCTATTTCCAGTCACGCATTATTCCTGACTATCATTTTTTCTCTGAGGGGGATTCTTTTAAAAAATCTTCAGAGATAATATCAAACTTAAAAATGGTGAAAAGTAAAAATATTACAAGGAGCATCCATATACCCTTTACCCAGATTCATCTGCTGTTAACATTTTACCTCGTTTGCTTTCTCTTTTGCTCACTCTCTCTAGATAGGCAAGCAGGTAGGTAGGTAGATAGATATGGCCTCTGAACCATTTGAGGTAAATTACATACATCATGGTTCTTTACTCTTAGATACTTCAGGATGCATTTCCTAAGAACAGGTATATTCTCTCCTACGACCGTGGTAGAGTTATCAACCTGTGAACTTACATTTCCTTTACACTATTAGTTTTTCCCTCTAGTACAGGATCTAATCTAAAGTATAATATTGCATTTAGTTGTCATGTTTCTTTGGCCTCCTTTATTCTGGTTAATTGCCACATATTTTTGGCTACCATTTTTAATATCCCAGTGTTTGCCTAGTTATCTCCCTCTTGCATAGAATTATTGGAGCAAAGGCTATGAACATTTAAGCATCTTTTATATCACAGCCCATCATGTTTTCCCTCAGATGGCCACCAGTTTGTGTTACGTGTGCTCTAGGACTGCACCTGTTTACCACACGTTTGACAGCAATGGGTGTTACTGCATCTTTTTGTTGGTGATGTCCGTTTAGCAGATGTAAAATGAAGTGGTATCTCACTCTTACTCTGCTCTGCATTTCCTTCCACATAGGTGTGTTTTCCCCTCAGCCTTGTTGCTGGTTTTCCTCTTGTGTCCATACCTTTTGCTGAGGTTTGGCCTTGAAAGCAGGGACTGGTTTTTTTTTTTTTTTTTTTTTGTGGGGAAGACCAGCCCTGAGCTAACATCCGTCGCCAATCCTCCCCTTTTTGCTGAGGAAGACTGGCCCTGGGCTAACATCCGTGCCCATCTTCCTCTACTTTATATGGGACGCCGCCACGGCATGGCTGACAGGCAGTGCGTCGGCGGGCGCCCGGGATCCGAACCCGCGAACCCGGGGCTGCCAAGCGCGGACTAAACCGCTGCACCACCTGGAGGCCCCGGGACTGGTTTTTTTAGTGTGTTTGTTTTTTAATTCCTGCCCAAACACCTAGCAGAGTATTACAGAATAAGTGTTCTTGAGAAATGGAAAATATTCTTAGAAACTATTTTTGAAATAAAGAAGAGCAGGGATAGGGAGGAGGCCAGTGGCTGTTGTGAATGAAACAAAAGAAACAACACAAAATACCAAAAATCAGACACGTTTCCCATTTCATTAGACTAGAGCTACAACTGGCCACCTGGTGGCAGTTTGGCATAATTGCAAGCAAAGTGGGCGTGAATAAGGACGTCATAAACCCGTAGATACTGTTTTGATGGAAGTGTTACATATGCATTGAAGATATTTCTAAAATTCTCATCTGTCTAACAGTTTTTTTGCATTTTTCACCTATTTCTTCAAATTCCATGTCACTCATTTGCTCAGAATCCTTGAAAAGGATGTGAAGGAAAATAGAAATTACATGTTTGGAAACTGGGGAGAGAGGTTTGCCTCAGAAAACTTCCCTGGTGGTTACTGAGGACTACTTGTTGAATAAATGCTGTTTTCATTCATAGTATGCCAGGGAAATGCACAGTTTGGACAATGTAAAACGAACATCTCTAGGATGAAAGCTGTTTCTCCTGGAATGGGATCGACCCGTAGAGTGTTCTGGGGCTTTCTCAGCCTCACACTCACATCCTCTCCCACTTTCCTCCTGTAGGAACATTATTGGATGTGCTTGTATTAAAAGGGAAGAGGTAATTAAGTGACTGATAATGTGCTTATGTTTGGGACTTTTATTTCTCCATGACTGAGTCAAAGGGTATAAGAATTTTAAATTTTAATAAATGTTCTAGAATTATTTTCCCTTTCTCCCAAGTTCATAGAAATTTTGATTTTTTTCAGGCTTTTTATTAGAGTGCCTGTTTCACCATACTTTTGCTGGAACTATATGTTTTAAATCTTTTTATTTCTTACTAATCTAATGATTTGGTTGATAAACTAAAAATTCATTCTGAATTTTGCCCTATTTTTACTGGTAAATTTGTTAAATGCTAATTAATAATGAAGCTAAAAATAAGTAAAATATACACTATGATTTTAAGTTAAGCTACCTTTCTGGTGTGCAATATTTCAGTGTGTTGTGGGGATCATAATACATTTGATCACTAAATCAAATACCCTTTACAAAATTGGGAAATGTGGAAAACAAATGTGTGTGCAATTACAGCATTAGGTGGGATTACTGATTGCTACTCCTGCAGGTGACAAAGATGCAGCAGAGGCAGGTGGCATATTTCTAATCAATAATTAAGGGTGAGTCAGACACTTCCAGGGCCAGTTTGAAACTACCATGCTTAAAGCTATTTATCAAGTACCACCTACATAGTCAAATCTATGTAACACAAGAGGTCAAAGTGAAAAGATGATAATGGTAAAGATGAGTTCATTTCACTGAAAAATAAAACAAGCTATTGACTCAGCTCTATTTTTTTCTTATTATTTTAATAATCTCAGCAGCTAATACAGAGAAAAAAGTCAATTTTCTCTTTTCTTGTCTTTAAAATGACTTGCAGGGATGTTGGCTTATTAAAACAATGTCAGTGGGCTTATTAATAATAGTATCAGTTGCATCTCCAAGTCAAGATAAGTATGTTCTTCACAATTTTAAAACCCATCTGTTGTTTGTTTACATTTGGCGTATTGGATTAATTGATTTTGCAAATGCTTCATGAATAGGTTTTCTTTTTTACAAACTTGAATGTCTCTTTCTTTAAACAGAATAGCAATGTTTAATAGGTTTTTAAAACGAGAATCTTTATCTCAAGTTTCCACTGAGGCCTCCACAGGCTTAAAACAAAACAACAAATGCCAAATTCTCCCACGTTTCATAATGAAGTTCTAGGTCATCTATGCAAAAGAACTGGTTGGTGAGCCAGCCAACAGCCACCTCTTGGGTATAAAAGGGATATGGCATTTTTTTCCTCCCCGTCTTTCACCAACACCTTGGAGAAGGGGAGGGGATTGCTTATCCTTGTCTCTAGCCTATTGAGAAGGGTGCTGAGGGGATCCTCTGAGAACTCGGCGTTGTTCTTGCGGAGGTTGAGGGTAATAAACAGATGAACTATGACTTTAAAGTCCCAGTTCTGGCCATATCTCTCTGTCAGTACCTGTGCCTGAGGGCTACCTACTTCCTAGTAAGGGGCCATGGCATATTATCATCACTAACCTGTTAGGTGTGCTGGTTTACAAATCCACAAAACCTATGACCAGTTTGGGAATTTCGGGAGCAGAGCCAACATGTGTACTAATCATGTCTAGGGTCAGTATATATTAGGGTTGGCTAACTTGCATATAGTTGATCATAGCAAGGGTCTGAGCAGCAAGACCCTTGGGGGAACCAATCACAGAGAAGAAGTTCCTAATACAGAGAATAAAAACCATGGGTATTCACAGCTCGATGGCACTTGTTCTCACTACGAAGTTATATGCTGTTTGCCTAATGCTGGCTGGGCCGGTTGCTGGCCAGAGGCCTGGACTTCCCTCATACAAAAGCCCTTGTACAAGGTCCAACCCACAGCGATGATCTGGCAGACATCAGGGAGGGAAGTAGCATCCATACCTACAAGGTGACTGATCGCCAAAAGTTGTCAAATCGAACAGTTGAGATTTAAGCATTTCACTGAATGGAAATTTTACCTTAAAAACATAAAGATTGATTTCTAGCTAATAATACTCATACTAAAGTGTTTAGGGGTGAAGTGTACAGTTGGCCCTCCACATCCTTGGATTCAACCAACCCCAGACGGAAAGGCCTATGATGGTTGCATCTGTACTGAACACGTACAGACTGTTTTTTCTTGTCATTACTCCCTAAACAATACAGTATAACAACTATTTACATAGCATTTACATTATGTTAGGTACTATAGGTAATCTAGAGGTGATTAAAGTACACAGGAGGACGTGTGCAGGTTGTAGTATATGCAAATACTATGCCATTTTAGATACGGGACTTGAGCATCTCGGAGTTTGGTATCTGTGGGGTCTTGGAACCAATCCCCCTTGGATACTGAGGGACTCTTGTCTGATATCTGCAACCTATTAATAAATGCATCAAAAAATAAGATGGACTGATAGATAGGTTTGGGTTTTTTTGATTTTTTTAATATTTATTTTTTTAATTGAGATATAATGGACATATAACATTGTATTAGTTTTAGGTGTACAATGTAATGATTTAATATATGTATACACTGCAAAATGATTACCACAATAAGTTTAGTTAACATCCATCACCACACATATACAATTTTTTCTTGTGACGAAAACTTTTTAAAAAACAGTCATGTGTTCCACAATGACATTTTGGTCAAAGACGGACTGTATATGTGAGGGTGGTCCCATAGGATTATAATGAAGCTGAAAAGTTCCTATTGCCAACTGACATTGTAGCTGTCATAACGTCATAGCACAATGCATTCTCATGTGTTTGTGGTGATGCTGATGTAAACAAACCTACTGTGCTGCCAGTAGTGTAAAAGGATTGCACATACTGGGGCTGGCCTCCTGGCACAGTGGTTAAAAGTTTGGCAAGCTCTACTTCAGCAGCCCAGGTTCATGGGTTCAGATCCCGGGTGCGGACCTACACCACTCATCAGCCATGCTGTGGCAGCATCCCATATATAAAGTGGGGAAAGATTGGCACAGATGTTAGCTCAGGGCTAATCTTCCTCACCAAAAAAAAAGTATAGCACATACAATTATGTACAATGCATAACACTTTTAAAAAAAATTTTTATTGATGTCTTAATAGTTTATAACATTGTGGGGTTGTAGTTGTACATTATTATTTGTCCGTCACCATCTGGATGCATCCCTTCACCCCTTGTGCCCATGCCCCACCCTCCTTCCCCCTGGTAACCACCAACCAGTTCTCTCTGTCCGTGTGTTAGTTTATATTCCACATATGAGTGAAATCATGCAGTGTTTGTCCTTCTCTCTCTGGCTTATTTCACTTAACATAATACCCTCTAGGTCCATCCCTGTTGTTGCCAATGGGATAATTCTGCCTTTTTTTATGGCTGAGCAGTATTCCATTGTATATATATATATGTATATATATATATATATACAAAATATATATATATATATACACCACATACAGATAGGTTTGTAATAAAACAAATAAAGAAAATTGTCAAAAATTGTAGAGTCTAGATGATGGGTGTCTGGGTGCTCATTGTACAATTCTTTCAATTTTTTTTGTTTTTTTTTTAAAGCTTTTTTTAAATTAATTTATTTTTTTGTGAGGAGGAGCAGCCCTGAGCTAACATCCGTTGCTAATCCTCCTCTTTTTGCTGAGGAAGACTGCCCCTGGGCTAACATCCGTGCCCATCTTCCTCTACTTTATATGGGACGCTGCCACAGCATGGCTGACAAGCAGTGCGTCAGCAGGCGCCCGGGATCCGAACCCGCAAACCCCAGGCTGTCAAGCGCGAACTAAACCGCTGCACCACCGGGCCAGCCCCTCAATTTTTTTATATGTTTGAAGATTTCCATAAAAAATGGTAGAAAAAATGCAAGCAAAGTAATTATTGTGGGAAATAACAGACCTTGGATGTATTACAGAGGAAATGAAAATAATTAGTAATGCATACAATAAATGCATAAATGTTGTTGTTAAAAAACAAATTACCAAAATTGACTCTAGAGAGGTAGAAAACTTGTCTAAATGGATAATTTTTAAAAAATGATTTTTAAACAATGTCAAGTGTAAGTTACGTGGTCATCCAAGAGTGTGGAAGTATGAGCTGGGAGAAGTTTGAGGAGAATGGAGATATGGCGCACTGAGGTTAGAAAAGGGAGTGGGTACGAGAAACCTGACAGTTTTTACTAACTGAGCTTCCTGCTCTGTAAGAAAGGTGACAACCATAGCCTTTGTAGATCACACCAAAGATTGGAGTCCTGGTTCTCCAACTTGTGCATGCATCACAGTCCCCGGGGGGCCTTGTTAACACACCTGAGCCCCACCTCCAGAGTTTTTAATTCCATCGGTCTGGGGTGGTGCTGAATAATTTGCATTTCTTAAAAGTTCCTAGGTGTTGCTACTGTGCTGGCCCAGGTTCGCATTTTGAGAACAGGCCCTAAATCAGTGATTGCTGCTATTTTAGTCTTTCACCGCACACACACTTTTCTCTTTTTATTCTCAGCAACTCAACAAATAAACAGATCATTTGTTCAGGCAAATAATTACAGGCAGAGACTCAAAGGTGAGGAAACCTACACAGGATTAATCTCCAAGAAGCATGCACATAATAATTTTGGTCATCTCATCAGTTTTGTATCCTTGCATTAAAATATTATAATTTTCCCTTTTTTGAGGAGTACATAGAATATCACTTACATGCAAAGATACTTGTTTTATTCTTACCAGATGTATACCTCTTTAAGAGATTATGTTTTATATTAAAGCATTAATCATTCATGCTTATTATATTGAAAAGCATTTTGAGGGGCTGTAATTAGTTTTGAAGGGTTGTCCTAAAATCAGCAAAAGGAGAAGATGCCCACTTATCTAATCTTTCATAAATGCCAGACATAAGTGGAAATCTCTGCATACATGTTACACACACACACACTCACACACACACCCAAGGTATTATAGGCAAAAGGCCTCCCTGAGTTTGAATAGCATTTTTTTAATATATATCTTAATTTGGAGATTAAAGAAATGTTAGATGTGGTGCCTATCCCTCCCCAACACTGCGCCATTGAATAGACAAGTGGAAAGAAGAGAATAGTCACTTCTGACAATTAAATTAGTGGTTGGGAAGATGAAGTACAAAGTGAAAAAAATCTCTCTCAAAACAGAAGGAGTAATACAGAAGTAGAAATCACAAGGAAAAAAGAGATTTGGAGGCCAGATCTAGGAGACCTAAGTGAGACTAATGGGCATTCCAGATGGAGTAGACGGAACAGAGGGAAGGGAGTTAATCACTCATGTAGTTGAAAACTTTGCTCGTTTGACAAAAGACTTGGCTTGCAGATAAAAGTGCTCACAGAATTCCAAAAGTGATTAATAAAAAAGACAAACATTTTAGCACATTCTGGTAAAATTATGAATTAAGGAAAAACAGTGAAATGCTACTTTTCCAAGCAGAGGAAAAAGAACATCTGCATCAAACTGTGGCTTTAGCCCTGATATAGGCCAAACCCACATTCCCTCTGTTTCTGGAACTTTCAGGACCTAAAAGAGAATCTGGTTTCTCTTCTACTTGGCTTCACTTTTGTGGTAGATTAAAGATGGCTGCAGATTCTTTGTCACTCCCTTTTGAGAGGTGGAATTTTTTCTCCTCCCCTAGAATCTGGGCTGGCCCAGTGGCTGCTTAACCAGCAGAATGTGACGGATGCTGTGCCAGTTCCAGGCCTCGTCTATAAGAGGACTAGGTCCTTCTGCTCCCTACTTCTTAGAAGGCTTGCATTTGGGATATTCATTCTCTGAACCCAGCTGCCATGCTGTGAGGGAGCCTAAGCCACACAGAGAGGCCATGAGTAGGCTTTCCTGTTGACAGCCCAACTGAGTTTAGATTCTGGGAGAGATACTGAGTAATCAGAATCAGAATCCTCTTTAGTGGACTGGGAGGACTTTAGTAATCCCATCAAACGTCACCTCCTTTGCCAGGCTCAGTGGGCTCCCTTAAAGGAGGTATCTGATAGATTCCCTATAAGCAGAAAATTGCCTCTTCTTCCTAGTTAATCCTCTATGATGGGATTACATACAGTTTTTTTGGTGTACTTCTGGAGTCCTTGTGATAGTATTTAATCCTCTCCATTGTCAAGACATAAATCTTCTGTCTGGGTATTACAAAATGTAGTTTTGGGGCAAGCAGCCAAGAGATACCCCTGCTTGTCTAAGACAAAGGAGAGTGTTGAGCTATTAGCCCATGAAATGGCAGGGGCTATTAGCTGGGTGACTGCATGAGGGAAGTTACCATAGTGAGATCCAAAAAAACCCCAGGGAGGACATGGACCCTACTGGAGTCTTGCATTAACCGTGTCTTGTATTTTCGGTATTCTAATGCTTTGACATATGAGGTCTTGCTGACCCTCCCAGTGCTAGCCAATTCCTAGAGATAATACACAACTGTCCCTTGAGTACGCTTTTCAAATACAAACCAACCAATCCAGAGCCCATACTCCAATCACCTCCCTTACGGGGCTCTCACACTCCAGGCCACTATCTATCTGCCCTAATCACCCCAGGGCCAGGCACCAGACAACCAGAAACAGCCCCTATGCCCCAGAGCCCGATGAAATCCTAAACCTGCTTATCCTGCTTCATCCATTCCTTCCTGCAGAAACTACAATAAAGGTTCTTGTCCACAGTTCCCCTTTCTCTCTGCCTGTGACCAACCTCATGTTTTCTTGTGTGATCCCCCATGATGTGGCATGTCACCTTCTCTTGGGAGAGTAAACAAGGCTTCCAGCCCACCACCCTGGCTGAGCTCCCAACCAACAGAGAGAACCACCTTGTCAGCCAAGTGAGTGTACCACCTTGGAGGTGAATACTATGGTCCCCAGGTGAGCTGTCCCATCTGATGCTGAGTGGAGCAGAGATGAGCAGTCCTTGCTGAGCCCTGCCAAAATTGCAGATTCGTGAGCTAAATAATGTTTGTTGTTTTAAGCCACTGAGCTTTGGGGGTAGTTTATAATGCAGCAACATATAACTGGAAAGCAGCCACATCACAAAGGCTTCTTTAAGCCTACACTAAAATACACAGGTTTATGGAACCTGGACACACGTCTGGGCCAGGGGTTGGGGCAGATTTAATAAACCCAAACCTGCTCCCAGAGATCCTGATTTAATTGGTTTCTGGTGGGGCTCAAGTGATTGTAATGTGCAGCCTGGTGATTCTAATTTGCCTGCACCTAGAACAAATTAGAAACTGTGAGGGTGAGACCCAGCCATTTGTATGTAGTAAAGCTCCTTAGGTGGTTCATGTACGGCCAGAGTTGAGAACCTTTTAGCTAAACTACCTACAAAAAAACTTGTCGGAGCAGTGCTTCTTGAACTTTAATGTGCATAATACCGATCACCAGGTAGTCTTGTTAACAATGCAGATTCTGATTCAATTGCTCTGAGGTGGGGCCCCAGGTCTGCATTTCTATCAAGTTTCCAGGGGATGCTGATGCTGCTGGTCCCAGAACCACACCTGGAGCAGCTGTGAGCTAAAGCACTGATGCAAGAGAAAACAAACGTCTGAGTGAAGTGTCCACTGCGGCTTTTTAGCATCTGCCTGAGGGCCTCACATTGGCCGGAGGGCAAGAAGTAGCAGGCACTGATGAGGGTCTGCGGACTCGGTGGTTGCCAATTCAGAGAATGCTGTGAATGGAGAGGCAATCCCCCGGCCCCTGGGTTTAGAATCAAATAAAAACATCACCACTATGAAGTGGCACTAGGCCGGAATATATGCTAATCTGAAGTGAGCCCTCGTCCTGTTGGTGTCACCCAGGACGTGCTCTGCTGCAGGAGGGCTTTAGGGAATTACACCTTGTGGATTCTGTGGTCCATCCTGACCTAGTAGGAGGCAAGAGCTGTTCAAAGCCACAGCAGCTGGGCCTCTGGCTGTCGATGTCTCTTCACCAGTAACCTCACTGAAAATTATTGGACTGAGAAGCTGGAAGAGAGCCATTTTCAAGTTTCCAACAGTATCCAAAGAATGCCCTGTTTAATTTTGCTCCAGGTTATGGATTAGAAGGCAAGTTCTTTCTCAATGTCTCCAACTCCAAAGGAGCAAGGATCCAGATCAAAATGAGTAATGCTCTAGACCAGGAGTTGGCAAACGATGGCCCACAGGCCAAACCAGCCTGTGACCTGTTTTTGAATGGACCTGGAGCTAAGACAGCTTTTACTTTTTTTTTGCAGGGAAAGAGTCTCCCTGAGCTAACGTCTGTTGGCAATCTTCCTCTTTTTTTTCTTTCCTCCCCAAAGCCCCAGTGCATAGTTGTATATCCTAGTTGTAAATCCTTCTAGTTCTTCTATGTGTGCTGCCACCACAGCATGGCAACTGACAGACAGGTGGCGTGGTTCTGCACCCGAGAAACAAACCCGGGCTGCCAAAGCAGTGAGAGCGCCGAACTTTTAACCACTAAGCCATTGGGGCTGGCTCCAGCTTTTACATTTTTAAAAGGTTTGTAAAAAAACCAAAAACAAACAACAAACAAAAAAAGCAAAGATGAATATATGACAGAGACTGTATGTGACCCACAAAGCCTAAAATATTTATTATCTGGCCCTTTACAGAAAAAGTTTGCTAACCTCTCTTCTAGATTAAAAACTCAAGTAATCTTCTCAATTGTCTTCCCTGCCACTGAAAGAACAGGGACCTCTAGGCGTATTTTTCAGGAATAAACAGCACATCTACCCGTGAGAAATGTGGAATAATCCCTGCATAAACCATCATCCCCAAGTGATCTAGAAATAGACATCTAGGAGAGGAGAATTTCTGTTCCTTAAATGCAGAGGAAGCAGGAAGTGGACACCTTTCATCATAATACATCCTTGTGTTTCTCAATTCTTTCATATATTCTCTTTTTTATTCCTCTGTTTTATAGCTCGTTCCCCCCTCCTATTCTTCTGACATTTTAATTCAGGGGGCTCAGTTTTCTTTTCCTACTCTGAAGAAATCATTTCTTTAAGGAGGAAAAAAAAGAGATGAGGGGAAAGTACTCTGTTGCTACATTGGATCTCTCCCTATTAACTTTGTCCTGAAAAACGGAGAGATCCAGGAACCTAACAGTTTCCATCAGGGTAGGCCAGCTGCTCTAATAAATATTCCCCAAAACTTCATGGATCACTATAATAGAAGTTTATTTCTTGTTTGTGAAAAGTCAAATGTGGATGTTTCCAATCATGTTGCCCTCCTTGTCTGAGCAGTGTCTCAGGATTCAGGCTCCTTCTAGCTTGAATGCTGCCAGTCTCAGAACATGCCCTCAGGGGTCTTCACAGAAGAGGTGGGCAGAGTGTGGAGAAGGCACATCACATGCTTACTCACCTACACCTGCTAGTGACACATACCACTTCCTCTCACATTCCATTGGCTAAAACTAGTCATGTGGCCTCATATAGCTGCAAGAGAGCCTGGGAAATATAGTCCCTGGCTGATTGAATCTCATAATATAATGTGTGAAAGAAGCCAGGCACAAAATAGTACATTTGGTATGATTCCATTTATAGAAATTTCAAAAATAGGTAAAACTAATCTACTCTGTCAGAGGTTTGGGTAGTGGTTACTGTTAGGTGGGTAGTAACTGGAAGGACATGAAGGGGCTTCTGGAGTTCTAATGTTCTTTTTCTTAAGCTGCTTTTCACAAAATTTTCCTTTCGTGAAAATCTGCTGGGCTGTGTACTTATGATTTTTGCACTTGCCTGTGCGTTATACTTCGTTTATACACTTTGTAGTACAAAAAATGGTAGACGGGATGTTTGGGAAATGAAGGGAAAAATTAACCCCTAAACTCACTTTTAACTCTTTTACCATGGGTAAAATACTTTATGTCTCTTAATCTCACTTTTCTCATGTGTAAAAACCGGGTAATAATAGTTACTTTGCTTGGATTTTTTTGAGGAACGTGGGCCATGGAAACAGTGCTTAGAATATAATATAGAAGAGATTCTAAGCTACTAGAGCCAGGACATCTTTGTCTAGAAGACGGTCGGGAGAACACTACTAAAGGCCAGTCAGACAGAAAAGGAGGTGTGATTGAGGGGGATTCAAGGCAAATTGTTTTTGCAAGAATCTTGACTTTGAGAACTTCACGGCTGATTAAGATTATGTATGTGTGCTTATAATCTAAGGGGAGAGAAATATATAGTACGTAGAAATAACCACTATAATATAACAAAGTTTATAATATCATACATCATATTTGCATTTAACTTATGTGAGTTCAACTATACACATTTGGCAAATACACACACAGACAGAGCTCTGGAAGGCAGCGTGAGTGAGGAGATGCGCATCGTCTGTTCCCAACTCCCACTCAGCTCTCTATGTGAGACCTCTCAGTGACAAGTGTGATTCCAACGCTTAAAGAAACAATTATTTTCATACCACATAGCACCTAAGTGCGCACTAATTACTCTATTTCAGTCACTCATGGCCAGGTGGTAGTCATGAAATGGGCATCACTGTCTGGTGCATGTATTAAAACTTGCAGAATCGGTAGATGAGAGAAAATTTCTCTTTTTATAGAAAGTTTCAGCCATGAAGCAAAGAAGAATTAGAGAATTGGAATAGCACCCTTTAGCAACTGCTAATGAACTAATGGATCTTGGCATTAAACATCAATGGCGGCTCACATCACAAGAAGAGACAACCAGACACGTGTCCTTCTGATGGAAGAACCCAACGCTGCCTATGAAGTGTTCCTGCCAAATAAATAAATAAATAAATCAAACCTATCTATGATCAAGCTTTTACATCAAAAACACAATTTACAGGAAACACAAGGGACAAAGGGACATTTTAAATTACACCACAGGGATGAAATCAACAAAATTCAGATGGTAACAAACTCTGCACGGGCAAGCAACTTCTTCAACAAATAAATAGCAAGGAAAAAAGAGAAAGAACAAAGGAGGCCTATAGATCAAAAAAAATTAGAAGACACGTCAATGTTATGACATTTATGAGATAATTGGATATTTGAACGTTGCCTGGATATTTGATGATGTTAAGGAATTATTAATTTTTTTGTGTTTGAAAAAGATTGTGGTTATATTAAAAATAATCCTATCTTTCAAAGATACATACTGAAAGATTTATGGGTGAATGATATGTCAGACATGTGTCAGAATGAAGTGTCATATGAAATTATATGTCAGATGTTTGTTTCAAAATTGTACAGGAGGGAGTGAGTGGATGATGGGGTGGGCGGGAATGGCGGTGGTTGATGGTCATTGGGTGATGAATACACAGGCGTGTGGTTCATTATTCAATTCTGTTGCTTTTGTATTTGTTCAAAATTCTCCATAAAAAAAATAAAAACAAACAAAAAAACCTTATAATGTGTCAGTGGCTTGGAAGAAAACCCAGTAAACAATAGTGGTGCAAAAATGTTAAGGGCTTCATCACCCACGCTCTTGGCACAAAAGATAATATTGATACCATCACTGGTAA